>JACYXH010000278.1:2150284-2750284 GCA_026745465.1 Lota lota | reverse complement strand
AGTTATAGCGCCACAATCTCCCCCGTTGCAAAAGATTATAATAATCTCACGCACAAAGCGCGTCTATTATATTGAAATCTTGCTACATGAAGGAGGCAACTTTGGCTAAAGTGAGCTAATTAAGTAGGTAGGCTTAAGCATATCCTAGGGTTGCAACTTTCATGCATTTTCCTTAACCGTCATCATTAATAATTAATAAGATGCAAAACGTATTTTTCTCACTAAGTTAAACAATTCCAGCACCACATTAGTTTTGTGAAACATAAATTTATGAAGCACAAACAATTTAAACCAACAAAATAATAAAACAAAAAGGCTCTCGCTTGAAATGGCTGTTATTGTCAGCATGTCCTTTTTCAACAAATGGTCCCACCAAACAAAACATTCTCAAATGGGGCACAATTACTGCCATGTGTTGACCAACCCAAACCCATTTTTTAAGAAATTGTATATAAAACCTATATCCTCTGTACATTTCTAATTGGTTCATTTCTTAACGGGGATTAATGATTAATCATTAACATCCCGCAGCGATTTTAGAATGAAAAACAATCTGCTGCAGTAATTTCTAACCAGAATCCCAAAATTTGGTGGGAAACATGGACATTAATAATGTTTGTTAAATGATCCTTGTACAACAAAAGTCCAAAGGAAAACATTTGTGGTTTAGGTGTCGATAAAGGTCCTACTTGAGCCGTACTGATGTGGCTACATAAGACAAAAAGGTTGTGGAAAACCCTAGACTAACATGTTGGTCCACCTCCAGTGAGCCCAACCTACTGGTGCGTGCTTGCAACCAGTTGGGTCAGTTCCTGCAGCACCGGGAGACCAACCTGCGCTACCTGGCCCTTGAGAGCATGTGCACCCTGGCCAGCTCAGAGTTCTCCCACGAGGCCGTCAAGACGCACATCGAGACGGTCATCAACGCGCTCAAGGTCTGTCAACACGTCGATATACTTTATTTTAAAGATAAGGCTCAACAAAACATACATCATGGTATTGGGGTTTGTATTCTATATCGGTGGTACAGGAAATGGGCCACTCGCTGAACTAGGGGATTTTAAGAGAAGGAGAGACAAATTAGTGACAATGGCAGCGAAAGAGGATCGAAATGTGAGCCACCAAAAGATTCCTATGACATGTATTTGATTGACATCTTTATAGTGTTGAAACTAATATGTTGGCGAAAAAGAGGCTTGAAAAAAAATGAACTGAAGAATTGACGTAAAAAAAAAGAAAGCCTAATGCTATAATGTTCTTATTGTTGTTAATTCTTTCCGGCTGTGTGCGTCTACCCCCCGAGCAGACGGAGAGGGATGTGAGCGTGCGCCAGAGGGCGGCTGACCTGCTCTATGCCATGTGCGACCGCAGCAACGCCAAGCAGATAGTTGCTGAGATGCTCAGCTACCTGGAGACCGCAGACTACTCCATCCGCGAGGAGATGGTAAAAACACCCACAACCTGGCAACCTTTGCCGTCGTCATACGACTTCAACTGTATTTCATTGTACTTAAAGGTGCTGTAGGTCAGATGCAAGAGTTGTAAAGAGAAAGAGAGCATGAAGGAGCAGACGATTGCAAGATTTCGAAAATAAGCAAACCATAAAAACATCCCCTCCCTCTGCTCCCGCCCTATGTTTCTCCGCCATTGAGAAGTGTTGCATTCACGCGCCTGTGATTGACAGGCAAGATGGATTCCCCGAACCTATCGGGGAAGAGATGTCCTGGTGGTCAGAAATGAGCCGGCAGCGGTCTAAAATTGTAGTTGTCTCAAACAGAGGCAGACGCAATCCACTAGAAATGGATATTCTCACAGAGCATTTCACTCACTGATAACTGATGGATGGTTATGGCATTTCTAATGAATTAACCCCCACCCAAGGTTCTGAAAGTGGCCATCCTGGCGGAGAAGTATGCGGTGGACTACTCATGGTACGTGGACACAATCCTCAACCTCATCCGCATCGCCGGGGACTATGTCAGTGAGGAGGTGTGGTACCGCGTCATCCAGATCGTCATCAACCGTGACGACGTCCAGGGCTACGCCGCAAAGACTGTGTTTGAGGTAGCCTCACAATTCATACTTGATATTTTACACTCCTATTGATCACATGGGAGATGTCTCACCAAGACTGTGTTTGAAGGAGCCTCACAATTAATACTTAATACTCCTATTGATCACATGGGAGATGTCTCACCAAGACTGTGTTCGAAGGAGCCTCACAATTAATACTTAATACTCCTATTGATCACATGGGAGATGTCTCACCAAGACCGGGTTCGAGAGAGCCTCACAATTAGCACTTAATACTTAATACTTTCCGATTGATCACACATCAATAGAATGTCCATCAGTTTACATTTAGCCATCCTTTTTGCTGAATGGCTTGTTGTGCACATTGCTATCATTTGCGCATGAGAGATGGTTGGTAGAAGGAAATAAGCAATGATGAGAAGAAGCGATGAGATTGGTGGACGTTGTCGGCTAACCCTTGTAATAACCTCCTTGCTCTAGGCTCTGCAGGCCCCTGCCTGCCATGAGAACATGGTCAAGGTGGGAGGCTACATCCTGGGAGAGTTTGGTAACCTCATTGCTGGAGATCCCCGCTCAAGGTAATTTGGTTGCCCCCCTCTCACATCAAAATACTGGCCGTCAGTCGCAGCAGGCATGTCCCAATACAGCCAAACATTTTCTACCAATGTTGATGATTGCAGACTTCGTATCCATTATGGTTTTATGACCATATCAAATCTATTATAGTGTGAAGACTGCTCTCGCATGGTAAAAATGTATATAAAACGTACAACTATATGGAACAATGTGACCCTTGTAACCTTTTTGATTTTCCATCTGCATGAGCATCACCTTGGTACTTACCCTCATTTTTCCAACCTCTCCCTCCCCTTTTCCCCGCTCCTCCAGCCCTCTGGTCCAGTTCAACCTGCTCCACTCCAAGTTCCACCTGTGCTCGGTGCCCACGCGGGCCCTGCTGCTGTCCGCCTACATCAAGTTCATCAACCTGTTCCCCGAGACCAAGGCCACCATCCAGGAGGTGCTGCGCTCCGACAGCCAGATCCGCAACTCTGATGTGGAGCTGCAGCAGCGCGCCGTCGAGTACCTCAAGCTTTCCTCCATCGCCAGCACGGACGTCTTGGTCAGTGCACTCAAATCATGTGACTGGGTGAAGTCCAGCACCCTTGTCCACTAAGTTGACCCTAGACTACCTTCAGGATAGTAAAGACGACAATCCATTAACCCCTGCTGTCTCAGTATTGGTTTCTCTAGACTAAAGCCCTGCTCCAATACTGTCTCTACCACTCTGTTTAGAGCACCTCCTTGAGTTATAGCCGCCCTTTGAAAAAGCTCAGAACAGAGCCAGAGGGTTAAAAAAAGAAAACACGACTAAATAGGACTGACTTTCACGTAATCCTTTTTTTAAGGAATTAAACTTAGACATTCCAACAGAGTAAAACATTTTTGATCAGCGTAATGACAAGAAATCAGTATATTTCTGCTTTTTTATGTGGGTGGCCATCTGTTCAAAGGAAAAATGCATTCTGGGATATCCTACCTCTTGGCACCAGCATCTGCATTCACTCCGTTTGTATGGCCATCCGGACGGCCAACACGGCACTACCACTAAACACTTTTGATTTGAGACACCCTACACACCGCGGCAAAATTTAGCGGTAGTAATGTGGAGCGTTACGGGGTAGGGACCGCATTGGGACCGGGGATCCATGATGCTGCTGAACCATCCCCTTGTTTCTCACTGTGTTTCAGGCCACAGTCCTGGAAGAGATGCCCCCATTCCCAGAGAGGGAGTCCTCCATCCTGGCCAAGCTGAAGAAGAAGAAGGGCCCTGGTGCTGTGCCCGTGTCTGAGCTGGACGACGGGAAACGGGAGGGAGGGGAGCTGAATGGAGGAGGAGACAGGGGTCCTGATTCTTCTGCCATGGCGGCCTCCAACGCTGTAAGTAGAAGCATTTCTTTGGTTCAGATTACCTCAAAAATTGGCCCGTGGCCCCTAGTTTCACTCTGAAAAAAAGTACTTGCGGCCCCAACTTGCATCTGCTTTCCCACACATCGTTTTAACCCAATCAACATAAAGCCGCACCCGGTGGTTAATCATATTTCGTTCATGGCCTCACAATACCTTTCAATCCTTTTATATATATATATATATATATATATGTATGTTTGGGTAAAAAAAGCCATCAAATATCTCTCACGACCCCGATATGCATATCAAGCGACCCTTGTGTGGTCCTAACCACCCTTGGTTTAGCGTAACAAGATGATCATGCCCCTTTTTAACACATTAATATCAATGGACTCTAAGCTGTTCTCTCACATGTCTTCTCGCGGTTTCCCCTCTCTTTGCTTTGTTTCAGTCCACCCCCTCCCCATCAGCCGATCTCTTGGGTCTTCGCTCCGCTGCCCCGGTCAGTGCTGCACCCCCTAGCGCCGGCAGCCTATTGGTCGATGTCTTCTCTGAGTCAGGGAGTGGCGCCCCTTCTGCTGCAGTGAACGACGACGGCTTTCTCAGGTGAGCTTCCTGCAGCCTGGCTGAAGAAGGTTATCAGTGAATGTGCAGCTGCGCTGAAATATTATGGTTGTTAGAGTTGTTCTATGGATCTTCCCTTTTATGTTTTAGGAATTTATCAAAATATGATGCAAACCAAACTTAATTTGGTGTACACAGCAGGCAAAGCCACGCTTTTACAGTAGCTACATTTTTTGTTTACAATGATTGATGTTTAGTATGTAGTTATGGATTGCAGAGCTGGAGGATTCCACAATGTACCTGTGTAGTGCCCATTAAGTCAGCTTTATTAATGTGACATGGTTTGTGGTGTTATCAACGTGAATTTAACTGTGACATGGTTCGTCCGATGGAGAGTGGTCGTTTAGCTTGTGAGACTGATGTGCCGGGTCTTCTGTGTCTTGTCTGTTTTTGCTCTGCGTGTTTCTTTGTGTGTCTAATCTTGTTCTCTTCGTTTTTATATCTCTTCTATCTATGTGACTGTCTTTTTTTCTCGTTCCTTTTTTCTCCTCCTTCCCTTTCTCCACTTCCCTGGCGGTGTGTGTTTGTGTGTGTGTGTGTGGCATAAATGTATATATCTTTGTGTGTGTGTGTGTGTGTGTGTGTGTGTGTGCTTGTGCATCTGTCCCTTGTCCTTTCATCGTGATTGGACATTGGCAGAGATCTGGAACAGCCCACTGAGACCTCTGACACCCTATTGGTTGAGGCTCCTGGTGACTCGGAGTAAGGGGCCAGTAGTAAAGCACCATGTCACTTAGGCAACAACATATTATCGGACGTAGTTTCAACACAGTAGTTGTTTTTTGTTTACTCTGTCTCTTGAGCCTGCAAAACATTTCTCATTTGCATTCAGATGAAAGCTCTCATTTCTATACAAACTTGATTTTGATGCTTTTACTAACCATTTCTGCATTTTGTCCCCCCTCCCTCTCTTTCTAACTGTCTCTTAAAAACTCACTCCTGAAACTCTCCGTCATGCTTTTCTCGTCCTGGTCTGGTTTCTATGGCTTGCTCCCCTCTCCACCTTACCTCCACCATTTTCTCCATCCCTCTGTCCCTCTTCGGGCTATTCTCTCTCTCGCTCTCTGTCTCTCTCCTACCGACCCCCTGCGCTGCACTGTCTCTCGTCCTTTGAAAAACTCAGCTCTGCTCCCCCTTCTGTGGCTTCTGAGGACCTCGCTCCCCCTCTGCCTGAGGCGGACGAGCTTCTGAACAAGTAAGGGTCGCTAACTCTACGCTCCACCCCTCCCTACTTTCTCCCTTCTATCCACGCTCATCTATGCCATGTCGGGTGTTTCTGTGGCATTTTAACTGCAGCCTACCTTAATCCCAGTTAACATTATTTGCTTACTGCAGCGAGAGGTTGTTTATTTCATCATGTCATTTCCGGTTCAGTGGTCCTCTACTTGTTTTAAATGAAATTGCAACTTTGTTTTAATTTGCGAGCGCAAAGAATGGCCCAGAGCAGCTGTCCCGATTCTCCATTCAAATAGACAATTCCCATTCCCCCCCTCCCCCACTCTCTTTCAGTCTCCCTGACATCCTCATTGTGTTCCTCTCCTCGCTGCTTCAGGTTTGTGTGCAAGAACAACGGAGTGCTGTATGAGAACCAGCTGCTGCAGATCGGGATCAAGTCGGAGTACCGTCAGAATCTGGGTGAGCTCCCTTCATTCACCACGTGAAGCACCGCGTGTCTCTGCTTCTTGAAACATCCTGAATGCGCAGCATTGTTTTTCCTCTCCTTTCCCACCAATGAGAAATGGGAGAAAGCGATGTGACCATTTCTGCCAATTACCCAGGGGATTATCTGGAATCAAATCACTATGGAGTACCTTTTTTATGCAACATTGATGCTCTAACATAATAATGTGTGTGTGTCCACCAGGGAGAATGTACTTGTTCTATGGTAACAAGACATCCGTGCAGTTTGCCAGCTTCAGCACCACAGTCAGCTGCCCGGGGGAGCTGCAGTCTCATATCCTTCCACTACTACCTATCCTAATGACTCACACATTACTCTCCTTCCTACTGCAAAGAACTCACACATTACTCTCCTTCCTACTGCATACACTCCCAGAAGTTCAACATCATGCAACGACACGTCAATCAATTCCACTGGATGCATTAAACATACTATGTATGGCTGTTTCTGAGTAGTTCAATTCTGGGGCCATTTCCGCTGCACTTGGAATGAAAAGATTGTAATGATGAAAATCCAGACCATGGGTCAATTTATTATTTTTAATCAAATGGTTGAAATAGGCAGCAATACATTTCCTTGTAATAACCAAACATACTCATTCCTAGTATGTTTAAAAAGGTGGAGGCATCCTAGATCCCAGCCCTTGCTGGTGTTTCGTGTTGTCTGTATCTTCTGTGGTGCTCCTTGACATGCGCGTGTCTCACAGCTCAACGTTCAGACCAAGCCAGTAGAGCCCCTGGTGGAGGGAGGAGCGCAGGTTCAGCAGGTGCTCAACATTGAGTGCATTACTGACTTCTCAGAGGCCCCGCTGCTCAACATCAAGTTCAGGTAACACAGCTCTCTTCCAAAACGACAACAATGAAAAAGAACCTGGGACATGTAAACATTGACCCGTTCTGTGGAAAGGTCCCTTTTTTTGTTTTATTTCGTATGTATTGCTTTTATTTATTCAGTCTTAATGGAGGAACAATTGCAGTTATCTGACACTCCAGTGCAAATGGGAGTGAAGGGTGGATGGTTTGACATCTAACGCGTGCACCCCATCTATCCAGGTACGGGGGAGCTCTGCAGAACCTCACCCTCAAACTGCCCGTCACCATCAACAAGTTCTTCCAGCCCACCGAGATGGCCTCGCACGACTTCTTCCAGCGCTGGAAACAGCTCAGCCAGTAAGTATGGTTTCAGCTGGAAAGGGATATCGTGTATACTAATGAAAGGTCATTTATTATAAGACAATCTTGACAGCAAAGTATTTGATCTGGATGGAGCATGATCAGTGTTTATCTCTTCAGAGAAACATTTGGTGTGCTGTTCTTATAGGGAAACATCTGAGGTCCGAAGAAAACAGAGTCAAGGGGGAGACTACTCCTTTCCAGTCGTATAGATTGGTCAAGGCAATCAATTCAAAGTATTAATAAGGAAAACGGAAGGGGTTATGTCTGGAGATTTGGAAACTTAAGTCCACTCTGGTGACAACACAAGAAGCCAGTCAACTAATGACATGGTGGCTTCACTGAAATGAGTTCAATTTGGTTGGAAATTTCTGTCCTTAAAAATGAAATGAAAAATGTCCTCAAAAACAGAACTTAAATATTTAGAATTTATTTAAGTTGTTTTATTTGAATTGTGTTTTTGTAACACATTGAACTGTTTTGCATTGATTTTCTCAGGCCGCAGCAAGAAGCACAGAAGATCTTCAAGGCCAACCATGGCATGGATACAGAAGTACTCAAGGCTAAGGTATACACAGGAACACACACAACCGCACAGAGCAACACTGCACTCATCCTGTGTGTACTCATGTTTTTTGGTTGACTGTGTGTGTGTGTTGACGTTTAGCTGCTGGGTCTCGGCACGGCACTTTTGGAGAACGTGGACCCCAACCCTGAGAACTACGTGTGTGCCGGGGTCATCCAGACCAAGTCCCAGCAGGTGGGCTGCCTGCTCCGCCTGGAGCCCAACGCACAGGCCCAGGTATGGACACACACACTCACACACACACATGCACACTAACATTACCCTTATGTACATACAGCAGACCCAGTCGATGTGTGCCCTTGTGCGATGTGTGTGTTGCTGCCCACACGACATCACTCACAGCTGTCCGTGTGGTTCTTTTTGTGTGTTTGTGTGTGCGTGCGTGTGTGTGCTGCTGCAACTCAAGCCTGGCGTCCAGGTAACTCTCTCTCTCTCTCTCTCTCTCTCTCTCTCTCTCTCTCTCTCTCTCTCTCTCTCTCTCTCTCTCTCTCTCTCTCTCTCTCTCTCTCTCTCTCTCTCTCTCTCTCTCTCTCTCTCTCTCTCTCTCTCTCTCTCTCTCTCTCTCTCTCTCTCTCTCTCTCTCTCTCTCTCTCTCTCTCTCTCTCTCTCTCTCTCTCTCTCTCTCTCTCTCTCTCTCCACCCACCCCTTCTCTTATGCAATCTATGACCTTTTTATATATATATATTATTTTTTTTACATAAAACTCCAAAGACTATGCTATTTGCCTCTACGTGGTGATCACTTTGTACTATAATTCAGTCTGCTCTTTCAAACTCTTCCCCATAGTCCATCACCCACCCCAGAGAACCTCCTTTAAACTTACCAGGTTATTGTTGGATGTGTATATAAATATATACATACACATGTAAAAGAAAATCGATTGGTTTGTTTGTGTGTGTGTTGTAGAGAGGCGTTCAACCGCTCTAAAACCCCACCTCTTTCGGTCAGTTTAGTAATATTCCCTTCAAAGGCCAGCATTGACCCAAACTAGCCTGTGCGAGGATGTGGAGGTAAATACCTGCTAGTCCTGATCATGCTACTGCTCATGGTGGTAATTCACCTGGAAAGTGGACTGCACTCTGGTGACTCCCGACGCACAGTGCAACAGAGATCCTGTTGAGATGTCAGCTTTATTTAAAGTGTTTAAAGCCCCTTGAAATGGACACTGCACTTTTTACCAACTGATCATTCACGTGCCAAATGGATATATACAAAGGGTGTCTTTTTGTTATTCAAAGTATTTTTTTTTTTCGTATATCCATAAAGTACCCTAATTGGCACTCTCACTGTCCCACACAGTATTTTCTCTCAATGGTCAATTTATTGAGCATGAAATGAAAAAGGGCTACACTTTCCCCTGTGCTATCTTACTTTCATTTCCCTCTCTCTGTATTTGTCTGTTTTTACATCGTTTTCTACGTCCTCTCCACTCTCTGTGTTACTATGTCCGCATTACATGTCAAGAGATATGTGTCCAGCCCCATCGCCACCTTTTTGCCCAGTGTGCTAATTGTCGCACTGTATCCTTCGCTGTGCCTTTTGCATCCCATTGGCCACTGCAAGTCGGCAAAAACACAGCGACTCCCATTTAGTGACATCAACCCCCGCCTTGACTGCAGACCGGCTCATATAGCTCTCTTTGTAACTGCCGTTGTCTCTCTGTCTGTCTCTCTCTCTCTCTCATCAGATGTACCGGCTGACGCTGCGCAGCAGTAAGGACACGGTCTCCAAGCGCCTGTGTGACCTGCTGGCTGAACAGTTCTGAGAGCACACTGTGGGGAGGAAGATGAAGTCCCTCCTAGCCCTGCCCCCCATTCCCGACCACTTCCCTTCCCCTCTCCGACTCCATCATAGTTTCCAAGTAAACGAGGAAGTAAAAAGGTGTAACCGACCAATAAGGGAAGAATAACAAGTACAAAAAAAATCTTAAAAAAGAAGCAGCTGCCGCGTGCGCGGTCAGCCATATTATTGTCATTGCTATTGTCACCAGGAATGATTCCAGTTCTGCTTATCATTTGTGTGTTTGTGTGTGTGTATGCGTGTGCAGAGTCGTGCCCCAGTTAAGCTCCGTCACACCTGTCCCTGTCCAAGCAGCCCCACCCCTTCACTCCCTGTAGTTGTGATGACAGCTGATACTGAGTGGACATTACAAGCTAGACGTGCTAGCAAATAATGTATGTGTGACGGTGTATTTGTGGTAAGCGCACATCAGTGGCTGCTTTCTATGTGGAATTTGGATCATTTCAAATAGGCAGACACACATTTTTCTTGGCTTATGTTTGTTCTTGTTTTGTTCATGCTGGCTCACGATGTGGGGGGAGGGGCGTGGGTCAAATAGGAATCACACTAATATAAGTCTGACCTCAGGGGTCTGAACTAAGCTCTGCAATCATATCCCCTGCCCACCCTCGTCATCATCATCATCACTAACATTTCTAGCAGGGTTATTCCTTCAATGTCCCCGTCATTCCCGTCTCCGAACTCCGCCTACTCAATTCCAGTGGAAATGGCCAGTGCACTTTCTAGGTGGCTTCTGGAGACCTCCCCTCCTTCTAATCCTTGGCATACACTTTAACTCCACCTTGCCCTGGACCGCCCAGCCCTGCCCCACCCCCTCCCTTCGCTTCCATTCGGGCATATATAGATTATATAGAAAAGTCATGTTTCTGCTCGTGTTGTTTATGAAAAATATAAATCATGTAATTAAGGATCCTTTTTTTTTGTAGTTTTGATCGTGTGTTTTTTTTTTTTCTGCTTTGTGTTTTGTTTGTTTTCCTAGTGGACTTATTGACGTGTTCTTGTGATGCGTTTGTGTCTCAACAGTTTGTGCATTTATCTTTGCATTCTAGAACATTCCTTTTCAGGCTTGTGTTTGTGTCATGGGAAAAAAAAATAATAAGGCAAGGTCCCATTCTGAAGCTTAGACGGGCGACAGAATAGAGAATATGGGACATGCGTTGTGTAGGAGGGGGTGTGGAGTGAGCAAGCCAGCCTGCGTAGTCATAGCAGGCTACAACTGGTTGAGTTTACAGTGTTAAAACAGAAAAGCCAGGGTGGTGTAATTTCAGAGCTTGTTTTGCTTTAAGTTGGGTTTTCTGTTCTTTTTAACCGTCCCAGGTGCGACATTTGTCCAGGTAAATGCTTCTGGTTGTCCCTTATTTTTATTTTTTTTCTGTTGGAGGTTAGCGCTAAGAATTGAGACTGCCCTTTTGACACGTCATGGCTTCATACGTTTTAGACTGAGAGGTGCAGCAGGACTACCCCAGAAGTGTTGGTAGATGAGCACGTTTTAATTAGGAGAGGATGCATTATCAATCCCCAAACAATGTCTCTTAACATGCAGATGCACTGCTGTGTACACACACACACACACACACACAGAACTTGGGAGATGATTGTGATTTGCTTCGTAATTAATTACTTTTTTACTCTGACAACTTTTCATAAGTAGGCTATATCCAATGGCACTTGATCTTATTTTGTTAGTACACATTTCAGAAAGGTTGATGACTGAATCAAACTCGCTCTTCCCACCTCTTGCATAAACACACATGCACCCAATACGTGTGTGTGTGTGTGCGCGCGCGCGCGTGTGTGTGTGTGTGTGTGAACCCCAAAAATGACATTTATGATACAAACTCACATTAGTTTAACAGGAATCGTGACCTGCGTCGCAATACACGCCACTCACAGAAAGTTGAACATCGTAGTGGAAATATAGTCATTTGTGAGTGTTTGCGTGCGTGTGGGTCTATGCAGTATCCGCTAGCTAATGCAGCCCCGTGTATCGGTGTTAAAATCCTGTCAAATACTTGTTAGATTTACTCTGTACTGAAAAATGTGAAAGTAAAACTATGCCATATACTCAACTCAAGTGGTCATGTGTTTTGTATATACCTGCTCCTACAATATAAGTGTCAGCTTCTGAACTACACTTTGTGACAATACAGCTCTACTTCTTTCTCTAATCCCCACTATCAGCATAGATGAATCATATGAAAACATAGTTCAAACCCAGGCTACTGCCAAGCTGGACTGGAAAAATGTGAATGGGTGGTAACATCGATAGGCATATAACATGGTTAAGTCGTAAAGTCATTCATTGACTAAGTCAAAAAGGTCATTCAATAATTTCAGCTGATACATGACACTGTAACAGCGTTTGAGAGAAGGACTAGATATCTGACACTTAAGTGTTTGAGAGGACTAGATGTATGACACTAACAGCGTTTGAGAGAAGTAAGGACTAGATACATGACACTAAGTGTTTGAGAGAAGGACTGTAGATGTATGAAACTAACAGCGCGTTTGAGAGAAGTGAACACTAGATAGATGACATTGTAACTGAGTAGCCTAGACTAGGCTACTTGAATGAAAGCCCATGCAAAAAGGGTTAGTTAGTTTCCACTGAAAAAGTGTTGAATACTTCTTATTGTAGGCGTATCCCTCTCATACCACATCTGGGACAAACTATGCAATCTGCATGTAGGATGCAGAATGGAATCTCGGGGGGAAATGGCGAGATGTCGGCGAATATACACATGTCATTTCGTGTAATTTTAATCTGGTCTTTGATTAAAATGACACTAGCGCATTGAATAAACGCACGAGTTGTAAATAAATGTTATGACGCAGCTCAGTTAAAAAATAGGCCTACACTGACTGACTGCAGACGGATGATGGCACGATTGCCGTCGAATGTAGCAGTGATAAGATTGCATTTATTAATTCAGAATGTGTATTTTTTGGGGGTGATGCAATACGCATAATGTAAAACGCATGCAATAAGGAGACGCACAAACAACGATACATACACGATAAATACAGCGATTGTGAAGATACATTAGCTTAGCTCTAGCAGAGCCTGTATGACTGAATTCGTGGGTTGAATGCAGCGGCACTCTTTTGACTAGCCCGCAACAATGGCGCGTGGGGGGGAAATAGTGCTCAATCAAAAGGTACGATTCATCACAATAAAAATGCAGAGGTCTTCTCTGATGAATTGATGATGAGGACGAACCAGGCTGGTGCGCGCGTGCGCATGTCAGCACTCGCGGTGGCCTGTGATTGGCTGAAAATGACATCACATACTAAAGCACTATTCTTAGCGTTTAACGGCATTACCTCATCCTTTTCGCCTCTCGCAGGTATAGCCGGACAACAACAAACGTTGGCAACATTTGCAGGACGGAGAGGAAGAGGAAGGGAGTGTGCGTCGCCAGATTTGTGTTCATTTTGTTATTTTTTGTCCACCAAAGTGAAAAATCCCTGTCCGAAATTCTGGAAGTGATTGTTCCAACAGTTTCAGCATTCTGTCTGGTCGCAAGGCGATTCGAGGAAGCTTTCAAGTTTGCATATTGGGTTTTTGGATAACACAAATCGAATCGTAAGTAGTAAACCAAAACAGTTTTTTTCACTTACGTTGGCAATGTCTGTGGTGTTTGCAAGAACGCAATGTTAGGCTGCATTACAGCCTACTTTGTCGCAACGTTCTCCGTCCATTGACATTTTTCATCATTTGCAATTTTAACATGAGTCAAATTACATTTAACTTTGAGGGAAAAGCGCAATGTTTTAAATGCTTCTACTTTTCCCCATCTTGTTTAACTACGGGTGAATAGTAACGCTAAGTTGTCTTCCACCTGCGCCAGATCCAGCCATGGTGTTCTACAGAGAGGGAGAGAACGAGCGACCGCCGCTGTCTCTTATTCTGCCGCATCTCTACCTTGGAGCTGAGCGTGACGTTACACAGGTAAATACACTCAGTTTGCTTAGCCAGTCAAAATACAATCCCTTTCAAGGAAAATAGGACACGTAGTCTGTATATATAGTCATGGAGCATATAGACGCCACATAGTCTATATTCGACTCTGCATCTAAATTAATTGAAGTTACTGTCGAATCGATGCCTAATACACCTTTTCATACTTGCAGGATTCGCTCAGTGCAAGGGGGATCTCCTACGTGCTGAGCGTGAGTCGCTGCAGTCCGCAGCCCACGTTCCTGCCAGTCTCGCAGTACTTGCGCATCCCCATTGATGACTCTCTGCGGGACGACCTGCTGCCCTGGATCCCGGCGGCGCTGCGCTTTATCGGTACGCGCATGATGATGCAATACAAAACGACCTATCTAGTCGACCTGACCTTTTAATAACCCATCAATAGAGTGGCCAACCTGCATTTTATAACTTCTATAGATTTGACTACTTGCCCTACAAAACTACCTATATATAGTACCTGCCCTACACAACTACATATAGAGTAGTTCTAGTATTATAGAGTAGTAAATAGCTTACCCTTCTACTAGTCTACTGCTACAATAATTATAACCTGATATTAATTGCTCTCTTTTAGGTACAAATCAGAATAATACGTCCAATCATGTCTGCAACAATTTCCTGAAGAATTATATCCACACAACCAAGGAGATAAAACACTGGCAATGCAATGCACTACAGTGACCTGACATGTATCTTGATGTGTCTCTGTGTAGATGGGGCCATGTCTTCTGGAGGTGCAGTGCTGGTCCACTGTGCTGCAGGCATCTCCCGCTCCCCGGCCCTGGCTGTGGCCTACATCATGTACAGCATGGGGATGGACCTAGATCATGCTTATAGGTATGTATGGTCTTCTAGTCGCATTGTGTCAGTCCAATATGATTGGACACATTACTATATAATGTCTTATTTTCCATATCAGTCCACCATTGTGTGTATCTTTGTGTTCAGGTGTTGTACTTGTACATTGTACTTGTCGGATTCACTGAATATTAGACTCAAACTGAAATGGAAACCGCTCTGTAATTTATAAACCATGGCACAATGTTGGCTGAACTAAACGCTTACTATTCTGTTCCATGTTCAGGTTTGTGAAGGAGCGAAGGCCGTCCATTTCCCCAAATTTCAATTTCCTGGGCCAGCTGCAGCACTTCCAAGGAAGCCTCCGTCAGAAGTCTTCAGATGGAAGCCTGATTATCCAGCCCCTCAACTCTCCTAACACCAACCACTCCAGCCCCCCCACCTCACCCCTGCCCTCCCCCAGCCCTGGCCTGGACTACCAGGGCAACCTCCTTTCTGCTGGTGACGCAGGGGCATTTACAAGAGGGGAGCATCAAACGCACACAGAGGAAGCGGCGCAGAGATGTTTCCGCTGGGGTGAGGTGCAAAAGAATCCCTCGGAGGCGGCGCGCTCGCTCTCCAGAAAGCTCCAGACTCTGGACCTCACGCTCAATTTGACCCAAAGCGTCCTGACGCTGTGTGAGCCCTCGGGTCCCAGCACCTGCCGCAAGCCGATGCTCCCCGCAGTGAAGCCCCCTGCTCTGCTGCACCTCCCCACCAGCAACGCCTCCCTTCTGGAGAAGCGCCGGAGCCTGACCCTCTCCTTGTCCACCACTGTGTCCACTCCCCACCCTGCCCCCTCATCCAACCAGCCACACCCAGCCACCCCGCAGACGCAGGTAGGCACCGCCTCTATTCCAGGCCGTCAGACAGCTCATGTCGGAAGTGCTGCCCAGTACCCTGATCCGCCTGCAGAGGTCGTTGTTGAGCCGGCTGCACTGGAGGCTAGAGGCCAGAGGCAGCGGAGTTCATCTTCTTATTCCTGCAGGAAGACCCCCAGGCCGGCCCAGGGCTCTCCCCAGGGCCCAGCCCCGCCGCCGAGAGCGCTGGGGGGTAGAGCCCTGGGGAAGAGCGCAGGCATCTGCTCTCCTAGCCAGGCTCAGAATCCTTGTCAGAAGATAGGCAACCGAAAGGAGGTGAGGAGGGGGGAGGCGGCCAGGAGGCAGCTCAACAGCCCCATCCCCACCACCACCATAGTCGACCAGCAGCCGTCGGCAGAGACCATGAAGGCCTCCTCCACTCTGGGCCCCGAGGAGAACGTTGTGGAGGACCAGAGCCCACTGTCCCCACTCAACCTGACTATCAACAAGTTGCTTGGCTGGGGTGAGAGAATGCTGCTCGGGGTGCTCCTGGGGCCCCAGATTAAAATGGGACAGGCTGCTCTGCCGTACAGGTGCTGATGAAAAGGGGGGCCCTCTACTGGCGAAGAATGGGAGCAAGAGACATTTTTTAAAGATAATCCTGAAGAGAATTTTGCCTATGTTTATGAGAAGGCAAGCAAAAGCAGAATTCCTGTTATGTTTGTGGGTGCATGTGCCTATGCGCATGTTTGTGTGTATGCACAAATGTACGCATGTGCACCAGCTAAAGATTATGACAGCGTATGTGTCCTATTGAGGTAACCATATCGCATGTTTACTATACCCCTGCCTATGACATTTTGCTGCGGTAAAGGAGCTGGGAAGGAACACATTTTTTTCAAGGACGTCTTATTTATTGATGACCTTGAGAAGGCTATGTGCATTTGAGGGAAGTATACCTTGAATCCAAATGCCATGACAAGCTTGATTGTGTTATTTTCCTATTTATTAACTGACAATTGTCAGGTGTTTTGTGTTTCCTGTTATTTATAAGATGCTGACATTTTGAGAGCTGTATTTTGCCGCTATGACTTGTTAAGAAAAGTGTTAATTAAAGACTACAATTTAATCTTGCATTTTGTCGTTCAGCGTTTATGCCACTTGCTTCAATTCTAGTTTAATATAGATGTGTTTAATCTGTATCCTTGTTCAAACAATTGATCACATAATATATACTGCATACCTTCAACCTTTTACTCTTTCAGTTCTTAAATGGAAAAGATAACAACGTTTACTTTTCGGCCTTGAAAAAGTCACCCACTCGTCACTTTAGGGCGGAGTTTGGTGACTCATATCCGGTAAAAGGGAGGGACATCATGAATAACCTATTGACCAGGGAGCAAATTTAACAAGATGAAGAACAAATAACAACTTAGACAAATATTAGTCTTTTGCCATTTAATAAGTAGGCTTATTAACGGTTAGGCGACATGGGATGGCCCTGACCTACTGCTGTCGAATGCCAAGAATGACAACTTCTCATTGCCAAATAAGGAAATTGACAGAAACGTGTTATTTTGCATCTCGAATCAACCTAAAGTCTTCAATGCCTATAATATCCTATCGTATTGTCTGGCATTGCCATTGAAAACAACATTAACTACTAGAAATACAAATAAACCAAAAACAATTCAGGCCCAATCGCTTGCCTTCTTCCTTAGAAGGGGATGCATGAGAAATGATTAGAGGAAATGGGGAAGGCCGAAGCCGCCTGTTAGACACGCCCCCTCGTACACACGCAGCGCACATACGCAGAAGATTTGGTCAAACCTTTGACTGGGGGAAAAAAAAAGTTGACTGAAAAGTTGCCTTGAGGCAAAGAAAAGAAGGATCATAGGTTGAGGAAAATCGTAGGGAAAAATTGGAGTACACTAAAGAGAACACGCACACGCATGCTCACGAGAGACTGTTCAAATCGAGCAATTTGAAAAGAGACAAACCTTGAATTAGGTTGGACTTCATATCGTTCGAGTTTTTGTTTATAACAGTGTTGAAGTTGGCACTCAAGACGACTTTATTCAAGGCGAGGGTCGAAGGCGCTTTTTTTTTTTCTGGACAAAAGACTGGTCGTTGAGTCGCAGTTCTAGACGAAGACTTCCATCGTTATATTCGCTACAGATGTGAATCGATTGAGAGAAACTGGTAAAGAGAAATATTCCATTACATTGACGATCTGGACAGGAAAATGTATGGCCCGGACGTTGCTGATTTTTTTACCAAGATAAAAAAACAATAAGGAACTTAGCCTACATGCCCGTAGCATAGTTTTTCGTAAATAAAAAAGAATAGACGCCCATGTTTGGCCTTGTGCAGAATTCAAACCACTTCGCTTTTGGTCCCACGAATAGGCGTATGCCTATTATATGTACATTATAAACTCTGCGTTTAGGTCGTTCTAGTTGGACACCCAGTCCAGTTCCTTACAGCCCACAAGCCCTCACACACACACACACACACACACACACACACACACACACACACACACACACACACACACACACACACACACACACACACACACACACACACACACACACACACACACACACACACACACACACACATACACACATACACACACACAAAACGACTGGAACCATAGCCGTTATGTCTAACGAAGAGGAGAGATTTAAGTTAGTTGTCGTCGGTGGAGGCGGTGTGGGCAAAAGTGCCTTGACCATACAGTTTATTCAGGTGAGTGCGTATGTGTGGTCCATGTAAAAGGGTAAATGCTACAATGTTTTGTAGGTGACCATTTAAGATGTGAACGTCAATATTCATAGAAGGCAACAACTGATCTTTAAAATCACCAGATGGCTATTGCCTATTTTGTAAGTAGCTAATGTATTGTTTAACCCCATTGTGGTAATTTCACTTCTTAGTCATACTTCGTGTCCGACTATGATCCGACCATCGAAGACTCGTACACCAAAACATGCACCGTGGATGGAAAGGAGACGAGACTTGACAGTAAGTAGCGACCCTATCGTTCAAATATGTTTCCACAGGGTTAGCCTACCTAATTTATGACGTCGTGTTTCTGTGCTTTGTTGCATTAAATATCCAATAGCCTGCGATGCACAGATAAAGGGCTATAACATTGGCAAATGAGTTGCAATGAGGTGATTTATAACATGCATTGGAACCAAATGGAAATCTCCAATAGACGGTCGCACCCTTCGCTTGCCATGCAATATAATTGAGTACGCCCGTTTGCGAAGTCATACCGCAAGGAAGGTGATTCAGCGCCGTGTTACGACTTGCACCCATAGTCTTCTACGCTGTAAGCAAAGGTGTATCCCCTTTTTAATGGAAGAACAACTTTTTTCGCCTTTCGGGCACTGCCGTGATGTCATTTAAAATATGTGTGGCTCAGGGTAAATGGCCAACTTTAAGGAGTTGCGTTGTGTGTGCCTCCAGTGTTGCTTACTGTAATTATGTTAGAGAAAGCATGCCATCCTTCTTGTATGCCTTGGTATGATAAAGGATTGCTTTACGTATTATTCCTTCCTCTCCATAAATCTGAATAGGGCCAGACTCATGTTAATGTATATGTTTAACAGATATATGGAAACATACACGTGTCTTAGGTTAGGTTATTTTTATTTGTATCTTATGAGTCACTGGATTATAATGGAAATGAAACACAACGTAATGGAACTGAAACACAGAGGCCCCCACTGTGTTTGTGTTTCAAACATTGTATGTTGAAAAATATTTTAGTTTACCATGATAAATAAACTAGTGAAAAGAGCTCTGCTGAAGATCCCACTCGCCATGAGAATCCAAGATGGAGTGGAACAACCCAAAATACCCCGGGATTTGCCTGCAGAAATGTGATCTGCAAACACAAATGCCCCCTCTGCGAACAACTTGGCCTTATGCTTAAAAATATATATATTATAAAGAGTTGAGGGAAGTCTCTGGCCTTGATACAGATCTTAAAACTACAAAAGAGCAGTCTGCCCTGGTTACATTCAGCCCATAAAATGTCTCAAATGTTTATCTGCCCCCCAAATATATAGTATATTCAGTCATGCCTCTTGAGTTACCCTAAAGTAAATCTATATCACAGCTATGTCAAGCTTTATGAACACTAAACTGATGTTGGACAAAATGTCCTCAAAAACTAACTGAAACTGAAATGAACGGAAAAGGTTTAAAAACGTTGTTTAAGGAAAGGGTAGTAGAGCAGCATGAGCAACAAGATTGGCAGTCTTTTCAACAATGTTGTAGGAAATAATTCAATATTGTCGAGCGTTGGCTTTTGAGTGGTATTGTCTAGTCATGAAATAAAGCGATTAATTTATTGGTGATACCCAGCTTTGTAGTCTAAATAAATTAGCCCTAGTCGGTTATACGCCCGTTCTGACAGACAAGCTGATGCTAGCCATATTGACTTGAGGCGATCAAAAGCCTTCTTTTACAGGCTCAAATGTAAAATGGGTGTTGCTTCACCCGTTTTAACATCTGTTTAATAATAGATTGATTTGTCCTGCATATGTTTACATCGGATATTATTTTATAAATACATTAACAATACATACAGGCATTAGCTGTAGTGTATATTACTGATTCACAGTTTTAGAGCTTGCAGGAGACTATGCTTAGAGAACTCTTGTGTCTTTTCCAGTCCTGGACACGGCCGGCCAAGAAGAGTTTGGGGCCATGAGGGAGCAGTACATGCGATCAGGAGAAGGATTTCTGCTGGTGTTTGCCCTCAATGACCGTGGCAGGTAATGTTGCAGAGTGTATGTAATGATAATTTGTTTGTTTGAACTTAACATAAATCCTAAGTAGTCATGATTTATTTATTTATGTTTTTGGATCACGTCCTCATGGAGAAATTGGCAACTGTCAACCTGTTAGACCCCAGCTGGTCGATACTTAGGTCAAACGCACACAGTACTCATGGTTCCTTTTTTTAAAGTCTAATATAAGGTTCTATGAGGAAGGCATCGTGTTTCGGTGTAGTGAATACCAACGGTGATGCAGAAGTCCCCCTCCTAGTTTGTCATTAGTAGTCAAATTAGTTTGTTGGACTGGAGAATCTCCCCTCCTCCTCCTCCATCTTCCCCAAACGTGTCATTCATTTTCACTGCGTGACGCCAGTGCATATGTCACATTCTTCCCCCATCACAGTGTAAACAGCAGGGTTGTTAGGCCCTCGCCGGAGACCAGCAGCCGAGCACTCGCCGACAGTTGCTCATCCTTGTGTTAACAGTCTCCCCGCGACTTCTCTCACACTCTCTCTCTCCCTTGTGCTGTCTCAAACTCTCTCTCTCTTTCTCTGTAACTCTTTTCCTTCTCTATCTGTATCTAGTTACAATGAGATCCAGAAGTTCCACACCCAGATTCTGCGGGTCAAGGACCGAGATGACTTTCCCATGGTGCTGGTTGGAAACAAGGCCGACTTGGACCAGCAGAGAGCGGTGAGGGGTGCTGCTAGCATGTTTCGTTGTTTAACTGTTTTGTTGGAGCAGGGCCAGGGGGTGAGGTGCTTAGCTTAGGGCTCCCTTCCAAGCTCAGGCAGTGCTGGAAACAGTACAGGTGCTAGAGTTGGCCTGGGTGTTTCCCCCTTCTGGTGTTGGAGGTGTGTGCACATCGTTTCATGAGAATTTCAGACATGAGTAATTTCAAGTGTTGTAATCATCATCAGCTATGGAAACCACAATAGCAAATAAAATGTAGGTTGCACACATTCTTGCACATAGGCTTCTACCAGCTTCTTGATCATTCCTGAATAAATGTGGGTGTGCCCCACAGTGCCTCACGTGCACATCTGTAACCGTGGGAGTCTCCTAGTGAAATTTGTGAAATTAAACAGAGCTTGTGTGTTTGTGCGCAATGCATACACAAGTTATGACTAATGAGTCAGGTCAAAGTCAAACAACGAATTACCGTAATAGCCTGCAGCTGTAAAACTACATTTACTGACTAATTGAAAGAGGTGTGAAAAAAAAGAATTGCTTTTAAGCTCTTTTGCAGCACTGTGTTTATGTGGTTCTTCTTATCTGCTAGCATTGTCACAGCAACTGCTGACCTATCTCGATATGTGAGTACTGTGCCATCGCAGGTCAGTAGCGTACTCTGTGGGCCCCTTTGATCCATTTAAACGTAACTTACTGTTGAAACCTGGCTGACTTTGAGGTTACGGTGTGGAGGTTAGGTGCTAGATCCTCCCCAATAGTGTTGTGGAAACTGGCCTTTTACATTTGCATCAAAAGCACATTGGGGGCTATTTTGTAAAGCAACGTTTTCTTGTCGGCAAGTCAGATCCAACGGTTAACAATATTGTCTGGATGCAATAGATGAGGCTACTGTATTTTGTCGGTCGAGGCCGGCTTGTTAGCGTTCAATGCACTCAATGATTGTTAGCATTGAGTGCTGCTAGGAACCTTGGTTGTATTGAGTCGTGATCTCCCCAGAGTAATGAAGATAATGGAGATGACCAGAGACTGTAAAGGACCCGTCAGTGTGGGTTTGACATGCTGTCCATAAAGGACCCCTTCGAACACTGAGTCATCTAGAGTAACAGGCCTGACTCTGGATCTGAAGTTGGTTCATGGGGAAAATGTGACGTGTGTGTGTGCGCGCTGTTCTGATTGTGTTGGATTACTCACACAGGATTGCAGACAGCTGACCCACACTTAGTAGCAAACCAAGCTATTTTGGGGTTTCTTTTGACGCATTCCTGCATGTTCAAAACGTAGTGCAATTCTACAGTATGTGTAGTGGTAGTGCCATTTTGGCCCTCAATGGCCATAGCAACAGAGTGAGTGCAGATGCTGGCTCAGGGAGGTAAAGGCAGAAGTATCCCAGAATGCATTCTGATTTTCATTTGAACAATGGTCGCCAGCATGAAGAGCAAAATTGTAATATCTTTGCAATAAATGGATAGACATTTTTTTACTTGGTTGGAATGTCATAGTTTCATTCACAAAAAATGATTAGGACATTTATTCATCATGTCAAATATGTTTCTAGGTTCACCATTTATGATGTCTGTACAAGCTGTTTACATTTCATAGTGTTTATTTGACCTCTCTGGCTCCGTTCAGAGCTTGTTTGAAGGGCCACTATAACTGAAAGAGGTGCTCTAAACTGGGCGGTAGGCGGTAGGGTCAGGGCTCAAACATGCAATCAGGTGGTATGGGAGGAAAATTCAGTCCCTGGTTATTTTTTTCATTTTTCATTAATTTGTTTCTTTCTTTCTTTCTTGAAGATCTCGAGGGACGAGGCTCAGGGTTTCGCCAGAGAGCACAGGATCCACTACATGGAGGCCTCTGCCAAGAACCGCTACAATGTGGATGAGGCGTTCCTGGAGGTGGTGCGGGCTATAAGGTAACTCACGCACGCACTCTCTCACGCACTCTCTCACGCACTCTCTCACGCACTCTCTCACGCACTCTCTCACGCACTCTCTTGTGCCTCTCATCTTTCACAGGAAATTTCAGGAGACGGAGAGCCCCCCCATCCCTGCCAGCCACACAGGCAAGCGGAAGGGTGGAGGCTGTCCCTGCACCCTCCTCTAGCCGGGGCCCCTGCCTGCTTCTCCCGGCTCTTCCATCACACTGGTGTTGCCATGGAGACCAAAAGCCCCCCTTGCCTCGACACTTTTGTCTGATGGAGCGGGGGAAGAACAGAAAACCGAGTGTAGGGACTGGGAGCTGCAGCATTTTCATCTGTACATGAGTGCTAGTGGTCTTGGAGGGAGGAGTGGGGGGGCCAGCATCTTGGCAAAGAACAAATCAAAATTGTCCCAATTTAAAATGGTTTCATTCGCACTTTGTCGCAAGAAGCATATATATTTTAATCATTTTTTATATATAAACCGTGGTTCTGTCATTTCATGTGAAAGGGAAATTATTTGTTGAAAAAATGGGGGGGTAGAGGTGTTAATCCAACCTCCTCGCTGCCAACCATGGAGGTTTGGTGGCGGGGAGTGTTTGGATTCAGCCTTTGTGAATGTCAGTTGAGGTTAACCGGTGTTTTAAGTCGTGCTTAGCAAAAGGTAAACAAAGGGTCTTACATTTCCATCAAATGACAGTGGATCAAATTAGTCTTACAGCTTTATGTGTGATTTTTATATTTTAAGTGTTGTTTTGCTTTAAAAAAAAAAAAAGCAGACCGGAAGGATGACTGCAGACGTTTTTTCAAACACTGGTACTGTTTTCATTTTGTTTGTTGATTTAAAAGGCACAAGATTCATGAGCATGTAGCTTGTAAATTTTTTGGGCACAATTTTAGCTAAGGTCTAGCAGGCCACCTTATAAAACACTAAAATGCCTTATAATTGTTGTTACATTTGGGCTGAGCTTCAGGATGTTGGTGCTTGTCCCAGTCTCGTAGTCTGCTCAGGGTGTGCTTACTTCTACCCAACCAGCCACACATCAATGGGTTGTGTTTACTTTATCTCATGTTTGTGCCTCAGCACAGACATGGGCCAAGATATCCCGTCACACCCACGCAAAATGTGCAAGTTATTACAAGACAATTCTAGGTGTGGTCTGTCTAGTTGGTAGGATGATTAAAAAACCCAAAACATGTACGTTAATGATTTTCTTAGAATTTCTGAATTGTGGTGTTTCCTCAATTGAACACAGCAGGTTCCCTAATGGCCTCTTAAGTGGTGAAAATTGGTCCCAAGAGATAGTAGAGAAGGCTTCCCTACCCCTGGCCTAATATCATTGTCAATGAGGCTCCCACAGGGAAAAGTGCTCGTCTACATATCAGCTGTTGCCATTTGGGGGTGGGGGTGAGGGGGAGGGGAGTGGGAGGTTAGGGGGCGGAGCTAATACAGGAAGCGCATGGACTAGGAGAACAAAGAATTTCTACCTGCCATCAAAGGTGCCGTATTCGTATCGATGTTTAATTTAAATTGAATTAAGCTCGTCCTTGGAATCCAACTTAATATATTTTTGGAAAAGATTATTCCAAACATTTAATGGTACAATGATTAGGTCTGTATTCCATTTTGCCCGTTGACTTTGGTTATGCATTCCTGTTTTTTTCCTACATTTTTTTATTATTTGTTTTTCGATTCAACATTTCAGTGTTTATCTAGCTTGCGACCAGTAGTCCACACAAGCAATTTTGTACCTAATAAAAAATACCGAAGACGTTTTGTATGCAATAAAACTATTTACTCTTACCAGTGCCTTATGTTCTTTGTCACTGTTGCCATCTTACATTCTTTATATATAATAGTCTGGTATCTGCCACCCCACTAATATGGAGATGCCACCCTCCAATGCCTACCAGCTCACCCCTTCCCTAATTACGAATAGAGGCTGAGAAACAAAACGTTTCTGCTAGCCAATGTGACGAGGAAGTCCCCTGATCCATTAGGTTTGCTTTTCTTCCGTTCTATCATCTTTTCATGCAGAACAACTGATTCGCTGTGTTAGGAAGCCTCGAGCATGAGTAGTGAGGTATGTTGCCAAACAGGTATGAGGCGTGACGCTTAGCTGGGGACGGTGTTTATAGGAAAACAGGTGAGCAGAAGACACTTTTTGAGTTCCGTCTCAAACATACGGAATCTATCCTCTTAAATCGAATTTAAACCTTTTTGTTTGCCCTACAATGTGTCGCGCGGGCGAGTCTGAAACCAAAGAAGATATCATATAATAATATAATCGTTTTTTATTTTGACGCTTTCAACCCTCAAAGCAAACACCAGTCAGGTAAGCTGGAAGCGTCTGTAGCCTACTGCCTAAAATACAAAATAGACGTATCCGTGCGCTGAATATAAACTTGAGTAATTACGTATTTCCTATGATCTATGCACTAGATTGCAAGACGAGAAGGTGCAGTTGGCCGTACGACATCCAAAATTCATAATTTTTGGTTACATGGTCTTTAATCGTTTGGATACGAAACAAATGTAATCCACCAGTAGATGGTGACAAACCACAGAATACAGCGATGGTACTTTTTTTGACAAGGGTAACCCATCAGATGTAAAATGGCACTAGTATAGCCTCTCTTGCTAAATGTTCTTTCACTATCAAATAATAAGATGGTTATTTCTTTATTTTTCCTTAGTTTTTGCTTTTGAAAATGCAAGCCTTTGCAGTGATCTTTTTTGGCCTAGTATTGGTGCTCCATCTTGTTTCAGCAAGAGTGATCCACAACAATAATGAAGGTAAGAGAAAACGATCCATCTGTTTCTGATCCCCTTGTTTGCTACTGAACCGTTATATTGCTTTTAGGCTCCAAGCAGATGTGGTTTTGTTTGTACTGGTTGTCTCCATCCATAAAACAGGTCTGTGAATTGTTACTAGGGCAGCAACTAATGATTATTTTCATCGCCTATTCATCTACCAGTAATCTTTTTTGATTCATCATTAAGTCGATAAAGTGTCAAACAATAGCAAATGCCCATCAAAATGGACCGGACTCCAACGTGATGTCTTAAAAGTGCTTGCAAGCAGCCAAGAAAATCGAAAGTATACATTTCATAATGATCCATGAACCAAATATAATTTCTGAAGCATTAAGCTGCATATATTTTGTATCCGTACAATTAATTGATTTATCAAAATTAGATGAATTCTCTGTCGATCGACTAATCGATTTTATCGGCACATGGTTGCCGCCCTATAATTGTTTGGCTCCTCTGCCACAATGGTTGATGTGATACACAACCGCACTGAGCTAGCCCAATGTGCTTTTTCTCTTTGTGCTGATTCAAACCTGTTGTTGTAAATGCTGTGGCCAATCGTGGGCTCCAGTGTTCCTGGGGGAAAGGCCTGCGGCGTCCTTCTTGTCCCGCTCGCTGCTCTACAACAGCTGGGACTTTGAGCTGGTGAGGTCGGACGACTTGGAGCGTGAGTGCCGTGAGGAGACCTGCAACTATGAGGAGGCCAGAGAGGTGTTTGAGGACGACGTTCAGACGGTAAGCAAACACGCCACTAAAGAGTACCACATACAGATCACAAATTCATTGAACATTTCGGAGTGTGTTTTCCGACGTAGTAGCTGAAGAATAGACAGAAGAGTTGAATATATCAGAATCGGGCCCTGATAGAATTACTCTGGACTAACAGTCTAGCTTCAGATATATATATTTTATGTTTTGTTTGGACATCGGACATCTATTTTACTTAATCTGATGTTAACACACTATTGTTATTAACAGTAAAGGGGGAAAAGGGAAGCTTAGAAAACTGAAACTGTTTAACCATTTATACTACATAAAAAAAAGCCTTCTATTTGGCGAGAGCTTTCTCCAATTGATGCCAGATGTGAGTAGCAAATATTTCACCAAGGGTGTGTGTGTGTGTGTGTGTGTGTGTTAAAAAGTTCTTAAAAAAAATCTTCTTATGCTTCCATTTTCTAGAGTGTCTTCTGGGATTCATATACAAGCAGCCATGGTAACTCTTTACTTTTATTTTGGAAGGCCCTTTGCATAGGATTTGACATTTACAATTAAAAGATCTGACACTCAAATGAGATGTTTCCAATATTTAAAAAATTGATATTGTTTTTTTTATCTGACATCTCACTCAAAGTTCTTTACCTTATACTGATCACCTCTATAAATAATACTTATAATAATTATACATTTAAGTTGTCTAGCACCTTTCATTGCTTGGGACGATCTCATGGTGCTTGACAGTGCATTAAGACAATAACACAGACCGCATGGAGATACTAATGGGTCAATTAAAAGAAAGGAAAATGTCTCATTTTTAAAGGAGGCCAGAATAAGGAGAACCCTTAAGTGGTCCTGTTTCAATTCAGTTTCCCCTTTAACCTTTATGAGATACAAAGCTCTGGTTTAGCCTGATCACCGTGGTGTAAATGGCCTGGCCGCTTGGCACCATGCTACCGCGGCGTAATGAGCCAGGTTGGCAAGCGCCGTTGTGGTGTTCAGCGGGGAGATGGTCCCAGCACCACCATAAGTGCCTCAAGCTAAGTGTGATGACTGCTGCTTCCAGCCCCCCCGGTGGACGTGTCAAGCCTGGTGGCAGGGATCATAGCCATCGTGGTGTCGGGTATCATCATCGCCGTGCTGGCACTCTACTGCTACAAGTCCCGCAACAAGGCTGGAAGGAGGTCGGGCAAGTATGTAGTTTCATCCACATGAGGTGCTATACAACAGCCTATGCAGTCTCAGGTCCCCGCCTCAACTTTGGGATGTGGGGATAGGGGTTGACAGGTTACAGGTTAGCTATGTGCGTCTCTTAGTGAAGGGAATCAGAACGATTGGGGGCAGAATTGATCATCTTCTTTGCAAATTTTAGCAAACACCACAAGTGTCTGGTCATTGAACTTAAACATGCATGTTAAAGAAGCAGATGTGTTAGCATTACATTGTATTCTCTAGTCATTTAGAGGGTAGCAAAATAAAACTTTTTAAGGATATGTTTTAGGGGGAATCTTTTACTTAATGGGACAGTACAGTGAAGATGGACAGCAAAGTGGGTCAATATTCAGGGAGAAAGGGAATAACATGTAGCAAAAGACCGGAGGCTGGAATTGAACCAGGGTGAACCACCAAGCCAGCTGTTATTTAGTGATCATGTTTAAAATGCAATAGGATTACTCTAATGCAACATCTTGTCCTCCTGTGGTCTAGCTCTCCTGTGAGATTAGCTGCAGACGGGACACCGGCCCCAGAGATGACCCCTCTCACTGTGCTCCCAGGATTGCCCACCTACACGGAGGCTCTGAACCGAAGTGGGCAGCACGACGCTCCTCCCCCACCTTACTCTGGGTATGTATTTGCCCCCCCCCCCCCCCCCCCCCCCCGGGTGAAAGGGTGTCATCTTTTAGAGAAACCGTAGCGGCAGGTATATTTGCAATGCAGGACTCAAGACAGCTGTTCACTGTATAGAAATATCCTCTTTTTTATTTTCTTCTTGTTGTCCACAGGGGGGCGCCATCAGAACCTCCCGATCCAGCTGAAAATGCTGAATAAATGCACAGCCTGTTTTTGTTTTTATGGTTTGGAACAACTGTGAGGCAATTTTGACACCGATTTTTTTAATATATATATGTTGATGGAAAATAGTGTGATACAGTCTAATTAATTTTGAGATTCCGTTTGTTTGCCAATGGTCTGCATTTGAGATATTATCATATCCTTGGCTGCAGTTTTACGGAGGGTAGTGACTTATTATTAAGTTTATGCTTTTAGTGAATGTGAAGTTTCTTTAAGAGTGAAAGTATAACTTGACATTTTTAAGAGGTGAATAAACTATGTCCACACGCTTTGTTGGGCTACTTTTACACATGTCTAATGCCGCTTTTTGATAAAATATAGTTTTGTTTTCACATAAATGTAAATAGGCCTACACATTATGCCGAACAACGTAGTTGTTTGCCTATTAAGCTGAACATAGGCATGGATACAATGTATACCATAATGTAACGGACAGAGGGTGTTTCCTTTAGATTTAAAATGGGCAAAATAACTTCAATTATTAGCCTACATCCGTATATAAGTGGTATAGCGTATTTCTAAGGAAAATCTTTGAGCCTACAAAAAGCACTAAGCTATAGCCTCAAGCTTGGTCTAACTGTTCATACAGTTGTTGAACATGCAATATTCTTATCAATAAAAACCTCTTAAAACCTAATTTAATATATCACTTTTTTTTTTTTACTGCGTTTCCATTGCACTACGACGGTTACATTACTACAATGTCTGTACCAGACTCGAAAAGCCATATCTGCAATGTGTTGTGTGTGCGCGCGCGCGCGCGTGTGTCGGTGCGTGTTGCAGACAGACATCGTGTGTGCGTACTGGGTGAAGAGAATCGTAGGAAGGGAGGGAGTGTGCAAACGCGCGAGCCAGCCAGCCCAGTCATTCGTTCTTAAAAATGGCGTCTTCTGAACAAAATGACCGAAAATAGCTCTACTACAGGGCCTCTGTGGTGTCCTCACATCAGGTTTAGGCTACACACCGAACGCGAAACATGGCCATGCCACTGAAACTTGTGTCGCAATCATAAGACAAATCGAATATGAATGCTGGCCCCTTAGTAAGTGTGCCGTTGTCATTAATGAAAGAAACATTTAGGTTTTTTTTTTTTTTTTTTTTTACAGAATACCAAACCAGTCGCGTCGCTTATAATCTAACCCTTCAAGCTCATGCCTTTTATACAAATACAAATAAATCTAAATGCGTAGTTCGGTACGCTACAGAAGCTATTGCGTTCGGTGGAATGTTTCGTTTGAGCATCTGATATTTCAGCTTGCAACTGCCTCCCTCCGCCATCAGCTGAACCAGTGGCTCTGTCGAGGTAGACAATAGACATTGAAATATATAGGGGGCGAGAGGAGGGAGGGAAGAAACCGGATTTTTGTGGTGGTGGTGGTTGGTGAGACCCCCCCACCCCCACACTCACTCTCTCTCACTCGGTCTCTCTCTCTCTATCCACCCCCTCCTCCCCTTTCTGTATCCTCCAGCTCCCCCTCCTCCTTCTCCTCCCCTCCATTCCTCTCCCCCTCCTCGTTGGTCCCAGTCTTGAGGACTTGCTCGTGAACAGGAGAAATAAACAGATACGGAGCAGAGGAAAAAAGAGGACAGAGGGAGTGATAGCGTGCAAGAATTTAAGGCATATCCTCCCTCCCCTTCCCCTTGAATAACGCTCCATCTTCATCCCCAGTATTTTCTTTAATGGATAGAAATTATCCTGGTACTGGATTCGGTGATTTGGGCGCTGGTACGGGATGGAGTTACGAGAGATCGGCGAAAGCAAGGTAAGCGTTTGTGCCCGTGCATGAGCACCCAGACTACGCTGAATGCATAAATATGCTTAGCTTGCTCTAACAATGCCCATGCCGATAGAGGCAACGCAATCCATGCTCCCTCTGTCGCTCCCACCGCATTCACATAGTCTACATGGCTGTTACATTGTTTGCATCTTCCAGGTATAGCTATCCGTATTGTCATTAACGGGAAAGTGGGTGTCTCGAAAACGCAAGGAATGCGATCGAGGGTTAACACATGATACGGAAGATATATCCAGACAGAGGAGAGGGCGAAAAGAGGGGGATGGGTCGGTGGATGCCGCTTGCAAACGTATTATCAAATATGAAAGAACAATATTAGATATAGCTATTGCACTGGAATTCGCCCCATTTAACTTACGGCCACATATGTATTTGAATACAATGGTATGTTGAACGACCCTTATTTTCATGCCTTCAGACACGATTGATTGGTAGCTTAGTAATTAGCAGTACAAATCAAATACATTTGGCAATGCGATGCACAAGAGCTACTGCACTCTCGGCAGCTGGCTAGTAACGTTACTGTAGCTAGTAGCTCACTGTCTCGCAACGTACATGTTTTATGATGGAAACATTACAGCGTCGGTTCTTGTTTCTAGTAACATTAAATTACATTTGTAGTTTAAATATTGACGTTGACAAATCGATTCATGGCACAACATGCATTATTAAACGTTTATACGTAAACTGTATCATGCCAGTCCACTCATACATCATGTAATTACAGAAGCCACATATGCAAATAAGAGCAAGTAACATTAAAACAATCCATAACGAGTAACTAAGCATGTTTATGTTGCATAATTATTACCCTTAATAAACACGAAAACTACAAGCTTAGTTAGTTAACATTACATTATGGCACTTTGTAATGGCACGTGTGACTAGGCTTCTGTTAGTTCCGTGAACATTAATTGCTATTATTATATGATTTGACAGGACCACTCCAGGCGTAAAACAATTGCATTACATGTGTTAACATAGTATTAGGTGTGGCGTAGACATAGATAATATAATGCTGATTACTTACATTCCACATTAGCATCCGGCTAGCACTAGCAGTACCCTGGTTATTCAAAAAGCACCTTTATTAAACTGCTGGTGATTCTGCACATTTGATTGACACAGCAAGGCGTCCCTACAACATGTAAAGTATATATACAATCTTTATTTATTGATACAATTGAGGAATGGTTTAATTTTACTTGAAAATATGTTCCTCGTTTTAAGATTAGCACTGGCTAATTACCTATAAAGAAAACCATAGATGGGAGTCATAAGCTAGCTAACGTTGACAGTATATTCGCTGGATAGCAGCTAGCTAGAGGCTAGTTATAAGCAGGAGACCAATTGGTTTTCCTCACGCTCCCGCAGATTCCATATATTTCTTTATATTACAGCAGGCATCAATTAAGTCTTCTAAAGAAAAAGTTTACGTTCTCGTGCATTGTCAAAACGCAGGGCCTTGTCTAGCTATGTTGCATTAGCTACACTTCAAACTCGACCCAGCTACACATTTCTAGTCTCCTTGACAACCGAATCAATCTCGCTACAGTCTGAAGTCCTATATAGGTCTATGTGGGGCTGGGACTAGTACATGCCTCGCATCCCTGCCTGCAAATTTCACTTTAATTTCTCAATTCGCAAAAGCATCGTTGCAGGAGATTTATATTCCGAGAACGTTTATGTTCCCTAATAACGGTCCTCTGATGAGGCAGGTGAAAATAAAATAACTGCGATCCATTATAAATGTGTATGCACTTTATTAAGGGCCATGTTTATCAATGTAAGCACGTGTCTGTCTTGTCTTAGGTATATCAATTTATATTAGATGTCCTTTAACCCATTCGACTTACCCCTAGCTGCTAATTACATAGTAACTGCCTCCTAAAACACACACACACACACACACACACACACACACACACACACACACACACACACACACACACACACACACACACACACACACACACACACTCACTCTCACTCTCTCTCATCTCTTTTTTCGCCACATGAAAATAATACATATTCTTCATCTCCTGGTCGAAAAAATTATGTCTTAACAAGAAAACAATTTCATCAAGACCTTTAGGGGGTTCCTCACATCGTACACTTTTGCTGTATACAGGCCTCTTTATGATGTGAGGTGCCCTACCCTTTAGTATTTTAACAAAATCAAAAAGTGTATTAATCTCTGCAGTATAATTTGTAACCCAGAAGTCTGGCCAATTCTAATGGAAAATGCCGATGCATGAATAGATATTAAATCACAGGATAGCTGTATTATAGTTTCTAGTGCTGATTCAAAATATACGGCAGTGGTACCCCTCAGACACGTCTCACTGTTGCTGCCAGATTGGGCCAATGAAAAGCTCAGCATGTCACAATACAAAGTAAACAGAGTCAGACAGTGAATTATGAACACACACACACACACACACACACACACACACACACACACACACACACACACACTTATACAGCTTGATTACCTTTTCAAACATGCAATCGTCAAACAACCAAAAAACACCAAGAAAACAATAGTCAAAAGGTCCGAATAAATTATTTGAACTGCCGTCTATCAAAAGGGCCTACAGCGTAGAGAACAATGGTACGCATTCTGAAAAACACTGTTTTAAGAGTGCATTTAGAAGGGGACTCAGAGGTCATACAAAATTACAAAATCAACTTGTGGAAATTAAATTTAAATGTCACGGGTAGTCCAACTCCAGTTGATTCTCAGGTAGAACCTTGGGATCTCTGTTGATTGGATTGTGCAAGTAAAAAAGGGTTGGGGGGTTGGAAATGGACGTTGCAAGCCATAAAAACGCAATACATTAAATGATGGACCACTTCTCATGAGACAGGGGAAGTACTCAGAAAGAGCCAAGGCTATAGGGGCTCATTCACACCCAGCAAAAGGCTGAGTCACGAGAACCATGCGCCCCTAGTTCTGTCACTATGCTTAACTTAACGGCCGAAGCAGTGGCACACACTCACAACACCACCAACATACAGAGGCACCTGTCCTTTGGGACAAAAAAACCCACACAATAAACATAGAATAAAAAGCTGCTTGGCAAAGCTAAATTCAATAGTCAAAGATTATTGTGCTTTAACCGATTCATACTTGAATAGTGCTGAAATGATTAGTCAATTAATCAGTCAGATAAGATTAGTCGTTTTAATCATTCACCAAGTGAAAATATGAAACGCTTGCAGTTTATAGCATCAGAAATGCAAATAATTCATACTTAAAATTAACACATGCCAGTAAATGACTGAATACTGGTTTTTCTTTGTAGATTTAATCCATCACTTATAATTGGCATTTTTCAATTATATTATTAATTTAATACATACAAAAAATGACAACAAAAATAATAAATAGGTTATCTAGTTGCACCCCTATTCTTGCAATACATTTTATACACTAAACTGTGCGGTTGTCCACCTATTAAATTAATTAAAATAACATCTGCATGATTTCAATTCAGAAACCCAACCCTAGGCTTGACATGAAAATTGCACTATGAACCCAATGACTAAAACACAAAATGTGTACCTCTGAAAATCTATATAGATATTTAGCATATTTTATACGCTTTCAATGACATTGGTTGGATTTGATTCCTTTTATATTCCCCCTCCATTAAAGACTCACTGCCAACATAGGCTGTAGAAAAGCATCTGATTTGTATTAGTCCTATATCTTAGCTTAGATTAGGGTCTTTCTTTTATTTATTTTTTGTTGGAAGTCAATAAATACCTATTATTGGAGCTTGTATGTTGGTTAGAAAGGCAATCCATCACCTATACCTGAGGGAGCTATGGTGTCATGTTAGATACTTTGGTCAGGTACAAAGATTTGTGTCTGAAATGTATGTGGGTATAGCATTGTAGCTGTGGATTCTCTGTTTTCCATCTTTTCATATGGTCATTATATTGGAGTGACATCCCTCTGCTCTCATCGGTCATCTGATGTTCATAATTTTTTGTTTTATTTTCCACACAATGACTGTCGATAGAATTATAGCAATTTATGTTATAGAGGCAAAACAGCCCTGATGAAGTAGATTTTTGCTTAATATACAGTATGCTCTTCTTTTTACGATGCAGTACTCGCATACAGATCAGTAGTAAACCATTGTCAGTTCTACAGCTGTGGTATTGTTATAGTTATACGAAAGGGCTCTTCCCCGATACTCCGCTTGTCTCACTGATGAAGGTACACGCCAAGTTACTGTGTAACACTGCCAACACCGCCAAAAGACCTGTATACGATAATTTACTGATTGCCTTTTGTTTTCGTAAAGAGGGTCAAATTATTTCCACATATATTTATAAAAATACCTTTTGTCCCACATTCATTTGTAGTCCTTTCCACTGAGACTTAACTTTGAGACTTAATAGCCCCCTCCCCCTTCACAACACAGGGCTTTCTGGTCAATTATAATTTTGATCACATTTTGGTATTTGGTATCGATCACGCGTAAAAAATCATATCATATCAACACTTTTTTCTCTCTGTTCTCCTTTTTATTTATTTCGCCTTCTCCCCATCACTATTCAGCCTGGTCTATGGCAGCTCCAGGTCCTCCCACCCCGATTCAGAGCTGCTCCACCGCCAGGCCTATGGCACCCCCCACCCCCTGCAGGGCTATGCAACCAATCACCATCCAGGAAGCACTGGACAAGGCGGAGCCTGGGGGGCAGCTGGGCGGAGTCTAGGTAAGGCTTGATAAAAGTGTGCGCTTTATCTTTAGAAATAACATGTCTGATTCTTAAGTGGTTGCTTGGTAACAGTAGGTATGGGTCAGGTCTGGCGAATCCAAAGAGTTACATTTCATTCTATATTACTAAAGATGTACATTAGACATTAATCACACTGTAGAGTGTTCCAAGTAGAAAATAAATGTGTTAAACAGGAGCAATTTTTGTATGCGCTTTTTATAGATTAAAAACAATAAAAGTGAATAATAACACGGAATATAAACACATAATATGCCAGACTGATTTCTAGTTTTCATCTTTCTTTTTATATCTAAAACCTACTTAACAAAATACTAAGCTATAACAATATTTAAATGTTCTATTCCAAAACATATAGTGAGCATTGAAAAAATACCTATTTCTGCATATGTATTGTTTGTTCACTTCTGAGCTTGGACCATCTTAATCTTTTTTCCTCCAGATTTCTTCTTGATTTTTGTTGTTTTGATTTGTTCCCTCAGGGTTGTCAGGACTTTTTGATGCTGGCCTTCACCACGGAAATCCTTCAGGTCACGACCCGTCAGTCATGAACCTGATTTCGGCCCTTGAGTCCCGGGGCCCGCAGCCTCCGCCCTCTGCCTCCTCTCTCCTCTCCCAGTTCCGCACTCCTTCCTGGCAGACAGGTGAGTGGGTGTTTGTCAGGGAGGCCTTGCTATTTTCTTTGCTGACATTGGAAAAATGTTGGTTGGTGTTTTTTGTTTGTTCAAATAATCCCAATATGTTATTAAATATATACCAGTGCATGTGTGGTAAGATAATAGCAATGTGGGCATGCAGTTTTTTATGTTGAAAACAGGTTGAACAATGGGCTAAAATTGTTTAAAATTGTTGAAACCAATACAGAGATGTCCTTACACAATGATAAAATATAGCGTCCAATGTTATCATATGTTTAGTTGTAGAGAATCGATGGTTGCTTTGCAACAGTAAGAAAGGCAAAAAAAGGCCCTGGTTCAACCAAAAGGCAGTACAGTGAGCCTCACGTTTTACAGCCTGCAACAGTTGTTGGTGGGATCGGCACCAGAGCCCTGTAAAATATGTCAGATATTGAAGAGAGACTTTAATGTTTAATGGGCCCCACTCTTTCCATCTCATGACTCCTTAAAGTATTTTTAGAGTAAGTAACAAATGGATTACTGGGTACTGGGATTTTACCTAGTTTAGGACTGGAAAACAGTATTGACACATTATAATTGGTATCAATACATACCTGACACAAACCCTTTTCATCCCTTTGTCCCATAGCCATGCACACGCCAGCCCCAGCTGAGCTCTTTATTTCGGGGGCCCTCCAAGGCTCGGGGTCCTTCCCATCGTCATCTGCCCTCTCCGCTTATCAGCATCCAGCCCCATTCTCTGGGCGTTCCTTCACTCCCTCACTTTCCCTCCAAGACACAACTACCTTCAGCCCCACATCAAATGGCCTGCTTTCCCCCCACGACCCCCTGCTACACATCAAAACACCTTCGCAGCCCGGTCTGGGCTTTGACCGCCTGCTGTCCTCACAGAGCGCCTCTGCTTACCGGGGCGCCCAAGAGCCCCCAGGCCCTCCCCAATCCCAAGTCCCCTCCAGTTCCTCTAGTCGTCACCTCTCCAGTGCGCAGTTCAACTTGCTGTCCTCTCAGCTCCAAGACCAGTCATCCCAGCTGTACAACACCTCCATGTTCTCATCCGCGCCCGCCCCGCCTCAGCCTCCACAGGAGCGCGCCATTCCCCGTCAGGACAGTGTGATCAAGCACTACCAGCGCTCCTCGTCGGCACAGTCCCAGCTGCAGACTTCAGCGCCGCACCCCCTACAGCACTACCTGAGCTGCGGGGGGGCGCCAGGCTACCAACAGCTCTCCAGCCACCACAGGCACGCCGGGGTGTCCTGCAGCCCCCTCGGTGAGCTAAGCCCCTCCTCAGATCCAAAGCCCTCGTCCCGGGCCGAGGCGCAGGCCTACCGTCCCGCCATTCCAGCTCCCTACACCTCCTCCTCCACCTCCTCAGCCCCCTCTTCCGCTTCGGGCCCCAAGGCTACCAAAAGCTCTGGCTCCAGTAGCGGCTACTCCTCCTCGGGTTCAGCATCGTCCCGCACTCCACACACGCCACCCTCCGCTTCCTCTACCTCGTCATCTTCCTCCTCAGCCTCCGGCGGCAGTGCTGGCAACAGCTCCTCTGCAGCTGCCCCCTCACGCCAACAGCCCTCATCACAGTCAGCTCCACCTCCGCCTCCTCCCCCCCCCACTGCCCCCTCCAGTGGTTTCTTCAACTCCTGTCCAGCAGGCTGCTCCCAAGCCCTGCCTCTCTGCTTACGGTTCACCTGTCACAGCGGTGAAGTCCAGCTCTGGTTTGCAGGGCCAGACTCCTCCCCAGCAGCAGCAGCAGCAGCAGCAGCAGCAGGCCAGTCATACTCCCCTAATCAGCCCCCATCTGCACACATTGCACAGCCTTATGGAGGCTTCAATTCACCACAGGCCCAGGATTTGAGCTCTGGAACGGTTGCCACTGGCGGGAAGGGTTATGGCAGTTTGGGGCCAGGAGGACGCTCTTTTTCTGCAGAAGTGGTCTATGGGGCAGACTCCAGTTATGGCTCTCTGCAGGCCTCTCTTGGTGGGGCAGGCAGTCCTTCGTTGGGATACGGCGGTGCTGGTAACTCATCAGGAAGCGGAGCAGGGTCCGGATCTGGTGCCACGACTGCAGGAGGTGTGTCCTCAGGGTCTGGAAGTGGGGGTTCTGCAGTTGGCAATGGGGGCAACAGTAGCTCTTACCATATCCCCGACTCTAGCCCTTCCCCCTCTAGTAACTCTGCCATTATCCGACCTGGCCTGCACTCTCCCATCCCCCCTCGCCCTGCACAGTCTCCAGGAGGTGCTGGTGGCAACAAATACTTGTCTTCTGTCCTTTCCCCAGCATTCATGTCCTCGCCACAAGGTTACCCCGATGCCAGAGCAGCTCAAAGTCAGACGTATCACCCTTCTTCGTCCAAGTCAAAATCAGAGGCTGATATGCTGGGAGTTGAGCGGCCACAAGAAGAGGAAGATGATGATGATGATGACTTCCTCATCCAGCACTTACTGCATGCCCAGAGCCCTGTCCCACACCCATCTCAGCACCATTCCCAGCCATCCAATCAGCCCACGGCCCAAAGTCTTGCTCAGTCCAGAGACGGCGGTACCAAGGCACTGCCCTATGACATGAACAAGGCTTCAGAGGAGCGCTACCACCTTCAGAGTGTCATCCGCACTAACAGTGCCACTAGTGGCGTGGGCAGCAGTCTGGACAGCCAGGTCGAAATGTCGCTGAAGAAGCAACACCAGCAGGCCAAGTCAGAGCAGAGTAGAGTGGTGGCAGATTCCCATTCGCACTCGAACCCCCATGCTCACAGCACCCACCCGCACCAACAACAGCAACATGAAGCCATGGGCTCAGTGGTGCACTATGGCAGGGGGGACCCCTACACACAGCACTCACAACACTCGCATCACAGTTCACATGTGTCGGCACACCCACAGCAGCAGCACCCACAGCATTCCCAGCAACAGCACTCGCAGCATCCGCAGCATTCCCAGCGTTCCCAGCATTCCCAGCACACCCAACACAGCCTGCCCCATTCCCATGGTCACCCTCACAGGGAGCTCAAGAAAGTTCCTGATGCATCAGACATGCCCTACTTGCGCAAGACACCTGACACACAGCAGCAGGCGCGACAAAGCCAGGCTTCAATGTCCCTAATGGACTCTCCCCCTGACCAGCCACAGCAATCTCACATGCTGCAGTCTGTGCTTTCCCACACAACACGCACCAAGATGGATCCCCAACAAGGCCCACCTCCGCACCAACATCCCATTAGTCAACAGGCCATGATGGGTTCTGCCGGGGGCAATTCAGGGGTGGATCCTCATCCCCAGAGCCAGTCTTCCCAGCTGCAACTCCAACTCCAGTCTCAGGCCATGGAAGCACACTATGGCCGCGGGTCCCAGTCGAGAGACCAGAACCAGGGAGGTCAGAACTCTGTGTCTCCACTAGACATGCTGGAGCGGTCCCTCTCCCGGACCAACAGCAGGGATAGTGGGGCTGCTCCAGAGAGAAGTGGTGGACTTGGGGTTGGGGTGGCTGTCGGAGGAGGTGAAGGGGCCACCAGAGACAGACACAGACAACAGCAGCAGCAACAGCATAGGCTCCCACCTCACCACCATCCCCAGCAGACCACCTCGGATCTCCATGACTTTCTCTCCGAACCCGACATGGGGATGTCCGGGCCTTCACACCTCCACCACCTCAGTCAACCCCAACAATCCCATGCTCAACACAATGCCCATCACCAACCCCAGGCCCACCCTCACCACCAGCTCTCGCATCCACACGTTAGCCACGCGCATCCCCACCAGCTGGCGCCCAATATGGCAACTTCTCAACAGCAGCAACAGACCCAATCTAGGGAGCCTGAGCCACAACTGGCACATTCCCAGTTAGATCAGCTTAAAGAGCACCAGTTTGACACTGTGAGCCCCGTGGGCAAAGCAGGACCAAATCAAACTCAACAGCAGCAGCAGCAACAACAGAGGTTTGTACCGCTAACCTCCATCTGCTTCCCAGATTCTCTCTTACAGGATGAAGACCGATCTTTTTTCCCAGGAATGGAGGACATGTTTTGCTCAGAGGATTACAAATCGAGCTGTGCTGGGGATGCCGGAGCAGGACAGGGGGTTCAGGAGAGCATATCCCAGAGTCGAGGGCAGGGCCAAGAGGCCATGAAGGCAGCAGGTGGTGGCTATGACATGATGGGTCATCACGGCGACCAAGGCTATGGACAATACTGCCATAGCCTTCCAGAGACGGGAAATGGAAACATGCACTTAGACCTAGATTCTTTGAAGACCCACGAGTTGCCGTCCACTGTGAACACAGAACAGCTTGGCCTGATCCAATCCCAAACCTCCAACTTGGGAATGGCTGGTTCAGGAGTTCCTGGGGACGGCTCGGTGAACAAAATGATGGGAGCAACTGGACTAGGTGGCAATACAGGCAACAGCGGCCTCACGTCTCCTATCTTCTGCTCGTCTCGTCCCAAAAAGCTACTGAAGACCAGCTCCTTCCACCTGCTCAAACAGCGGCGCGAGCCCCAGCCCCAGTCCAAGAAACATTATGCGCAGGAGTATGAATTTGAAGATGATGAAGACAAGGCCGATGTCCCGGCCGACATCCGGCTGAACAGCCGTCGGCTCCCTGACCTGTTGCCTGATTTGGTCTCCAGCTGCAGGAAGGCAGGCGGGGCCCCGGGAGGGAGTGGACTTAGCCCACTGATGGGCGACATGGACTTCTGTCACCCTACTGGCTACCCTCCCTTGGGACACCCTCCGCAGCTCCTCCCCCATGAGGGACCCAAGAAGCGAGGGCGGAAGCCAACCAAACCCAAACGAGAGGGCCCTCCACGGCCTCGAGGCCGGCCCCGCATTCGCCCGCTCCCCGAGCCCCCCTACTGCAGGGGGATCATGGGGTCCGCCGGGGGGGAGACCAAGAGGGGACGGGGGCGGGGGCGTGGGCGAGGTAGGAGGGAAGAAGGGATGCTGGAGATGCACCGGGATATGGCCAAGCCGCAGTGCCTGCCTTATCACCAACAACATCAAGTACAACAGCCGCCACAGCAAATGCCACCACAGCAGTTCCACCAGCAGCCACAAATGCAACACCAACACCATCATCACCAACCCACCCCACCGCAGCAACAACAACAACAGCAGCAGCTCCATCATCATCATCACCATCATCAGCAGCAGCAGCATATTCCCTATCCTCACCACCAAGCCCCACCCCAGCCGCCCCCTCAGCCCTCACAGCACCCACAGCACCCACAGCACCAGGAGCCCATCCGACCTATCAAGGTAAGCAAAGCCCAAAACTTCTCTTTGGTGGATAATATCCTGTCTACCATTCTGTAAAATAGCAATAAAGGTACAAAGTAGTACTACAAGGGGTAGTTGTGGTCAGCAATCTTTGGTCATGACCTTCTGTATAACCTTCTTGGTTGTCTGCCTATTCTCCTACTGCCATTGTTCCTATACTCTTTTACAAAGACTCTCTGGCTCTTCCTGTGTTCTAGATCAAGCTGCCCATCCCCTCCATGCCTTCCTCAGACTCCTTGCTCAGAACGGACTCGTTGTCCAGTAACGACCCCGTGCTGTCGGACGGTTCTGTGGGTTCGGCTCCCTCGCTGGGCCTGAGCCCCGGGCCCACCCCGAGCATGGACATGGGCAGAAACGACCTGAACCCAACCCATGAGAAGATGATGAAACAGCAGCAACAGAAAGCTCCGGAGGTGAGTCAGCGGGAGGAGGGATATTACCGGAAACAATCCCAGTTTTGTTTCCGTATGGGGGACATTTAATTTGTTTCCTGGGGTTTTTAAATTAAAATACCTGAACCAATCTCAGAAACTTCTAAGGGGATTGTATTCATGGTGGTATTGATGGTGATTCTGTTGATATGCCGCTGTACTGCGTTTCCTGCTGACACATAGTCCAATCATTAGCTGTGCCGCCATATGCTTATTATGTGGCAAAGCTTTCATCTGAAACAATTGTCTCTTCGCGAAATGCTGCACACTTTGCCTTTGTTATGAAATAACAACGGTCTTGAAGTGTCAATGTAGTTGGTAATTTACACACTACCTAGTATTATCTCTTTCTTTTAATTTGAAGAGGCAGCCGAATGTCCTTAAAAAAAAATTACGGGAAATTCGCAAAGTAGTTTTTTTTGTTTGAGCTGGCACTCAGTGATGTGTGACCCAAGCCGCGAGTTTTCACATTTCTGCTGTCAAATTATACACAAACAGCAAAACAGCTTGAGAAACAGAGAGCTGAAAATAATTATACATGGGATGGACAATACCTTTCAGTAATTTCGGCTAGTGATTTCAAATACTACTAGAAAAATTGGTTCTTGCCTTAATTTTAATAATTGTAATAGTCGAAAGAAACTTTATTTTGATTATTACGTTATCATATCATATTAAGTCAGTAGAAATGTATGTATATATATATATATATAAAATATATTTTCAACCATTTAATCCAATCCTGATTGACAGCCAAGCTGATGGGGACAATATTAAAATGTTACAATGGATTCTGAAAAGAGCAGGAAGGTCACTTGTAACTATTCACTGCAACATTCTAGCAGTGACAATGGAGATTCTTCTTATCATTTTGCCTATGAACCCCCCCCCCCCCCCCCCATTTTTTATCCCTCCTCTGCCACAGATGACCTGGGAGCGGGAGATGGATGAGGAGCTGACCCCTGAAGCCTGGGCCACCATGCAGAAGCTCTCCAGCTCGGTGAGCTTCCCCCCACCCCACACACACACACACACACACACCACCCCGTACACACCCACCACAAGCACACCATAAACCCATGCTTAACCTGCAGGGTCATCTATAATTCACACACTCACATATTCAAACTTGGCAGGGGGAAGGCAGGGTTCCCTCGAGAGGTGGGGGGGGGGGGGGGGCGGCGTACCTTATTTATATCCTGGGTGAACTTAAAGATGGGAAAGGGGTTAGAATCTATCAAAAGGAAAATCCTCCAGGTTGCAGCCATTTCCACACAGCTTGAATGTGGGTCTAATGGATCTCGTTTCTAGGTTACAAAAGCCATTTTTGTTTATTGTTGTTTTGTTTTTCATTTATTTTCTTTGAAATACATAGTATGTCAGCCGCCAATAGAGGGCGAAAGGGAGACTCAATAGTCCTGAGTGACAGTCCGCTTTCTCTGACTGACAAAAGGGAGAAAAAGGCAGAGAGGAGAGGAAGGCTGTTGCCAGGGTAGCTGTTGCCACGGTTACCCGATTTTTGATGGTGAGCCCTCAGCTGCCCCCTGCTGCCTCTTAAGGTGTATTACCGATATTGACAAGGGATAAAAATAACATTATCCGTTGCACACATAATAGAAAGGTTTTTTCTAAAATTACCATGGCAACATCAAATGTATAGTCACATCTTAGCGGATACATAGTCACATCTACCATGTATCGTTACCATATAGTTACACCTCTCTGGAAATAGCCATGATATATTCTCCGCACATACTCCACCATCTGACCAACTGTGTTCTCTGTTTTACTTCTACTTCTTATCTGCCTTGACCTCTGCTTTTCTTTATTTCTCTTGCTTCTTGTCTATATAGTTACCCTCTCCTGAAAACAGATTGTTCTTTATACTTTGACTGTACTGTGGGGTTGGTTTTTAGCTGATCTAGGTAGCATTTGAGAGTTGCAAAGAGCAAGCAGAAAATAGCAGAAGCGATCAAGATTTGGAAAATAAACAACTCTCTGCTCCTCAGCTCCTCGTATTGCATTCAAACACCTGTGGAGGAACTATTATAACAGCGTGCGTGCGCATGGGATTGACAGGCAAAATAGATTCCCTCAACCAATAAGGCATGAGATTCCCTGATTGGTTAGAAATTAATTTACTTATTTAACACAGCGCATTTCACCCACTATTACCTGACGGATGGCTATGGCATTTCTAACAAAGAACACTCAATTAATAGCTCGTAAGTCTTACCTCCAGCACCTTTGAACTGATTGTACAGAGTGTTATGATAAACATCGTTATCATCCTCATTATTAGTGTAGTTGCGTTCCTGGTCTGAGTCTCTTATTTCCTGTGATGCTGCGCTCCCTGCAGACGGAGGACAAGGCCCCGGAGCTGAAGCCCGGCTTCGTGGCCTCCTTCCTGGACTTCCTCAAGACGGGCAAGAAGCAGGGCTCAGGCCCCGAGGGCGACGATGACGATGACGAGGAGGAGGAGGAGGAAGAAGACGACGAGGATACGGGAGGAGACCCCTGCTCCTCCCTGAAAGGGGGGATGCGACCGCTGTCCACGCCGCCACCTCCCCTGCCCCCTCCCCCGCCCCCTTCGCAGCAGGACCAGCAGCTCACGGTGGCCGCGGCCTCGGAGTTCGGCGAGGCGGGCGGAGCCGAGGCGGGGGAGGTGGGTGGTGGCGACGAGGAGGCGGGCTCGCTGGGCCTCAGCGGCTGCCCCAGCCCGTGCAAGCGGCTGGACGAGGAGCTGAAGAGGAACCTGGAGACCCTGCCCTCCTTCTCGTCGGACGAGGAGGACTCGGTCAGCAAGAACCAGGACCTGCAGAAGAGCATCTCCTCCGCCATCTCGGCCCTCTACGACACGCCGCACTCGCTGGCCGCCGCCATGGCCGCCGCCGTGGCCGTGGCCCAGGCCCCGCCCAGCCCGCAAGCCCCGCCACTCAGCCCTCCCCTGCCCCCTACGCCGCCTCTCCTCACGCCCGCCAGCGTGGAGGAGGTCACCGTGGTGGAAGAGGAGGAGGAGCACCGGCGACGGCGTCACCACCACCATCTTGACGCGCTGGAGGAGGAGATGGAGGAAGAGATGGAGGAGGAGCAGCAGGAGTTGGGGCCGCCACAGCGGGTGAGGAGCAAGGAGAAGGAGGAAGAGCAGCTGAAGGAGGAGAGGGCAGGACAGGGTGAAGGCCCTGACGACGAGGAGGAGAAGAGGATGAGACGGGTAGAAGAGGAAAGCCTGGAAGAGGCCTGGAAGAGAGGCATGGAAGAGGAGGAGGAAGAGGAGAGAAGACTAGCTGATTTCCATATTCTGGAAGTTCCTAAAGTTGAAGGTACCATCTATCAATATGTGTGTCTGTCTGTCTATCTGTATCTGTCTATCTAGCCAACTTAATGACAGCTAGCGTTATGATGAAGCCTGATGTACCCTAACGTACATCACTTGTTGTCCATACAGTAACAGTAAGAATATGTGTGTTGCCATCTCCTGGTTACCAGGCAACTGATCTGCCTTTCAACATCCTGTTCATTCTCTCTCCAACTAACCTCCAGACTTGCCATCCGCACCCCCAGTGCTGGCGCCCGTGCATCCCTCCCCCTCCCCTCCAGCTGCCTTGCCGGCTCCCCCGCCCCCCACCAGGCCTGACGAGGAGGAGGAGGAGGAGGAAGAGGAGGAGGAGGAGGAGGAGGAAGAAGAGGTGGACGGAGAGCTCCGTTCCTCCTCCCCCCCCAACGGGTCGTGCGGGCCAGTCCGCAGGGTCCCGCCCCCTCCTCCACCCACCACCACCAATGCTAGCCCTGTGGCAGCCGCTACAGTGGTTGGCTCCTCGCCTCCCCCCTCAGCCTCTCCCCCGGTCGGGGCCACATCCCCCCTCTCTGTCCCACCGGCGACCGCCTCCGTGCCCCCTCCCTCCGCCACGCCTCCGCCCTCCTCCTCTGAACAAGACCACGACCAGGAGCAGGAGGTGGAGCTGGATCGGGAGGCCGACGTCGCAGCGCAAGAGGAAGAAGGAGACCACAACGACAACGATGAAGATGACGACGAAGCAGCCGTCGCCGCACACCCCGTCACTGACCATCAGCCGGCCTCGCCCTCTGCCTCCTCCTCCTCGTCGTCGGCCTCTTCGTCGGCCTCCTCCCCTTCGCCTTCGCTGCCTCCGTCCCCGCCCACGCCCGAGGAGGAGGCCCCGGCGTCCCAGAGGCTGACCTCGCTGCACCTGGCCAAGAAGCAGGTGGACGCCGCCATTGCCGGGGAGAGCGAGGAGGAGGACAGCGAGAGCGGCGGCGAGGGGATCTTCCGGGAGCGCGACGAGTTTGTGGTGCGCACCGAGGACATCGGCACGCTCAAGGTAGGCGGCGACTCCACCGGGCTCGCAAAATAAAAAAAGAGATTGCTGCGCCACTCACTTGTCATGGTTCTTAGGTCATGCCCACACGTTCCCCGACATTTTTTGAAAACCCCGTTTTCACCCCTGTCTACCAAAAAGGCCGCAACGGTAAATAATCTGGGAACACTATGTCTTGGTTGCGCTCGAGGGAATGCATGTAGCCTAACTAATTCAAACGCTGAAAGTGCTAAATTGCCATCCGAGTTTTACTTGTATACAACAGCAATACACAACTATTGCTGTTGTATACAAGTACAACTGGAGGCCATGCAGTACAGTGGCTAATGACACGCCTGTGATGAGAGACTCCCTGTCGTATGTTGCTTCAACAACAATTGCCCTGCGTAGGTTTTTTGTTGTCTGGCTGAACGTGTGGCGTTACGGGAAAACATGGCTAGATGTGATACCAGCCCTTCCGTTCATTGAAGGAAAAACCAACCGCCTCCTTTGAGCTAGTCTTCACCCACTATCAAAATATATATATTTTTTTATTTGGTTGCACTATTGGTGACACAGGAGACACTTTTATTTGTACTTTTATTGGTGTTTGGGCTTCCGCCATGTCCACTCGCTTCAATCAGGTTTGGGGGTTGCAGCCAGAACCTTTGATTGACATTACCTGCTAACCCAATTGCATAATGAAACATGCAATAGCATGCATTTAACCCATAGGGGGCTATTTACCACATTTACACTGTATGCTGTGTTTTTTTTTTAAACATTGTGGATTGAAGTTTAGATTTGGACCAGGATCAAATCCATCCATAGCAATGCTATGTAACCCACTATAGATGCTGCCAAGTTGAGTTACATCCATTGTGTGTGTGTGTGTGTGTGTGTGTGTGTGTGTGTGTGTGTGTGTGTGTGTGTGTGTGCGCGCGCGCGCGTGTGTTATTCGCTCCCAGCTGGCTTTGCAGACTGGGCGTGAGCCCCCACCCATCTGGAGGGTGCAGAAGGCCCTGCTGCAGAAATTCAGTCCTGAGATCAAAGACGGACAGCGGCAATTTTGTGCCACCAGCAATGTGAGTAACACCCGTTGTACTTTGATTAGCAGCAATACATTTCCCTACATTGTAAAATACTGTAAGCTGCCACTGCTTTTTTAAAGAGAATGTTCATTCTTTCATAAACCTCTTTCAAATACTGCAAGATAACAGGTGTTTCCATATTCTCATAGAGATAACGTTTGAGATGCACCTGGTATTGGATTGAATATGTATTTCGTAATGTATTGAAGATTTGTAAATGTACAAATGTAAAAATGTTTGGGGGAAATGTACCGTAGATTGAAGTGAAGTAGTGCTGTAGTTTTATGGTGACTGCCAGGGTGTTATATGTAGCTTCTTGGGTACTTTGGGTGGTTGCTAGGGTGTTCTATGTGGTTGCTAGGGTGGTTTAGGTGGTTGCTAGGGTATTCTAGGTGGTTGCCAGGTTGTTCTGTAGGATTGCTAAGGTGTTCTGGGTAGTTGCTAGGATGTTCTGGGTGGTTTCTAAGTTGTTTTGGGTGGTTGCCACAGTGCTCTAGTTGGTTGTTCTTTTAGATGGTTTGTGGGGTGTTCTAGATGGTTGCAAGGGTGTGCTAGTTGGTTGCTATGGTGTTCTGGTGATCTTGGATATTGCTATGATGTTCGAAGTGGGTTATTATATTATTATAATAATTATAATTATAATATATGTAATAGAATAAAGTATAGTGAGAGAATTGCGTTCTTTTTTAAACAGCTGTATGTTCTAAACTGATTTATAGATTTCAATGTGTGTGTATGTGGAAAACATTTAAAGTTATCTCTTGTAAAACGTATTAGAAGAAATGGAGATGTGCAATCACAACAACCTACCGATGTATAATATATCTATGAGGTCTAGATATTGTGGGAGTAGTGACAGTTAGATTAAAAGTTTGAATAAAGTATAAATAGCATATACGTTTTTATAAATTTCCATAAAAGTTTAGATAGTAAGGTAGTATATAAAGTTGTTATTGTTATATCATAAAGTTTGAAGGAGGAGTTTAGTAGGGAATTTTGAGAAGAATATTAAAAATACAAATAATAACTATGTTAGATAATTGGAGCTAGAGCTGCACACCCGATATAAGCATCTGATGCCAGAGAGGTATAAAAAGCAGATAAAGTAGGTTTTAAAAACAACCAGGGCACATGATCACCAAACTGTTGTTATAGTATAAACCCTGCAGGATGCAATGTATCACTAAGGTCAATAATTTAGGTTTAGGACTCACAATGTGTGTATCTCAAATGCTGATCAGTAGTTAATTCTTACTCTCTAATCTTAATCTCTACTCCTGTAGTACCTTGGCTACTTTGGCGATGCCAAAATGCGATACCAACGGTTATACGTGAAGTTCTTGGAAAACGTCAACAAGAAGGACTATGTGCGAGTGTGCTCCAGAAAGCCATGGCATAGAGCAGGTCTCACACTGAGGTGAGGCTAACAATAACACTAATTATGGGTCTGCTCCTTTCATGTACCAGGGCACTGGTAGTAGACTAAACTAGTGGCGATAAGTCTACTACCTGTGCCCTGGTACATAGAGGTAGCAGAACCATAATCAGTGCTATGAGTGACACCTGTATTTGTCGTATGATAACATCTCTGTGAAAAGGGTCTATTGAGACAAACAACGACCCTTTGGCATTAATAAAGAAAACAAAATGAATGGGAAAAACACATTTTAATGATCCTTGTTCACTGATGTGGGGACCCTCTTTTCATTGGCAGACGACAGTCCCTTCCCAAGCCGCCGCCCACTGCAGTTAGTCAGACCCCGCCTCGTGTGGAGAGGGATGAGCGAGAGAGGCTACGCGACAGGGAGCTGAAGGAGCAGAGGGAGAGGGAGCAGAGGGAGAGGGAGCAAAAGGAGAAGGAGGAGAGGGAAAAGGAGAAGGAGCAGAAAGACAAAGAGCGCCGGGAGAAGGAGGAGCAGGAGCAGAGAGAACGGGAGCGCAAGGCGAGGGAGAGGGAGGAGAGGGAGCGGAAGGAGAAGGAGGAAAGGGAGCAGAGGGAGCGGGAGCGCAAGGAGAAGGAGAGAGAGCGCCGGGAGAGAGAGCGGGAGCAGAAGGAGAAGGAGAGGGAGCAGAAGGAGCGTGAGAAGAGAGAGAAGGAGAGGGATCACAAAGAGAGGGAGCAGAGGGAAAAGGAACAGAGGGAGCGGGAGCGGGACAAGAAAGAGAAGGAGCAAAAAGAACGGGAGAAGGAGAAGAAAGAGAAGGAGAGGTCGCAGAAGGAGAGGGAGAAGAAGGAGAGGGAGCAGCGGGAGAAGGAAAGGGAGAAGAAAGAGAGGGAGCAGAAGGAGAAGCTAGAGAAAGAGCGGGAGCGGCGCGAGAGAGAGAAGGAGAAGGAGAGGCAGCGGGAGCGAGAGAAGGAGGAGCGGGAGAGGAAACGCCAAGCCTCCCAGGAGAGGAAGAGCAGCAGCGGAGGAGCGGAGCGCATTAAGCCCAAGGGGGAGAAAAAGGAGGCGGAGAAGGTGATGGAGCGGCCCTCAAGGGCCCGGGGAGTGAAGGACAAGGCGGAGCCCCCACCCAAGAAGAGGAAGAAGTGGCTGAAGGAGGTTCCCTCCTCCTCTTCTGACTCCGAGTCCTCAGCCGACCCTCCCAGCGACGACGAAGGTCAGCAGTGAGGCACTACTGGCACTAAACGCTCAACCATTTCAGACGTGGTACACTTGTGTTTCAACAGAATGCATACTGTTCATATCCACAAATATTGATCACACGGGAAATAGGATACGACCAGAATCGACACGTGAAAACGCTTGGTATAAGCTACATGTTGCATTAATTGTTTCATTTTTTTGGGGGCTTTTTGTGTTGTTCAGAAATTTGTTTTGACAATCTATACTAGTCAACTAACATCACTCTGTATCAACAATTAAAAGACACTTTCTGTCTTGTTCGGTCTTTGCTGTTTTTTTGTATATTTACATCTCTCTCCCTGTCTGTCTGTCTGGTACTCTCTCTCTCGCTCTTGCTCTCTCTCTCTCTCTCTCTCTCTCTCTCTCTCTCTCTCTCTCTCTCTCTCTCTCTCTCTCTCTCTCTCTCTCTCTCTCTCTCTCTCTCTCTCTCTCTCTCTCTCTCTCTCTCTCTCTCTCTCTCTCTCTCTCTCTCTCTCTCTCTCTCTCTCTCTCTCTCTCTCTCTCTCTCTCTCTCTCTCTCTCTCTCTCTCTCTCTCTCTCTCTCTCTCTCTCTCTCTCTCTCTCTCTCTCTCCCCCAACCAGGTCCGCTGCGAGGCGGTTTGAACAGCCGAGCCATGAGGGAGATGTTCCGAAGCTACGTAGAGATGCTTGTCAGCACGGCCCTCGACCCAGACATGATCCAAGCTCTGGAGGACACGCATGGTGAGTGACAACAGAGGCTGAACATGGGGGGGGGGGGGGGGGGTTGGACCATGGGGCGGAACATGAGTGGGGTCGACCATGGGGGTGGACCATGGGAGTTTACCATGGTGTTGAACCATAGAGGTGGACCATGGGGGTTTACAATGGTGGTGGACGATGTTTTAGAAAGCTCCTTCTGTCTGTCTCAAGTTTGAATGTGGCGCCCCCTGGAAACCCATTCTGTGTCTTTGTGTCCGTGTTCATGCTTGTGTGTTGGGTGTGTGCGTGTGCGTGTGCATTGCACCCCTGGATGTGAAACACTTGCTCTGTTTCATAATTATTTATGTTTAGGTTAAGTAGGTAGGTAGTAGTTAGTGATAGGTTTGTTTTAGTTATGTTTAGTTAGTTTACTTAATATTTTTGTTACATTAAGTTAGTTACGTTTATTATATTTTTGTTATGTTTTGTTTTGTTTATTTTGTTAAGTTAAGTTAGTTAGGTTATGTTTTAGTAATGTTTATTTAGTTTAGTTATGTTATGTTTTAGTAAGTTTAGTTCATTAGTTAGTTTAATTATGCTTGAGTTATGTTTACTTTAGTTAATTTAGTTATGTTTTAGTTATGATTACTTCCCCCATGTTGTTTCTTAGTTGTTAGTTGTTTCTTTTTGCACAATCGTTGGAGCTCTCTATATTTCATTGTACTGCTCACATACTTGTATGTTTAATAATTTGCCCATTTCTTAGACGAGCTGTACCTCCCGCCCATGAGAAAGATTGACAGCTTGCTTAACGAACAGAAGAGGAGGCTGGTGAGAAGAGCAAACATGAATGCCCAGCATCAGGTAAACAAACAAGTTGACAAATGTGTCTTTAGCCAGCTTCATGGTCTGTCGTTTTTAAGGCTTTCGATGAAGAGCATTTGAGTCAACACAAATGAACACATAAGCACGTGTTGAATTTATACCATGTGAGTATGGACATGCGATGGACAACTCGAAAAGCCACAGTGTGTGAATGCTGCCAAGTGAGTGCCCATTGGCCCAGGCCGCTGACCACGTCCTGACCCTGCTCTGTGTCCAGGAGACGCTGCACTTCTTCCCTAAGATGACGGCCGACCCGCTGGACTCCGGCTCCATCAAGGTGCACCTGGGCGGGGAGGGCTACAACCGCAAGACCCTGAACCGAGTCAAGCGGAGCACGCCCAAGCCCCAGGTGAGACCCCCCGCAGAGGGATTTTTTCTCTCCTTTACAGCCAACATTCTTTATTTAAATTTGTATTGTTACATTAAAGCTGCTAAGACGATTTGAGAGTTGTAACGAGAGAGCAGAGAAGAGCAGAGGAGAGCAAGATTTTGAAACTAAACAACCAAATGAACGTCCCCTCCCTCTCTGTTCCCTCCCTCCCTGCGTTTCTCCGCCATTGAGAAGTGTTGCATTCACGCACCTGTGATTGACAGGCTACATGGATTCATGACACCATTCAGGGAAGAGATGTCCTAATTGGTCAGCAATGATCCTGGAACAGTTTAAAATCTAAATTGGCTCCGTCAGAGGCAGGTGTGCAGTCAACTAGAAGAGATGTTCTCAGAGCATTTCACTCTCTAATAGCTGACAGATGGCGACGGCATTTCTAACTTATAACACTCAAATAATAGCTCTGAAATCTTAACTTCCACTCTTTGATTATTCGCATTTTAATTTGCTACTTTTCTCGAATAAACTTGTTCTGTCTTTCAGTGAAACCAATTTGTGGGTGACAAAAACATTTTCACTGTGTGCCACCATCCTGTAAAGATGTGACTTTGTATATAACGGGCCCGCTTCTTTGAATTTTAATGTGCACATTTGAAATCATATTGCAACTTTCGAGACAAAAAAATAATAATCCTTTGCCAAAAATATCACAGTCTCTTAACCCTAACCTTTCAGTTCCTCCACGCCCTGCCGGTGGCTGGATGTTTATTGGATGAGAAGCACGCTGGGAGAAACAGAACTTGGTGCTTCTTGTATCAATTAGGGCCCCGGGGGGCTGTGACCCCCATCTGTTGTTCTTTGCAATACATTTTGTTTTCATTTTGTGTTTTAGCTATTTGAGTTCCGTCTTCCATCAGTCTGCAATGATTCCTTCAAAATGCAGTACATTCCCAGATTAAGAAAGTACAGATGCAGACCAAAAGCAGTAATTAAATTACAGAAAGTCACCTCTACTTAAACAACGTTATTACAATCATTGCTCCTGGCTCTTCATTGCTTGATTTGAGTGTTTGGAAATAATGTTTATCAAAAATGTATCCTCAAATATATATAAGCCCAAAATCTCCCACTACCCCATAACCATTTCAGGGGATCCCGACCCACAGGTTGAGAAACACGGCCCTGAACTCTCTGCTCAGAACAATGTATTCATGAAACATAGCCCACCATGGCCCTCACCACTAAGACATTTGCGACTTTTGGAATTGTAGGGGAAGATGAATACAAACGTACACATGATCATCTTTTAAGGAAGTACTTAAAGTACTAAGCTACTGTAGCAAAGTCCACTACTACACGCCACCTAGGTGGCTCCCATACTCCACCTAGGTGACTTTCCTCAGGCTCCTCCAAGCAATTGGACACAGGGTGGTGATGTTGAAAACCGGTTTATTGTAAAAGTTGCATACGATGAGGCCGGCAGACGGTGCTCCGTGCTGCCATGCCGAAGAGCTCTCCTTGAGTGTGTGTGGTGGTGGCTGGTTTAACCTGTGCACACTGATTGCTCAATGTGCAACAGGTGTGCAGCCCCACCCAGCCCCGGAGTCCAATCAGTCTGACTTGGGCCAGGTGAGGCTGCTTAAACCAGCCCCCATCCACACACACTCCCACATACCCCCAACACCCAATTGAAGCCGGGGAGTATCCCCGGCTGAAACCTACCCCCCCACCCCCCATCCAAAATAAAAAAATTCCTAAACCGGACTCTGACCCAGGGTTACCATACCTCACGGACTCTGACCAGGGTTACCATACCTAAAAAAAAAAACCCAAAAAAAAACCCCAACCCCACAGTCCCCACACCTCCCCAGGGTGACACCCCAACCCACCCTCCCCCTCCATCCTGGAGACTCGGAGGCCTGGGCTGCTGCCTTGACTGGCGGAGGTGTCGGCGGACTTGGCGGTCCACTCCAGCCCACCCTCCCCCTCCATCCTGGAGACTCGGAGGCCTGGGCTGCTGACCCAGGGCTGTCTGGACGGGCTGGCGGAAGAGTTGGTTGGGCTGTGGCGCTGGCTGGATGCTGGGGCGGCTAGCCGCAGACGGTTGCCCATGGCGGTTGCTGAGCTGCCGCCGCGGATCCACAGCACCGTTGGGGAAAGGGATGGTGTTGGGAGAAGGCTGTCCGTCGTCGCTGCTGGATCCAGTGCGCCCCTGGACAGCCTTCCTGCATCCAAACGCAGTTTGGAGAGGCCCCACATTGGGCGCCAGTGTAGCAAAGTCCACTACTACACGCCACCTAGGTGGCTCCCATACTCCACCTAGGTGACTTTCCTCGGGCTTCTCCAATTGAATGGACACAGGGTGGTGATGTTGAAAACCGGTTTATTGTAAAAGTTCCATACGATGAGGCCGGCAGACGGTGCTCCGTGCTGCCATGCCGAAGAGCTCTCCTTGAGTGTGTGTGGTGGTGGCTGGTTTAACCTGTGCACACTGATTGCTCAATGTGCAACAGGTGTGCAGCCCCACCCAGCCCCAGAGTCCAATCAGTCTGACTCAGGCCAGGTGAGGCTGCTTAAACCAGCCCCCATCCACACACACTCCCACAGCTACGTTTGAACTGTGTTGAATTTGCCACCTTGGAAATAATGCAAAAAAACGAAATCGCTAATACAAATGCTCGCTCTCTCTCTATATATATATCTGTCCTTCTCTGTCTCTCTCAGGATCTCAAGCTGTCGACAGAGGCATGCCGGGTGTACAGCCTCTACCACTCTCTCCACCACTACAAGTATCACACCTTCCTGCACTGCAAGAAGGAGGTAGTGAAACATTTGCTCATCCACTATCTTACATTAGATCTTTATTGTCCATTTCTGGAAATTTGGCTTCGCCTTGACAATACAAAAAGTGATCACATTAATTTCATAGTACAGTACAAGACAGAAAGAAATACTATAGCTTCAGATAAAATATACAAAAACCATATATGGATTGCTAACATAGCTTGTAAAGTGTGGTAGTAGGAGAGATGCAAGATTATCATTTAGTGTCATCAGGGAAATGGCATGTGGATTTTGACCAGAATTATTTAATATAATAAAAATGATTCTTATACAAAAATAATTATATTAAAATAATTCTAGACCAAGTCTAGAATTATTACAATTAAACGTTTATTTTGCAGTATTCTCTCAATCTTAAAGCTTCTCGGACACTTATAGTATAACACCACGGTGTGTAGTGGATTTCATATACTCCACTACATATACTCGTGTATCTTATTATAACGATCATAAACAATGGTGACAAAAAGTATGACAAAATTGACATCATAGCCATGAGGATAACATAACTCCCTTCCTTCCTATAACTGCATTTTTATTCTCCCATCTCAAAATGTGCCTACGCTTTAACATTTCACCTTTACATCACTCAAAGTAAATTTGCTACAAGCCACATGTGTTTTGAATTTCCCTTCGATTAGGGACACGGTTGTGAGATCAATGCAAAGACATATCTTCAAAAGTTGTTCGAGAGATGGAGACAACCATTGTCAAAACAACTCGATTTCTAGCCCTCGCAACTCTAGTTATTCAACATGATTTGCAACGTTTTCCCAAGCAATGTAAACTGCTTCTCGACATCTCCATTTACATTTAGGGTATTTAGCAGACGCTTTTATCCAAAGCGACTTACAATAAATACATTTGTCAGAAGAAAATGGTTGCTATGTCGCCGCCCATTCGCTGAGATTATGGAAACCTGAAACCTGTATGCGTGTGCATGCCAAGCAGAGATCTTTCCTAAACTGCCTCTACGTCTAAACAGGCTGAGACGTCTGTGAGCATGTTTACATGCCTCTGTGTAAACTGATTACTTTTTGGAATCTAGACTTCAATCATCTACATTCCAAAAAAGGTTGTAGAATGTAAATATGGCTCCCGTATAATGACCCTTCTACAACAGCACACCCCTTGTTGTACGTGTCCCTCACCTGTTGAGTGAGATCTAACCCTGTTCCCCCGTCCCCCGTCCCCCTCCAGACGGATAGCATCGAGCACGCGTCAGAGGAGGACCCGGGCCAGGAGGAGGTGGTGCAGCAGTGCATGGCCAACCAGGGCTGGCTGGAGACGCTCTTCACCTCCTTCATGGAGCTACTCACCCTTAGTGCTAAGGCCTGAGAGGAGGAGGAGGTGGAGGTGGAGGAGTACAACTTGTGAAAAGACGTGACCTCTCCAGATCCAGCCGGCAGTATTTATTGGATTGTGCGAGGTGTTGGGTCCCCTGCCTGCAGTGTTTCCTGAAGAGGAGTAAGAGTATTAAAGAGGCCATGTACCGCTTACTCAGCATTTTTGCGGACATAAAAAAATAAATAGTGAATGTGTGATGACGAGTATCAAGTCCAGCAAGAGGACGGTGACAACTTTGGTTGGCACGATAAAAAAAGAACTGAGATTTTTTTGTTTTTCATTGTTGTTTGAGACGTGTATCAATAAATACACACACACACGCACGCATTCACATACACACACAAGCAAATACACGTGCGCTCACATGAACACCAAGAAACAAACACATTTAAGCGCTATAAATATGTATTAATAACTATGGTTTGTATAATTTATACAAGGACATTTTTAAAAACAAAAAAAACTAAAAAGGACCCTCCCAAATGTGGGATTGTTTGCTGTTATTATTTTTGAATAATAATAATGTTTTATTGCGGTACGCATTAAATGAGCCGCCAGCAGTCTGCTAGACGTTGTCTAGCAGGTCAAGTAAAAAAAAGAGACTGAAGATGGAAGAAGTGAAGTGAAGGGTCTCAAAGGACTGCGAGGAATTCCCTCATTTCTGTCAGCTTTAATAAGAAAAAAGATTGCGGGGATAATGTATTTAAATCTATGCTATCTGTGTTCTTTATTTGTTTGTTCTCCAAAAGACAGTGACAGACAAGAGAAAGCAAGGGATTTTTGCCTGGGAAAAAAGTACAAAATAAAAAGCTTAAATTGGCCGTCCATTTCTAAAAGAAAGTGAGCGTGAGATGATTTTAAAAAGCGTAAAAAAGTCTGTGTTTACAGTTTGTCCTTTTTATCTGTTTGTTGTCCATTATGATCATCATTGTTAATGTTATTAATATTATTTTCGGGAGTTTAACTTCTTTGTGTAAACTCTCATGCAAATCTTTTAGTTTTGTTTTTGATCTGTAAATATTGTACAGCTGCTTCAGTCTCTAAATTCCCAGTTCCGTTTCTGTACATGAACTTCCTGTATTTGACAAAAAGGAAATAAATCCGTTAAAACGAAGAAAGTGACCATGAATAAACCAATGCCTGTGTGCTTCATCTCATTTCACTTTAATGTTTAATATGCTCATATGCTAAATAACACATGTCAAGTCTTTTATGGTCAGGTCAGTTCCTTCTAAATCCAAATACTGGTCTTCCTTATCTCTCCTACATTGTTATATTCTATCTATTCTAAATCCACTACCAGACACCGTGTGCAGGTGAGAGAGAAGACACACAGAACATTTCTGCTATTAAAGTCAAATGTTTAAAGGTAGATATGAACAAGGGATGCTTTCCCGTGCAGCTTGTCTCATGCCATCGGTCCATATGAAGAGTGAGGCGACATGGACCGCTATCTGCTCTTTATTTCCTTAATACCAAGGAGAACAGCACGGGAAAACATAATCAAACCATTATTCTTTTTTCACTCTCCTTAGAAAGCCCATTTGGTAATAAGCAAATTGCAGCAGGCATTTCTCCTTCTCCGTGTGTGGATGTGTGTGGATGTGTGTTTTGCGAGTGTGTGTGTGTGCATGTGTGTGTGTCATGCTTGTTGCCCAGTTACGGACCGCACAACATATCTAATAATCATAGATTTGCCAGTGCATTGAAAAAATATGTAACATAGCTGCTGGATTGTTTGTAAATTAATTGGATTCATTCTGAGGAATATATATATTCAGATCACAGCTAAATAAAAAAAAAAATTTTATTACCTTGGGGATATTGTTCAGGCCAAAGAATAATGGAAACTAATTACAGCAAACAAACAAAGTGGAATCCTATTTGCAGAAATAAAGCTGCAATCTAGGCTTAGAGAAAGGATGAAAAATACAGTACATCACAATGTGAGGGACTACGGTACATCACAATGTGAGGGACCATAGTGAATCACAAAGCGAGGGACCATAGTGAATCACAATGTGAGGGACTAGAGTACATCACAATGTGAGGGACCGTAGTACATTACAATGTGAGGGACCATAGTACATCCCAATGTGAGGGACCATACTAAATCACAATGTGAGGGACCATAGTACATCATAATGTGAGGGACCTTAGTACTTCACAATGTGAGGGACTAGAGTACATCACAATGTGAGGAACCATAGTATATAATAATGTGAGGGACCAGAGTACCTCACAATGTGAAGGACCATAATACATCACAATGTGAGAGACTACAGCACATCACAATGTGAGAGACTACAGCACATCACAATGTGAGGGACCATAGTACATTACAATGTGAGGGACTAGAGAACATCACAATGTGAGGGATTAGAGTATATCACATTGTGAGGGACCATAGTACATCACAATGTGAGGGACTATAATAAATCACAATGTGAAGGACCATGGTACAGTACAATGTGAGGGACTAAACTACATCACAATGTGAGGGACCATCACAATGTTAGGGACTAGAGTACATCATAATGTGAAGGACCTTAGTACTTCACAATGTGAGGGACCATAGTACATCACAAAGTGAGGGACTATAATAAAGCACAATGTGAGGGACTAGAGAACATCACAATGTGAGGGACCATAGTACATCACAAAGTGAGGGACCATAGTACATCACAAAGTGAGGGACTATAATAAAGCACAATGTGAGGGACTAGAGAACATCACAATGTGAGGGACCATAGTACATCACAAAGTGAGGGACCATAGTACATCACAATGTGAGGGACTATAATAAATCACAATGTGAGGGACCATGGTACAGTACAATGTGAGGGACTAAACTACATCACAATGTGAGGGACCATCACAATGTTAGGGACTAGAGTACATCATAATGTGAGGGACCTTAGTACTTCACAATGTGAGGGACCTTAGTACTTCCCAATGTGAGGGACCATAGTACATCACAATGTGAGGGACCATAGTACATCACAAAGTGAGGGACTATAATAAAGCACAATGTGAGGGACTAGAGAACATCACAATGTGAGGGACCATAGTACATCACAAAGTGAGGGACCATAGTACATCACAAAGTGAGGGACTATAATAAAGCACAATGTGAGGGACTAGAGAACATCACAATGTGAGGGATTAGAGTATATCACATTGTGAGGGACCATAGTACATCACAATGTGAGGGACCATAGTACATTACAATGTGAGGGACTAGAGAACATCACAATGTGAGGGATTAGAGTATATCACATTGTGAGGGACCATAGTACATCACAATGTGAGGGACTATAATAAATCACAATGTGAGGGACCATGGTACAGTACAATGTGAGGGACTAAACTACATCACAATGTGAGGGACCATCTCAATGTTAGGGACTAGAGTACATCATAATGTGAGGGACCTTAGTACTTCACAATGTGAGGGACCATAGTACATCACAATGTGAGGGACCATAGTACATCACAAAGTGAGGGACTATAATAAAGCACAATGTGAGGGACTAGAGAACATCACAATGTGAGGGACCATAGTACATTACAATGTGAGGGACTATACTACATCACAATGTATCACAATGTCAGGGACTAGAGTACATCACAATATGAGGGACCATAATACATTACAATGTAAGGGACTATAGTATATCACAAAGTGAGGGACCATAATACATCACAATGTGAAGGACCATAGTACATTATAATGTGAGGGACTATAATACATAACAATGTGAGGGACTATATAACAACACAATTTGAAGTACTACAATACATCATATAAGTATAATATCAAATGAATTGAAGATAAACCAAAACTAAATGCCTTGTGTTTTCAACAAACAGAATAATTTAATTTCAAATTCTTATTTTAACAGAAGTAATGGGAAAAATCAAACCTAGAACACTTCAAGCCTACAAAACAGTAATGATGAACATAACATGTTTTAGTTTGCTATTAACAAGACAAAGATTAGTTTTCCTACGGTAGAACCAATTTAAAATACACTAGAATAGAGTTGTCATTAAATGGCTGGTCAATCAATCTTTTTTACTATGATTGACTGAAATATCAGCAACGTAGGGCTATGAAGAGCTTTCATACACTGCAACAAGGTAAAGGCCCTTCAAAGACCCAGTCGCTGGCAATTATGGATTTTTTGGCAGACTGAAATAGCAGTAATGAAAAAGGACCAGAAGACGATACACACCCACACACACACACACACACCCACCCACCCACACACACACACACACACACACACACACACACACACACACACACACACACATAATCCCAGAATGTCTGCGCCTCTCTTTGAATCAAATCGCAACACACCCTTGAAGGTATAAGTGGTGGTATTTATTCATTGTCAGTAGCAGGCAGAATCTCAGGAAACAGCGGTGAGCAATGCTTTGGTTGCCATGGTGAAAAGGAAAATAGTACATTTTGTCCACAGGCTTTCCTTTTCTCCCTTTCTTCCTGGCTCAGAATGGGGCTGCTGCCTGTCTATCACATCTACTTCAGTGAAGGGGTTTCTATTACAATGGAAACAAGGACATATGTGTGCGTGTGTGTGTGTGTGTGTGCACATGCATGTATGTGTGTGTGTGCAGTCTATAAGCGGGTGAAAAAGGACTATCAAAAATAAAATTAGTCTGCCTAGTCCGTTTGTCCGTCAGGTTGTATATTTATTTATATATATATATATATATATATATATATATATATATATATATATATATCTGTCTTCCTTTGTTCAAATCGTTATGTCTGTTTGTATTTCTGTCTGTCTGTCATTTGTTTCTGAATGTCTTTCTTGCTGAATGTCTGTTTGTCCGTTTTTAGGAATTTGGTTTTTCTCACGACCAGTTTTTGCTTCCCACCATCTCTCTTTCTCTTCCTCTCCAATGCTACTGATCCATGTACTCTTCGTCCTCCCCTTCCTCGTCTTCTTCCTCTTCTTCCGCCTCTTCTTCAACGGTGCAGTCCCTCATCTGACCATACATAGGCGCTAGTCTCCCCTCCGGGGTGATTCCCATTGGCTGGATGATCTTGTCCCTGGAGGGAGAGAAAGAGACATATTAAACATTAGTTATTACACATTGTTAATACATTTGCATGTACACACACACACGTGTGTATATGCAAATGTCTTTACACAGGTTACACACACACACACACACACACACACACACACACACACACACACACACACACACACACACACACACACACACACACACACACACCGGGAGAGGCTGTTGAAGAGGCCGATGAGGTGGCGTGCCTCCTCCTCCTTCTCGTCCTCCGTCATGCCCTGCATGGGGTCCGGCTGCTCCTCCTCCACGCGACCTGTCACCGGGTTGATCCTGCTCTTGGCTGCGCGGTACTCCTCCGTGTCCGAGTCCGAGTCGCTGGAGTACTGCGGCCCCCCGGCGTCGGCCCCGTGCCGGCCCCCCAGCAGGCCGCGAGCAGCCAGCAGGCCTGCGGCGTTGCCGTAGCCCGTGTACTTGACGAAGCGATTTACTGCGGGGACAGAAGGAATCAGTCAGTGTGTGTGTGTGTGTGTGCGCGCAAATTTGTGTTTACACAAATCTGTAAACGTTATCTCAAGATCAAGTCTGCCCCGTTGAAAATATGTTGAGATAGCTTTATATCCATGTGCTAAAGATGTTGCAAAATCATCGATATCCACTGCTAAAAAGCCGTTTGTGTATCGCAACCAACTTAAAATACAGTGTTTCTCTGTGGATCTTTGCACTGGACGAAAAAGTGTGTCTTGGCCTTTGCTGTGGCCTTGGTGACACCATTATGACTGAATAATTTTACGTCAACTGTTTTGCTTGTAATGCGATGCCTGTCCATTGTGGCACCCAGCTGAGGCAGGTGAGGAGCCTTCTCTCTGCGTTACTCCTTGAGGTTTATTGCCTGATAATTATACAAGCTTTTCCTTTGGCCTTTAGAGGGCTTGAGGGTTGGAGGATGTGGTATAATGCGGCCTGTGCAGCCCTGTAACTTGATCAAACTTAGACTACCTACAGCACCTTTATCGGGTATACAAATACAACTGACTTAACTTGCTCTGCTCAAGATAGAAAGCAATTGTAATAAATATAATATAAATAACAAAGACTTAAACACTAAGCACAAGCAATTATAAAAACAATTAAATGAAAGAAATAATGAAAATATGCATATATATATATTTATTTGCAAAAATGTACATAAAATATTTGATATTTGCACATGACTGTTCACCTACCGTTCTCCTTGCAGAGGACAAACAGCAGCTCTGCGGCGCAGTGCTTGACCTCCGTGTCCACATGGGTCATGAGCCGCACCAGACGGCCCCTCAGGGTCGGCCCCTGCTCGGGCCTTAGGGCCACATCACGCAACGGGGGCAAGATCTGAGGGGAAGCGTTAGAGTTCATCTATAGTGGATACATAACCACGTATGTATGCTTGGTCAGAATTCATTTATCCTACTTTATTATATTTATATCTATATAAATAAATATAATTAGAAATAACAATACATGTATATAATAAATATTACTATATTTATTAATATTATATTATTATAAATATATTATTATAAAGAATACTTTTTTTGTTCATGCATTGTGTGACATCTAGTGGTGCCTGCGTGAGCCGAGCACAACCCCCCACCCCCCTCCCGCTCCCCCCACCTCCCCGGACATCACTATTTTTGAAACCCTGGCTACGGCCCTGTGTTTGATATCTATAGAGAGTGATGGGAGAGATGAGATATTAATTGAAGTGTAGTGAGTGATTAATACAGCTATGTACATAAGGATGATATCTATAGAGAGCGATGGGAGAGATGAGATATTAATTGAAGTGTAGTGAGTGATTAATACAGCTATGTACATAAGGATGATATCTATAGAGAGCGATGGGAGAGATGAGATATTAATTGAAGTGTAGTGAGTGATTAATACAGCTATGTACATAAGGATGATATCTATAGAGAGCGATGGGAGAGATGAGATATTAATTGAAGTGTAGTGAGTGATTAATACATCTATGTACATTTGGATGATATCTATAGAGAGCGATGGGAGAGATGAGATATTAATTGAAGTGTAGTGAGTGATTAATACATCTATGTACATTTGGATGATATCTATAGAGAGCGATGGGAGAGATGAGGGCACCTGGTAGCGGAGGTAGTGTCTGGTCTCCCTGTGCCCCCGGCAGCTCTCAGTCAGCAGGTTCAACACAGGGGTGAGCTTCTCCTTCAGCTTCTGGCCCTGCAGTAGAAACAGGGCATGTAGAACAGTGTTAGGGCTGCTAGAGGAGACAACACAAGTTGCACCTCCATCATCGTCGTCGCCATCATCATCGCCATCATCATCACCATCATCATCATCTTCGCCATCATCACCATCATCATCACCATCATCATCATCATCATCATCGTCGTCAGCATCATCAGCATTATCATTGTCACCACAATCATCATCATCAACATCACCATCGTATCAATGTGTAGTAGTCACATAGCTAGTAAACACACACACACACACACACGCTGACGCTGCATTCTTACCCGCTCAATGCGTTTCTCCATGAACAGCAGCAGTGCATGGACACAGTCCATGTTGACCCCCCCTTCCCCTTCCCCTTCCCCTTCCCCTTCCCCTTCCCCTTCCCCTTCCCCTTCCCCTTCCCCTTGCGCCTCCCTCTCCCTCCGCTCCTGTGCCTCCCCCGGGGGAACGGACAGCAGGACGTCCAGGCACTGCAGGGGCAGGGCAGACAGCACGTTCACCGCGTGCCTGTGGTGGGGGAAGGGAGACCATCATCATGGTAACAGTTACCAGGTAACTCCACCCAGCACCACTAACCTGATGTCCGTATCTCAGCACGCACACACTCCCAACAAGGGGTGAATTCACTTTTGCTTTGTTTATGTTTTTTGGCGTTTAATCTTCAGATGTGCTGAACATAAATGTTACACAACAAGGTGATACATTTCCAATCATACCACTGTCATGAATGTGGTCATCACAGGTACAGAGTTATACACTGATGTATTTAGACAAGTCTTGGAAAATTATCAAAAAAGGAGGCGTTAGTTAGGAGGTTAAAGATGCTGTAGGTAAGCTTTAACAGACAAACCAGAATATCTGTATTGTTGCTTTGACAATGGCAGTGCATGTTGAGTCAGTCAAAACAAACTTCTCTGACCCTTGGACCTCCTCTGAAAGGTCTTCCTCCTCATAGGACAGCAGAAGGCATTGGCGGAGAATGTCCACCAGGTGACGATAGAGAGCAGCATCCGCCTGTCATTCATTATTACAGAGAGTCCATTATTTAAAGTTAGATTTTTTTTTTAACGTATTCAATGTGGGTGTAGGCCTAGTTGTAAAACAACGGTGCCAAATGATATTTTTCACAGTTTGTAACTTTTTAGGTTTTCCCTTTAACAGTTAAAGTTGTGGTAGATACGATGTGAAAGTTGTTAAGAGAGAGAAAGCAGAAGAGAGCAAAAGCACATCCTGTCCCACTCTGCTCCCTCCCTATGTGCCATCGAGAAAGGCTGCATTTCAGATGCCTGTGATTGACAGGCAAGATGGATTCCCTCTACCAATCAGGGCATCCCTTCCCTGATTGGTCAAGACTAGCAGGTCTAAAATTGAAATTGTCTCATACAGAGGCAGGAGCAGTCAACTCTAAACATATTCTCACAGTGCATTTCACTCACTAGTAGCTGACGGATGGCTATGCCGTTTCTTACAAATGACAATCCAATCTTAGCTCTTCAATCACACCTACAGCACCTTTAACTAATCATCACATGAGCCAATGACTGACCTCGTCGGGCTGCTGTCGGCGGGAGGAGTAAGTGATGTTGAAGAGGGTCTTCAGGATCTCAATGGCACGCTCGGAGGCTTCCCTTGGGACTGGTGGGGGCGTTTTGCTGTGATCACCCAGCATTTGGTCGTTGCCTTTGCTCCATCGAACAGCCAGACACTGCTCCAGGCCCGCAGTTAGCATAGCCACGCCCTGCTCCTGGGCAGTAACGCCAAAAGGTGGATAGCAGTCAAGTGAGGTCAAGTCCATTTTATTTGTGTAGCCCTTAAGTAACAGTCTCAAAGGGGTCACATGCCCACGTTGCATGACATCCTCCTAACCCTAAAGTCTTCTGGGGGGCAAGGAAAAACTTGCTAGGTTGTCAAGAAAGAACCTTGAGAAGAAAGAGGGATCCCTCCTTCAAGGGTCAGTTTGGTCAAGTGCATTTGGTCATAATGGACGGCCCTACAATAAACTCAGTCTTTCCGAGAATGAGTTTGTTAGCTGACTTTGAGATGTATATTAATATAATTGTTTACATTTTCCCGGTAGGTCTGTGGTGGATTAAGCCCTTTGTGATATATTCTTGTTGTTTTACATTATTGAAATCCTCTTGTCCATCACTTTAATGGAAAATGAGGTGTTAGAAAATAGAAAATGAGTCATGAGTTCCAAATCAGCCATGAATGTGAACTGGTTATCAGAACCATGAAGAGAAAATATAATCAAACCCAATCTTCACTTTGTGCCTATAGAGTAAGGTTGGGTGCGTCACACAGGATTGCTTATGGCGTCATGGGAGTTCAGTAAAATATAGTGGCTGTTTGACATGGTCTCTTTAAAAGTAATAACTTATAACTCACCTGCTGCAATTGTTTCCTAAGCTCAGGCCTCAGTGCCGTCAGTAGAAAAAGCAGCCGCAGTTCGTAAAACTGCACAATAGTCGGCACCCTGGTTTCAATCTCCAGTTTAAGCCTTTGGGACAGGCCTGGGAGAAGCCTGGTGGGGGTGTGGTTGGGATGAAGGGGTTGGAGGGTTCAACGATATTGAAATGGTGCAGAGAACAAGACAGTTGGTTCTAGGGCTAGTGATCATCAGACCAAAATCAAACAGAATGCAGACCTCAACTGTTACCTGAGCGCACTAGCCCTGTCCTGCGCTGTCGGGCTGTTGTAGATAACATTACACAGGGTCTTCATGGCCTCCTTCCTGCACACCTCCCCGTCCTCCTGCTGGTCTCCATCCTCGCTCCGGTCTTCCCTTGCATCTTTTTTGCCCCGGGCCAGGAGGAGTCCGCCAGCCCCGGGTGCTCCCCTGATCTTCGGGCTACGGCAGTGGCCTGATGGATGTGTGACGGTTGCCAACTCTTCGGGGGGGGGGCTCCCCGCCTCCGCCACCACGTTGACGGTGGTGTCGCAGGGTAATCCAGCGCTACAGCAGGCCTGGCTGCCGCCCTCCTCCCCGCTGGTCGTAACCGAGTTACTCCGGCCGTCTGGCTCCACAGCTCCACCGTCGCTAGCCACTGCTAGCATCTGGTGGCCGTTGGCATCGTGGTAGACGACGTCACCGTCCTCTACTGTAAAGCGATTGACTTGGGCTTCCTCCTTATCCTCCATTTCATGGAGGGAGGGAACACCGGTGATGCCGCCATGGCTGGCCAGCGTGAGCAGGGCCCCGTCGGTGACCAGGGGCCCCAGGGCCTGCCGGTCCCGGGACAGGATGCGCAGGGTGCGCAGACAGCAGGACAGCACCCCCGGCTGCAGCGGCTGCTTGCTGATGAAGCACAACAGAGCTGCTGCCAGCCTCTTCAGCATCAGGGAAAATTAATCAAGGATTGGGAGAACAAAAGTGTGAGTGGGAAACAGACAGATTAAAACAGCCTGTGGAGTGTGTGTGGACGATGGCTGGTTTAAGCAGGCTCACCTGGCCAGAGTCAGACTGATTGGACTCTGAGGCTGGGTGAGGCTGCACACCTGTTGTACATTTAGCAACCAATGCACGCACACACACACACGCGTGCACACACACACACACTACCTGTCGTAGCAGGAGATCTGGGTCTTCCTCTTCAGAACCTGAGTTGAAGTCGGAGTCGGACTCAGGAACATAATCTCGTACTTGGTTTTTCCTGAACTTGTAAGTGGAATGAAAATAATTACAAAAATCGGAATACAAAATCTGATAACACAAAAAAGAGTACAGTTTGATCCGTGCTAGAGTGGAGAAAGAAGGATGTGTGGATTGCATTAATGGAGTAGATTATCAGTCTGTCATTAACAAACCCTATAAGATACACGTCTTACACTAGCAATAAAGCTGATGGGATATCTGAAAGGTCAACGTGGATGAGTAGGACATGCTGAGTCAGGGTGTGTACGATAAGCTTTGGAATGCGCATGAGCTTCAATCTGTTTTTGTGTAGTGTTGGGGGCGATAGATAGACACACACACACACACACAATCTTGTGAATCCTATTTTCACATATATCTTCGGTTCTTACCTCGTCCAGTTCTTGTTGCTGTACTCCTCCAAACAAAGACAAATGGGTTCAAACCCGGCCAGAGAAGAAGAAAAACTGTTAAAAGTTTAAATGTGGCAAGCTTTATAGAGAGAGGAGGTGAGAGCATCAGAAAGCAACAGCGAGAGAGAGAGAGAGAGAGAGAGAGAGAGAGAGACACAGAGCGAGAGAGAGACAGAGACAGAGGGAGAGGGAGAGGGAGATACAGAAAGGAAGGAAAGAAAGAAAAAAAAGGCAGAAGGGGAAACATGTAGGCAAAGAAGGTACGTCGGCACATGAATGGCAAAGATAATAAGAGGAAAAAACAACAGTGTGACATTTAAGGGCCTAATAACACAAGGGAAGAGAGAGAGGGCGAGCAACTACAGCCCATAGCCTAACAGAAAGTGAGGAGCTCTGGAAAGGCTAATTTGGCGGAGAACATTTGTTCTGTTTCCTGACTCGACCTTTCGTCTCTCCCACTCCTCCACGTTGAAGAAGAAGCACTCTGCGTACTGTTAGGGGGAGGGGGGGGGGGGGGGGGCAACAAGAGAAGAAAGTTGTCACAGGTCATGGTGAACTCACATTGCACACTTTGCATTGCTGCCATCTACAGGTTGAAAACAAACAAGGCTGAGCATCATCTTTAAGAAATAGCAGGCCTTAAAGTATGCAGCTTTGCTTACGTCACATCAGTGTACAATGACACACTGTATACTTTATGTTTTGGATCCACAGCAAGGCCAGGATGTGCAGCTGAGAGGAGAGGAAGGCATAACACAATAATAACATATGAAGTCTTTACCACAGTGTTGTAGCTAGCGAGTTGCGTCTGGACACTCTCCTGGTCTCCTCGGTCGATGCACTGGAGAATCTTCTCTACGTTTGGCGCCATGCCTCAAACTGCAATTGAACATTGAACATTTAAAACTGCTGTAGGTCAGATTCAAAAGTTGTAAAGAGAGAGAACAGAGAAGAGAAGGATTTTGAAACGAAACAACCCAAAATATAGCCAGGAGCAGTCTTTTGCCTCAAATAGAGGCAGGCACAGTCAACTCGAACATTTTACTCACTAATAGCTGACAGATGGCTATGCCATTTCTAATATATTATGATCAAATAGCTTTTAAATCTTACCTACAGCACTTTTAAGTGGTAAAGGTCAGAAACAAAGGCAAAGTTGTCAAACTCAGAGACCTGTTGGTTTGGTGTTTTCCTGATGGGTCTGACGTTGATGACGATGAACTGCTGTACAGCTCCGGGAACTGTGTGAGCCACGAATTCAATGGAAGTGTTCTACACATGCATCTGTTATCTTAAACAGGCAATTCTCTATCTTTCAATCCGAAGACACTCTGTGTGTCTCTCGCTCTGCGTCTCTCACCCTCTAAACCCAGGATTAACGCGGCTCATCTGTATTGAAATCTCAATCATCATCATGAATGAGCTCAGCTTTAAAGCCTTGGGTTGGCATTCAGCAATGGGCTACGCCACAGTGCACTACATGGACAGGACTCTGCTGACTCTAAGGATGGCCAATTGTACACAAACACCTGTGAGTCCTCCCATCATGGGATGCCATAGTATATGAATATCTCTGTCTCTAGTTCTCACTATATATATATATATATATCTATATCTATATCTATATCTATATCTATATCTATATCTATATCTATATATATATATATATGTCTCTCTGTCGCTCTTGCTCTCTCTGGGCGGCGCGCGGGGGGGGGGGGGGGGGGTATTTTTATGTTGTAGGCCTACTTTCCCTTAGTAGATCAATTGTGGATTTGGTCAATTGAGAAGCAGACAGTGTGTATAAATAGAATACTGCTTTCCCAAAAATTCTAGCAGAGATGTAGCTGGTCTATTGTGGCCAGTGAGACATGCATGTGGACATAATAACATAATAGGTCTATAGCTCTCTCTAGCTGGTTAAGTTCAATTACTTTTGTGTCTATAGAAAATATATATTGAAGCTGGTTGTTGATTTCACAGTAGGTATTTTGTTGCATGGTTGTTTTGGTGTCACATCTTGGGATGCCTGAATTTAAAAACTCCTACATTCAGAAAACCAATCAGGATTCAGGATTACTCTTTATTCAGGCATTTGTTTTGTTTGTTATTATGCCATCTGCCTAAGCTTGGTTGCCATGGTAACCTTGAAAATATTACCTTTCTATAAACTGGAAAATCCATTAGACCCGGATGGTGCATATAAAGCACAAATTATCAGAGGAATGCAATCTCCTGGTAGAATATCCCTGTACTAATTCTGCTCTGCCTGGGCAGATTAATGTAGGTGACAAGACTTGTTTAACATCTAATAAGCAATCAGCTTGCATTCTTGCACAATACAATATAATAATTAAACATATATAAAAACAATGTATTTCATTCCTGTTATACCATTCTTAATGTAAAAGAAAATGACTCTAAATCGAATCCTATCGAACTATCTTTACATAAACATAAAAACATAAAGGTCTAGGACTATTTCAGCAAGCCTGTGTTAACTACCACATCAACTCTCCCACTTCACCTAATTTACCACCTTTCTGTGTATGCGTGTCCTTGTGTATGTGTGACGTGTGCATGCGTATATCCTATGTGACGTACATGACATAGCCTGTGCTGATTGGTCTGCTGTTTCTGATGCTATCTAAGCATCATCACCATACCAACCGTCTGAGAACACAGTAGAGCACAACAACACATGAACTCTTAAATGAATCCAAAACCACCCAAAAAACGTCCCCTCCCTCTCTGGTCCCTCCCTACATTTCTCCACCATTGAGAAGTGTTCCATTTCACACACCTGTGATTGACAGTCAATATTTCCCAAACAAATCAGCAATGCACCGGGTGCGCTCTAACATCTATATGGTCTCATACAGAGGCAGACGCAGTCAACTCGAAACAGATATTCTCACAGAGCATTTCAGTCGCTAATAGTTTACGGATGACTAGGCTTATTTAACAAATTACACTCAAATAATAGCTAAATCTTACCTATAGCCCCTTTTAAACACTGAAGCTTGTCTAAAAAATTACTCCAGGCTTCCCGTGCAATTTGATACATTGTTATACACGTTTGAATGGTACATTTTAAATTGAGCATTAAAGCGCAACACAAGGAAGAGTACTGCACAATGTGGAGAGCGTGGTAAAGTCACTGTCAGGGAGCTTTAGGCCTGTAAGGCTTTTTTGAGCAATGTTTGTTCAATTCAAAACGGAATTGTTGTTTCAGTTTTGAAGAGTGAATTTGGATGTTTAAGTCACAAATAGGTATCAATCACCCTTTTTAAATCTTTATCCCATGATTTGAATTTTGCAAAGGTTAAGCAATGATTCACATAGCTAAACGTATAGCAACTACATTTGGATGTTCATAAATATCCACTTTTATGTTTATATATAATTTTAGCAGTTAGTCAAACACGATCCATAGTTTATCCTCATTATATCTCCTTAATAATATCTAAAAATACACATTTATTTTTCAAATGATTATGTTTGCCACCTTTTGTTTGCATTCATTCATTGATTACACCACATTATTTGCGCTGAAAGTCATATATTGTCGTGGTTCAAAAGTTATCCTTATTTCTTTGCTTGAAGGGGTAGTGAAGCAAAAAAAAAATCATCTTTGTTTAAATGTGCTAATATCTGAACAGTCTGAGCAGTCTGAACAGATGAGTCTTCAGCCTGAAGTGGAACATGGGTAGGGTTCCAGCTGTTCTGATGTCGGTGCTACCATTGTGGAGCCAGGACATTAAACATTTGAGGTTTGTTGAGCGAGACCTGGGGTTCCCTCGTAGTGAGGGAGTAGCAAACTGGATCATGGTCATGTAGCATAGTGTATATGCTGGGGTGTATGGTTTGACCATGTGATGGATGTAGGATGGGCCAGAGACGTTTGCAGCACGGTAGGCAATACCAGACCTAAATCAGATTTGCCACCGATAGCCAGTGCAGGGTGCGGATGAGTGGCGTAGTGTGGGAGAACTGGGGTAGGTAGCATCCGGGCTGCTGCATTCTGGACAAGCTGCAGAGGAGGAATGGCACATGCAGGCAGACCAACCAGTAAGGAGGTGCAGTAGTCTGAACGCGAGATGACAAGAGCCTGGACCAAAACATGCATTGCCTTCTGGGCGAGGAACAGACAGCAACAATCTTCAGGAGCGGGTGACTGTAGCGACGTTGGTAGCGAAGGACAGGTCATCCAGTGTCAAACCCAGGTTCCTTGCCGTCCAAGTCACACAGAATTGTGTGATGGGAAACGCATTCCCTGGAAGAAAGGGCAGCTTAGTCTTGTCCAGAAGTCCGTTCCGCTAGATGGCACTAAAATCAACACACTGCACGTTTAATACCTGGACTTCACGGTCTTCACACTGAGACTCACTCACATCTTTGATCACAAGTTTAATTTATTTGTGATCCGCTATGGTCTATTGTCTTACTCAGCCACCGTAGCGTCGTGTACAAGTGGGCGTGTTTTAGAGGAGGCGTGGTTTTGGCAACTGCTTACTTTCACGCCGCTTAATAATGGTTTTGGTTTGAAAGGGGTGTGGTTTTGTAGGAGGCGTGGTTTGTAGGGTCTGAGAAGTAAAATGGCGGCGGTTGATGGGATGGGCCTCTTTTTGTGATTTTTAAAAGAAAAACATATGACTTGATACTCGATTTTAAATGTTCGTTCTGTGTCGCGAAGGAAATAATCGTGATCGGAACACAATGGATTTTATTCCACACAACGGATAAAAGAACCGAAGGTAATTGCATTTCTGTGGATTATGCTGTGGTGCTTGCAGGCAGCTGGAGTTAGCTAGCATTCTGCTAACGTTTGCTAGCTAGTAAGGGGCAAAATACCATGCAGCTGTCCACGGACCTAGACGGACAATCACTGCTTTGCCTGGTAAGGTGTACTATTTTACAATTATGAACTTGAGAATACAAAATACAGTGTCAAACCTTTTTAGATGAGGAAGAAACTAGCCCCGATGTTTACCGAGCCAGGCAAATTCAGTTGTAGGATGTGGTGAATGTAGATATGAATGGATTGACCAAGGCAGCAAAATCTGTTTCTTTAAACCAATTGTTTTTTTGAGATTGGTCCAGACATTAGTGTGTGTGTACCGTTGCATCCAATGCACCCCTTCCTTTTGAATAATTAGCCTATACGCTTAGTATGCTGCTGTCAAATAGTCTCAACACCTAGCCTATGTGAGCCCCTAATTACAGTCTTGACGACCGGTCTTAACTCCCTATTACATGACATACATAAACGGAAATGAGAAGAACTTTGATTAATGAATACACGTTAAGGATGCTAAGATGCATACCGTACCGTCAATCTACTCACGCTCAGACCCAGACCCTGCTATCACATCATACAATACCAGGTTTTGAAGAACCTCGTCAAAGGGTTTTTAAGAGCCCTCCACATTAATGGATATGCTCATTAACTTGCTCCATCATTTACCAAATGACCTGAGAAAACCCACGAATACAGTTTGTAGTTTTCGTTCGTCTTTTCTTGCTCTGCTATCCATCCATAACAGTCAAACAAGCCGAGGAAGAGGCATGACGGTTCCCTTTTTTTGCAACCATAAGAACGCTTAGCAAAATCAGTTAGTTAGAATAGAAGATCAAACACTAATGTGGTTCTTTGTTTCAGCTTTGAATTTTAGGTGGGAGTTGAGGTGGAGGTTTGGTCCAAGGGATCGACTCTGAATGTACGTTTTATCCCACCTTTGCCATTTATTTCTATCAGGAAGACAGGTAATCTTGAAATCTTTTCATTAAAGAAAGATCACCATTCACCTGACGTACGCTTATTGTGCTATGGTGCGTGGTTATAATGTAAATGGGTTGACATATATTATTAACTAAACAAGTTTGGTAGCCAAAAACATTCAGTGGTCTAAATAAGTGGCTCAAACGATTGAATCTTAGAAAGCTGAAGTATGGCAGTGACATCACAGTCATTGCATAGGAAACACTAACTAGCGGAAACATGTGAAGGAAACTACTGGATGAGCTGTTGGATCTACCTTGCATGACAAGAGTATTAACTGCACTATCCATGTTTCCTTTTCTAGGGTTCCTCCCTGGTCTGTTCAGGTGTGGCCCCCTGCCCTGAACACCTAGCTCCAGGTCACAGGGCCACCTGTCTCCTGGGCCCATGGACTTATCACCTGCCCCGGGCTTCAAAAAGAGGCCTTCGGCCCCTTCTCCAAATGGGCATATGGACGTGGCCAAGAGCCCTCCTCCCTACTCCCCCACCTCCAGCCCCTCGTCACCTTCCTCCTCGCCGTCCTCCCCCTCATCTGTGTCCTCTTGTCCCAGTGCCACGGCAACGGGCTATCAAGGCAACGTAAAGGGCCACCAGGAAGGTGGCAGCAGAGCCAGGCTGTCTGGGGACATGGTTTCCTCGACCTCAGCATCTGTGCCGTCTCTCTCCAGCTCAACTTTCACCTCTGATCTTGCTTCCCACCGCCTCACCCCAGCGCGCCGTGCTGCTGCGGACAGGTCACTAGAGCACGGGGGGAGGGAAATATATGATCCCTTCCATCCTACCGAAGGAGAACGGGAAGGGAGAGTCATGGGCAGGGTGGAAGAGGAGGAGGAGGATGACGACGAAGGAGACAAATATGACCCCTTTGACCCAACCGGCTCTCCAGCATCCGAGGGCGAGGAGGGGCCCGGGGTGGAGGAGCGGGGAAAGAGAATCTGTGAAGGAGCAGCGAAGCGCAGGGTGGAGGCGGCAGCTGTGGACACCAGTGGTGGCGAGCTGAAGAAAGAGCCACCCCCGGACTCCACCGCAGCCCTGCCCCGTCCCGTCATCAAGCTCTCGCTCCGGAGGCGGCTGGACCGGGACCCCAACGTGAGCAGGGAGCGCGGCAGAGACCCCGAGAGGCGGGGCGGCGGTGGCGCGGACCACTCGGACCACTCTGAGATAGAGGAGGGGGAGATAGTGGCCTCCATCGCCGAGACGGATGGCGGCGCCAAGCGAGCCATCATGCCGCTGCCCTCCGAAGGGCCGTTCTTCGTGGGCACCAAGCCGGAGCGCATCCTGCGGGTGCTGGATAGCGACGGCTTTGTGTCCGTGCGCACTGAGAGTGACTGGCCGGTGGACGGCGAGCTCCAGGATGACCCGGTGGTGGTCGGCGTGGGCGACCTGCGCAGGAAGCTGGTGAGCCGGCGGAAGGAGCGCTTCCGCAACTGCCCCTCCTCCTCCTCTCTCTCGCCTCAGGCCCAGCCGGCGCCACCCCCTCCGCCCCCCTCGCTGCCCCCCTCCTCCCCTCCAGCATCGCCGGCCCTCCCGCTCATCGTCCCCGCGTCCGCCCAGCGGAGCAGCAAGAGCCGCAAGTCCTCCAAGAGCTCCAAGGACAGGGACAGATTGAAACGCAAGGAAGGCAAGGCGGGGGGAGACAAGGCGGGGGGAGACAAGGAGGAGAGAAAGAAGAAGAAGATGACGACGGCGACAAAGGAGAAGGAGGAGGGAAGTCGGGACAAGAGCCGAGAACGGGACAGAAGAGCTCCGGACAGAAGAGACCGAGGACGCGAGGCCGGCGCTGAGGAGACCGGGGGCCGACAGAGAAGCAGCAGTAGCAACAGTCGCAAAAGGAAGAAGAGGCGACACAGCAGCCCAGAGACCTCCCGCTCGCACAATTCGTCGGGAAGAGGCGCACACAGCAGGCGCTCGTTCTCGAGCCCGTCAGAGGAGCGACCACGCGAGAGGGAGCGAGACCGTGATCGAACCCGCGACAACGATAGAGAGAGGGACAGAGAGAGGGACAGGGACCGAGACAGGGACCGAGACAGAGACCGAGAACGGGAGAGAGACCGAGAACGGGAGAGAGACCGAGAACGGGACAGAGACAAGGAAAGGGACAAAGATCCAGGTCGCAGCGGCGAACGCAGCCGTCACGACAGAGACCGGAAGGACCAGGACTCCAGCCACAGCAAGCGGGATGGCAAGGAACTCTCCAGCAGCAGAGAGTTGTCCGGCACCAAGAAGTCCAAACACAGCCGGGAGAGGAGGAGGAGGGTGGAGGAGGTGCAGGAGGTGCAGGAGGAGGTGGAGCGCGACCGGCCGTGGGAGCGGCAGAGGCGGAGAGACGGCCGTCCCGTTGTGCCGCCATCCATCCAGGACCTGAACGGCTCCGACCTCTTTGCCATCAAGCGCACCATCACGGTCACCACCACCATCTCGGGATCCCCGCCGCTGGACCCCGCCTCGCCCCTCAGCCCCGTGCGGGGCTCGGACCGCTCCCTCAAGAGGAAGAAGAAGAGGAAGCGACGCCTGGCAGAAGAGGCGGAGGGCGCTAGCGCTGCCTACCGCAGCCGCTCGCGCTCACGCTCCCCGCCCAGGTACCACAGCTATGACTCTGACCACTACTCTGACAAGCTGGAGATCGACCTGCTGTCCCTGGACGGCGAGGCGTTGGACTCGGACTACCCCTCGCTGGAGGACACGCCGCCCGCCGCCCTGCCTCTCGAACCGCCGGTGCGCAGCCCTAAAGCCAAAGCCGCCCCCAAGGCCGGACGCCATCACCCCAAAAAGAAATCTCACGACGCGAAGGGAAGGGAGGTTCAGACGGAATCCTCGGCATCCTCATCCGCGGTGCGCACGAAAAGCAAAGGCCTTTCCTCGCTCTCTCCGACCCAGGCCGGTTTCGCCCCAGACCCGGCCGACCCTGAGCCCCCGGCCGTCAAGCGGGGTAGGAAGCTGGGCAAAGACAAAGAGCGGGACAAAGCCGGCCGGAAAGACTCCGGTCGCTCTGGCAAATCCGTGAAGAAGGAGGGCGGCGGGGGCAGCCGTAAAGGCAAGCTCCAGTCCAAAGTGTCTGTGATGGTGCGGGAGGGGGTGAGCAGCACCACGGGGGCCTCAGCCAACAGCTCCGGGAAGCTGGGGATGGACCTGCTGGTGTCCGGAGGTCCCGGAGGGGGCGGCGGGGGTCCCGCGGTGGGAGGTTCCATCGCGGTGGTGTTCCGCAGGGACAACGAGAGCAGGTCTCCGTTCCTGAAGCCCTGTTCGGAGCCCCCGTCACTGGCAGGACGCAACAAGGAGCTGGGCAAGTTGGGCAAGCGCAGCTCCCTTACCGCACCGCCGGCGTCTTCTTCTTCTGCTCACGCCGCGTTGAAGTCCAAGAAAGCGAAGCCCAGCTCCACCACCTCCACCTCTTCTTCGGCCTCCTCCCCCTCGTCAACGCTGGTGACCAAGCGCAGACGCCGTGCAGGCAAGAAGCCAAAGGACAAAGGTGGAGCCGGGGCGCTGGCGGACGGAGACGGCGGCCAACCGAAAGGCTGCGCCGAGGACTGGGGCGCGGCCTCCACAGAGAGTCAGCCTGCCGCCGGAGGCACCAGCAAACTGCTAAGCCCTCACCCTGCCACCGCCGGCCCCGTGCCAAGCTCCTCTTCCTCCTCCTCCTCGTCCTCCACCGGCGTGGTCCCCCCCTCCACCTCCACTCCCCCGCCTCACACACCACCACCACCCCCCTCCATGGCGCCCTCGCGGGACGCCCGGGAGTCTTCTCCCGACTCGCAGACGGTGGACAGCAGCTGCAAGACCCCTGAGCCCTCCTTCCTGGTGGAGGACGGCGGCCCCTCACAGGTCACCCCCAACCCGCCCCCAGCGAGCCCTCCGGGCCCCGCCCCCTCCCAGGCCACCACTCTAGGCCCCTTGCCCGGTGGGCCCAGCGCCAAGTCTTTCAGCCAGGATGACGCCCCTAAATCGCTGGCCTCGCCTCCTTGCTCCTCCTCGTCCTCCTCGGCCTCCGTGGCGGCCTCCCTCTCGCTGCCGCCCGCCTCCTCCGACCACAACTCCTCCTCCTCCTCCGTCTCCTCCTCCTCAGCCAGCAAGCCGCCTCCGCCGCCCCCGCCCCCTCCCGCGGCAGCTCCCCTTCCCTGGAGTCTGCAGACGGGAGTGGACTGCACCGCCGGAGGAGTTCTGGCCTGTGAGTGGTTTCTTCTTCACTCACACTATACACCTCTGACCTCCAGCAGAATGATGCAATGCACTGTAAAGGAAATTCAAATTGAGCTTTTGCTCCTCATGTTCTGACTAGAATTTTCATTCTGGACTATTACGCATAAACGAAATAGAAACCTTCAGGTTTAATTGTATTTGTATATTTTACAACAAAAGTAAAGCTGATGGTTTCATTTGAATGCTAGCACCATAGAGTTGCAATCTGCCTGCATGTGTTTTAGATTAGACCTTAAAATGGCAGTCCCACTGGATGGATATGGTCCCAGGCTCTCTGGATGAGTATCCAGCCGCATGATTATTTTGTTTAGTTTCTTATTTTAGTGGTTTGTGTATGGAGGTTCACATTGTAGGAGGTCTTTTAATGATTGATTACACACATGTAGCATCTTAACATTTGTACTCTCTCTCTCTGTCTTTCAGTGACTGCTCTGCTCTTCAAAATGGAGGAGGCGAATATTGCCAGTAGAGCGAAAGCTCAAGAATTCATCCAAGCCACAAGCCAGGTTGTGTTTATGAATTAATCTCAAACCATTTGTATGATGGGATTAATTGTTCACTTGTAAAAACGTATAGCATTGTGTTGTTTTTGTTGGAATATTGAAATGTAGTAGTGAATGCTTAAGTATGCTTAAACTGTCCATCTGTGTCCATCTCCTTCCTGTTTCCCTTTCGTATAGATTCTCTCTCAGGCCAATCAGAGCCAGTCCCAGCAGCATGCTCCGCCCTCCTCTGCCTCCTCCTCCTCTTCTTCATCCCTGAACCCTCCCCCTTCATCCCTAGCCTTGCCTTCTGGCCCCAACTCCGCCCAGTTCCTCCTCCACAGCTCTCTCCCATTGGGCTGCACCAAGACACCCCCCTCCCATCTCCACGCAGGCCTCTCTCTAGGGGGTGGCTGCGCACAGACCCCGCCCCTGCCCGCCGGGTTGTCGGGAGTGATGGGAACCTCGGGGGATATGGGATGGGATAGTGAGAGCAAAGATCCGGACAAGGTAAAACTATTTCTCTTTAGCTGGCTGCATGCTTCTTGCTGAAAATTACTTTTACGTTTAAAATGAGCCTATTGCATTGTAGGATTTAAAAATGGCCATTTCTAAGATCAAATGTATCTTTAAACATCATTAGTGTATTTGATCCATATCTTTCAAGTTCAACCTTATTTGCGTTTTTTCAAAGCCCCATCAAGGGACTGCTAACTGAACTCTGTTGTTGCAGTACCTGAAGAAGCTCCACACACAGGAGCGCGCCGTGGAGGAGGTGAAGCTGGCCATCAAGCCATACTACCAGCGCAAAGACATCAACAAGGACGAGTACAAGGACATCCTGAGGAAAGCCGTGCACAAGGTAAGCTCTAGTCTAGTCTCATGGAGCATGTCTGCATCGTGGCTTTTTACAACACTGCTTGAACTGCTGTAGGTAAGATTCAAGAGTAGTGAAGAGAGCAGAAAAGAGCAAGATGTTGTGGCTAATCCATAAAAACATCATCCATCCCTCTGTTCCCTCCCTCCCTACATTTCTCTGCTATTAAGAAGTGTTCACACACCTGTGATTGACAGGCAAGATTAATTCCCTGAACCAATCAGGGAAGAGATGCCCTGATTGGTCAGAAATCCGATTCAGAATTGACTTTATTGCCAAGTAACTTTAAAAGGAATCTGTCTATAATAATAATAATAAACATAGTAAATATATATATATATATATATATATATTAAAAACTGGAAAGTCCGGGAGGGATGGCAGATTGCAGCCAATCACCTTCTCTGTGGAGCGAATGGAAAGATGCTGTCTGCCCTTGTCCTTGGCAGTGGCAGTACATCCTCTGTTGAGCTCTTTGGGGTGAGAGCTGATTTTCAGCTCCCACTTGAGGTCCTGGGAGATGATGCGAGGGACTCTCTGAGGAGGGTCTCCACAGTGTCGACTGGGGAGTCTCTCAGGGTGATGGGGTGAGTGGGTCTGTGTTCTTCCTTGAGTCCACACCCAACTCCACTGTCTTCATGTCGTTGGGCTCCAAATGGTTGAGTCTGCCCCGGGTCACCAGATGGGTCAACTGTAGGCGGTCTGATCTCCACCAGAGATGAGGCCGATGAGGGCGGGGTCGTCCGTGAACATCAGGAGGTTGACAGACTGGTGACTGGAGGTGCAACTGTTGGTATACAAGGAGAAGAGCAGAGGGGAACCGGTGCTGATGGTCCGGGAGTCAGACCTGTCAGATGTCAGATAGAAAGTCTGTGATCCACCTGCAGGTGGAGGCACACTCAGCAGAGAGAGCTTGTCCTGTAGCAGAGCCGGGTTAATGGTGTGGAAGGCAGAGCTAAAATCCACTAACGGGATCCTTGTGTAGGTTCCTGTGGAGTCCAGGTGCTGTAGGAAGTACTGAGGGCAACGTTTACTGCATTGTCTTTAGACCTGTTGGCTCTGTAGGATACTGCAGGGGGTCCAGGAGAGGGTCTGTGATGGCTTTGAGGTGAGACAGCAGAAGGCGCTCAAAATACTTAATTACTACAAAGGTTAAGGTGATAGGTCAGTCCTGTTGTCCTTGGCGTTTTTGGGACATGGCTGACGATGGCGGTTGTGAAGCAGGCTGCGACATGTCATGTCTCCAGTGAGGTGATGTCTGGGAACAACGGAGACAGCTGATCAGCCCCGTGTTTCAGGGTGGATAGAGAGCCAGAGTGGTCTAAAATCTAAATGGACTCCAGAGGCAGTTGCAGTCATCTCATAACAGATCTTCATTTCAAAGTGACGGATGGCTAGGTGCTTTATAATAAATTACACTCAAATAATACCTCTTGAATCTTACCTTCAGAATCTGTTAATCGCCTGGGTAATTCAATGAATACCTCTGAGATAACTCACAGCCTTTCAGTGGCAATCACCTTCTGGGATCTAAACTGTATGATGCATACAAAGAAATACTCGTTTTTGAGGTGTGTATTTGTGTGTGCCCCCCCCCCCCCCCCATAACAATCACCATCAGATATGCCACAGCCGGACGGGGGAGATCAACCCGGTGAAGGTCAGCACCCTGGTCAAGCTCTATGTGCAGCGCTACAAGTACTTCCGGAAGCACGGTCGCAAGATGGAAGACGAAGACCGTGAGCATGGTGCGCTGAATTACTGATCACGATCACAGACCCCCCCCCCCCCAGACTGATTCATCCCCACCCCCTCCCTGCACGTTGAACTGGGCACACTGAGGCCATTCCAGAGTGCTTTTAAGTTTTCACCTTTTTTTATCATTTGAATTCTTTGGTTTTAATTCAGTGTATATGTTACATTGGGGAGGGGCAGCTAATGTTGTAGATGTGCAGTATACAAGATGCCCATGTTTAGTGTTCTTTGGGGGAATACACTCTTGCACACACACCTGAAGATAAAGTTGTACATACTGTAAGTACACTACGGTAACTTCAATGAGTTCTCTCTCTCTCTCTCTCTCTCTCTCTCGATGTGAACCTTATGCGCGCTGAACCTGTCCATGAGCCAGGTACTATGTTGGAATGGATAAAAGGATTGTTTTGAAAATAGAAGTCTGCCTCTCGAGTCTCTCTTGTCAGTCTCTTCTTGACCTCTTGAGAGCTTGTCTCACTGTATGAATGTGAATGTTTATCCGTCGGAAACAACTGAATGAATGTGCTGGAAGCCCAACTCCAAGTTTATTTAATTTAGAACTCTGTTCTATTTTGGCAGTTTGCTGTAACTGCCTGACAAATATATATGGTGGTTAACGTAGAAAATTTATGTAAATGAAATCTGCAGCTATAAATCACTAACTTACATTCCAGGGTGGTGGGTATGTGAAAACCGATCAACAAATTTTACAAAACAGATCAGAAGAAAGCCACACTCAAAATAATGTCCATGAAGAAGATATTGAAAAAAAAAAAAGAAACAGACACTGCCACTAGATGGCCCTGTCTGCCATGCAGTCAGACTGTACCCTGCGTGTATCATTGCGTTATCTTATTTGTATTTAAAGAAAAATCACATCTTTATATGTATGTTTCTCTTGGATATGTGCAGAAATGGCTTTTAAGATGGAAAACTTAAACCTACCTAGTGTTTCTTGATATTTTAAGCCAATTTTGTCTTTATATTTGGCCAAAACAATGAGATTTCAGTAATTATATTCAAATTCTCATGAAGCAGGAGTGCAAACGATTATAATGAATGTATCCTGTGTAGGCCTATACCTTTCTCTCTGTGCTTTGGTTTGTGCTAGTATAATTCATTACATATTCTACATTTCAGTGAAATGACCAAAATATTTAAGGACAGAGTAACCTACTGTACAGACATAAACATGTACTATACATAATACATAAATGTTATAGTACTGTTCGTACAGTGCTCTGTATTCAGTGTATTGTATAGCTTTTCATAGTCTTTTAAGAACTAAAATAAACCAAATCTAACAGTACGGTTTCATAATGAAGGTGTTTGCCTTTTTGTTAAGGTTGCATGATTCTCTGGTCTCCAACATGGTCAGAGGAAATGATGCTCAACAGGACACAGCTGAAAAATACTATTTGTGTGAGCTAATGATGAAATATATATGAAACATCTAGACAACTAATAATTCGTTTCAGGCAGCCATCTACAAGTCTAACTCTCAGGTGATTGAACAAAGACAGAAATAAATCATGGACTGTATCTGTCAAATTTAATGTCAAACCCCGCCATTGAACTCATTGACTGTCTGCTTGACCCTGACTTTAAAAGCCACCAAGAAATGGATATCCGGAGTTATGTGACTAACTGGGCAGTGTCTTTGTTTATACCGGTGCTTTTCAGGTCCAGAAGAAAGGTTTACAAACACACATGACTGAGTTAACAATATCAGTGTCCAAAAACACAACACTTTGTATAGCAGAGATTAGAACTATATGACGATGGGGTGTATTGAAATTTGTAATATATTGAATATAGCGGTTTTAACTTATTTATTCGCAAGTAGTTGAACATGTTTAGGCCTACTATAGTACCCAGAATGTTCGTTTTTCTTGTGTTTGATTGGTCAGGTCGACTTAACCCTTTTAAAGATTTATTCTTAAAACAATATTTAACTAGTGTTCATTATACTCAAATGGGTCTGGGAGCTATTCTGATTCCATGAGAGTATGTGTTTATCTAACATTGATGCTGTAATTTAGCCCAAAACAGGACATATTGCAGGAGAGAGCTATTTTGCTCCCCACTTCCTGGGGTTCAGGAAATTACAAGACGACTATCTTAAGGGCAGGCAAGTTCAGTTCGGTGTCCACCCATATGCAGTCTATAGGAACTACTGAAAATAAACTGCTCAAAAAAATAAAGGGAACACTAAAATAACACATCCTAGATCTGAATGAATGAAATAATCTTATTAAAAACTTTTTTCTTTACATAGTTGAATGTGCTGACAACAAAATCACACAAAAATTGTCAATGGAAATCAAATGTATCAACCCATGGAGGTCTGGATTTGGAGTCACACTCAAAATTAAAGTGGAAAACCACACTACAGGCTGATCCAACTTTGATGTAATGTCCTTAAAACAAGTCAAAATGAGGCTCAGTAGTGTGTGTGGCCTCCACGTGCCTGTATGACCTCCCTACAACGCCTGGGCATGCTCCTGATGAGGTGGCGGATGGTCTCCTGAGGGATCTCCTCCCAGACCTGGACTAAAGCATCCTCCAACTCCTGGACAGTCTGTGGTGCAACGTGGCGTTGGTGGATGGAGCGAGACATGATGTCTCAGATGTGGTCAATTGGATTCAGGTCTGGGGAACGGGCGGGCCAGTCCATAGCATCAATGCCTTCCTCTTGCAGGAACCGCTGACACACTCCAGCCACATGAGGTCTAGCATTGTCTTGCATTAGGAGGAACCCAGGGCCAACCGCACCAGCATATGGTCTCACAAGGGGTCTGAGGATCTCATCTCGGTACCTAGTGGCAGTCAGGCTACCTCTGGCGAGCACATGGAGGGCTGTGCGGCCCCCCAAAGAAATGCCACCCCACACCATGACTGACCCACCGCCAAACCGGTCATGCTGGAGGATGTTGCAGGCAGCAGAACGTTCTCCACGGCGTCTCCAGACTCTGTCACGTCTGTCACATGTGCTCAGTGTGAACCTGCTTTCATCTGTGAAGATCACAGGGCGCCAGTGGCGAATTTACCAATCTTGGTGTTCTCTGGCAAATGCCAAACGTCCTGCACGGTGTTGGGCTGTAAGCACAACCCCCACCTGTGGACGTCGGGCCCTCATACCACCCTCATGGAGTCTGTTTCTGACCGTTTGAGCAGACACATGCACATTTGTGGCCTGCTGGAGGTCATTTTGCAGGGCTCTGGCAGTGCTCCTCCTGCTCCTCCTTGCAGAAAGGCGGAGGTAGCGGTCCTGCTGCTGGGTTGTTGCCCTCCTACGGCCTCCTCCACGTCTCCTGATGTACTGGCCTGTCTCCTGGTAGCGCCTCCATGCTCTGGACACTACGCTGACAGACACAGCAAACCTTCTTGCCACAGCTCGCATTGATGTGCCATCCTGGATGAGCTGCACTACCTGAGCCACTTGTGTGGGTTGTAGACTCCGTCTCATGCTACCACTAGAGTGAAAGCACCGCCAGCATTCAAAAGTGACCAAAACATCAGCTAGGAAGCATAGGAACTGAGAAGTGGTCTGTGGTCACCACCTGCAGAACCACTCCTTTATTGGGGGTGTCTTGCTAATTGCTTATAATTTCCACCTGTTGTCTATTCCATTTGCACAACAGCATGTGAAATTTATTGTCAGTGTTGCTTCCTAAGTGGACAGTTTGATTTCACAGAAGTGTGATTGACTTGGAGTTACATTGTGTTGTTTTTTTTGAGCAGTGTATAACATACAAAGGGTTGTAACGTTTGCACATAGTCACACTGCATTAACTAAGGTTAATTCATGGTTAATTAGGTATTCACAGTAGCCGTCGATGCCTATTGTTATTCTAGGGTTTGGATATTATATTGGATTGCTAATGCCTATATCTCCGCGGTGGACTGGTCAAAAGTTGTCAAATTTGGGGTTTATATACAGTATCTCACAAAAGTGAGTACACCCCTCACATTTTTGTAAATATTTGAGTATATCTTTTCATGTGACAATACTGAAGAAATGTATATTAAAGTATAGTGTACAGCTTGTATAACAGTGTAAAATTGCTGTCCACTCAAAATAACTCAACACAGCCATTAGTGAGTACACCCCTAAGGGAAAATATCCAAATTGGGCCCAATTAGCCATTTTCCCTCCCCGGGGTCATGTGACTCGTTAGTGTTACAAGGTCTCAGGTGTGAGACCTCACACTCCATCATACTGGTCACTGGAAGTTCAACATGGCACCTCATGGCAAAGAACTCTCTGAGGATCAGATTTTTTTTTTGTTGCTCTACATAAAGATGGCCTGGACTTAAAGAAGATTGCCAAGACCCTGAAACTGAGCTGCAGCACAGCGGCCAAGACCATACAGCAGTTTAACAGGACAGGTTCCACTCAGAACAGGCCTCGCCATTGTTGACCAAAGAAGTTGAGTGCACGTGCTCAGCGTCATATCCAGAGGTTGTCTTTGGGAAATAGATATACGAGTGCTGCCAGCATTGCTGCAGAGGTTGAAGGGGTCAGCCTGTCAGTGCTCAGACCATACGCCGCACACTGCATCAAATTGGTCTGCATGGTTGTCGTCCCAGAAAGAAGCCTCTTCTAAAGATGATGCAGCCTAAAGCCTGCAAACAGTTTGCTGAAGACAAGCAGACTAAGGACATGGATTACTGGAACCATGTCCTGTGGTCTGATGAGACCAAGATAAACATATTTGGTTCAGATGGTGTCAAGCGTGTGTGGCGGCAACCAGGTGAGGAGTACAAAGACAAGTGTGTCTTGCCTACAGTCAAGCATGGTGGTAGGAGTGTCATGGTCTGGGGCTGCATGAGTGCTGCAGGCACTGGGGAGCTACAGTTCATTGAGGGAACCATGAATGCCAACATGTACTGTGACCTACTGAAGCAGAGCATGATCCCCTCCCTTCGGAGACTGGGCCGCAGGGCAGTATTCCAACATGATAACGATCCCAAACACACCTCCAAGATGACTACTGCCTTGCTAAAAAAGCTGAGGGTAAAGGTGATGGACTGGCCAAGCATGTCTCCAGACCTAAACCCTATTGAGCATCTGTGGGGCATCCTCAAACGGAAGGTGGAGAAGTGCAAGGTCTCCAACATCCACCAGGTCTGTGATGTCATCATGGAGGAGTGGAAGAGGACTCCGGTGGCAACCTGTGAAGCTCTGGTGAACTCCATGCCCAAGAGGGTTAAGGCAGTGCTGGAAAATTATGGTGGCCACACAAAATATTGACACTTTGGGCCCAATTTGGACATTTTCACTTAGGGGTGTACTCACTTTTGTTGCCAGCGGTTTAGACATTAATGGCTGTGTGTTGAGTTATTTTGAGGGGACAGCATATTTACAGTTATACAAGCTGTACACTCACTACTTTAAATTTTAGCAAAGTGTCATTTCTTCAGTGTTGTCACTTGAAAAGATATACTCAAATATTTAAACAAATGTGAGGAGTGTACTCACTTTTGTGAGATACTGTACATATCCCCGGTAAGCAGGTCTCCAAAGGGTTTGGTGCCAAACTTCCCATTGGGGGCGCTATAACTTCCGTTCAAAGTTAGTTAAAATCCCAAGGAATGGATTTGATTGTGTAAAAAATGGCCGAGTTATGGCAAATTCAATATATGCTCATTAGTTAACTGTGTGCGTGTGTGTCCCGTTTTGGGGGGATGGGAGTAAAAAAAGAACAGAACAAAGACGTCATAGTTGCGTCTAGGAGGAACGACTCCACCCGTGATTCACTTGAAAAGGGCGGCCGCTGGGATTGGCGGTGCGTGGGCTGTGAATACTTTGTGACATTGGCATCACCTTCCTGTCTACACTGTGTTAGTTCTGTTGCCATAGCTAACATTTTTATAACCATACGTTTTATGAGTCAAGTAGACTTATGCTATGTTTGTGAAAAAACGTATGTGCCAACAGTAGGTTTTAACAAAAAACTTTACTTTATCCATAATACTATAGATGTATATATAGATGACAAATCAATCTACATTTAGGGTATTTAGCAGACTATTTTATCCAAGGCGACTTACAATAAGTACATTTGTCAGAAGAAACAACATATCGCTGTCGGTACAGTAAGGATGTTCATAGAACCAGTGCCAATGACTTAATTGCTAGTTTAACCCATTCCCCATATACACAAAGATAGTTAGGATAGGATGCTACACAATGCTATGTACTATTTGTATGTGCCAGGGCGTACAAACATATAAGTGCCAGGGGGTACAAACATCAGTAAGTGCGTAAGAGGGGTGTTTTTAGGAGATTATGCAGAGTTCAGGTGAACTCTGAGCAAGCGAGTCTTGAGTCTGTTGCGGAAGCTGGTGAGCGACTCTGCATAATATGAACAGTTTGTTGACAGAGCTATAAGGTCTTAGTGCTGTAGTAAAAACCTACCCACACACCTCCACACCCACACAGCTATGTTAACCCTACCTACCACACCCACAGTTCATACAAATATCAACTAACAACTATTAACATTTTCAACATTACAACATTTCTGTTACACTGAGCGGCCAGAGTCTGTACAGGCAGAAAAGCACTTAACAGGGAGTGTCGTTCAAGGAGGGAGGGGAGCTGTACAGGTCAGGAAACACGGCACTTCCAACCGCACCGCTCGCGGTCAATGCTCCCCCATAACGTGTCTTGTGCCTTCTTCTCCATCCGCCTCCGCCTCCGCCTCCGCATTCGCATTCCAATCCAATCCAATCCAATCCGCCTCCGCATTCCAATCAGCCCCCCGCACCACACGGCGCGTCGTCCTTGTTCAGGCTTAGCATCGCGACTGTCTCTCCGCCCTCACTTATCAAGCGCCCTCGCAGTTGAGCCAGGTGTGTTGCATTAGTCATTAACGTCGGTAGTAGACTCCGTTAGTCACAGTACAATGCTCTGCAAATCCTCTATGATTCGGTTGTAGGCTAATGTTGGCTCCATGACAGTTTGGGACAGGTTGTCATTGATGATTCTCATGTACTTTTAATAGGCAGAGCGACATAAGGAAGTGAGGAAGATTTCACCACAGGAGGCCTTGGGTCTGGAGCAGGACGAGGCGTCTCGCGTACAGTTCACACGGATAGCGGGTAACTTCAAACCTGAACATGTGCACCTAAAATTGGCCAAGATAGTCGAGGAAGTGCTTGTGAAAAAGTACGTTCGCCATGGAGACGTCCGAGAAAGACAATGAAGTAGGAGTTAACGTGGAAACACCTGAAAAACCAGAGGTATGTTTGTATTTTATGGTCATTAAGAATTAAAATAATGATTACATTGTTACATTATCCAGCGGGAGAGTAAGGTGTGAATGGTTAATCTTATCGTTTTTTGGACATGGGTTTTAGCAACAGGTCGCCCGCAGGGCGAACGTAACTGTTTCAATACAGTAACACCATTCACACAGGTGTGACAACTATCAGGGGCGTGTCGGCGAAACCCGATAGCATCTCACTGTGTGCGTGTGATGTTATAGCCCTCAAACTTTGTTCAGCCATTCTGACAAACAGGTCTTGTTGCTTTAGGCCTACAACCAACTCCAACCATATATCATTGACGCTTTCAATAGTTTGAACGAGGTCAGTCTAAAAAAACGGTTAAGCCAGCGTAGACCTATAAGTGGTTAGGCCTAACTTGTTCAACATAACCTCAACACCTGCCATTTGCATGCAGATTTAGACCGCATGCTTTCTCAACCCAAATTCTAGGCAATCGTCTTTCCTTCAAACTACATTTCAGCAGACAAAAAGTCGTCTGGAATTGTCACGTCAGGTTAAGGCTTCTCTCAAGTTTCTAGCGAGCTTGGGTTTCACAGAATCCATTGTTAAACAAACTATGGGTGAAGTGAAGACTTGATTACCATGGTTAAATTAATTATATACTGTGGCTCCGTGAGTAACCCGCCTTCCCCCAGTGAACATAAGTCAACGGTACGTTTAACTTAAGAGGAAAAACAAACGTTGGACCGCGCCCAACAAAGTGTTCTGGCTCCGTGCCATGGAAAAACCTCCATGTAATGTTCGCGGCAACGCCGGTCTCCTCTGGGTGGGGGGGGGGGGGGGGGGGGGGGGGGCGGGACATGAACGGACATCGCCCGATCGCGTCGTGTCCCTCGTCCTCCGAGGGGTAAATCCAGGTTAACGTTCTGGTAGCTGTACTCGAGCGTCCGTTCCCCAGGGCGACACACAGCCAGTTAACACGTTTGGCAGAACACGTTAAAACAAGTCACACCGAGTCCCGCGTCTGCTCGCGTTCCTCCTCCTCTGTCGCAGGTGTTTTCGACAGCGCTGAGTGGGGCCAGCGCTAATGCGCTCACGTGCGCGGTCTGGTGGAGAGCGGCGGTAAACTCCGTCTGTCACCGCTCCCCTGGGCCGCCTGGGGCACTGCGCTGGAGCCGGGTTGCCACGATACACCATTAAAGGTGACCGTCACTCTTACAAAAAAACAACAACGGCATTTTGAAAGATAACTACGACTGCAAACAAGACGTTGCTCCGACAAAGTGTATGACCAAACAATGACTTTTTTATTGCGGTTGGCTCATAACATTCCTTCCTATTTAACGACGTTCTCGTTTTGTGGCTATGTTATCTGACTGAGTATTAACATAGTCATTGTCAAGCATTTCAATCCTCACAGTTGAACGCGAACACATGCACGCATACACAGTTCCTATGGTGCTTGTGTGCAAGGCCATTTTGTGGAATTAACCTACACACACACACACACACACACACACACACACACACACACACACACACACACACACACACACACACACACACACACACACACACACACACACACACACACACACACACACACACACACACACACACACACACACACACACACACGGTCCCACCCATAGTCCTAAATCAGCTGATGCTTTCTTTCTTTGTCAGCAAAAACATCTACATATAAACATGACATACACAGACATATTTGTATGTACAATCAACTGTAGATATGTTGTTGCCTATACTCCTGACTCTACAACTTTTCTCTGACTTCAGACCTGGATTCTTAAAAACATCAAGAAGCGGGTGTGCACCACCTTTATAGAGGACACCAGGTAACTATCCGCATCCACACTGCATGTTCTCATGGATCGGATCTGTAGTGCTGTGGTGTGGGGGGACCTTGCACTGCATTTTAGAGAACCTTGTTTGGATTTCTGTCCCGGGTCTCGAATCTGGTTCCCCACGTGTCTTTCTTCCTGGATACAATTGCTGTGTGACTGTGGTGTTTGTGTGTGACCTTCGGAGTGACTCACTGCATTATTCCCATAGTTCACTGGACACGCACGCACGTACGCACCCCTACCTATCGGAACACATTACAATCGCAATGCTTGATTTCTGTATTTAATTACCGGTGCAGAATGGTACTTATAGGCATAACTATGATATTTCTATGAATTCCTTGTTGTTGTTGTTGTTGGTGATGTGTCCTTGTGTTTTGCATGCGGTCCCTCCAGTAACACAGCGCTGTGTCAGTGTGGCGGGGTACGTGAGACACACGGCTCCATTGCCACGGGCGACTACTTTGGCGCGGCAATTGTCTGCCAATGGGACAGCACGCAGCACTCCTCGGAATACCCCACCGACGCCTTCGGAGAGGTGGAGTTCACCGGGGCGGGGCGGCACCACAGTCATGTGAGTCAACGTGTGTGTGTGGGGGGGGGGGGGGGAGAGGAGAAACGCCGTCGCACAATCTGTGACTGGAGAGAGAGATGCATCTGTTCCCCTGATTGAGGCCTTCCATGTTTTCAGCCGATACCAAGCAAGCCATGCCCCCTTCACGGCATATCCCAACCGCTAACCTTAGGTCAGGAGCCCCCCCCCCCCCCCCCCCACTCCCGCTCTGATAGGCATAGAGGATTACCAACAGGAGATCCGTGTGTTGGGGTCCTTCATGCGATGGAGTCACTGAAGTGGGTCGTTGTCCGATTAAAGTGTATGAGCGCCCCAGGAGGTAGTTACAAAGGGCTTCGTCCGCCCACATGATGGCTTGACACTATTCCTCCACTGTGCTGTACGTCCCCTCTCGTTCAGAGAGCTTGCGGCTGAGGTACAGCACCGGGTGGTCCACGCCCTTCACCTCCTGGGACAAAACGGCCCCAACCTGCTCCATTCGTCAGTCTGCAAGACAAAAGGAAGCTTAAAGTCAGTGGTGTGTGAGAGCGGCTCTCCCTGCAATAGCCTCAGTCTTTGCCGCCTTCGGGTGCACCTGCCCGCTGACTAAGTGGCACCCCAGGTTCCGTACCTCCCATGTCCAACTGAACACTTCTGTGGGTTGGCCGTAAGCCCCGCCCCTCCCAGTGACTCCAATACTGCCCCAAACTGCTGCAAATGCTGCTGCCAGGTGACTGTATGAATAATAACATCATCAAGGTAAGCAGCAGCATACTCAGCGTGTGGAAGGTACACGCCAGGCTCAGCAAGACCCATACATGTGCGTAGTGTATTTGACATAAACACAGTGCCTTGATCAGTAAGAATCTCTTTTGGGGTTCCAACTCTGGGGATGAATTGAAACAGTGCCATCGCTGAGGTTAGCAGGTTTGTGCTCAAAGAAAACGAGCGTCCTCTTACTAAATTACTGTTATCTCGCCTTAGGGACATTGCAAAAAATGTTATATGCAGTGATTCGGAGACAGAACCCCTGAGTTGTTGTCATATGGGAATTCAACTCATATCTGATACTTTTGGTTGATGCTACAGCGATTTGAAAACATACACTCCTATTAAACCGCATTGTAACTACTGCAGCAATATCCCCGTGTGAAGTAGTAGCGTCTACAGAAATCGAGTTTAGCTGCGGCAAAATGGAAATACTACACAAAACTGTCAAATAGGACCTGGGTTTCATTGTACATCACCAATATAAATATCTTTACAATGTCAAAGTGTTTTAGCCTGTAGTATTTCTTTAATCACTTGGTTGAAGGCTGAGCATAGAGTATCTTCATGAGACTGGTGAAGAGGAAAACCTCCTACTTGGGTTAACTGTGGGGCTGGCAGAGCAGCGCCTCCCCGGGTCCTTCGGGACAGCAACAAATAAACCTCAGCCAGTGTGATGGCGGTCTCCAGGTCAACAGGACGGTGTGGCACTGGACACACTCTGCCGTGGATGGGGGCAGGCCCTCGATGAGGCTACAACCTGATTGCTGGGCCACTCCTCTGGTCAGAGCCAACAGCATCAATTAGCCACTCGCCACGAAGTAGGAAAGAAACAAACAGTGCGATTGTGTCTCGGATTTTAGCACTGATGGATTGCTAATTTGAAAACGTAACTAAATTACTGATTTACTTGAATTGCAATACTAATGCATTACTCATTATTACAAAGAAGTAATGAGTATTTTAATGCGTTACGTGAAGCACCTTACCCCCAACACTGTTTTCAACAAACCCTAACCTTTAGTTTACCTTACTAACAGATAACTACTGTAGCAAACACCATTACTACATGCCACCTAGGTGGCTTTTCCCACTCCACCTAGGTGGCTTTTCCCACTCCACCTAGGTGACTTTCCTCGGGCTCCTCCAAACCAATGGACACAGGGTGGTGATGTTGGAAAACCGGTTTATTGTAAAGGTTGCGTAGAATGAGGCATGCAGATGGTGCTTCATGCTGCCATGCCGGAGAGCTCTCCCTGAGTGTGTGGGGATGGCTGGTTTACCCTGTGCACATTGATTGCTCAATGTGCAGCCTCACCCAGCTCCAGACTCCAATCAGTCAGACTCGGGCCAGGTGAGGCTGCTTAAACCAGCCATCATCCACACACACTCCCACATATCCACATATCCCACATACACCATTGAAGCTGGGGAGAATCCCCATAATTTAAACCTAAAGCAAGAACAGTTGAGAAATAAGAGTTTAGAGCTGGAAAGTCACCAAAGTTAACGAGGTGCACTAAGCTACGCCCAAGATGACATGGGCCAAACAAAAGCCCAGAGACAAATAATAAACAAGACAGACCTCAGATGTACTCTGATGATAATAACGACATGGCGTATGTGGGCATGTGAGTCAACAAACAGACTCATTGCCATTTGAAGTCTGTTGGATCAGTGTTTACCCAGCTATACACATCTCCAACTCTGTTGTGCAACAAACGCTCTCTTGCTCTCTCGCTCTCACGTGCAGATGCATCACATGGTCTGCTTGTGAGTTGTAAGAAAGCAGTTTCCTGCTGATAGAATAATTTGAATGCCACCTCATGATTCCAATTACATCATAATCAAACTTGCTGCTGAGCCAGATGGCAAAGCAAACAATTAGGTTTACAGTTCTCATCCACTTTGGGTGAGGAAAGAATATTTTAAATATATAGTTTTTTTTCTTTGACCCTTTTCTAAGGCAGTAGCCCTGGCGGACTGTAGTACTTTACTCCTGTTATTAATTTGCCTTGAACGGATCCAGTTGTTATCTGATGCACCTGTAAAACCTGTAAAACCTCTGTTGTAGGCCTGCTTTAACATTAACGTGTAATCACTCCAACATTGGGGATTTAAGGTGATAGACCATGTGTGTAAAATTCAAACAAGGCCTGATCTTCTCTCCGAAAATAATTTTGTGCATAGTAATGTGATTTATTAATGCTTAAAGTACAAATGAGAGTTATCAGGGATGTAATGATGATTTATTGGGTATGACAACGCCTGGGAACAAGGTTAATAATTGGGTAATGACTACTGTAGGGTTACAGTACCCGTTTCTGGTGTGTGTGTGTGTGTGTGTGTGTGTGTGTGTGTGTGTGTGTGTGTGTGTGTGTGTGTGTGTGTGTGTGTGTGTGTGTGTGTGTGTGTGTGTGTGTGTGTGTGTGTGTGTGTGTGTGTGTGTGTGTGTGTGTGTGTGTGTGTGTGTGTGTAAAAAAAACATATAAATAGATTTAGAAAAGGCAAAAGGTTCTATCTAGCTCATGTTTATACTTTTTTAGACGGTTGGACATTTATTCTTGTGTATCTGATAGTCTGTGGCGCAACCTCACTACACGGGTCTGTGGCGCAACCTCACTACACGGGTCTATCTATGAGCTTTATACCATGAATGATCATAAACAATTGGCTATCAAGATAATATAGGACGATATCCTATTTGATTGCGTTACTTGATTGGTAAACCAGACAAAGTTTAAAATACATTGGGCATGTAGGCTACTGCCTAATCCTTTACTGCAGTACTATATTATGTGTTTATAGATATACATATAGATGAAAAAAGAATACAGTACTACATCTACCATGATAAGAACAGACGAAATATTAATATGTCCCCTTTTTTAATTTCAGAAATAATCACATATTTTGTTGCTCTATGGAATGTCAAGCTACAAATGTCCCTGTTTTTAATATCTGAAATCCGGTCACCTTAGTCTACTGGCTAATAATAATAATGCTATTTTGTATGCTTAAACAAGACGGGTAACAATATTAACGGTTGATCCAGGAGAACATCCTTTTTGTAACTGCTATCTATCACTAAGTTCAAACCTATTCCGTGTTTTCCATGCTTCACCGTAATTAGACGAGATCCATGTCGTGTTTTCAAGTCCACAGCAGAGCGCCTTCCAATGTCGCTGTGGCCGTCAGCAAGTCGAGCTCAATTTATTGTTCCGCGACTTGGAGAAACCCAGTAAGTACTGCTTTTACGTTATTTAATCACACGCTATGATGTTTACTAAGTATCCTACTTTGAATTTGAGAGGTTGACTCTGACTATTACTGGTCATCGGTGTTGTTTCGCTGTTCCAGTTTCCGGATTCCAGTTGTCAAGAGTTTTCACTAGCATGTTGTTATTTAGTATTTTGAAGTGGACTTAGCTACAAAATACAATGGATAATTCATTGCTGGAGTAAGCATTAGTAGTACTACCGACTAGTATCAACTGCCAAGTAGTAGGCACCCTATTTGACAACAACGTGACCCCATTGTTAGTGCGGTTTCTATGGAAGTAAATATAGCCAAACAGTCAAACTGGATTATCGAATAACAGTTACACTTCCCCCGGGGAAATAAACGTATTCCATTCTATAGTATTACTAAATTAAGCGAGTCCCTTGTGGGGCTGACTTGGGTTTAGATGTTCTTTCTGCTAGCAATGCACACCTCTTCATAAATTAAAACCTTAACTTAGGCACTTGTTCTAAGTAGTAGTGTAAAATTTTCTCTATTCGAGACCTCAAGTATTTATAGGCCAATGTATAGCCTAAAACGGACTTATCTTTGATGGGTCTCTTGGCTTTCTTGCCAGCTCAAAGTCAGCAACAGACCATATTTTTGTTCTACAACCTCTGTTTTGGAATTTCTGCAGGGATGGCCTCTGCTCTTAACAGACCAGCAAGGAGGGAAGGCAGTGGCGCCAACAGATTCAGGATCGCCACAGTGTTTGAGCTGTGCGACGAAGACAAGGACGGCCTCTTGAGCAGGGAGGACCTGAAGGTTGCCGTGGTGATGCTGTTTGGCTACAAGCCTTCCAAGTTGGAGACCGACCAGCTCATGGGAGACCAGCGCTTCCACACGCAAGAGAGAGCTCTCACTCTCAAAATGTTTGAGACTCTCATGATGGAGAAGCTGTCTGAGGAAGAGGAGGACTCGTATGTTAAGGCGAGGCAGATGTTTGGTGCTTTTGATGTGCACCGCCGGGGGTTTCTCAAAGAGGAGGACTTTGAGGCAGCGTTCAGGACAGTAGCTCCTCGTTTGCCCCAGAGGATCGCCTCAGAGGCCTTCCGCCATGCAGACCAGGACTCAGATGGCCACCTCAGCTTTAAGGACTTTGAGACGGTGGTCAGCTTTGGACCCAGCAACAGCTGACACACTCAGATTGTAGTTGTTTTTAACTCATTATCGGTCTGTCTTTTTTTCACATCCTGTGTGTGCCAATGAGTTTTCTTCATTGTATTCATTATTAAAGTATTTTTTTTAATGCATACATGTCTTTCTGTTTATTTCAATGGATGACCTTTTGCCCATCTGGTGGCTGTATTATGCACACAGAGGGCGTGGTAAAACCAGGTCTGATTTCCTAACCACAAAATAGGCAAATTTCTGTACTCAATCACATGATTAAATATCATATTTCACTCTATTTGAACTCTAATAAAGCCTATTTATTAAATCGAAACTTTAATCTTGTACGTCAGTGAACAGTCAGCTAGTGGTTCTGTCTTAGTAACATAACTTTTTTAAATGCACAGATGACATCAATATCTTAATCCAAATAGTGTTATCAAAATAAATGAATTGAGCCAATAACGAGTTGCCATATTCACATATATTGGCATAATAAGAACAAAAGCAGGGGCAGAATTATAATGTATAGACTTTTATTGAAGCTTTGGGATCAACGGGCCGTTGGAACCAAACCATTAATGATCATTGGAATTTTCTACACTTTAATAGTGTGGATTTAGAGAGTGAGGTGTTTATTATTATCATTATTTATCTTTCAGTTTGAGAAACACTTAAATTGAACACTGCCTGAGCAGTTGGTGATTCTTTCTTCTCTTGTCTCTTATGTCTCTCTCCCGATCCCAGTTCCTGCGGCTGTCGCAGGACACCTCCCCCCAGACTGTCTTCACCCTGATGATGACACACTGGGGTTTGCCCTCTCCAAACCTGGTTGTTTCGGTGGTCGGGGGCAAAGGTCATGAGAAGGTGAAGCCGTGGGTGCGGGAGGTGTTGAGGAACGGGCTGGTGAGGGCGGCGCAGAGCACAGGTGAGGGGGGGAAGAGGTGATGGGAGGCCCCGTCACTTCATTTTACTGATCTTCTGTTCTAAAATTTTAACAAAGACAACCTCCTGATGCAGGGGCTGCACTTCTGACATTTTGATCACATCATGTTCTTCAACATGAACCAAAGTTTCAAAACCAAAATGTAAAGCAGACATTAACATATCCTGACGTTCTGTTTGAATGTATAAGGAGTTGTACTCAAATGTACTCAAAAGTAATTTAAAGTGTACACAAAACCGATATTTTTGCACTTTCCATGTGTTCAGTGTATTTATTGCCCTATTCACTGTTATAGTTATCCTAGTGTGCATACATTAAGTACCCACAAATAAAGCTTAAGCTGACTATCTGCATTTTCTGTATGCTAGTTAACTTACGTTGAGTTTTGTTAACACATTTCTCTCTGTCTCTCTCACACACCCACACCCACACACGCACACTTTTGAACACACACATACCCCTACCTTCAGGGGCGTGGATCCTTACCGGCGGGCTGAAGGAGGGGGTGGGGCGCTGTGTGGGGGAGGCTGTGCGGGACCATGCGGCAGCAGCCCCCTCTCTGTCCCAGAAGAAGGTGGTTGCTGTAGGTGTAGCCCCCTGGGGTCTGGTGCACAACCGGCAGCAACTTGTCAACTCACAGGTACTCTACTGCAGGCCTGCTATTAACTCACTATAGCAAATGCTGAACATGGCTGACAACATGCTTCACGGGTACTCTACTGCAGGCCTGCTATTAATTCACTATAGCAAATGCTGAACATGGCTGACAACATGCTTCATGGGTACTCTACTGCAGGCCTGTTATTAACTCACTATAGCAAATGCTGAACATGGCTGACAACATGCTTCACGGGTACTCTACTGCAGGCCTGCTATTAACTCACTATAGCAAATGCTGAACATGGCTGACAACATGCTTCACGGGTACTCTGCTGCAGGCCTGCTATTAACTCACTATAGCAAATGCTGAACATGGCTGACAACATGCTTCACGGGTACTCTACTGCAGGCCTGCTATTAACTCACTATAGCAAATGCTGAACATGGCTGACAACATGCTTCACGGGTACTCTACTGCAGGCCTGCTATTAACTCACTATAGCAAATGCTGAACATGGCTGACAACATGCTTCACGGGTACTCTACTGCAGGCCTGCTATTAACTCACTATAGCAAATGCTGAACATGGCTGAAAACATGCTTCATGCACTCACTGAGATCACTATGGAACTATGGTCTATACTATGCCATATAGGTTAGAAGATAGGACTTTGATAATTCTATTCAGATTCCGTTATCTGTATTGTCCATCAGCATTGACAGGGAAATTGTCTTGAGACGTGGCTCAGTAAAAAAGTATGTTGAAATAACAATGGTAATATAAAAACAAAGAAAACATTGGAAAAAAGTATACGTGTTAAGTGATAAACACCTGCTATGCCTACTCAAACACTAAACTGCTTGTATTGCCTAGTACGCAATTTGTCCATTTATCAAGATGTGGTTTCTTTATTTGTTTTTCAGGGAAGTTTCCCGGCCCGCTACTATGTCCAGAACGTATCAAAGGACACCTGCTGCCTGGATAGCAACTACCAGGCCTTCCTCCTGGTGGATGATGGGAGTGTAAGCCAACGGGGTGGAGAGACAACCTTTTTGGCCAATCTGGAGGACTACATTTCCCACCAGCGTACTGGTATCTGGGGTGAGATGTTGTAAAAGTATTGTCGCTTTGTAGAAAGTGTCATGAATAGTCTGTCATCTGTGTAGCCTAGAGGCATAGATCCTGTCAAAGAATTACCAAAGACCCTGAGATCTTTGAATTTCAAATCCAAAGGATTTTTTCAGAATGATAAACTTCTTCTGAATTCTGGTCACTTCATACAGTCACAACAGGGGTATTAATGAAGTATTAATGTTATTAACTACTAAACTACAAAGTAACTGATTCTTTCACTTAAAAAAGAGACAGTTCTTCAAAATAGAATGAATAAACCAGCAAGAATAACTCAAAGTGTATCTGTGTCAGTACATTACTGAGTAAGGGTAATTTCTCCTGACTCCCTTTTCTTCACCTAACAGGCAGCGGCAGTATAGAGATCCCAGTCTTGTGTATACTCATCTCAGGGGAAGCTAAGATGCTACAGGTAATATAACAAAAAAACTCAAAACCATACTCTTTACACCAATGTTTGTTAAGTCACCTTATTCACTATTATTTAAGTTTAACTTTCAGGACTAACTTGAATGACCTTCTATTATCCCCTTGATGTTTCTAAACATCCTTTATAGTGAAGCCCCCCCAGAGAGTAGCTCTCATCCCCTGATGTTTCTAAACACCATATATAGTGAAGCCTTATAGTAGCTCTCATCGCCTTGCTGTTTCTAAACACTATATAGTGAAACATTATAGTAGCTCTTCCCCTTGATGTTTCTAAAACCCCTATAAGTGAAGCGTTATAGTAGCTCTCATCCCCATGATGTTTCTAAACACTATATAGTGAAGCCTTATAGTAGCTCTCATCCCCTTGATGTGTCTAAACACCCTATATAGTGAAGCCTTATAGTAGCTCTCTTCCCCTTGATGTGTCTAAACACCCTATATAGTGAAGCCTTATAGTAGCTCTCTTCCCCTTGATGTTTCTAAACATCCTATATAGTGAAGCCTGATAGTCACAATACATATTTTTAAACTTCTCTTTAAAGACTTCAAGAGTTCATCTCACTTCTTAGTGGACGTTTAAATTCCACAACATGTCTGCTTTGTGTTCCAGAGGGTGGACCGGTCTCTGAGGAAAGCCATCCCGTGGCTGGTGCTAGGGGGCTCCGGGCCAGCTGCAGACCTGATCACTGAGATTTTAGAGGAGGTGTCTCTGGTGTCCAGCCCCAGCCCTCCCCTGCTGGAGGGAGGCGAGGCGGGCGGCAGCCCCAGCATGGATCTCCGTGACAGGGTCAGAGAGATGGCCAGGAGGCACTTCCCAGCAGAAGCCAACCTGGAGAAACTTGTGGACTTGGTGAGTTAGAACAGAACACGTGTGTGTGTGTGTGTGTGTGTGTGTGTGTTTGTGTGTCTGTGTGTGTGGTTAGGGGCTGTGGGAGGGGAGTGGGTTAGGGACTATTTGTGTGTGTGGATAAGAGTATTTACTAATAATCACAGTAAAATGCAACCTTTGCTTTGGGATTGCGTGAACTGGTTGAGTGTGTTCTGTAATCTTATCCATTGTCCGATTTCAAGTGGACAATTCAGGTCATCGATTATATTTCTATCTCTTTGCATTCTACCGCGCACACCCAAATTACACAGGGTGAAGTGCTGGAGTCTAGGTGACACCAAAGAAAACAGAAGAGGAAATTGATCTGCTCGAGGCAATGTTCTACAGCAAAGATCTTCACTCAGAGGAAATTATGACCACAGTGTCTCTCTCTCTTTCTCTGCAGGCACTGAATATTCACAAGAACAGAGATCTAATCACTGTGTTCCATGAAGAGCAAGAAGGATCTGATGATTTTGACACGGTTCTCCTCAAAGCCCTTGTTCGAGGTGTGTATTAGCTGTGCGTCTGTAATTCCTGTGTGTGTGTTTGTGTGCTTGCGGGCTATAGGTGTGTTCAGTCATTGCTGTTGCCATGTCAGCTGTTCCTCACATATATACTGTATACAGTATCTCACAAAAGTGAGTACACCCCTCACATTTTTGTAAATATTTGAGTATACCTTTTCATGTGACAACACTGAAGAAATGACACTTTGCTACAATGTAAAGTAGTGAGTGTACAGCTTGTATAACAGTGTAAATTTGCTGTCCCCTCAAAATAACTCAACACACAGCCATTTATGTCTAAACCGCTGGCAACAAAAGTGAGTACACCCCTAAGTGAAAATGTCCAAATTGGGCCCAATTAGCCATTTTCCCTCCCCGGTGTCATGTGACTCATTAGTGTTACAAGGTCTCAGGTGTGAATGGGGAGCAGGGGTGTTACATTTGGTGTCATCGCTCTTACACTCCCTCATACTGGTCACTGGAAGTTCAACATGGCACCTCATGGCAAAGAACTCTCTGAGGATCTGAAAAAAAGAATTGTTGCTCTACATAAAGATGGCCTGGGCTATAAGAAGATTGCCAAGACCCTGAAACTGAGCTGCAGCACGGTGGCCAAGACCATACAGCGGTTTAACAGGACAGGTTCCACTCAGAACAGGCCTCGCCATGGTCGACCAAAGAAGTTGAGTGCACGTGCTCAGCGTCATATCCAGAGGTTGTCTTTGGGAAATAGACGTATGAGTGCTGCCAGCATTGCTGCAGAGGTTGAAGGGGTGGGGGGTCAGCCTGTCAGTGCTCAGACCATACGCCACACACTGCATCAAATTGGTCTGCATGGCTGTCGTCCCAGAAAGAAGCCTCTTCTAAAGATGATGCAGCCTAAAGCCTGCAAACAGTTTGCTGAAGACAAGCAGACAGAGGACATGGATTACTGTCCTGTGGTCTGATGAGACCAAGTTAAACTTATTTGGTTCAGATGGTTTCAAGCGTGTGTGGGGGCAACCAGGTGAGGAGTACAAAGACAAGTGTGTCTTGCCTACAGTCAAGCATGGTGGTGGGAGTGTCATGGTCTGGGGCTGCATGAGTGCTGCCGGCACTGGGGAGCTACAGTTCATTGAGGGAACCATGAATGCCAACATATACTGTGAGATACTGAAGCAGAGCATGATCCCCTCCCTTCAGAGACTGGGCCTCAGGGCAGTATTCCAACATGATAACGATCCCAAACACACCTCCAAGATGACCACTGCCTTACTAAAGAAGCTGAGGGTAAAGGTGATGGACTGGCCAAGCATGTCTCTAGACCTAAACCCTATTGAGCATCTGTGGGTCATCCTCAAACGGAACGTAAAGAAGTGCAAGGTCTCTAACATCCACCAGGTCTGTGATGTCATCATGGAGGAGTGGAAGAGGACTTCAGTGGCAACCTGTGAAGCTCTGGTGAACTCCATGCCGAAGAGGGTTAAGGTGTTGGAAAATGACGGTGGCCACACAAAATATTGACACTTTGGGCCCAATTTGGACATTTTCACTTAGGGGTGTACTCACTTTTGTTGCCAGCGGTTTAGACATTAATGGCTGTGTGTTGAGTTATTTTGAGGGGACAGCAAATGTACACTGTTATACAAGCTGTACACTCACTACTTTACATTGTAGTAAAGTGTAATTTCTTCAGTGTTGTCACACGAAAAGATATACTCAAATATTTACAAAAATGTGAGGGGTGTACTCACTTTTGTGAGATACTGTATATGTTTGAATGAACTGGGACCCCTGAGCATTGCACTGCATTTAATGCAGGCAAAAATGGGTCCAAGCATACATGCAACTTACACATGCAACTAGATATTCCTACATACGTATGCAACTAGATAATCTAAACGGTATACCAAACAACATACAACAAGTTATTTTAGATAAAGAAAAGTGATGTTGTGGGTTATAGTATTGACTAGGGACTAGCACAAAAAGGGTTTTCCTTTAAACGTTTGTGTGTGTGTGTGTGTGTGTGTGGCAGCTAGTAAACGTGTAGCCAGCAATGCCAGTGAATACACAGATGAGCTGATGCTGGCAGTGGCCTGGAACCGAGTGGACATCGCCAAGAGTGAGCTCTTCAACGGGGACATCCAGTGGACGGTCAGTATTGGTAGCATGTACAGGACCATGAAAACGTCCCAATAGCAACATACTGTGGGTGTAACACACTGTTGTTACCATGGGTGCTGACTCCACGCCTTGGACTAACAAGCTAGATCCACAACGAAAGTTGGCATCATTCATTCCTGCATTCTTCATTCCTTTATTCCTTAATTTGTATTCCTTGATTATTTAATTCCTTCATTCCTTCGTTGTGTAATTATTTAATTCCTTCATTCCTTTGTTATTCAAGTCCTTCGTTCTTTATTCCTTCGCTGTGTAATTACTTAATTCCTCCCTGCCTTCATTCTTTAGTTGGTTAGTAAGCATTGGTAAGCATTTGAAGGGGTTTGTCGGCAGGAGCAAACACACCCCTGCTAGTCAAGTACTAGAAGTGATGGGCCTCATGGGATCCATAATATCCATACTCTCCTATGTATCCTAGGTGCTAAGGACACACCTACTGGGGCAGCCCTGCTATGATGAGCCGGGACAATTGATCCTCCTAGGATCTCATGTCCCACCCGTGTTCATTAATTTTTCTTCTTCGTCTTCTACTCCTCCTCCTCCTCCTCCCCCCGACAGTACGAGGACCTGGAGGAGTCCATGACGGACGCGCTGATCAACGACAAGCCCCAGTTTGTGCGTCTCTTCTGCGAGAACGGCCTCAACATCCTGCACTACCTGACCTACAGCCGGCTGGAGAGCCTGTACCGCTCGCTGTCCGACAGCTCACTGGCCTACGGCCTGCTGCAGAGGAGGCTGGCCGAGAGGCAGGCGCTGGCCAGCTCCATGTCCCAAATGGACGAGGCCAGTCCAGGTTCACTCTCCTCCCCCGTCAGCCACTGCATGGGCTCGACCTCGGCCAAGGAGCTCTGTCTTTATGAGGTGATCTGTCTGTCCGCTGCGCAGCCCATCCATCTTATTGTCCTGTCTGACTATCCATCCATCCATCCATCAATCTATCTAGATTGGCATGGAAAACTTACATTTACATTGCCAAATTTTCTTAAGTTTAAATAAGATAGAACATAATATAAACAAAGTCATAATGGCACAATTATTTATATTTTTTATACAATCACCTAAAATACAATACAAGACATTAACTGTGTAAATACAGTGAAAAAGTAAGTCTATAGTATTAGATAATGAGACAATGGTTGGGATAGGTTTGAGTTAACAACATTGACAGTATTTAACACTATAGATTGTTGACCCAGATGATCAGTGCACCTCTATAATTGTGCGGGCCCGCCAGGCCCCCCCCAAAAAAAGAAAATCCAATAAAAATAATGTGGTGTTATCTTTATCTTATCTTATGCCAGTGCCATTGCTAACAAAGTTCCTTTTTAAATTACTGCGGAGCGAGAGCGTGCAAGCGTATCAAAGAGAAGCATCATAATATGCGATGCAGGTAGGGATGCAGGTTAGATAACATGACATGGTCCCTAAAAAGGGGAAATGCTGGGACGGACACCCAAACATCTAAAAATATCCTATGTACGTTTAGAGGATTCAGTTATACTGGAGTTTTACTTTTTAATCATAGTGTTAAATAGTGTAGCCTATGGCTCTTGTCGGATAACAGATAGCGATCATTACAGGTATATGATTGTAGTTTACCGCTATAGATGCAGTAAGAACACTGTGTGGAGAAACGTTAATATTATTTACTTGGCAAGAAAGAAAAGTGTATTGGTAGAATGCCCTCTAGTGGACAGAACTTTTAATAGTGTTATTGGCAAGTGTATAGGTACAGTAAGTATTAAAAATAGGCAACATTTTAACATAAAAGATTCGAATATTAAAAATAATAAGGAATGCAATTCGAATGGGAGGAAGATTGACAGCTCTAACGCGTTCATGATTTGCTATGTTTTGCAAAGTTCATATTTATTTTTATGCAATAAATGCACTTTATCGAAGTCATCCTCTCCTTGTGATCACTTTGTTTTAAGTCTTGATATACCAAGTGAACATGTCATGTTCCATATGCCATCTGACCGAAGCTGACCGCGCCAATATGCCATCCCACGCGCCTTTAGTTTTTTTTTCGGTGCATACCACCAGGCCTGAATTTTCTTTGAGGGGAAACACTGTACATGCAGAAATGTCTAAGTGACTGAGGTGTCCAGTATATGCTACAATATTGAGTCCCTCTGACGTCTCCCCCCTGCCTCTGTATCTCTCCAGGTGTCCCGCGTCCTGTGTGACCTCCTGGGGGACATGTGCCAACCCTTCTACTATGTGCAGCTGGGCCTGGACCCCGGATTCAGCACGCGCAAGGCCATACGGGTCAGTCAGCCATCTAAACTCAGACTATGACTCTGTGTATTGATTTGTTACTGATGTACCAGTAAGTGTGAAGTTATGAACCTGGACGCCCCAGGCGTATTGTATTGTATGTAATATAAAATATGATTCGGAAAATCGTAATGTCAACAAAAAAGTTGACATGAACATTGAGCAGCTTTCAGAAATGCACAAACAGTGATTAGTGCTACCTGACCTGATGTTGTAAAATAAGGATAGACATGCAAAACATTGTAATGTGATGAAAAGCCAATTTCTCGTCAGAACACGGTTAGGGTTAGTTCATTTGAAGATGAAGTCGATCAGGAATGACCTGCCAGGATGAAACTTCCCTTATTCAAGAGAAGTTTCCTCAAACTGAGTGTGAAAAGTAGGTGTTCATGGCAGGCCTTGATAGCCCTGATATTGTGATTAATTATGGATTGTTACTGATGGAGGCAGTGTGCCACATATTTTACTATAGCCAGGGCCAAAGGTCCTGTATGGTGCAGTAGGACATGGTTATTCCAGCCTGTTTATTAATTAATATAAATTACACAAAAGTATTAACTTATATTTATAATGTACAGAAACAACAAGAAAGGGGATGGCCTTTATGTAGTTAACATCACCTGCCATGTATGAAGTCAGATTAGGCATTCATGATATCTGGATTTAGGATTGACTCTGTCTTTGTATCTGCAACTGGAAATTCAGGATTTCCCAGTTCTCAACTGCCAGCACCAATTAAATCATCAGACTCTCCATAGGCTTTCACTTGGGCAGCTAACTTGACAACCATGCTTTCTTACAATACAATAGCTTCATCTAGTGGAGACAAACGGTACAACACAAAACATCACGCATCATATCGCACTCACTCAAAAACATGGGATTATCTTCCATCCAAAACTATTATTTTCCCCCACATTCTTCTGCATTTCTCTTCTGCATACCATAATGCAATTGTACACCACGTTTCACCCCACAGAAGGTAAACAAGCTGCTTCTTGGGGATTGTCAGTACCGTGAGCAGCACTGCCTCTCCCCCTGGGCCTCCCTCTTCATCTGGGCTGTACTCCAGAACCGCAGCGAGATGGCTGTTTACTTCTGGGAGATGGTAATCATGCTTTCCACTTCTACCTGTGCAGCCTTTGCACTAGCAAGGCCGTATGCCATAGGATAGGTAGCAATTATGCAATTAAATGTGCTTACCGCATTACAATGAATCATTGTAAATGCAGCAAATCAAATCAATTAATAAGGATACTGTTTTATTGCTGCTAAAATAACACGTTTGAAAAGACAAAACCCTCAAGTAAGCATAGATATATTTCAAATGTATACTTAGTTCAAAATTACAATTTAAATATGTAATTGTTGAGTAATACTCATGGTTACTTACTGAAATGCCCAAAAAAGGGTTAGTAATGACCCTATATAATAATACTATTCAATATTAGCAGCTTTTATCCAAAGCGACATATAGTGAACTGTGTGATTCAGGTCATTTAGGGGCAGTTAAGGGTTATTGGCATCTTGCACAAGTATGCCTACTAGGTAGACTGTAGACATTGGGGATCAAACCCTGAACCTTTTGGCTTGGAGTTGAATACTCTAATAACCGTATGATGAGATGGATTGGTACAGGCAGAGGAACTATGCACTGAACTATGAAATGTCTTTACACCAGCCATCATCTGTTCTGGTGTGATGGGCTTATCCATACATCTCTGCTTTGCTCTTTTAAAGGGCCTCTTGGGGATAATGATCAATTTACAATTCTCTCTCTCTCTCTCTCTCTCTCTCTCTCTCTCTCTCTCTCTCTCTCTCTCTCTCTCGCTCTCTCTCTCTCTCTCTCTCTCTCTCTCTCTCTCTCTCTCTCTCTCTTTCTTTCTGTCTGTCTCTCAGGCCAGTGAGTCTGTATTGAGTGCTCTGAGTGGCTGTAAGATACTGCGGGAGCTGTCCAAGCTGGAGGGTGAGACAGAGTCTAAGGTCTCCATGAAGGAACTGGCCCAGAAATTTGAGAACCTGGCCCAAGGTAACAGTCGCCCCCAAAACACTCTTACTCCAAAACGCACTTACACTATAAAACATACTCGCACTCCAAAACTCACACTCTGACTTCAAAACTTACTCTCACTCCAAAAGTCACTCTCTTGTGTCTCCAAATGTGTTCAACTGTGTGTGTATGTGTGTGTCTCTCCAGACGTGTTCAGCTCATGCTACCAGAGCAGTGAGAGTCGCTGCTTCACCCTGCTCATCCGTCAGTCCCCAGTGTGGGGCGGGGTCACCTGCCTTCAGATGGCCACTGCGGCCGACGCCCGCCTCTTCTTCAGCCACGACGGCGTGCAGGTCTGGTTAGCTTCGATCACAAACCCGTTACGTAGCACCCTCGGTCGTGTGGGCGTGTCATGTGTCTAGTCTACAGTGGAGAATGTTAGAATGCATCAGAGCTGTGTCCACATTCACAATGCACGGAAACGTCCATAAAGGAGAACCAAACCCGCTGTTTTAGATAGCCACCGCCCACTACTACCCACCTCTTCACACCCACTACTGGTATAAAAATAGTAGGGCTATATTACTGCTTTTCTCTTGCACAAGCCACTCCCACTTGCTACAATCAGCTTTTAGATTGTAGCCTGAAGGTTTGATTACCTAGTAACCCAAAATGGCCCCAAACAGGTAACTCATGCAATAGCATGCGTTTAACAAATAGAGGGCAATTTGAATCTTACCCTATGTTTTTCAAACTGTGTGCATTTAAGTCAAGATTTGGACCAGGATCAATCCATAACACAACCATTTAACACACTACAACACTTTTCATCTAAAATAAGTGCTTTACGGGTTTGGTTTTCATTTAACTCTGCCTCCAATGCTGTGTTGAATTGAGGCAGGGTATCTGCTGCGTGAGTGTTGTGTTGTAGTAGTTCCAGGCTGCATGTGCAGGGTACCTGTACATGACACCTATATGACAGCTGTTTCTGTAATAAGCTTGAATGGAGACCTCTTCTAGACTTGTCTTTAAGGTAAGAAAAATCCAGTCCTGGTTTGAATGGACCTGTGCTCACCAACTCAGTCCTCATAAAGTCTGTTAAGACTAGGGGCCAATCTGCTGGGTCATTTGGTGGAGCAGCAAGTGTTCTATTTGGGTCTGAGCTGCTTGCATCTGATGATGGCTTTACATTTCTGGTTGGGCTAGTACTTGCTGAGGCTGCCTGTACTTCGCCAGGGTCTGTGTTACTTACTTAAGATGTCTGTACTGGGCTTGTGCTAGTACGTGCTGAGGCTGGATGTGGATCAACTATGCTAGTACTGGCTGACTGGCTGGAATCTGTGCTTGTACTGGCTGACAGCATCTCCTCTACTGACAAATTTAAGCATAGCACCTGTCAATTATAGATAACAATATTTATTAATTATAAATGTTATCAGCTCCATCAGGCCCATTCAAACTGGCTCCCCAAGATTTCCTTAAATGTATTTCAAATGTAAAATACTATTTATACTGTGGCTTGTCTGAATACTTGATGGTTATTATTTACTGAGATATTTGCATCCATATTGCCCAGTATTAAGGAATTAAGCGAGTAGGGCCATGCTTAGTTTGCGAAGCCCTACACAACGTGCGTAGTGAGCGTATAGGGAGTTGCTCTGGTTATATGATGATTTGCTTGTGTGTGGTGCTGCAGACACTGCTGTCCCAGATCTGGTGGGGCAACATGGAGAGGAACACAGAGGTGTGGAAACTGGTCTTTGCTTTCTTCGTACCACCACTCATCTTCACAAAGCTGATCAGATTCAGGTTAGTGTGTGTGTGTGTGTGTGTCCTAAAATATGACTTAATCTCAGATAAGATGCTCTAATGTGTGAAGTAATAATGTAATAATGTGTAATTATGTGAAGCGAACACCAGGGGTGCAATTGAGCATGGACAGTTTAAAGTGAAATGAAAGTCAATGGGGAATTTCCATAAAATCAATGTTAGACATGGTCATAATTTTTTTTATAGTGCCTTCATGGTTGTGCAAGGTTTACAAGGTTTAATCCTAGAGCTGTTTTCTTTAATCACACGACGCACAGACCTCTGATAGGCCAGCAGTCGATTGCATTCAGTTTCAATTGCTTAGGCCTGTCCTTGGAATACCCTGCTACTTCAATTTTAATTTGTATCGCTGGCATTTTCTGATCCATAATTTAACCAATTGAATCTTAGTAATGAACATCGTATTTTGAATATCTGCAATTTTAATTTTGGAATCTGATTTAGTGAACAATGACAAAAAAAAAGAAATCTTGTTTTTGAAATGGCACAACTAGAAATTCCATATTTGAATTTCAACGGTTAATTCAAAACGAATAAATGCAGATTCAAAGTATAATAAAAAATATATATGAATTCAAATGTGTTAACATTCCCATATTCAATGGGCTTTAAAATTCAAAACATAATGGCAATGGTTTACTTCCATAGAACCTGTGCCATCCTGACTCGAGCAAACAAGTTGAAATGCTTGCTTTTAAATTTCGACGCTGTGTGTGTGTGTGTCCCAGGGAGCCAGACGAGAACGTGAACTGTGAGGAGATTTATCAGGACCTTAATGGACCGGACATGGACAGTCTGGACGGCAATGATGTCCCGGTGTTCTCCCTGGCTGACATCATTCGCAAGTACGTGATGCGCTATGTCCTAAAATTGTCAGATGTCTGACATAAATGATTGACAAGATGATTAAATACAATAATTATATACTCACAGTAGTATTGCATTGCAGTGTAATACAGTGCAATTGAGTGGGAAGTGGGTTAAACAACGAAAATCAACGTGGGTACACAACGAAATAGAACCTTTCAATCAGCTAAATGTTGACCCGAGAGAGAGCCGACGCAGTTCAGAATTTGTATTTCCTTACACCCTTGTTGACAAGTAAAACAGTCAGTCTATGCAAACTTCTTAACCTGACCTCTTTATTTTCTTCCTCCAGCGAGGAAGACCCTGATGTGTACATGGCTCTGAAACCCAATCAGAAAGGTATGTCCAGCTGGATGTAATTTTCATGGCGCACAATCTTCGAGTAACCTATTCATTAGGGTAACATGACCATAACTAATATTCACTACATTTTTGAGAATCTATACACCATAGCCCCTTTCTTACTTGCAGCCTGTGTCGATAATTTAACAGCGCAGGGGTCGTGGGAATGGGAGCCGGTACCAAAATGTAGGCAAATCCATTCTGCCAATTTTCCTGTATAAGACGCTGTTACATTATTGGTAAAGGTACGGCACAATATTATAGGTGAACAATGGAGTAACATTAACGGCAAAAAGCACAGCGTAGAACACAAGCAGGAGGGAAAAATAAACGCCTGTACAACGTGAAGATTTTTGTACGGCAGATCGGGCATTTCAGTGAATCGGGTAGTGACACAGCTTGTTTGATCAAAGGATAAAAAATAAAATAATGCAGTGATTCTGACGCAAAGGTAACCGTGTGCACCCATCCGTGCAAGAGTGCGTCCACCGTGTGTCCATGCTTCGATGGCACAAGCTTGCAAGGACCGACCCCCGCGAGAACACCCCCAACCCAGCTCCGCCTACATCCGCATCAGACCATGACAGGGCATGGTGTGCTTATATATTATTTTCATTCATTATCTTTTTGTTTATTTGTGAGTGGCGTGCTGAAATATTTATTTAAATCTTTAAATGTTTGCTCCTGTTGCTCTTTATTTGTGTGACTCATTTTTGGGGGTTTTGAAAACATGGCTAGCTTAGACATTAGACTGGCAGACATTAGTTATTCGATTATAAGATCTAGCCTATCAGGCCTCCCAAGTTTAGTAGTCATATATGCCTCAGTCAGAACAGCTGTAGTCTTTTTTTCTGTTGAGGTGGTATACAGGGAAATGCCTACATTGTTCATTTAACAGACAATCTTTTTAATTATATGTATGTATGTATATATGTATCTGTATATATGTATGTATATGTATACATATACAGTATCTCACAAAACTGAGTACACCCCTCACATTTTTGTAAATATTTGAGTATCTTTTCATGTGAAAACACTGAAGAAATGACACTTTGCTACAATATAAAGTAGTGAGTGTACAGCTTGTATAACAGTGTAAATTTGCTGTCCCCTCAAAAGAACTCAACACACAGCCATAAATGTCTAAACCGCTGGCAACAAAAGTGAGTAAACCCCTAAGTTAAAATGTCCAAATTGGGCCTAAGTGTCAATATTTTGTGTGGCCACTATCATTTTCCAGCACTGCCTTAACCCTCTTGGGCATGGAGTTCACCAGAGCTTCACAGGTTGCCACTGGAGTCCTCTTCCACTCCTCCATGACGACATCACGGAGCTGGTGGATGTTAGAGACCTTGCACTTCTCAATAGGGTTTAGGTCTGGAGACATGCTTGGCCAGTCCATCACCTTTACCCTCAGCTTCTTTAGCAAGGCAGTGGTCGTCTTGGAGGTGTGTTTGGGATCGTTATCATGTTGGAATACTGCCCTGCAGCCCAGTCTCCGAAGGGAGGGGATCATGCTCTGCTTCAGTATGTCACAGTACATGTCGGCATTCATGGTTCCCTCAATGAACTGTAGCTCCCCAGTGCCTGCAGCACTCATGCAGCCCCAGACCATGACACTCCCACCACCATGCTTCACTGTAGGCAAGACACACTTGTCTTTGTACTCCTCACCTGGTTTCCGCCACACACGCTTGACACCATCTGAACCAAATAAGTTTATCTTGGTCTCATCAGACCACAGGACATGGTTCCAGTAATCCATGTCCTTAGTCTGCTTGTCTTCAGCAAACTGTTTGCGGGCTTTCTTGTGCATCATCTTTAGAAGAGGCTTCTTTCTGGGACGACAGCCATATGCAGACCAATTTGATGCAGTGTGCGACGTATGGTCTGAGTACTGACAGGCTGACCCCCCGCCCCTTCAACCTCTGCAGCAATGCTGGCAGCACTCATACGTCTATTTCCCAAAGACAACCTCTGGATATGACGCTGAGCACGTGCACTCAACTTCTTTGGTCGACCATGGCAAGGCCTGTTCTGAGTGGAACCTGTCCTGTTAAACCGCTGTATGGTCTTGGCCACCGTGCTGCAGCTCAGTTTCAGGGTCTTGGCAATCGTCTTATAGCCCAGGCCATCTTTATGTAGAGCAACAATTATTTTTTTCAGATCCTCAGAGAGTTCTTTGCCATGAGGTGCCATGTTGAACTTCCAGTGACCAGTATGAGGGAGTGTGAGAGCGATGACACAAAATGTAACGCCCCTGCTCCCCATTCACACCTGAGACCTTGTAACACTAACGAGTCACATGACACCGGGGAGGGAAAATGGCTAATTGGGCCCAATTTGGACATTTTCACTTAGGGGTGTACTCACTTTTGTTGCCAGCGGTTTAGACATTTATGGCTGTGTGTTGAGTTATTTTGAGAGGACAGCAAATTTACACTGTTATACAAGCTGTACACTCACTACTTTACATTGTAGCAAAGTGTCATTTCTTCAGTGTTTTCACATGAAAAGATACTCAAATATTTACAAAAATGTGAGGGGTGTACTCACTTTTGTGAGATACTGTATTTGTATACATTTACATACTTATATACAGATACATATAAACATACATACATACATATAATTATAAAGTCATTTCTTCAGTGCAGGGGTGTACTCACTTTTGTGAGATACTGTATATATAATTAAATTATATATATATATATATATAATTAAATTATATATATAATTAAATTAATATATATATACTGTATAATAAAATTATATATGTTATATATGTCCTACACAAGAACACACACAATTATATAGTTTTATAGGCTATATATAGGACAATTTGAGAGACCTATTCAATTGAGGGACAAGTCAACACTGGAATTTCAATTATATGAACGAACGAATAATAAAGAATCAACCGGTTGGGAATTCCGCTCTGCGCAAATACCTGTCGAGAACTCTAACCAAACATGTTGATTGCTCAGACACAAGAACGCACGATTATTGTATTTAGTATTAGGCCTATATTGTACAACTTGATGGAGTATTGGTTTGAGAGAAATTATATATATTTGGTATAAGTCAACTGAATATATTGTATATAATATATACAGACTGATCTCCTTCGCTTGCAGTGAAGCACTGCTATCTGATGATGGGTTTGAATGGCGGTTCTGCTTTTTTAATCTTGAGGGGTTTGGGGTCCCGCGTCTTTACATCTTGCATGGGTGGGTGAATGCATCCTTTGTCCTGTGGGTCATTTTGAGCACTGTTGGGGTGGATCCAAAGGTATCTAGCATTGGCATAATGGCGTTGCCAGTGCTGAGTGAATGGTAGCATTCCGTTAAAAAAGTTTACCTTTACTGGAAAACCTAATCTGACAATGTTATGGCTTTCATGTGTGAAAGGGGCTCATGTTGATTTACGTTCATAGCTATTTTAAATATGAAATAATTCCATACCACCAATATGACTACCACCAATAGGTCAGATACCCAACACAGTTAGCTTGAGTAAGCCAATGTTAACCAGACTTAGTCTCAGTTCACTTGTGTTAGCCTATGTTAGCCTGTTTTAGCCTGAGTTTGCCTGTATTGGCCTGTGTTAACCTGAGTTAAAATGTGCTAGCCTAGGTTAGCCTGTATTAGCCTGAGATATTCTAAGTTAGCCTGTGTTAGCCTGACTTTGCCTGGTTATGCATGAATTAGCCTGTATTAGCCTGTGTTAGACTGAGTCATCCTGTGTTAGCCAGTATTATCTAACTGTGGTGAGTATCTGGCTTACACGTGTAAGCCTGTGTTAGCCTGAGTTTGCCTGTGGTGACCTGTGTTAGCCTGAGTTAGCCTGGGTTTGATTCTGTTGGCCTGAGTTTGCCACCTTTAGCCTAAATTAGCCTGAGTTAACCTGTGGTAACCTGATCCAGCCTGCTCTAATTGGTCTCTCTCTTTCACCAGGGTCTTCCTCACCTCCCAGGCGCCCTTTTGCGCTGCAGCGGGGGCGTAATTTCTGGTTTTCACCCGTCACCTCCTTCCTTGGCAACGTTCTGATGTATTTCCTCTTCCTCTGCCTGTTTGGCTACGTCCTATTGGTGGACTTTGAGCTGCCGCCACCAAAAGGCCCCGCCATCTCAGAGATGGTGCTCTACTTCTGGGTGTTCACCATGGTTTGCGAAGAAATTCGACAGGTGGGATGATGTTTCACAACAAAATACATGCCACTCATCTTACCACAAGTGTTTTTTTATCATATTATTATATTATTAATACTAGGTCCCGCTCTCTCTCAATTACTCATTCTGCAAGAATTAGAAGTGGGATGACAATTATTCATCTTCAAACCTGAGAGATAACAATCATCTCTCTTTCGCTCTGCCCCTCCTCCCCCACCCTCCTCCCTCTCTCACCCCACTCTCCTCCATCTCGCCCCCCACCCTTGTCTCTCCCTCTCCCCTCACTCCTCCCTCTCCACCCACCTCGGTGTCTCCGTCCCCAGACCTTCTTTGTGGGCAGCACCACAGTCGTCCTGCGGATCAAGAACTACATCCAGGACATGTGGAACAAGTGTGACCTCACAGCCATCACCCTCTTTACATTGGCTGTGGTCTGCAGGTGAGGGACTCAGCATTCATCATCAAGCGACCTATTGTTACCATCTTAGACAATGGATTGTTTCTAAGAGTGCTCAGGAGTTTTTTACTTGATGTATCAGTTGTGATGGTTACGTAGCCTGAAGCTGTTTAGTTACCTAAAGATTTGCCACATTTAAAGCTGTAGTTAAGATTTGAGAGTTGTAACGAAGGAGCGCACAAGAGAACAACATTTTGAAAATATGCAACCCAATAAAACACCTCCTTCTTTGCTCCCCCCCTACGTTTCTTCACTATTGAGTAATGTTGCATTCCCCCACCTGTGTTGGAGCTATGATAACGCAGTGTGTGCGCGCATTTGAGTGAAAGGCAAGACGGATTCCCCAAACCATTTAGGGAACAGATGCACTGATTGGTCAGATATTTGACAAAACTGGTCGTAAGAGTTGCTCATACAGAGGCAGGCATGCAGTAAACCAGAACCAATATTTCAAAGAGCATTTCACTCACTAAAAGCTGACAGATGGAAATGTATAGCAAATTTCACTTAACTCTTACCTGCTGCACCCTTAAATTTCCCTTGTTTGACGAAATAAAAGACAAATGTGGATAGCAGAGCGTAGAACATAAGTGCACACACTTTATCCATGTTTGTGGTTACTAGCATCTCATATTAGCATATTACTTCATATATCAGGTTTGTTTGACCGACTGCCTCTGAATGCCAGTGACTGAGGGCCAAACATAACCCAACACATCCTATTCCTATGCTGTGATGAAAATGTTGCAAGGCTACACTGGGATGTAAGGCTAGGAAGTAGCAGTATCTGTTTTTACACATAAACATAAAGGTAGCAGTGACGGTAAAAGGTAAACAGTAGCACACTTTCCATTTTACTCTGTAGATCCATTTCACATGTGTGTGCATATAATTATTTCCATAATCCAGAATGTTCCCTGGGTCCTACGAGTTTGGCCGGGCCCTGATGGCGTTGGACTTCATGGTCTTCACACTGAGACTCATTCACATCTTTGCCATCCACAAGCAGCTTGGGCCCAAAATCATCATAGTCAGCAAAATGGTCAGAAATGTTCCAACAAATAAATTATAAGAAATATATATATATGTATATGTGTGTGTGTGTGTATAAATATGTATTTATGTGTGTGTGTGTGTGTATATATGTATTTATGTGTGTGTGTATGTATATATATATGTATATGTTTATGTATATATATGTATGTGATGCAAGCGGACGGGTCTTGCATCACCCTGAAAGATGTTTCCCCTGAATGATGTGATTGACCGATAAGAATCAAGTATTCATCAAAGCTGTGTAATAATTAATAATAATTAATAATAATGACTGTCAACCACAAAAGCTTGTCTTAGAACTCCAACGGCTCTACCACCCTGCTATGAAGGTGTATTCAGTGCTACGGCTATTAGTATTACACTTGTCAAGTCAGTCAGTCAAACGACCAGGCAGACACTTGTTTCATTGCATGATCTCTACAATCAAAGCATCTCGACCAGAGAATGATTAGAATGCGACCACTTACACATGATCGGGCTGGCGGTGAACTGGGCAGTGTGTGTCTGCACCCGTTAACCAGCTATGCACATACTAGTGACCCAGTACGCAGTCAGACACTGAGGCCCTGCTCCACCTCCTTCGGTACACATGGTGTTGAGGGGAGGGAGGGGGTTGGATGGTGTCAGTATTCACTTAAGGTATCAAGCTGGGGAAAAGAATGACCAAAATAGCCAGGCTTAACCGGGTCACGGCGCTATATGTTGCTGCTGGTTTGTCTCTCGCGTGGTCCGAGCGCCTTGTTGGCGGGCGACGGGGGCGGTGACGACGGAGGAAATCTGAGCGCCGACTGCGTCTGCAGAAAAACTCCACAGTGTGGAAGTTTGCGGAGGCGCTGGTTATTCGATACACTGTTCCGCTTATGGCAAGCGCACAGCAGGCAGCATACTCAAGGACCGCTGGTTAAGAATCTGTCTCCATAGCAACTGTTCTCTAATGCAAGGGCAGTGGTGATGAGGACTAACTGCAGTGGTTTTGAATCATTCTATAATGTAGTTGCTCTAAGAAGGGTTGTTGTGATTGGAAATTGAACATTAAACACAGATTTAATTTTTTGCAATTTTATCAGCTTTAGACAGCATATGTTTATGTATAGTTCTAACTATTGAATATTGTAGTTTTATACAAAAGTAATTTAAGAAAGCCCTCAAAATCATGATTTGCATTGTGTTTTGTAACACCCATATATATATATAAATCAAAATGTTATATTGAATCTCAAATAGTTACTGTGTGTACAATGTGTTACTGAGTAATTTGAACTATTCCCTTAGTTCCCCAAAGTTCAGTCCCCTAATTTGTGGTTAGTTATATGTGATCACAGTGGAGTTCCTATTGTAATGCTTTGCATCCAAACACTTTAACATGTTAACCTGCCCCGACACTCACTCGCTCATTCACTCTCTCTCTCTCTGTTTCCTGTGTTCCACAGATGAAGGATGTTTTCTTCTTCCTCTTCTTCCTGTTTGTGTGGGTCATGGCCTACGGTGTAGCCAATCAGGCGCTCCTCTACTCCTACGACCCTCGACCCATTTGGATATTCCGCAGGGTGTTTTATAGACCCTACATGCACATATTTGGACAGATCCCCATTCATGAAATGGATGGTAGGTGGATTCTGTGCTTCTCTCTCTCTCTCTCTCTCTCTTCCCCTCCCACCCTCCCTCTCTCCCTCTAGAATCTTAGACTAGATTCTGCATTATATTCCATGTTGAGTTCTTTAATGAGCTTTCTAAGGTCATCGGGGTCATGGGCCTGGCCCCGATCTCATCTGAACAGGACTTCATGATACTCATTTCAGCCCCTGAGGTCCTTAGCAGTGGCCCACAATGATTCTATTTGATTCTATATTCTATTTTCCTAATTTTTATTAATTAATTATAATGAAGTTAAAAGCACAATGAACAGGCAGAGTAGGAATATTGAAGTTGTAAAATACAAAGTATTGCGGCCCCAACATTTTTGTAACTTGTAAATTTTGTAAAATTATTTAGGTCCCCTAAATAATAGAAATGAGGATCCCTGCCGTAGAGCCTATGGCCTGCCCTCTATGACTATTGATAAGCCATGTCTATGTCCAACCGTTGATGTTGTTGTTTTCTTCTTCTCTAGTGGATAAACTGGTTGCAGTGGAATGCACCAACAACAGGACGCTGATAGAGGCGGGCGCAGAGCCGTGCATGAACTCCTCCTACAACTGGCTGGTGGTCATCCTCCTGGTGGTCTACCTGTTGGTCACCAACATACTGCTGCTCAACCTCCTCATCGCCATGTTCAGGTACAGCCTCGTTATGCTAACAAACCTGCTACATTTCCTTGGTAGATAGAATCAAACACAGACACAACAATGACACAATAACGTGACTTAATTGGAAATTGTAGTCAACTGATAAATTCCCAGTGTGTAATTATTCTTAAAATTGGAAACTGTGTGATCCGTGTTCACTCTGGGACATGTTCTGACCTCCGTATTTTTTCTGCCCTCCCTGTCTCCAGCTACACCTTCTCCAAAGTGCAGGAGCACAGTGACACCTACTGGAAGTTCCAGCGCTACAACCTGATCGTGGAGTACCACTCCAGGCCCAGTCTGGCACCACCCTTCATCATCCTTTCCCACCTCCACCTCTTCATCAAGAGATTTGTGAGGGGCATTCCCTCAACCAAGATTAAGCACTTTGGTGAGATATTTACTTTCTTTTTATTTTAAAATATATATTTTCTGCCTCATGAATGCATTTGTAGGATAACGCAAATTGGTTTTGTGCTTCATTCTTTGTGGGTGGTTACGAGAAAGTGAGAGGAACATGGTCACATAATATTTGGATATTATCTGGTGTGTAGCGCTGGAGGTACAGGGCCGCGAGGCCAGCCGTCTTAACACCTGGGAGAGCCTCCAGAAGGAGAACCTTCTGTTTGTTCAGAACAAGCGGCACAGGGACACCGACACGGCCCGGCTCAAACGCACCTCCGTCAAGTAGGACCGCCATGCACACGCACACGCACATGCACATGCATGCTCGCACCCACACACACATGCATGCTCGCACGCACACACACACATGCACTCACACCTACTCCTTTCCTACTTGTACAAAATACAGCTACAGTCCTGTCTTTATTTGGAGTAGAAGAAGCCATACATAAGAATAGATGAAATAGTAACAATACATAAAAATGTGTTCAAAAATGGAAGAAAACAATTAATACATAAGAATAGATCAAATACATACAAAGAGATGTAGAGAAAATTACAACAGAAAAGTTTATTTAAAGGGCAACCCCAACACTATATACTTTTTATGTATGTGTATATATAGTATATATATATATATATAGATATATGTGAACACATATATACTCGAATTGTGACGAAATCTAGGATAACAACATGGTGGTTAGTTGCAAATGAACACACTCAACAGCTCAACTGAGTTGTGTGACTTGTTTTTCTGCAGGGTGGACACTGTCCTGAAACATATGTCGGAGATCCGCGACCGCGATCGCAGATTGCGATTGCTTGAGTCAGAGGTCAGTGGTGATCACAAAGACCCGCACTCTGGCTGGTACTGAGCTCCAGTGTGTGTGTGTGTGTGTGTGTGTGTGTGTGTGTGTGTGTGTATGTATGTGTTATTTTTCACTATAAGCTCCCAAATGTCTTTGATTACTGGGGTTGATATAACTCTGTGTCTGTGTATGGGATTGTGTGCCCGTGCTATGTATGCGTGCCTATGTATGTGTGTGTACCCTGTTTATTTATGGGGATTTGTGTATGTTTATGTGTGTGTGTGCGTGCGTGCGTGGGTGTGTGTGTATGTGTGTGTGTGTGGTCTTCTCTGGTTTCTCTGCATATGGACTGCAGCTGTCCTGTTTGCCTGCTCAGCACTGTCCACTCCTTGTCCACTCCACTCCCCCTGCCCCCCTCCCCTCCCTCTCTCCCTCCCCCAGTTGGAGTACTGCTCCAGCAGCCTCTCCTGGTTGATGGAGGCTCTGTCTGAAAGCAACGTGATCAAGGCCAGGCGGCCCCCACCTGTCCTCAGAGGTGAGATCTCACCTCCTTCAACCATGCAACTATCAACATCACTTTACCAATGCACAGGGTAGTGGCAGCTCAGCTGGTTGCAGAGTGCATGGCATTAACACCACCAGAGTGAAGGGAGTCAGGAAAGTTAGGGGTTCCATTCCCACTGGGGCCAACATGCTAAGAATAAGCAAGCATGCACTCATGATATTGTAAGAGGCTTGGATGGAGACGTCAACCAAATGGCATATGTCTAAAGAACAGAATTAGAATTAAACCAGCATGATATCTCGGACAAATAGCAGTTTATTTGAAAGGGTCTTGAATTAAGACATGTATTTGACTATAACAAAAAAATATTAAATCAAAGATTTGTGGAACCCTTAAATCCATCTGTAGTGACAGCACCAGCACAATATTTTACTCACAATGGTACCCTCTCTGAGCTTGTATATGTTAGTGTTGGGGTAGATGGTTGGTTTATGTTGTATTTTGTAGATGGGACTGTGTAGCTTGCGAATATTAACGTGTACATATAATGTTTTCTTGCTCGATACATTGAAGTGTGTGTGTGTGTGTGTGTGTGTGTGTGTGTGTGTGTGTGTGTGTGTGTGTGTGTGTGTGTGTGTGTGTGTGTTTGTGTGCGTGGGCATGTGCATGTGCATGTGTGTGTTTTCTTTCACAGATATGACGCCAGATTCCCCATTGGTCCAATAACTGTTAACAAGTGGACAAGCTGACCGGCAGGTCCATCCTCATGTATCGTATGCACCAGCACAGTAAAGAACGTTTACAGTCCAAAAATGGACTGGTGACTTACCCTAGTGTTCTCAGGCTATTGTAACTGACACACCGGTAGAGTGTGCGGTATATGTGCTGAAATGGATGCACCATGTTGGTTGGGTCATTGAACAAATTAGTTTATCAAATGTTTGTTCATTTGTTTGGTTAGGTATACACTTGAACTGACTGTTGACCATATGATCATTTGACGCTTTTATTCAAAGAGATTTTTAGGCTACATTTAATTCAGGAGCAGGTTTAAGGCATCTTGCTCTGCTTAGACTGGGGTCATTGGGGTTCGAACCAGGGCCCTTTTGCCTGGCGGTCCCTCACTCTAACCACTAGACCATCCTCATAGACCATCCACCCTATTTCAACGTTTATTTATTGAGTTGGCGTGTTTACGGCAGGGTGAGAATCAGTTAGGGTTAGGGATGGTTAGGTCTAGGTATCTGGTTAGAAATGGTTATGCTGTCTTATCTTATCTCTTATCTTACCTGTCTTATTTATGTCACGCCAATAGTCTTGTGGTTGCTGTTGGAACATCTTACCACTGGGTTTTCGGGTGAAAAATAATGTGGTTGTTTTGTATATATTGTAGGTTTAATGATGATGGCTTTTTTCTTTTGTGAGATAATCATATGTGCATTTTATATCTGAAATGCTTTGTACATTTGAGATTCAGGTTGTTTAAATAAACATTATTTCACAATACTTAAATAGTGTTGTACATGTTCAATTGCAATTCATTGAAGTGTGAACTCTCTCACTTGTTGCTGATACTGCTGCCTACTGTGTTGGCCGTGAAACAATATAGTCCATTTAAAGAGTAACTAAAACGACAGCGCCACCTCTGGTTAGACCTATTTGGTCTCAAATGAAAACTTAACATACTAAAGATGGCAAATTACATCAGCTGACACTCGAGTTAATCATAAACAGCTGTGGCAGTAACTGGTGGTGGTGGTCTCTCTCGTTCTTTCTCTCTCACTCTCTCTCCGTCTCTCTCTCTCTCTCTCTATATATATATATATATATTTTTTTATATTCATATATTTCGATTTTTTTATTTATATATTTTATATATATTTATATATTTTATATATATTCATTTTAGTAATGTTATTTTTATTTAAGATGTGAGAAGACAGGTTTGACAGCAGGACCTCACATCCACATATTACTGTCTTTATATTGATTCTTTTCAGTATGAGATATAATCTTCACAGCCTTATTTTGATGGCAGGACATCAATGAAAGTAATATGTATTCTGGCAATATCTTCAGAAGTGTATGCCTGCTGTGACATGGTAATATTCTATGAATTAACAGAGTCATAAACTAGGGTGAGCTTTCCAAACGGGAATCTTGGATAAATTATATCGCTGGATTATGTAAATTGCTCACCTCCTCCTTGTCCTGCTTGCTGGCTTTATCATGAAAAATGACTGGCCAATTTTAGCCCGTCCTTAAAAGGACACGGAGGCTGGGCCGGAGCTGAGCTCAGAATAAAGGACAGGTGTGTGTGTGTGTGTGTGTGTGAGAATTAAGATCCGACATGAAAGTGTATCAGAACACATGGCGTTGTCTGTTAGTATCTCAAGTACCACTGTAGGAGTAGCATCTATTATTTTCAGCCCTCTGCAATTGATGCTGTGGTTGGTAGAGAGGTGGAGGCTACATGAGGTTGGGAGCCGGGGCGGTGGTGGAACTTGGTGTGAAGAAGCAGTTTGGGGCAGTTATTTTCTGAAGTGTCAGCATGCAGTTAGCGTTGGCTGTAGGCCACGGCCACCACGCAGACTGCTACCTCCGCAGGGAGTCTGATACTTACATGTATGGGTAGAACGTGACAGACGGGTGTCTAGCTCTTTCATTACTTTCTCAAAAGCCGTTCTCTGGAACTTTGGATCGGTGTGCGTGTGTGTGTATAAAGGTTTGGGTGGGGTTGGACAGCACATTTGGAGATCATGGCATTTAGAGATATGGGTCAAGTGCTCTACAGCCGCTAGAGCCAGGTCATCCAAGCGGAGGGGGAAGAAATGCCCAAGGTATGCCAAAGCGCATCTCCTTTTTCAGCTACTCTGCATTCGATGTATCTTGATCCTTTCCCTCAGATCCTGTGCTCCTTTGCTCTTCTCGGTTCAGCTGTTTCTTCTCCGCTGTCCGGACGTCTTTTTTCTTGTCCGAACGGACCGCTTAGACCTACCGAGTTCTTGTTCCTGACCTGTGTTTCACTTACATAAAGTCTTACTTCCGAGTGTAGGGTTGGCAACTCATGTTTTATAGGTCATACTAAAATGTTACGGGTGAGAAAATGGGTGTTGGAACTTGGTGCTCATCTTAACTCATCCATTATATTTAATAAATGTAATATATGTATAAATCATATTAAATAAAGAGCATTGGATCACGGATTGTTGGTTCATCAGTCCTTAATGCTTCCAAGGGCAGAGCTGCACAGAGAAACGGGTGCTAGTGGTGGATGGAACAGGAGGGTGCTGGGTAAGGGTTAGGTTACTTGACCCAATTTATATCGGGGGAATTAATACTTGTATACTCTATTACATTCCAGTGCAACTATAGGACGTCTTACTGCTGAAAACGTATGTACTATTACTATGTACTTTGGATAAGCACCTGCATTTTAAAACTTGCTACAATCTGCACTTTGTCACTTTAGCAGTGCTGCCATCACTTGGCAGTTGGCAATAAAACAAATGAACCCATCTGCTGCAACCAGGGGGGGGGGGGGGGGGGGGGTTCTCAATGAATCAACCTGGAGAACCGTAGAGGTTAAACTTGCTCGAACATTATGTTAAACATGTATATATCTATATCATGTTTCCCTTTTATGTATTAAAGTGTATGTCATCATATACCTTAATATACTGCTCAAAAAAATAAAGGGAACACTTGGAGTTACATTGTGTTGTTTAAGTGTTCCCTTTATTTTTTTTGAGCAGTATACTTTCAGTATAATATTTATTGGAGGACTCTTAGTGTGGTATCTGAAAACTTTAAGCACGAGCTGCAGTGTTAACCAGGCCCTTCATATGTAAAGAATACCATATCCCCTCTATCAGCGGTTATCTCTCAGGACGCGGTTGGAGCAACGTAAATCAGGGTTCTTGTGTGATTGAATTAGTTGTTTGCACATTTGTGTTGCCATTCAAACGTGGCCCACTATGTTGAGCACAGCATTCACAGTAGTAGTTTTCAGGGGAGCTTCTGTCAATTACCGTGTAGCCTCGTAGAGTAGAAGGTGACAACTGACAGTGGGAGGGGGGGGGCAGGCAAGTAAAAATCTTGGTAAAATGGTGGGTGTGGGTACCACATTGGACCCACGCACAGAGATCGCTCTGTGGAGGGAGGTCACATTACACTGACTGAGAGTGTACAGGTTTTCCAAAAATAGAGCTGCTGTCAGCCCCGCCCCCTGGACCAACACTCAACTATTTTGGGGATGTAAGTTTAGGCAATACAAGAACAACTAATAGAAAGCCTATGGCTTGAGAGAGGGGTGGTGCAGTGGGTGTTTGAGCCCCAATTCTCATTGTTGATCACCTTAACGTTAGAGTAAGGTGAGAGGTTGTATAGGCGTTATATATATATTGGAAAGAGGCTTTTGTGCATCATAAAGGAAGGTGTTAAACTAAGGAGATGTGTCTAGAAATATACCCCCTAATTGGACCCTTGCATCTCACCTTCGGTTCTTGCCCACCTCATCGTTTGTACCATCCCCAAAAGTTACACAAAAATTCCAAGAAGTCATCTTCGATCCATCCTTAAAACCTCACACCCCTCCCTTCCACACACACGCACACATGCACACCCCCACCCAGCTCTATCCCCTTTCAACGCACATCTACTCCATCTCTTCTTAGGTTCCTTAATTTATGGATGGTGCAGGCCCCTGCCCACCACACAGCATTTGCCCCTGTCATTCACCCTGGCTCTTCACCCACCCCACCACACCCCACCCCTTCTTCTCATCTTACTCCCTAGGTTGGTCTCACTCTTTTTCTGTGGGTCGCACATTCGTCCTGTCTGCGTCTCCGGCACTGTCCAGTATCTGAAGAGCTCTCGTCAAACAGATTTTTTTTTTTACTGCGGTCTTAATCTGTGCTGTAATAGCGTTCCTGGAGTAAATCCCCCCCCCACTACCCTTATCCGGTCCCGGGCACCAAAGGAGGACACCTGCTTTTTTTTTCAGGGAACATTTTTTTTCATTCTTGCTGCCAGTTGGGAACAAGTTCTTGGATTTGTGCCTGGATTACCCCCATTTGTGGATTGGACTTAATCCACAGTGTGTGATCTTCTCTGATTGTGTTTTTTTAAGGTGTGAGTGGGTCTGTGTGTGTTATTTAGTGAATGCGTGAGAGTGGGGGGTACAGATAAGACGACAAAGCTCCAGTGGTGTCCACGTGCAAGCGCTGGAGTTCTGCACTGACTGAAGATTCCTTATTTCCTTGTTATCTAGTCCTGTCCACTCTGCTGTAGTCAAACATGGCTTCTTACAAGACCTGGATCCTGGGTCTCCTGGTGGCCCTGCTCTGCTCCTTCCAGACCCCCCTGGCTCCCGGTGTGAAGGCACAAGACCTGCCCTTCGTACAGGAGGAGGGACTGGTTGCTGACGACGAAGATGATGATGACGATGCTGGGGATGACGATGACGACGACGATGATGATGACGATGACGACGATGATGATGATGATGATGATGATGATGACGATGATGACGACGATGACGATGATGACGATGATGACGACGATGATGACGACGATGATGATGATGATGATGATGATGATGATGACGATGATGATGATGACGATGACGATGATGATGACGACGATGATGACGATGATGACGATGATGATGACGACGACGACGATGACGACGATGACGACGATGATGACGATGATGATGATGATGACGATGATGATGACGACGACGACGACGATGATGACGATGATGATGATGATGACGATGATGATGATGACGACGATGATGACGACGATGATGACGATGATGACGATGATGACGATGACGACGATGATGATGATGATGATGACCATGAAGGTAAGTCCGAGTAAAAATTGATGCTGTGCTTCCTGTTTCCAGATGCTCTCCATACACTGTGAGTGTATGTTTTTACTCATCTCCGCCTCTTACCACTCTGGAGTTATTACGGGAGAGTTGGGAGAAGGGGAAGGGCCAAGGACTCACTTAGCCCCTCCCTCAAACTCATCTCTAGTCAGCTTCATGTTTGAATCAGAAACGTGTAGGGCCATAAGAAAGTCCCTCCTCTGCCCCTTTTCACCTGTCTACTTCCTGCCTCTGCTGTCCCTGACTCTCTCATCTGTTCTTTTCCCTGCTTAAATAGAGTTATGAGCACTCTGGGGAAATTGAACTGGCCCGGCTGAACTCCAACTGTGTGAAGTCCTTCATACTGTACGCTAGCTATGAACTTGGGGACTGCAGCAACATTGATTTGAGGGAGAGAAAGAACAGGAGGCCAGTTTCGCACAAACCAAGCCAGTCTTGGGAATCAGTCGGCGGGTCAATAGGGTTGAGGATCTTTTGATTTGTGTTTTGGTTTGAAAGAACGGTTTCACCACTATGATCTTCCTTTCTCGTTTGTTTTGAAAAATTGGACCGATCTGTTCTTTGTGTGTCCATATGGAACTACAGAGAAAGAAAGAGAGACAGTGATATAGGGATGGAGGTGATGAGAGAGTGAGACAGACAGAGGGGAGAGACGGTGAGGGTTTTCAGGAGGGCCGGCCACTAAATTGACCGATCTCGAGTTGGAAGTAAACAAACAGAAGTAGAGTTTCTCTCTTTCTCCATATCTCTCAATCTCTTTCTTTCTCTGTGGGGCAAGATTTGCCACTGTCTGTCATACATTATGTACTTGTCAAGTGTGATATGTGAATTGTAACAACTCTGGTACATCTAGCACTGTGTCCATAGGGACTCTGTAAAAATCAGAATTTTGAGCTCATTTGACACTGTATAATTTTTGAATGAGTAAATACTAGTTATGACTTTAGCCACACAATCTGTTAGTACAATCATCTGTCATATTTATTTATTATAGCTAACTAACTGCTGGGGACCCAGATAATTGGGTCATTTAAAGATAAAAGTAGATAAAAAGCTTTTGAACCCACTCTCCAACTCACTTCTCAGGTGGTTTAAATAGAGCCCATGTGTTAAAAAACTGACTTGGAGAGAGAGAACCTTTGGAAAAAGAGAGAAATATCTCTTTCTGTAGAGGGCACTAAAGAACAGAGAACTTCAGCAACCACATTGTGAAGAGATGAAATGGTTCACTCTTTGTTTCTTTGTTTCTTTGTTTATTTTCATTTTGATGCAGATTACATGAGTTTTTAACTGTGAAGGTCTTTTTTTGGTGGAAACTTACACCACTGTTCATACCTCTTTAACCCTACTTTCAAGAATTTAATAAATCAATTGATCATAAACTGCATGGATGGAAAATCTGTTACCACAGACAGAAAAGTATTACATTTGTAAGTTAGGTGTCCAATGAAAGAAATCAGACAATGGGTGCTTTCAAATCTGAAATACTTTGCCCAGGTGTGTGTGTATAACTTAACTTATATGAGGACCAGAGTCTTAAACCTCAGCCCTATCAATGCACCAGTGAGTATTTGTTTGCTGTACACATAGTATCCAAAAATTTTTTTACTTTTAGTGCTTCCCTGGATCTAGTTTGTGAATACAATACTGCATATTGTATTCCCAGGTAACCATATTTGGTAGAGCTCAGGGGAGCAGAAATAGTTGCAAATGACTACACATATTGCTAACCATCACCAATGTAATTTGGGCACACTTTCAAAAATTAAATAAGTCTAAATAACCCAGGGTTTATCTGAAACATTTTCAACAATTGTGTCAACAGAGATCTTTTTGTTCTTTGTGTTTTTTTCATGGAGTCATTAGCCAGTTTACCTCAAGTAATGAAAGTTAAGCAAGACATTGGCATGAATAAACATCTTCTTGTAAATCTGAAACATGTGATCCATTGCTACCCATCCAAATTATAAAGCATTTGTGAGGCAAACAAATTAACATATTTGTATGTGGCATGTTTATTCTAATAAAACTGTTGTTTTATTGAATTTCTAGTCAAATAATATCACTTGTTCAAAGTTGCAATCCAATTCATTGTACATTTTCTGTTATTTCCATTCACATAGCCTGCTAAATAGCTTCACTGCATAATACAGATTCCACCTGATCGTGCTTTAAAGACTAACTACACTCTTTTTTGTTTATGCATTTGCTGCCACCTACGGGTAAATTGTTGCACTACAACAAAATATATAAATATCTGGTGCCGTTGCCCACAAAAATTTATAATTTTTAATGACCACATCACAGATTGATTTGAAAGTCATAGTATACCATTTTCCATCTAGATTATATTTAAGGTAAATCAATATGTGATCCTTTATTATGCTTATGTCACAGCATATAAAGATTAGCCTTGCATGTTTTTGTAAACCTTCATAGGGCAGCAAACTGAAAAACTAGGCTTCATACTCATTAAATGAAGCATGCTGTCTTGTTTGGTTATTATGAATGCGTTTGTTATAATAGCATTTCTGGAACTTCCAAACACAGGTAAAGCCTAAGAAAACATTATCATTGATGTATTGGCTGAAAACACCTTTTGTCTAAATAAGTTCTGAGAAAAATAGACCTGCATGGTATAACCATTTCTCACAGCAGGTGATGATGACGATGATGATGATGATGATGATGACGATGATGACGACGACGAAGATGATGATGACAGTTCTTATCACAAAGGCTCTGTTTGTGCCTATTGCGAATTCTGCGAGGTACGTTAGAACAGTAATATCGCAATAGTAATTGTATATGTAACATGTAAAAAAAAATACAAAATAGAGATTTATATATTTTAACTGTTTCAACCTGGAATGGCTAAAAACCTTAACATGGAGACCATCTTGATGACGTGACCTCACATTCTATTTCGCTACACGGATCAGTCTGGACCTCCAGCTGCCCACATTGATTTTGGGCAGGAGTGGGTTCTAACCCTTGACAGACGAACTCCTTCAGTCATCAGCGTAACAAAACATGTGACACCGTAACGGTGCGCTGTTCAGTGGATACACGGGACGAAGAAGAACGGCAAAATTTATTTTCCGCTGAGAAACTCCTCTAGTGCATGCTCTTATTCTTGTTCAATAGATGCAATTGAGTCTATTTCTGTAATAATTGCCCTTATGGCTGTGCATACAAAGGTTAAAGTTAACGCTCGTTGCTTCAGTACTACTATTAAGCCACCGGCGGCATGTATTTTATGTCATCAACTACGACGCAGTCCCTGATTTGCCCGATTACATCGTCAACTACGACGCAGTCCCTGATTGGCCAAATTATATCATAAACTACGATGCAGTCCCTGATTGGCCCAATTATGTCATCAACTACGATGCAATCCCTGATTAGCCCGATTACGTCATCAACTACGACACAGTCCCAAATTGGCCCCAATTACATTGTCATTTCAGGAAATCGATGTGGGCGGCTAGTGGTCCAGACAGATCAGAATGTGAGGTTGTGTGATCAGGATGGTCTCCAGGCTAAAATAACATGAGAAAAACTATATGGATGTTCCATATAAACTGCTCACCAGGCGTTGACCATACAATGCACAACATAGGCTATGACCATGTCTGAAATGGATCTGGACATCAAGTTTGTTTGAGGAAAATAACATACTTTTCCTTTCGTTGTTGAAGCACTGTGACAGCTGTGATAAGTGTCCTTGTGAAGAAGGAGACAAGTCTGAGCACTGTGATGACTGCAAGGTGAGGCCACACACACACGCACATATACACACGCACACACATACATACATACATACATACATACATACATACATACATACACACACATACACAATCACATACACAAACATACACATACACATACAGTACATCATCTCAGCCATATAATCCCTGTAGTATATTTCATGCCCTGCCAGTTAAGCATGTGTTCTGGATTTCAACCTATAGATGGCAGAAAACTGATTGCATACTGATCTAGCATGTAGTTATTCTTTAAGACTGGAGCATACATACATTTAAGTTACATTCTATTTGCTGAGTATGTCTTGTGTGTGACACTGCTTTTCTTTCCTGTTCCACAGTTGTGCAATTTCTGCCACGTGTGTCCGATGTGCAAGACACTTTGCCAACCAGGTAGGTGTATAACCCAAGCTTTGCTGTTGGAAAGTGTTGAAAGTGTTAAAATAACCCAATTTAAATGGTTAATTTCATCCCATTCTAGGTGGTTTTCTAGATGAATTGACTGGGTCAATCTACAAGTAAGTAACAGTATGCCAATACTAGAAAATAATTTCCATAGTCTGTTTACAATACATCTACAAGACAACTGACAACTGCTTGTTTTCTAAACCCTCAGGACTGTAGCCGATGTCTTCGATGACGACAAGAAATAGTTGGCCCTGCAATGTGTTGCCACCATGTGGCCAAAATTATATTTGTGCTGGAAGACTGCTAACATCACCGATATTCTCCTATGATTTGCCTTAATTTATTTTCTTTGTTTTCTGAGAACATTGTAAATATGTACTCAATCATATTGGCTAGATCATGTAAGAAGAATAACAGAGTATATTTGTGTACTGTTCATTGACAGAAGATAAACCTGCACTATGTAACTTTTCTACTGCAGCTATTTACTCCATTAAAAAAAATATCGAGGCAATCCATCCAGGGAATTTTTCTCAATACATTGTTTTAATACACCCCCCTCCCCCTCATACATCTGTCTTCTAACAGTATATGGCTATAACTGTAGCTACAACTAAAGCCACTTGAGGCTGCTAATGGGAAAACGTACATAGAGCAGGTTCAGAGGTTACTTGTAGAATATTTGTGTTCTTCAAAGAGATTTGGGGTTGTATTAATTAAACAAGGGGAAAATTTTTATCGTCCGTCTTTTAAAATGTTACTAGTAGAGCTATATATTTGCCTGGATAACCGTTTTAAAGTCAAAGCCTCTTTGAAGGCAAGTGTAAAAAAAAGTATAAAAATCTACAAGACTGCTGTCAAAGTAATAATGTTGCATTATTCTTTTCACTATACAATGCTGCTGGGCTGCTCGTAGAGGAATGTGCCTCCGTTTACAAGGTGAGTGTATATATATATATATATATATATATATATATATATATATATATAAAGTTTTATATATATATATATATATACACCTTTAAAATAAAGGTAAATGTGGTTCAAGACATAAATATAAACCAAGATTTCCAACAAATTCTCAAGATATATTTTGTTATTATTTATGTACATATATGATCATACAGGCCTTTTATATATTTTGGTAATTCAACATGAGTAAAACATAGCAACGTGAAATGTGCTTCTAACTGCTCTGAAGCAAATGAGGAAATCCCGTGAAACTATATAATAAAGGACGGTGAATAATGTCCTGAATGAGAACAGATGAGATTGACAATAAACAGGACAGGGGACTACATAAATCAAAACTTTTCCAAACGTTCCCAAGATTAATATTAAATTAAGATTACATTTGGATTGAAGCACTATACAATACATACAACATAAAATAAAATACACTTGGTCCCAAGACCTGTAGTCTTGATTCCCTTATAGTTTAAAGGCACCCTATGTCAAAAAAAGTATTCTTATAACTTATCTATAGTTTTAGTGGATACTTATGGACTGCCATTTGAGTCCAAAAAAAGAGGCCCATGAAATAAATGTATACAAAAAATAAATAAATAAATACACCCCAAATACATATAAAAACATAAATTTCTAAAATGAAAACGCTTTCATTTTTAAAAGAAATGACGTTTTTCAAAAGCACTACTTTGAGGAATTTATTTATGAAATAAATGTGGCATTATGAAATAAAGGTCCCTTGAAATAAATAAATGTGGTATTGTGAAATAAAAGTCCCCTGAAATATATAAATGTAGTCCTTTTGAAAAACGTCCTTTTTCAAATGAAAAGTTTTATTTATTTCAGTATATTGACTGATTTATATGTTTATATTTATTAGCTCATTTATTTATTTCAATATATTGACTGATTTATATGTTTATATTTATTGGCTCATTTATTTATTTCATGATGCCATATTTATCTATTTATTTATTTATTTAATTGATTAATTTGGACTCAAATTTCATTCCATAAATACTGTGCCATTGGTATTGTATTTCAATATGGAAAAGGGGTTTGTTCAATGTAGACATGGTGAGGAGGTTCCCTTGGGAGAAATGTTGCTGATTCTCACAGTAAAGGTCACATCATGGGCAAATTAGTAAACGACATTTTTCGGAATCCACATAGTTCCCCTCTTCAATTTAATAGAGTTTTAGCAGAACTAACTAACGATTTCCATTGTTAGGTTGTTTCCACCGGAGGACTTAAGTGTAGGACAACAAGGAAACATCCATTTCCTGTTTATAAACTGTTAACGCAAGTAGCTATACGAGTGAACAACAGCGTGTGGATCTATTTAAAAGGTAATACAAGTAATGTTATATATATATATATATATATACACACACATGTGAGTATAAAGACCCCAACAGTAACCATGTAGGTTTTTAATTGTATTTCGTAGAGCCAATGAGATGCTATTGATATTATTGTTATTATCCCGCAGTATACATTGTTTGATGTTCGATTGGCACAAGGGTAGCACTTATAAATAGTGAATTTAACGCTGCCATGTACAACACGTTTTCACAAAATACGACACACATTACTAAGTATATTATGCCATTCGAAAACATAATGTCTTACACAAATTAGCAAGAGAAGGTCTTCAGTTGTATGACAATAAAGGAGCTGGGATGATGCACAATGCACAGCCCCAGAAACGTCATACTTAGCAACATGTTTAGTGGTTAACATCAAACTGGACTACTTTGCCTGTTTAATTATATATTCCTGTAAACATCGCGTGAACGAGAGGTTTTCTAACTAACGAAACCTCCCCAGGAAGCCATGACCCGCCACGGAAAGAACTGCACGGCCGGAGCAGTTTACACATACCATGAAAAAAGGAAAGACACAGGTAAGTTAAACGTCTTAAACTGCCTGCTGCCAAAATACTGATTAGTGACCAACCAATCACGAAGTGAAATAAACAGGAATGTTATGAAATAGTCTCCATATTTGACGATTTGATAATCAAACTAAGGCTAGTTAACTGCACTCTATATTTAGTCTCCATCTTGAAACAGTTATTTTTCCCAATCGACAATTAAGAGGCATCATTTTCTCTTCAAGGGGAGTCTATCATAAAACATGTCAATAAAATGCAAATAACAAAATGCACATATCAAGGGAATAATCTTCCTTTGAGTCCTTGTATTGAACATGACATCCAATATTCAGCTGCATCCGGCTATGGGACACAGAGTGTGCGACTGGGCAAAGATGCTATCAAAGACTTTGACTGCTGCTGCCTCTCTCTCCAGCCGTGTCGAGACCCGGTTGTAACGTATGCACCACTCACCCATACACAGAAACCCACATACATAACAACAACCTACTGCTGGGACATACTTTTGGTCTGTTTTGATTGTTTTGCTCCTTTCCTCAGGCAAGATGGGTACTTGTATGAGAAGCAGGCCATCCTTGAATACATAATTCACCAGAAGACAGATATTGCCAAGAAAATGAAGGTACAGGTGCTTCTTTCTTGAATTGCAGCAGACCACCCAATTTAATTTAATTAATTAATTGGACTTAATATTAACTACTGTTGTGGCTTGTTACTCCAACATCCCAGTCTCAGACCTCAATTAACACTATGACAAAATGCACCGATCCAACTATGATGATCATTATCCATAAATATTATCCAAGTGATGGTAAACACAAATTGAAGAAAACATTGCGGGGGAAAAATATTTTTAACATGTATTAGCGAGATTCTTTGCATCCACAATACTTGTATCTTCAGGTTTAATCCCCAAAAAGGTATGCCATAAATGTATATTTAATATTAGTGGAAACATTAATGGTGCCACTACCAGAGGGCGCTAAAGTGTATTTGCCTATAGTTGATTCACAGCAGGGAAGGGACGGTAGGGACAGTTCTGTTCAGCCACCATCATTAAAAAACAATGGCGTACACTGATGGATCTGTAGAACCTGAAGCCCAACGTTAAATCACACAAACGATAACATCACACAAAAACATAGCAACATGGTAATGCTATTCTTACAGAATCAGAATAGTGACAGAATAGCAATACATGTGGTATCAGCACTTCAGCAATATTGTATCATCTGTAATCTCTGTAGATTACCATCCCTAATGGAGATGCCTCTTGTTTTGCTGTTTTTATGATCCCCACCCCAGGCCTACGAGAAGCAGAAGAAGACCCAGAAGAGTGACAGCAACCTGGAGTCCAAGTCAGGGGAGCGGGAGCAGGTGGAGAGGTTCAAAACCCGGGAGAGTAGTATCGTCTCCAAACCCATCAACCCTTTCACCTCTGGTTAGTCTGTGAGGATTGAACATTGGTCTCTCTGGCCACACTCTTGTGTATTTCACCTTTTCTTTTGGTGATTCATCGATTCATCTTCATCCTTAAACCCTCTGCTGCTCATTGCTTAATTGCTTTTTTTTGTTTCACTATTTGTTTCCTTCTAGAGTTATATTATTCTTTTCATGGTAAATATTTCTGAAAAGTTATATAATGCTACAAATTCTGTATGGAAGGTGCTATTCAAATGATGATGTTGAGTAGTATTGTTGTTGGTTTTGTGCCAGTCTGGGTTTCTTTATCCATACAAACTGTGTAGTTCTAATCTCTACCTGCTCTCCAGGCCAGGGGAAAGAGGTGGGTCCGTCGGTCAAGGCTGATAGCCAGGGTGGTGCCAGCACCTCGGCAGGGATCTCCTCTAAGGCCGACTCGGCGCAGAGTCTGCCCAGCTTCTGGATCCCATCTCTGACACCCGAGGCCAAGCCCACCCTACTGAAGAAACCGGTGAGGGAGACCAGTGTGACCTGCAGCTGCAATGAGTTTATATCATTGTTGGGCAATCTTGGGAGGAAAAAAAGTCTCTAATGCAGTTTATTATTCAAATATATAAAATAAATCGAACCCAATTAATTATGTACAGTGCTGTAAAGTGTACAATATAAGTGCACACATAATTAATTTAAACAATTCCCAAAATAAAATGGTAACTTTTGAATTGTAGTGTCCCTCATAATCTTGGGATGCAGAATTGACATTTGAATAGAAAAAAAAAGAATAAACCAACCCCAGTACATGTCTTCTTTGTGTTTAAAATATTGTCCTCTTTGAATCCTTGTGTGTTTTGAGAGGTTTTTCCCTTGCTTGTTGTTTGGTGTCAATGTTCATGTCATGGGGGCCCTTGACTGTTTGTTTGTTAAAAAGAAACATGCTTATTTTGGCCATCATTCACCCTTTTTTTTTTCTGACAATCATTTACCCCTTAACACATTTATTTTCTCCTCCAGAGTAAGACCGTGCTGTGTCCCATGTCGGGACGTCCCATCAAGATGAATGAGCTGATCACTGTGCGATTCACCCCACTGGACCCCAGCCTGGACAGATTGGCCTTGCTCACACGCCAGGTCAGACGCCGCTGTAGTGCTCACCCAGTAGTCACTTCACCTGGTGAAAGAGTACCTCTACACTCTAAATCAACTGTATTAACACAATATTAGACAGAATATTTGTCGCCGCTTGCCCCCTCCTCCACAGACTCGAAGCCCACCGGGTTGCCAGGTTGAGGACACTAAAAGAACACAACGCAAGATGAGCTGAGCACAGAATTATATTTTGACACGAGGGCAATTACTCTATTTTGACAATGAGAAACGACGACGAGTCCTACATTGTAAGTTGATCAGCCAAAGTATACATTTGCAACTTATTTATTGTTTGCAAATTATAAACCAGCTCATGTGGCATCCTGCTTTATATCCATCTGGGCTCTTAGCGGTCTCCATCTTTCAAATGCAACTCAAAAGATTTACCCGTGTTTTAGCATGGCTCTTGTCATGGAGTTTTTCTGAAAGAGGAAAAAGCTTTTTAGGCACACTCTGTGTGCCAATATCTGGCAACCCAGGTACTCTAAGAATAGTGAATCACAACACACAGGCCAAAACAAAAACAGACATTCCGACTCGGAACGGAAAACATACTGGCTGGAGCATTGTTGTTGGTGAAGCTAGTATCTCGACTAAGTATGTCTCCTTAATTTGACCTTAATCTGACCTATCGAGTTCATTTTATGATTTAGAACAGTGTATTTGTTACATATATCCCCTTTAAAATAGCCCATATTTTTCTATGAGTTAGCAATTAAAATTATTATTTTAGAAGAACAGGCTCCATAGATTATTTCGTAATGAGGGAGAGGGAGAGGGAGAGAGAGAGAGAGACTCTCTCCACTGTGTTCTTTAAGTGTGGATCTAATACTGAGCAACTCCGCGCTAAATTTGAGAATCCCTTACAGGAAACTTGCACACTGGAGATTCGGATGTCAAGAGTATCAGAAGAAAATGCATTTATTATTATTCCATTTTCCCCCACAGGACCGATATGTGTGTGCAGTGACCAAGGACACGTTGGGAAACAGCGTACCCTGTTTGGTCCTCAGACCCTCGTGAGTAACCTCATACAAAATGCAAACTAACGTAAACAACTATTCTTTAATTCAGACAGGGGGATCTTGGGGTTATTGTCCATATCAGGAATATTCTGCAATAAATAAATAACAGCGTTGTAGTCCAGTATCTAACTGATATTATACAGTACCTCTCTACTGACTACTATCTACTACCTGGCATTTTAATCCAGCCATGTCCCAAACGCCTCAACCTATGCTCTTTCCTCTGTGTCCACTAGGGGGGCGGTGGTGACTCAGGAGTGTGTGGAGATGCTGATCAGGAAGGACATGCTGGATCCCATAACCGGAGACAAGCTGACAGAAAAGGACATTATACGGCTGCAGCGGGTCAGTTCATCCATTTTAATGAGCGTTTTAACCGCACAACTCACGGTTCTCCGGAAGCAAATTCCATTTTCATCACAATCAATCTATATGTAATGGATTATTTTGTAACGAATACATAGGTACATGTATAGTGGAGTGTAAATATGATAAATATTGTACCTTGCCGTAAGTTTTAAATTGTAATCGCTATAATAATCTACTTCTCAGTGGAATTCCATGGGACCCCTAGTGAACGTGCATACAGTCATTTGGCCAGGTTACTTAAGATGTCAGTGGAGCGTTTTCTATTATTGCTCATAATTGAGAAGCAAATCAATAATGTACATTGTATCAAAGGGTTTTCAATTAGGGAAAACAAGTATGAATTATTGGGTGTTTGTTGAGAAATGTTTGAAACTAGAATGTTTACGACAAATGTGAAAAAGAGAAGACAGTTTCGAACTAGACATGACGACAAGTGCATTTTTGTAGAAAATGCTCATGGTTGCATGACCCGGGAACTACAGTTGAGCACAAAAGCGTGGTCAACTAGGGGGCAGTTTTCCCCCTGCAATATGCAACTACTAGGGCTGTGCTGTATTTCTAATAATTGTCTGACCGGCGGTGATGAACCGCCACCGCAAACAAATTCCAATAACGGTCACAGCCGCAATCAACCCAAAGATTTCTGCGTCCAACTCCTCCTCCTCCTTTCCTCAAAATTGGCGGGGGGGGGGGGGTGATAGGAGTGCTTGTGTAGTGCATTTGGCTTGTTGATTATCTACTAGGGCTGGGCCCGAGTACATCATTTCAAGCTTCGGATAATTGTTAGGTTTTCCGAAACAAATATTCCAATGTTTGGAGTAAAAATAAAAATTCACAGTGTGTATCTTTTTTATGGGTTAGTTATCTGTTATGAGCTAACAGATTAGGATTGGTTGAAACAATTATAAAGCGATTGAAAGGTAAATGCCCCGTTCACCCAGATTTGAGCTTGTCTGCCATCAGACCTTAGATGTGAATCTAAAGTCTGATTTGTGAGACTACTTATTAATTCATTTAGAATATTTTGAGGGACTGTAAAAAAAAATAGGATTGGCATAATCCTATTATCGTTATACATATGGTTGTCATCCATATAATTTCTTTCTACATATTTATTTAATTTAAGGACACTAATATCTGTGACTTTGTTTAAATGGAACATGATCAACATACACATTGACCTAACTATTCTTTTTTTTGTGCTGTCTTCATAAATGTTTTCTCCATCTCAGGGAGGAACTGGATTCGCTGGGTCTGGGGTGTCTTTGAAAGCCAAGGAGGCCCGGCCTGTGATGCAAGTATGAGAGGTCTATGGGGGAGAAGTTTGGTGAAGGAAGTGGAGGAGTTGAGCAGAACTGCTGGGATGGTGGTGACAGCAATACGGAGGCTTTCATGTACAGTATGTACATGACTGGTTGTCAGAATGATTTGTATGTATGAGAGCTGTTTCCTTACTTTTTTGTATTTTTGGGCTTGCTTCTAGTAAATGTCATTTTGTTTTTATTTGTGAAATAAATACAGGTTTCCAGACAATAATATCTTTGCTTTTGTATGACAAACACTGAAACATTTGGGTGAAGAAATAAATAGACTTATAATTCTATTCAGCCTTTCAGTCATTACTTAAAATATGTCGATAGACATAACCAACTAAAATAGTCTACACCTTGTTTTGATGTTGTTCTACCAATATATCTTCATGTAGGAGACTTACAGGTAAAAATGTAACACCATATTTATAAAATTATGCTGATACGTTAAAGATGGTGTATTTAAGTTCTACAAAATCAGCCATTTTGTTAGAATTTGCTTACACTCATTAAGACAATTTTGCATAATGATACAAAGCCTTTTAATGGGCCAGAAGAGGATTTGTTTTTCATTCCATAAGTGAGGAGAATGATTTATATTCTTCTAATAAGCTATGGTTAGGTCACTTTGATGTAGACCAATCATGTGACATGTGACAGCGCAGCGAATCAACCAAAAAAAACATTGAACTGGCTAGCATTACTTTTTTTTATTTTACTTTGCACAAATAAAGGCCCATGTTAAATCTATTACAATATGATTGTTATTAATTCATAATTTACAACATTTACAAGAAAAGAAAAAACAATTCAAAAATATTAAGTATGTTAATTTCGTAAGTGGTGATTTGGCCTTTCAACCTATTTCATCTTGAAATACAATATAAGCAGGGAAAAGCTGTTGACGCTAGAGGTCAGAGTTCATCATGTTCCTCCACCGCCATGCCTCCATAGTCGGTGATTGTGCTGATCCTTATATAGTCTGCTTTGTCCAGAATCTCAGAGAGTGACAAACGATCGTCCTAGCCAAAAACAAAAGGTGATGAGGACATGTATGAGACCAGTGCAGAAGTTAGTGCATTTGTAAGAGTCTTTACTTAGTTGCTGTAGCATTTCCTTATGTGCTACTTTTAATACTCACCTCCTTAAAAATCCCAGCCGGCTCAGGTGAAGATCATATCATTTTAAATGGTTTTAAATATTATAGGTTAGGTTGATCATGTTATGTTGAAACCTACAATATTTGAATACTGTGGAAACTTTTTAAGTGCTGTAGGTAAGAAGCTCTTTAAAAGCTCTTGAGTGTTATTTGTTAGAAATGGCATAGCAGTCCGTCAGCTGAGGGAAATGCACTGAGAATATTTTAGACGGCTCCCGGCTCATTTCTGGCCAATTGGTGCATCTCTCCGCTGATAGGTTCAGGGAATCCATCTTGCCTGCATTTGCATTTGCGCACACATATCATCTCAATGGCAGAGAGGGAAGAGGTGTTTTTGGGGTTTATTTTCCTAATCTTGCTCTCTTACGCTCTTCCTTACCTACAGCACCTTTAAGTTATGTACTTTTTTATTATCGTTAGGCATGACGTTAAACACATGGGTCACACAAAAAAAAAGAATGGCCTCTAGAAAAAAACAACATGGCTTTATTTCAGCTTCGCAGAGAGGAAGAAGGGCTTCTCCTTTTTCTCTTACATAAACATGTAGGCTCGGATAAACTGCAAACATGTAAAACCAAATGGAGTGAGCCATGGCTTTGTGATAGCTTGTGTTATGTAAAAACATGTGAAAAACACAGACGTGTCTGCATGTACATATTTGTACAAAGGGCATGTACAAGTGGATGCAATATGATAGCTGTAAACCATTGAAGTGTAACCCAACACACTAAAAACCAGGCTGCAAGAATAGCACCACCTCTGGTGGAAGTGGATATTTCGCGTTACTTCAATTGATTAGAGGTGATGTCATTTCAGAGGTTGACAAGCCACCACTTTGAGGAAATACAAACTGGTGATTGTTGTGTTGCGTTTGGTGCTGTCCATGCTGGTGGATTTTCAATGTGTGTCAAATCATTAGGTGGTTGAAATTATGTGCAAGTATGTGTGAAACGCCAAACTTCCGTTGACCTCCCATAAAAAAAGGTTTCTGCATAAGATTGCAGTATAAATAAATTGACCAATCCAATTGACTGCATTGAATGTAACCAGCACTGACATGACAATTACCCACATGCCCGGCCTTCCACCCAACCCCAACTCATTAAATCTGTATAAGAAAATAAAATTGCATATGAACGTATATGACTGCATACACAAACAGGATCCCCATCTCCATTCTGCTCCCATATTTGTTCTTCTTAGCAAACCCCCTGGCTCCTCCCCCCTCCCCACTATGTGATTTCCACCCCCTTGGACATGTGACATCATCAGAGCTCGTCGTGTCTCTTGGTGAGGTCCTCTCCGTAGTTAGTCGCCTGGCTCCCCACAAACATATTCCAATTGGCCAGAATCTCCTCCTTGCTCATCTTGTCGTCCTGCGTGCGAGATTTCATTCACCACCATCAGCCACATTTGAACCCATCATTGGGGGGAGGAGGAGGAAGGAGGTGGTGGTTGGGGGGGGGGGGGGGGGGGATGATTGATAGTAAAACAGATACAGAGAGAGAGAGCCAAAGTAAAGAAAGAACAAACAAATGAAATAAAAGGTAATGATGAAGTGATAAGAGATGGTGTAAGACAAAAGAGAGGGGGAGGGAGAGAGATGCTTGTTAGAATTAACAGTTCATTACACCCAATTATTCCCATTATGCTGATTATTTGCGTAACGCTGGTGACAGTGATTGCATGAGCGTGTGATGTGAGCCGTGAGTGTTGGGCCCTCTGCTACGTCCCTCATCATCAGCCTGGAGCGAGAGCGCGCTACGGCGTGGGCTCTTGTTGTGTTTGGACGAGAACACTCATTGTTTTCGCCGATTACCTGAATAAGTTCACCGTCTTAAACTAGTAATACAGAATACCTTTCCCCTCTGTGGAATTTTACTATTTATGCATTTTAAACCTACCAAATATGAAACATTCGATTGATGAAAACACATTACTTCAAATATAAATAAAAAGACACAAAATATAGGTCAGGTTGTTATGCTTGGAGAAGTCCAGTTTGGTCAGGTGAACAGGTAGACCGGAAATTATATTTTTAACTGATCAGGACATTCTATACACACTGGGCTATTATGGATCTTTGTCCACCAAGACAAACGAACCTTATAGGATCACAATATGAAAAGCTACTTAGCAAAAGGTGGTCAACCGTCTACGCTCTGACTGCTATGTCACTTGGGGAAATCTCAAAGATGTTCACTCTCCTATGCAAAGTTGCATTTTAACGGTGTAAAGATGAATGAAACACAACAATCAAACCTCAAACTCTAGAGAAACACAAGTTAAGGCCATTCCTGTTTTTAATGGTTCAAATTAGTTCAAATTGCACTAATTCGTCTGGCAAAGTGACATCATCTGGTACTAATTTGATCCTATTAAAAAAAATAGCATTTGAATGAATTGGATTGTACTTTGATGGAACCAATTAACTGAATTGTTTTGAAAAGAAGTCCAACTTTAAAGTCAACTTAGATATGGCCCACGGAACTGAACATCGGTAGTCATCACAATTGTTTTAAAATAGGCTTGTGCATTACCGTGTCTTGTTTCTGCTTTGAGATGCCTTTGCCTCTTTGTCTGTTGTGCTTGTCGCCCATTTGTCATTTATGTATTTGGAGGCTCAGGTTTCCCTTCTAGGGATTCATGAAGTGTATCTTTTCTGATCTTATCCACCGTACATCAGGCCTGTAGAGGAGAGGAGAGCATCGAGACCTACCTTGTTTGTGTCCGTCTCATGGATTAAGTGTTTGGCCTCATTGTCAGCATGATCCACCTCGGTGGGCAGCACCCACTGAGCCACCTCACTGGCATCCAGGTAGCCATTCTGGAAAGAGACAGAGACAAACAGAGAGAGAGAGAGTTAGACTGAGACAGACAGAGAGAGTGAGACCGAGACTAGACACATGGTCTTGGATTCAAACCTAATTTTGCTTGGAAATTGATCATTTTAAATTGATTTGCCATCTGCATGAGAGAACAAACTAGTAGAAGTCAATGAATTTCCATTAAATGCCTGAATTGTAGGGATCCTAAACTGTTTCAAAAATGTTTAAAAAAAATCAAATAACAGTATGAATAAAATCCAGATAAAATACAAACACAAACACAGTTGACAATAAAACTAAGTAATACAATAAGAGACTAGAATCAAATATGAATATGAATACATACTGGTATTATGTAGGATAATAGGATGCTAATAAAATATTTATCATAGTGTTACTAATAACCCTCGGATATAAACACTTTGTTCACCTTGTTAATGTCTCTAAACTCTGTAAAGTGTTTCCTTTCAGTGACCACCCACTCCGGCTCCTTCTCCCCGTCTTCCGGTGTGAACATGTCCCCTGAGAACGACACATATCCTGGCTCATTTTATACTCAAAACCCTTTTCATATACGATTAGCCCATCACAAAATAAATGTCAAACCGGATGGACTGCTCCAAAATGCAGGCCACACAATTGTTGTTGTTGTTGTTGAGCAATTGCAATACTCTGTTGCACCAGAGATGGTGCCGTTCTTGACGTTTGATTTTATTCTTTAGTTCAACCACTGTTCTAGAAGAAAACTAAGATCTGAATTGAAAGATTCTCTTGGTGCTTCAGTTGGTTCTTAAAAAGCACAGAGAAAATATCTGTTCTACATGTCCGATAGAAAAGAGACAGACAGATAGATAGAGAATAGATCGCCTACCAATGTATTCATGAATATCCACCTTTCCATCGCTGTTCTTGTCAATGTCATCCATCGTTTCCTAGGTGATAAAAGAGTAAACTATAGATAAGTTCATCTTGGGAAAATTATAATGTTTGGTTGAAAATGTTTGGTTACAAATGTTGGCCGCACTTTGGGCCACATATTGTTTAAACAGTTGCAGAATACAGGAAACACGTGAACACGGAGTCAAAAGGTATACGGTGTGGTAATGGTAGCCACCTGCACCACCAGGTCCCTCATGTAGTCAAACTCCTCAGGGTGCAGGAAGGCGGTGAACTCCTCCCGCGTGGCGATACCGTCGTGGTCGCGGTCGGCCTCCTTGAAGCGGCGCTGGTCGCGGGTCAGCATGGCCTTGTAGGTGGCCTTCTCCTCCACGTCGTCGAACTCCTCACCTGGTTCAGAGACCCAGTGGGACGCATTAGCCAAGTACAATCATCGCTGTTACGACAGCGTGCACGTCATGGAAGCTAAACTGGGTTATATTGAATTATAGATCAGCAACAAGGATACGATTTAGTTTAGTTCAGTGGCTTTTCAGTTCCCGACTAAATCAACTTGAAATATTTAGCAAAGAAAGTAGATATTTTAATGGATTAAAAAGGACTTTATAAGGAAATCAGCCCAAGCTGCATGTGCCTAGCTTAGCTACATTAGCATGAGAGTCTTTAGCGGATCTCGGGTGGGGGGGGTGTAAAGTGGTACTTTGTGGGCCAGATGTTTGATTAGCTGAACCAGCTGTCAATAACACTCATATGTGACACTGCTAGCAGCGGTCTGCTCTAAGGCGGGCCTTGGTCGTCTTAAGTTTTAGCAATGCAGGTCTCTCTCTCTCTCTGTCTCTCTGTCTCTCTGTCTCTCTGTCTCTCTGTCTCTCTGTCTCTCTCTCTCTCTGTCTCTCTCTCTCTCTCTCTCTCTCTCTCTCTCTCTCTCTCTCTCTCTCTCTCTCTCTCTCTCTCTCTCTCTCTCTCTCTCTCTCTCTCTCTCTCTCTCTCTCTCTCTCTCTCTCTCTCTCTCTCTCTCTCTCTCTCTCTCTCTCTCTCTCTCTCTCTCTCTCTCTCTCTCTCTCTCTCTCTCTCTCACACACACACACACACACCTTAGTTAATGCCTTAAGCTCCTTTCTTCAATATGAGATGCACAGCTCCCTTTTGTTTTATACAGCCCCAACCTCCTCCTTGTACCCTGGTAGTAGCCGTAGGTGGTGTTCTTGTACTCCTCCCAGCTGATCTTGTTATCTCGGTTTTCGTCGTACTCCCTCCAGTGTTTGTTCACGTTCTCCTCGATGTACCTCCTCTGGCGGTGCTTGATCCAGTAGTGGAGCTCCCCGTGGCTCACGTAGCCATCCTTGTCCGTGTCGATGCGGCCCACAATCTTCCTGCAAAAAGAATAAGGCAGAGTAGGTTGAAACCATTTAGGTTTGTGATTTAAATAAGGTTGTAGGTTCTCCAAACTCTAGTGTAACTTTGTAGAAAACCTGTGGCTGCTGTTATGTCTACTCCATTTCTATGAAGTATTAAAATGGAATGAACCTGGGTTGAATAAGCATGATTACATATACATACAGCCAACATGTGTTGGGATGAGGTTTTACTTAACTTCTTGAAATCAAATATCACTAGTGTTACTCTAATGTTAGTCAAATATAAGGTTAGTTTAATGTTTGTCTAATGTTAGTGTTAATCTAATGATAGTCTAATGTAAGTGTGAGTATAATGTTACTGTTAGTCTAATGTTGGTCTAATGTTAGTGACTAGTTAGTCTCATATGGTCTAATGTGAGTAATGTTAGTCTATTGTTGGTCTGATTTTAGTGTTAAACTATTGTTGGTCTAATGTTACTGTTAGTCAATTGTTGTTCTGATTTTATTGTTAGTCTATTGTTGGTCTGATGTTAGTGTTTGTTTATTGTTGGTCTGATGTTATTGTTAGTCTGATGTCAGTGTTAGTCTGTTGTTGGTTTGATGTTATTGTCTGTGTTAGTGACTAGTAAGTCACAAGTAGTCTAATGTTAGTCTAATGTTGGTCTGATGTTATTGTTAGTCTATTATTGGTCTGAAGTTAGTGTTAGTCTAATGCTGGTCTGATATTAGTCTGTTGTTGGTTTGATGTTATTGTTAGTCTAATGCTGGTCTGATGTTATTGTTAGTCTGTTGTTGGTCTGATGTTATTGTCAGTCTATTGTTGGTCTGATGTGAGTATTAGTCTAATGCTGATCTGATGTTATTGTTAGTCTGTTGTTGGTCTGATGTTAGTGTTCATCTATTGATAGTCTGATGCTATTGTTGGTCTATTTTTGGTCTGATGTTAGTGTTAGTCTAATGCTGGTCTGATGTTAGCGTTAGTCTGTTGTTGGTTTGACGTTGTTGTTAGTCTAATGTTGGTCTAATGTTAGTGTTAGTCTATTGTTGGTCTGATGTTAGTGTTTGTCTAATGCTGGTTTGATGTTATTGTTGGTCTGATGTTATTGTTAGTCTATTGTTGGTCTAATGTTAGTGTTAGTCTAATGCTGGTCTGATGTTATTGTTAGTCTGTTGTTGGCCTGATGTTAGTGTTAGCCTAATGTTGGTCTGATGCTATTAGTCTTATATTGGTCTGATGTTAGTGTTTGTCTATTGTTGGTCTGCTGTTAGTGTTAGTCTATTGTTGGTCTGATGTTATTGTTAGTCTGATGTCAGTGTTAGTCTGTTGTTGGTTTGATGTTATTGCTAGTCTATTGTTGGTCTGCAGTTAGTGTTAGTCAACTGTTGGTCTGATGTTGGGGTTAGTCTAATATTGGTCCGATGTGAGCGGAACGTACGCCAGCCTGACTTTGCTCTCCTCTGGGGTGAGCTGGTCAAAGGTCTTGGACTCCTCCTTGCCTAAGAAGGCCTCGTGGTCGTACTGGAAGTCAGTGGCATCTTTGTGGGCATGGTCACTGAGGTCACCATGGCGATGGACACGCTTTTCCTGAGCAGGAACGGCGAAGGATGTGCCCGCAAGGAGAAAGGATGACACAAGTAGCTGCAGCAACATCTTCACCTTCTAAATGATGGAGGGTTAGAGAGAGAGAAAGAGAGAGAGAGAGAGAGAGAGAGAGAGAGAGTTATAAATGTTAAAAGAATGTTATAAATTAAAAACATTTCCTTCAACTATAAGGCCATAAGTTCTCCTACATAGAGTAATGTAGTGCTAACAACGATAATAAAATAGTATTTCATGATATAACATTTATTTACGGTTCAATGTAATACACATAGGTTATGACTGAATTTAACAATGAATGACTAAATATAATGCAATTGTCTGACTCAAAGGGCAATCAACGATCTGCACTTCTGACATTTCGTGCACATTACCGAATAGTGAATGAAAAGTCTTCATAAAAGATACAGGCCTTGCAAGACGATGGTAAGTGTTAAGCAAAATCAACGTTTGATAATCACGAAAAACGTTAAACTATTTAACAACATGCTTAACCAACTCCAGGGAAAAACACTCACCAGTTTGGAGCAACACCTCAAATGTAGGATGAGTACGCGTTGGCAGTCGCCCTTGCCCCTTTAAATTCTTCAATAAGGGGAGGCGGTGAACTACGTGAAACGTATCCAATGAAAAGTTGCAAAGTTTGGTAACGGTATTTAAATGCGTTCCGATTGGCTATAAGGCGCCACGTTGACACGCGGACGCGCGTTGCAGAACCATCCATCGCCGGAGCGCGCTTAAAAATATTCTGTTAAGGTTACGACTTGAAAGTTTTCATCAGGATTTCGTTCTGTAGCCCATATGAGACGATGGAGCTACGTGTCCATACGAATAAACAGTACGCCATGCGTGTATGGTCTAAATTATATATTTCACTGAAGAGTTGATCGCTAAGGCTATTTTTAAATTATATTCGAATACTATATCGTAGAATTAAACGTTATTCTTGTTTGCTACTTTGTGACAAAATCTTTAATCGCATGACTGAATAACACGCCCAGTAGAATTGTGTTGACGCTTTTCCCCCCAACACCACAATGCCCACATTAACAAGACAAGACGCCTGGGGGCAGGATAGGACGCTTTATTATTATTATTTATTTTTTATTTTTTAGGAGGAACTAGAAACATTTGGTCAGGATGACGCTCGAACAACCACATGAACACCGCTTTAACTGTCGTAATTGTAAAAATAAAAATTATTGTAATTATTGTATAGGTCCAGCTAGTCCCTTAATTTACCATTCAGGCATTAATATACCACCTGCTGGTTGTTTGACTTTGTGTTTTGCTTCCCCGTTGTTCTCGTTTTGAGATAAAAAAAAACCTTTATCAATGTTGATATAAGGGTAAAAGTCTGTCAGTAGCGGTTTTTGTTAAATGAAGATAAACCAAGTTTGTAGTAGGCCTACAAATAGTTGGCCCTTGTTAATATATATATATATACATATATATATATATATATACATATATATACAAATAGTACCTAAGCTATATGTGTATAGCCTATATTTATGAGACCGTACTAATCTGTGATTGGTCATTTAGTACATACACATCAGTGTTCGCCTGAATGCTGCATATGGATCAGTATGGCCTTCTGTCCTGTCTGCTGTGTAGCTCCTTCCGGCACACTGACAGAAGCTGCTAAATAGGGCTCGTACACCGCACATCCCGAGGACCGCCTCTATTTTGGAAGCGTACAAAGTATTGAAATGTTAGTTGTTTATGTCTGTATATCTTCTTTTTTTTGGGGTCATTATTTAGTCATTAATCGTGAAATTAGTTGTCATTATGGGGAAACACTGTTGTGTTTGAAGCTGCTACAGCGTTTCTCGTGCGAGACGTGGCAAAACAACGTTTTCATCAGCCTAGGTTACGGAAAAGTGAGGTTGGTTTAGGATTTTACAGTACTACAACTCTCAACAGTAGGTCCTCTCAATATGGCAGAGAATCGCCCCAAAAAAAATCCCATGATGCATTCTGATGAACAAGTCGTATAAAGGCTTGGATCTCTACCAACTCAAGGCTTCGACATATCCTATACACTTAGGAAAAGAATCACTTCTCATTTTGTCGTAAATCAACAGAAAAAAACGGTGCTTGGCAAAAAGTGGTGTTTGATAAGTATTTGCATATTTAACACAGACGGATCATTGCACGCCTCTAAACACTCTAGAATAGGAATTCATTTTTCAATTGACCTTATCATGTTTTCAAACCTTTTCTTTGCTGTGTTTTTAATGAATTTTCCCTAATGGTATGTTATCAGTTTGCAATATAAAAGCAATATAATCATCTTGGCACTCAATTATTCTCCGATTTCCAAGGCATTTAGGAATTGAAACCGACTGCAACAATCTTATTCACATATGCACTTTTGCACCTATCAGGTCTGTTATCTACACCCAAATGTGGTATATTGTTGACATCCAGAGAGCTTGCTCTAGCACGCCCCAAGCACTCACATACAGGACACAGCAGCACTGACCCACAACAAAGGCCACAGACATTTCTAGGTTTTTGGCACCAGTAACTATACCTACAAGCCAATATGTGTATTGTATTTACACCGAGTGAACTAACTTTTCTCTATATGTTTGGAAACAAAGTTACAATGGATGATTTTTTTATTAATATTATTTGTGCCTAGCAGTCTGTCCATCTCACTAATAACTATATTGATTTGCAGTAACATGTTTCTGGCTTCACAAATACATAAGCATCCACATAGAAGACGAACAAGTCCTGAATTCCTTTTTATTGTACTAAGCAGCTAAACACCTTTTTTCTTTTAGCCCTATACGTCTCAACCTTTTCTCGACATCTTCATCCATCCCAACCCCCCCCCCCCTCCCCTCTCCCTCTCGTGCTCTCTCCCATTTTCAACCTCTGTGCTCTTTTTCTCTCTCCCCCTCTCTCTCTGCTCTTGCCTGGCCCTGCGGTGCTGTGTCTGCTTCCGTGGAGCGATCGAAGGTGACATGGGCAGCGAGTGAGGACGGGAGGGGAGGGGGAGGGGGAGGGGGAGGGGGAGGGCCCGCCCGCGCCACAGTGTAGCCCGCGGGCATACAACGGCAGAGAGAGAGCGGGAGGGGGGGGAGAGAGGGAGATAGAAAGAGAGAGATAGAAAAAGAGGGATGGACAAAGAATGAGAGGAAAGGGAAGAACAAGAAGGAATAAGGGGGAAGATTGAGAGAGAAAGAAAGAGAGAGAGAGGGAGGGAGCGAGAGAGAGATGCGCTGGGCAAAGCTGTAATTCATAAGAAATGAATATTTCAGCGTTAATGTATCGGAGCTGAACCCAGCCCCTCCCCACTCTCTTAACAAGGGGGTGGTTGTTTTCCTGTGTGTGTGTGTGTGTGTGTGTGTATGTGTGTTTGTGTGTTTGTGCGTATGCAGAGATGGTGGTCACTGAAGGTGGTAGTGACAGCGTGATTTTAAAATGTATGCATGCGTGTGTAGTAGACAACGCCAGAGTCACCCCCTCCAACCACACAACAACCCAACTCACACACACACACACACACACACATTGGCCACACGTGCATTGTTTTTGTTTTAAAGATATGATGTTAATTTGTTCCGGCGTGGTTGCCATGGTGAACTCCCAACCCCCAACCCACACACACACAGACAGACACACAAGTGCACCCACTGGCGAGGGCAAGAGAGAGTGAGAGATAGAGAACGGGAGACAGAGGGTGACAGAGAGGAAGTAACAAGAGTCTGAAAAAAGCTGCCCTGAAGCGGACATCATATTCAAGGAGCCTGCACGCTGCTGCATGGAAGAACACACGCTCACACAAAACACAAACATACGCACACACACAAGGGGGCACGTGCACATACACACACACACACACACACACACACACACACACAACCCTGCTTGCATGCAGACTCGCACATCCAATTGCTGCCCTTTCGTTAATTTTTATTTTGAGATAATATTGGAGGAGTAGAATAGAGGAGTAGAATAGAGTAGAGTGGAATCTTTTGAAATGTTAATGTAAATGTTTCTAAGGTTTTCTATTTTATGACTAAAGGAGGAATGGGTGAGAGTTTGATATGGCAGACAGAGCAGGACACATGAGAGTAGAGAAAGTGAGAGAGTGGCTAGTGTGGAGCAGAGGAGTAGAGGTTGAAGACAGAGAGGCGAGGAAAGGAGGGAGGAGGTGGAGCAGGAGGAGGTGGAACAGGAGGAGGTGGAGCAGGAGGGGGAGGGGGAGGAGGGGTAGAGAGTGTGGAGTCTTGTCAACCGGAAGTAAAACAGGTTGACACCCTCCTCCTTCCCCATCTTCCCCTCGTTTCTCTGTGTGTGTCCTCTTAAGCCCCCCCCCCCCCCCCCCCTTCATCTGCTCAAGTCATCCTGCGGTCTCCCCCTGTGTGTTTACCTCCACAACTCTCTCCAACTTACACTTTTGAGCCCCGATGGCTAACTTTCCCTATCTATCTATCCATCTATCTATCTATCTATCTATCTATCTATCTATCTATCTATCTATCTATCTATCTATCTATCTATCTATCTATCTATCTATCTATCTATCTATCTATCTATCTATCTATCTATCTATCTATCTATCATCTATCTATCCATCCATCCATCCATCCATCCATCCATCCATCCATCCATCCATCCATCCATCCATCCATCCATCTATCTATCTATCTATCTATCTATCTATCTATCTATCTATCTATTTCTCTCTATATTTATTTATTTATCTATCTGTCTATCTATCTATTTATCTATCTGTCTATATATTTATATATATATTTATATATCTGTCCATCTATCTCTGTCTGTCTGTCTGTCTGTCTAGCCATCTATATAACCATCTCGTCTGTTGGTCTGTCATAGGTTTATTTAATCCACAAATCGATTTATTAAAACACGACCCCATTATGGATGGTGGGATTATAAATCCATTATTAGTATTAGTATTTCCCAGTACCTTTTCTACTAAGCTTTCCTTTTTTATGTCTTTGGGTACGAGGGTTCTGTTTTTTTTCTCCTCTGAGCTAATCCAATGAAATATGCAAATAAGATGTCATGACCGTGTCAAAGTGCAGTCAGAGAGAAAACACGCACAAACACACCCCGGCATGCGTGTGATTTTGTGTGTGTGTGTGTGTTGGGGGGCTGGGGTAGTAGTCATGTCTTGATCTATAGAGGATGGCTATGTTGGCAGTGTATGGAGCAGAATGGTGTACATCAGTGATGATGTGTATTGGATGGGGGGGGGGGTAGGAGATTCCAGGGGGTCTTTGTTGGATTTATAGCGTTGATATCCAGAGGCCACTGGGTTTTAAATTGATCCCATAGAGATAATATGGTAATGTTACCTGTATTAAGCTGAGGGTCCAAGTGTGACATGAAGAACAACGTTTTGTGTACGTCCCTTTGGGCAGAATATGCTGAAAGCAGAACTACAGCCATATGTAAAAATATAGAACCATGTCAATTGGATGGAATTTTACACTGTAATCCTGTGTAAAGCAATCTAGTTGAAGTCCATGTAATATAAGATACCAGCGCATTTAGGATAGGATATCAGACTAAAATGTCTCTATTAAGTTATTTTGACAATTTACATATACGATAACAATTGGATTGTAGATATTGAATTTGAGTGTGGCATGTCATCATATAATCAATAATTACCTCCCATTTAATAAAATCCACTGACCTCTGATCTTAGATATTCATCTTTGTCCAAAATAAACAAATTAGAAAAATGAAAATACAGAAAACATTGACTTTGAGTGCGCATGTTTTTATTTTGATATTTTCTTTCCCCTGGTACATGACAACAATGATATAAGGATATGAAAGCATTTTGCGATTATTGATATTGCCGTGGTTACAGTGTTCCCAATGCAGGTAATGTTCCCAATGCAATGCACCCTTACCATACGACTGGCTTGTAGCTGGTGGGTTTGTACCCACCCACCAGCTACAAGTACAACTGTACAACTAGCAGTACTGTAAAAATACAAATAATAATGCTTTAGGAATTTGGAAACTGTAGAAAAAGTAACAATGAACTAAAGGACATAGTGGAGAACTTGAAATATATATTTTTCAGTCACAAAATAAAATGTTATTACCACATATATTGGATCTGAATATTTAGATGTTTGCAGTTTGTGTACAGAGGAGGTGAGGTATGTTATTTGAAACTTTCCAGCCATGTTATTCTCCATATCTCCAAGAGGTATGTCTTGTACATTTTTATATCTTTAAAAGCCCTCCTCTTCTCCATGCGACCCCCGCTTATTGCCCTCTCTGTCTGTCTGTCTGTTTGTCTCTCTGTCTCTCTCTCTCTCTCTCTATCTATCTCTGTCTCGCACACTCTCTCTCCATTTCTCTCCCTCTCTCTCTTACACACTCTCGCTCCATTTCTCTCCCTCTCTCCCACTCTCTCTCTCTCTCTCTCTTTCTCTCCCTCAATTCTCTCCCTCTCTCTCTCTCTCTCTCTCTCTCTCTCTCTCTCTCTCTCTCTCTCTCTCTCTCTCTCTCTCTCTCTCTCACTCACACTCTCACTTCACCAGCCCTTTTCCTGGCATTAAGTCCAAACCTGACACTGACACTGAGTCTGTGTGTCATCCCTCCCTCCCTTCCCCTCTCTCGTTCTCTCCTCATCCCCTCATCCCCTCTCTATACCTTCCTCACTCTCCATCCCGCCCTCCACCCACCCACCCACCCGGCCCGCCCTCCCTCTCTCCATCTATCGCTCCGAGGACCAGAGTGCCTCCAGACACATTTCTCTCCCTCTCTCTCTCTCCCTCTCTCCTTCTCTCGCCTGGCACCCCTCCCTCTCCCCCTCCATTTCGCTCTGTCTAATTCTCTTCATCTCTCTAACTGACTCTCTCTCTCTCTCCTTCTCTCTCTCGGCACGCACACGCTCACTGCTTCGCTCTCTCGCACAGACACAGTCAACAAAAGCGAGGTCAGGGAAGTGGGATGAAGGGACAGTGAAGTAGGAAGCGAGAAAGCTGGGAGGAAAGAAAGAATCCAGAAGAGAAGCAAAGAAACAAGAAGAGAACAGAAAACGGAGAATTTGTCACGACTCACCTGGTTCTAGGTGAGTGGGAGAGAGAGAGAGAGAGAGAGAGAGACAGAGAGAGAGAGACCAAGAGAGAGAGAGGTATTTGAAGGCACTGTGGCTAACGTGGTGAACATGGCACCCTCACACCTACCAAGCCTATTTGACCTTTGACTTTTCCTACCCAGGTTGCAAAAAGTTTACTTAGTTTATTTGTCATTTATTGCTGAATCTATATTTTTTGCATGTGCTCAGAAGTTTTAAAGTGTGTTCTGAAATATAAAAAAAAAGGATAGAAAAATGAAATTGTGTGGTGTTGCCACGACGTGCATGCTGCCTGGTCTGATAGACTGCCGGATTATTAGAAGTGCATCCATTACAATATGGTTACAGCTGAATTTTCTACTGGCTGCTGATGCTCTCTTCCCCACTATTTTAAACCTTTCTGAGTTCTGCAGGCTGAAAATAGTTTGAAATGCAAAATTTGACATTATTTGGTTCAACGATTAAATGCTGAAAGTATGAATGGAGGACTTGCTTTCTGAAAGTAACTGATCATGTCTACTTTCAATAGTCTTCCAACATTTAGACCTGTTTCATATTCATCCCGCTGAGATGTACAACACGTTGTTCATTGCAGATTCTCATAGATCTATTTAATGTCTACAATGCTTGTCATTTCCAGTGTCCGTTACTGAAACCTTTAAATTCAGGCAAGCGGAGCTAAGGATTCAAACTATCATTTTCACCAGCCTATGAAGACATTAAAGTAACAGGCTAGATGAAAAGCACACCTGGCTCAAACTGATGACGCGAAGCAATCTTTTAAACAACATCTGTTATTTAATAAAGCAGTTAGGCAATCCAAAGTAAAATCTGCACAGGGCTCAAACAGGTAGACCCAAACAAAATGATGGTAATACGAAAAAGAGGCTAACAAGTGCCAATGCATTTCTATCAATACACAAATGTACACGTTTGCATAACAAGTTTGTCACTACCGGCACTCAATTTAAATTGAACAAAGATGTTCTTGTCATCTTTCCCCTGGACCAAATCAAAGAAATGGAAATATTTCCAGCTGCTGAATGTAAGCGTATCCATCTTCCAAGCTAGCTTGGAAGTCATCTTTTTTTAATTATATATATATAATATATAATATTATTACTAAAATTGTATTAGTAATTAGTTACACTACTTGTTACTTGGGAAAGTAATATTATTGCTGTAATTCTTTACTAATAATGCATTACTGCCCAATACTGGTCATTTCTACGCTTTACTCAGAGAAAATAAAAATAGAAATACAATAACAGAACGGAATTGATGTCATTCAAAGATACTAAATGATGATATGATGGTAAAGAAGTTTATAAAGCTATTTAACTTTTACAGTGCATGTGTGTTATAAAATGAACAAGCATTTTTTCAGTTCACTTTGCCCTCTGGTTATCAAAGCATTTAATACAGCAAACAGTTATACTGCCACAGCTATACTGCCATTGCCTTTGTGTGTACGTGCATGGGTGCTAGGATCCGTATTGCTGCATTTTATTTGCTATGTGATGTGCTGTGCTAGCCGCTAGCACGTTGCGCTACTGTCTGAGCTTACAGTCTTGCATGGCCCTGGTCTAATGGCTCTGGTCGGAAAACAGCAGCGTCCCCCCAACAACACTCTGTGGCCCCTCGTGTCATTAGGCTCATTAACATTTAGTGTTGTCAACGCTTGTATGCAGGCCGTCTAATGTCAGACCACACTCTCCTCTCAAGCATGCACATGTTTAACAGACTGCGTGTGTAATTGTGTGTGTGCGTGTGTGTGTGTGTGTGTGTGTGTGTGTGTGTGTGTGTGTCTGTAGATGAACTCTCCATGGGGTTGATAGGAGAGGTGTTTTATGTGTTTTGAGGTTATCTGGTTAACATTACGTTTTGTGTGTGTGTGTGTTTGTGTGTGCATGCATGTGTGTGTGTGTGTGTGTATGTGTGTGTGTGTGTGTGTGTGTGTGTGTGTGTGTGTGTGTGTGTGCATGCATGTGTGGGGGTGTGTAAGCATCCAAATATAAGTTCTGAATGGCTAGAGTAAATAAACAACCTATAGCATTCCACAACCTATAGCATTCCATAGCATGTGTAATACCAATGATATACAATTACTGTACATGCCACACTTACTTACATTCTTTCACATAGATTATTTTATCTTTACCTCCTCTCTTCTTTCCTTTCCCAACAGCTTGCTGTTCTCCGAGGGTGGCCTACCAGTCTGAAGTACACAAGGCGTGTGTTAGGAAGGGGAGAGAGGGAGATACACAAAGAGACATCACACACACACACACACACACACACACACACACACACACAAGGGGACACAGGGTCATGTGTGAGAAAATCACCATGCTTAATCTACAGAGTGGCACCGACTGGACATCAGGCAACAGCTGGTATCACCAGCCTATGGGCGTGCATGGCTCAGGTAAGCGAGATAAACGAAGGCCCAGTCATCCACTGCACTTCGATTTACACTTTAAAGAAGGGAACGCTTGGAACATTAATGTAGACAAGGTGGGAAATAGGGGAGGGCCAGGGGCGGCCGAACCCCCCTGGATGTGATGAGGGCCCTGTAGATTCACCAGGAGAACTATTGGGGAGGTCTAATCAATTAAACTGAAATTTAAAATATAATAAGAGGTATGTAACATTTTGATCAGTTATGCTTCACGCTTTACAATCTTTGCAATTGTTTCTCAATTGTCTTTGGAATGAATACATTCTGATAATTTATTAGCCTAAATTATATTCTTACACTGTATATTGTCTGAATGTTTTTTGTATTCCCTAGCTGTGACAAAAAGACCCCAAAATGTCTATGGTCAATGAAAGATTGGAGACCCCCTGAATGTCGCATTATAATTTGCATCCTGCATGTAGAGTATAGGTTCCATTATGATGTTGCTGTAGAGTCCCACCCTGGACAATGTGAAGTCACTCCATTGGTTTGGTGGCAGAAATCAATCAACATGGAAACTCCATGACGTTCCTTTGTTCTCCTTGTGTAGGTACAACTAATGTAAAATTACAACAAATAGAACAATCTAATTTATATTTCAATGCAATATTAAAAATATATATTTTTGCTTTAATCTTTGTATTTTAGACTTGTGACACAGACTTCAATCTAGACTTCTAATTGAGATACAAGCCCCTTCACCATTATGTGCTGCTGTTTGTGTTTCCTTTATGTAGGCCTGTGATTATGTGTGTGTGATTGCATTTAGCTATTGGCAAATAGCTGCTCAGTCATGCGTGAGATTTTTCTTGTCACCCCAAGCCAATGAAGTCAACAAACAAGCTTCCCTATTTTCTCTGTCATCCTCTTATTTCTCCTACACTTTGACACAATATTTTTGTTTTCTCTCAATCACACACTACATCCTTTAAAAAATGTTTTTAAACCTCTTTCTCCTCTTTCTTGCAGACGGCTGTGTGATGGATGAGGTGGGCTTGGGCATGATGGGTGCAGAGCGGGGGCAGAGGGAGAGGGAGGAGGCGGACGAGTCCCAGCTTCACCTGCAGCTCAAGAGGAAGCTCCAGAGGAATCGCACCAGCTTCAGCCAGGAGCAGATTGACGCGCTGGAGAAGGGTTAGTACTCCTGTCCCAGGCTTTGCTCCAGGCCTTCCATGTCTATTGCAGCCAAAAGTATTTGGATACAATACATTTGAAGAAGGAAAAGAGAAAGAAATACATTTGATTTGCTTTGCATCATATTTCTGCAAGTTTTGAAGAGTTTGTTCAGCACAATTTCCTAATTAAAAAAGGAAAATAAAATCTTTTTTTAAGACCTTAGTCAAGGTCTATTTAACTTTTTTTTTTTGTTAAATTGGACAATGCATTTGAAAAAATGCGGGTAGAAGGGGAGGAGCTGATGATGAATGGCGTTAAAATCTCACCAATACAACCTTACAGAAACTCTCTGCTTCTGTCATAATCTTTTTTTTAGTAGGTGAGGTCCTGATCATATCAAATGTGGAACGCTGGACCGAGTAGATACATACAGATGATTGTTGTTGTAGATTGCTTACTAATGAGCTAATGATGCATCAGAGACTTGAAGCAACTATATGGGCTCAGTTGCACACAAGACAAACAAACAAAAGAAAGAAAAATAAATGCACCGTTTGACTAGCTTCGTGAGCTGTTTGACCGTCTCTATCTCTCTTTCTGCCTGGCAGAGTTTGAAAGAACACATTACCCGGACGTCTTTGCTCGAGAAAGACTTGCAGCCAAGATAGACCTCCCGGAGGCTCGCATTCAGGTAATACATAAATGATGCTATGTTTCCCCCTAGTGGTAGTTCTGAGCGTTACAACCCTTAGAACTGGTCCTTCACTGGCCCGATCTCTATCGCCATCTTTTGTACACATATATGTTGGCCTTAAATTGGGGCCATTTTACAAATGTTGAATTGCTGATTTAAGTGATAATTCGCTCAGTCAAATATGTAACAGGCAGGCATACAAAAAAAAACTATTTAAGACAGAATATTTTGTTATTGTCACCACATACAATGTGTGAATGTAAACTGTGTATTAAATAAGTTATGCATATAAAACATGTAGCTATAGATATATTGATAACCAATGTTGTATAAATGTTATATATGTAGATATAAATGTATGTATGTATGTATATAAATGTTAAATCCCCATGTGCAGGGACATTAATATTCAATCAACTGTTTATATGCTTGTGATTTATGTCATTGTGTTCGTCATTGGGCTTAATTGATGATGAATCCACAGGTGTGGTTTTCCAATCGACGAGCCAAGTGGAGAAGAGAGGAGAAGTTGCGCAATCAGCGGCGGTCAGGGGGCGGGACTTCCTCTTCGACGCAGACACAGACCCCTCTGAGCACTTCCTTCAACTCCAGCGTCTACCACTCTCACCATGGCAACACCTCAGGTATAACATTGCCTCTGATGCTCTGATCAGGTATATTTTTGTATACCATGGTTTGCAATTTATAGGCTACTTCTTCTAGTGTTTCAGAGAGCATATTTTCCTGGCACACAGCCAACTGAAACTGGCAATGCCTTGTTTGCTCTTTGACGTGATTCATGTCGTGGCCCGGCCACATCTACACACATCTCTATATCTCACAAGTGGGAAGATGTTTCAATACTGCTATTGTAGACATGTGGTAGTTAACAAATGAGTGTCACTGATCTTTGGAGTAAATTGGTTGCAATCAAATCCTATCCTATGTTCTCTTGGTAAGCTGCTTAATTCAGCTTTATGTAGAATCCAGATTCTCGTTGTTGACTGTATAGCTTCATTCAGTACAGTATGTAGTACAATGACACTTGACTTTAAGATAGGGTAGGCATTTAGGAGAAACCAGCCAGAATAAAGTAAAAATCCCTCTAAAGATTCCCTGACAAAACCTTTTCTTTTTTATTTCTTTTGGAGAATTTTAACAAATATGACAGAAAATGCCTCTAGAATAAATTGCCTACACTAGCTTTAAACCAAAAGATGTACATAAAAACAGCTCTGAGTTAATCTAATTAATATCATGGCTATACCTATGCAGTGTACTATACTGTAACTAAGTGTTTGTGTGTGTGTGTGTGTGTGTGTGTGTGTGTGTGTGTGTGTGTGTGTGTGTGTGTGTGTGTGTGTGTGTTTGTATGTGTGTTTTTCAGGATCCATGCACAGCAGTCGTAGTGAAACCGCACTCTCTGCCTATGGCTCTCTCTCTGTATTCTCCAATATGCAGGTATACACACACACAAACGCAAACTATTTATATGAGCAACTATATCACAATGATAGGTATGCATACCAATTATGTTTTTAGTTTCAATTTCCGCAATCCATTGTCTTCCCCCTGGCCTCACACAACGCTGTGGCTTCTCTGAACCCTATGACTCACCTATAACAAACAACAAGCACCCTCACACTGTCTGCAAGGTGAAGGACAATCGTCCACTCAGAAATGTTAAGACTGGTCTGTTAGGAAATAGTTGTGTATTACGGTGACAGTTCATTAGAATGACCAAAATAAGGAAAACCTAAGAGGAAATGGAAATGTTCCGATGTTTTAAGTCTTCCAGACAGAATAGAGTTGACATCATGCGTATTGGGGATATTATACTCCAAATCAAAAACATAAGACACAAATACAACATTCCTAAAGTGGACATGATTGAACAACCCATCCTTCACCCTGTTCATTCTTCATTTCACTGACAAATTATTGTGTCATATGTCTTGTTTATTATTGTGAAACATTTCCCTACTTGTATTTACATCAGTACACATTGTTGTTAAAGTTGGGTTACTTCCCTCTAATGCAGCCACTGTAATCCAACAGTACAAGACTGCATTCTCATAATGAAAATCTCTCTCTCATAAAACATTGATATTTTTACATGGGCCAACCCTTAACAAAATTAAGGATATTCTACCACAATGTGATAGCCCTCTGTCAGGGCCCTCTTTTCCAGTGAGAACAGGACTTTAGACCCCCTCTCCCCTGAGACACACACACACACGCCCTAGCACAGTTCTTATAAACAGAACTAGTCATTATGTTTCGTCTTTATCAGGGCTTGATGATAAGCCCTCCACCCCTCCCTTCCACATCCTCCACTGCCCTCCCCTGTTCCTCCTCCGGCCAAGCCTATCCCCTCCTCCTTCCACTCAGGGTGGTGGTGCCGTTGGTGGTGGTGGACGAGGTGGTGCTGGTTGTGGTGGTGCTGGTGGTGGTGGTGAAGGTGCTGGTGGAGGGGATGGATATACTGGTGGTTGTGGTGGTCGTGGCAGTGAAGGTGGTGGAGGTGATGGTGGAGGTGGTTGTGGTGGTGGAGGTAGTGGTAGAGGCGGAGGTGTGGTGGAGGTGGTGGTGGTTGAGGAGCTGGTGGTGCTTGTGGTGGTGCTTGTGAAGGTGTTGGTGGAGGTGGTGGTTATACTGCTGGTTGTGGAGGTGGAGGTTGTGGTGGTGGAGGTCATGGCTTTGTGGGGAACAGAATTTCCTTCCACCTGATACTCACTGAATAATGTTGTACGGTAGTCAGGTCTAAACATCGTTGCTTTTACTAGAAAATTAATTTATCTATGGCTGCCGTTTATACACACAAACATGGATGATAATGCATTATGTAACCACATTATTGGCACACATTGGCCTAGGTATGGTTCTGGGAACACAAGGGCTAGTCTTCACCGTATGTAGCGTCCTTAGGAATGACGTGGAAATGGTTCAACAGCACGTGTCTTCATGATTCAGCAATGCAGCAACAAACCGCACCCACGCAATTATGTCTGCATTTGGCACAACAGCTTATAAATAAACCAACAAATCCAGTGTCTTGTCTGACTCTATCCACACAGACAAATACATGCTTCTTCAAAGTAGACTAATATATTATGCTCAACATCGGTTTACAGTTGATTTGGTTGTGTGGAGAGTCATAAGTGACATTGAGATGTAAATCTATGTTTTGACTGAACCCAAAAGATGTCTTAAGGCTCCAACAGGGAATCGTTCTCATGTTTCCCTACTGCTGAACTAATAACTTCCCTGCCCCTCTCTTCACCCCCGGTCCCCCTTCCCTCTTTCTCAGTCTCTGTCCCCTCAGTCCTCGTCTGCTTCCTACTCCTGCATGCTCCCCCCCTCGCCCGCTGCTCCTGCCCCCCTCCCCCGCAAGTTTGACTCTTCTCTGTACCCATCGCCTCACCTGCACGCCCCGCACTCCAGCATAAGCACAGGTAAGCTGCTTCTACACACTCTATATGTGTGTGTGTGTGTGTGTGTGTGTGTGTGTGTGTGTGTGTAAACTTTTTGTATTATGACAAGTTTTCAGTAAGGGTGGTAAATAACTTGTAAACAGTCTTGGTCTGTGTGTGTGTCAGTGTCTGTGTGTCTCTGTGTGTGTCTTTGTGTGTGTGTGTGTGTGTGCGTGTGCGTGTGTGTGCGTGTGCGTGTGTGTGTGTGTGTGTGTGTGTGTGTGTGTGGGTGCGTGTATAACTTTGGCTTCTTCTCTTTTCTCTCATAATTTCCAGGTTATCTGTCTTCCAGTGCGTCGGTAGGGGGGCAGGTACCAGGAAGTGAGCAGGATTTGGGACAATACTGGACAAGACTGCAGTAAAAAAAAAAATATTTATCCCTGTGGTCACATATCTGTACATATGTTTCGACAGACCCCCCCCCCCCCCCCCCCCCCCCCCCCGCCGCCCCGGCTCACCTCACCCGCCTACCGGACACAAAATAAATTGGGGGGATTTTGTGGAAGATCTGGCAACCTGTGCATTTCAGCGAAGGGCTGATAAGTGGCAGGTAGTGGACCACTGATTAGAGAAAGATTAATGATCATGATGCCAATGAAGCTCAATACAGACTGATCAGTCAATAGGCCCATTTCACAGAGGCATCATTGTAGGACAAACATAGGTGTCAATTATGTGTCTACTCCTTTTATGTACCAGGGCGAGGGTGTCCTATGATGATACCAGTGTGAAAAGGCCATATTAACAATGCAACTCTTATCATAACATAATGGAGAATGGCACAGCAGAACAGAGAAAAATAAGAAGCATTTACTTTAATTAACTGGCCACTTTTGGACCGTGCATTTCTCTGCATGATTACTGGATACGATAGATTAGATAGATCAATATGAATCTTGACGTCAACAAGCTCCATCGGAAAACAAATTGACGGTTTGTGAGATGTTGAAATACTTTGCCATAGCTTTTACTATGGCCAAATAATGAATAGATAGTCAATCGGAACAGTATTAGCAATTACAACAAAGAAAGAAGCCAATGACAATCAACATTGGCCAAAAGGTACATTACCAAAGATTATTTGGTGTGAATGGGAAAGCGCCTGATGCCTGTTGGCCAACAATATCAACTATCAGAGATGAGAGACATTATATATATAAAATATAGTCCTCACGTGACGATATGGTACACATGAGCCGTTTATTAACTGCCTATTAACTGCATTTACAGAAATAAGTTCAAACAATTGTTGTGACCTCAATTGCTGTGCATTTAGTATTTTGATGAGCACAACACAACACTAGACCACATTCCTCCGGTCCAGTAAAACAAAAGACTATCTTTTGCACCAACAACTTCCCGTCACTACATTGTGCATGGAATGCATTATACTAAGACATGAGGCACAAATGGAGCGTAACACCAGCATTGACTGGCACAGTGCTTGAGACAATCACTATTAAACGCTAAGACAATCAGGACCAGAGAAAAGACAATCAGACACTTGAGACTAGTGAGGGATTAGCATTAGCCATATTGTGATGACTTATTTTGTTAGGTCTGTGTCACTGTTTTTCTTTCTTTCTAACCCCCCCCCCCCCCCCCCCCCCCCCCCCCCCCGCCTACCTCCCCCAGATCCCCATGGTTCAATATCACCAGGTAAATTAGCACTGTGTTCTATGATATCAGTACGAATGTGTCTGGGCGACTCCATCATGACGTGTGTAAGCGCGTTAGTTGATGTGTGTGTTTGTGTTGTTAGATAACCAATATTTTTGTGTATTTTCCTTTTGTGAAACTGTATAAACCGAAATAATAAAGAAAATACATTTGACGTTGTGTATCTTTAATTATTCATTTAATTTGATCATTATTTTGTTGTAGTTAGTAGAGATCAATCTTCAACTCTGCATTTTTAGAGCCTATCCATGTACTATAATGAGCTCATATAATATGTGGCATAAGGGGGGCGAACTAACGTTCTAACGCATTCATTCCTGCTCTGAGAATGAGGCCGACTTGGCTTGCCTTTAAGAGATTGCATCTGTTTATTTCTCAGTCTCTCAACTAACAGTAGCATTTCCTGCCTATGTGACTTTGGGTTTCCTGTTTTTGTTAGCCTATTACCGCACCCACTGCAAATAAACCTCTAAATGACAAAATCACCAAGATGTCAAGAAGACTTGCAGATGGGCAAAGAAACAGAAACAGGATCTGGGCCTATAGCTATCATGCTCGTTGTTCACAGACGTGCAGTCCTCGCCATATTAGGACATTTATTCAGGGTTGAGTTCCTAAAGCAGCCAGGCTCATTAAGTCTGGAAGGTCATGGTTGGTGCAGTGTCGAGGTGTGTTGGGGTATGGTATGTTAAAGTGAACACCACCCCACCACCTATAAACAATCACGCCCACCAAGCCCCCAAGGTCAACTCCACCCGGTCATTATCGTACAGCAGTTATGTTTTCTATACACAACATTTAAAGCACTTTGGACATAAAGCTGGAGATTTTTGTTTACCATTTCTTGATGCGCTATCTCCACTATCTTTAAATGTGCTCCCCCTGTCTGTTGGCTGTGTATGTTGTGTCTGGCTATTTCATTGATATAGTTTAAAAAGAAAGACAATAAAGATATATAAGGTTATTGATGAGGTAACATTCTGTGCAGGGGAGGAAAAAGGTTTATATGTCTCTGGTCTGTACAAATTGTTGTCCTTCACTGCTCTTTTTACGCACCCATTTAGAACAACTTGTGTCCTTGCTATAAATGCCCTCTTTGATGTGGGCATCCCAGGACATGGAGTGACAGGGTGATCTACAGTTATTCATAAAGCACAATACATATCTACGATGAATGCTGCCCTATTAATAGTGGGTTCAATGGTCTACATATGTGCAGTTTCTCCATAGACGGAAAGTCAAACTATTTTTTTTTATTCTAATAGAATAAAGTAAAAAATGAAATGTGCAGTTTGCTGGTGACCTTAAAAAAAAGCACACATTAAAACCATCAAACATCTGCCTCTCTTTATCTCCACCTTTATCATTAACTTCCTCCCCTTCCCCCCCCTCTCTCTCTCTCTCTTTCTGAAGCTCTCTCTCTCTCTATTTCACTGCCTGCCTACCTCTTTTTAGTGTTTGTTGTTAGTTTCCTGTCACAAAGGAAGTGCCGCGCCCGCTCACTTACTCCCCATTGGCTCCAGCTCTGAGGAACAGAGATTTTGCCATCAGAGGGGAGGGGGGTAGGAGGGTGTGTGTTGGGGGGGTGGGGGAGAGCCCAGAAGGATAGATAGAGGCCCCCCCGACATTGAGGGATGGGAGAAGGGCATGCGATGGGGCAAAACATGGCAGCAGAGCAGCCGAGAAGGAAGAAGACAAGGGGCGTGCTCGGAGCCCAGCGTGAGGATGAGGGGTGAGTGCTGCAAGCCGAAGGACGACGCAACCACACAAACACGTTTTCCCTCCGATGGGGACAGGAAATGAGCAGTTGTTGGACCATAGAGGAGGTAGAGGCTCGGGACAGATGAAGGCATGTCAAAAATAGCCAAAGAAATTCTTGACTTTTCTGTGATCTTGTTATGGAGTTATACTCTACTGAATGCATGAATACAGAGCTACTAAACAAGCCAGGGCTATAGCTATATAGCTATATTTGTGTGTGTGTGTGTGTGTGTGTGTGTGTGTGTGTGTGTGTGTGTGTGTGTGTGTGTGTGTGTGTGTGTGTGTGTGTGTGTGTGTGTGTGTGTGTGCGTGTGTGTGTACTTTATTCATAAGCATTGATTGCGCTCGTATAATTTGCAGGATTGTTTCGTCCATGAAAGAAACAAAGTTTACGATATGTTTTGGGACACTATACAAGTGATGAAAATTTGCAAGTTTGTTGTTGTTCCATTATACTTTGAATTTCATTACATTACATTTCAAACTAACATTTACATGGAATGTGGCCATTTGTCTAATAACCTAACAAAGCCGTTTCATCTGATTTGACACCACTCCTTTTTCCACAAGAAAAACCTATTCTTCCAGCTTGGTCTCTCCCAATCCTTGTACCAGTGTCGTGGTATCGGGCCGACGCTGGGCAGGCTTTGGGGGGCGCCGAGTGGAGGACTCAACAGCACATGTGTGTGTGTGTGTGTGTGTGTGCGTGTGTGTGTGTGTGTGTGTGTGTGTGTGTGTGTGTGTGTGTGTGTGTGTGTGTGTGTGTGTGTGTGTGGTTAAAGCATCATCAGTGCTAAGACAGACACAACTGCGGCCTATTAACAACAATTTATTGTCGTGATTGTGTTATTGTCACTGTATTGTGCAAAATACACGGATGTTATAGAGGTTCTTTGTGTTGGATTTTTTGCCTCTGAGTACAGAGTCAATACAGAAATGCTGAGTACTATACACTACGTACAGTTGTAGAGTACAAAAATGCATGGTCATGTGACATGAAAATTGTTTAGTTTTTTTCACAGCTGCTATTTGCCCCAAACTTGATCCTATTAAATTATATTATTAAATCTGATTTCTGATTGTGTAGCATTTAAAGAGATCTGCCTTTGAGTCAAGGTTGAATGTGAACTCGTGAGCTCAGAATGGTCTCTAGGTAAATTGAATCTACTGTCAAATATAATAAACTATTTAATTATATTCCAGAAAGTCATCATCCATTTCTTGTATGTTTTGCTAATTTGTTGTTGAGATGTATTGTTTTATAAATCTGTCACGCTCAGTGCCTATGACAATTTCCCCAAGAACCAATTGAAGTTATAAATGCAATTTCACATTATTGACAGGTTGACTAGCTTTAAGCGATAAATCCCATGTAGGCATTTGTTATAATAGGAACAATTTATAGACAATTAAAAATACCATGTCAAAATTAAACTGGGTTTATCACATTGAACATCATATTGAATGACCACATGTCATGTTTATATTGTATATTGTATATTGTAAAGGGTATATTTTAACAATATTTTACACATAAAAATAATCAGGTCAAGAATAATTTGGGGAGGCTCAAAAGTTATGTTTGCTATTGATGCTATTGACATTCCACGGTCTTTTTTAAATTAACTTATATTACCTTTGCTACGGGACTGAATGAGACCATGAAAGTTTACTCATACTGGGACGTCCCTGGATCAGTTACAGGAACTATGGCGGTACAGTTGTCTGAAGCCTTCGTCGTATCGAGACATGTACGGTCATGCGCAACTTAACACTTGGAATTTTTGACGGAGGATAACTGGCGTAATGTGAACTTCCAGAAATTATTATATGAAGTGGCAATGCCACTAATCGCTGCTCTTGAAGCCCGAATAACTCATGTGTAGGGTTGTACTTGGTAGCAGCGAGGGGACGAGTCTTGGGGAGTAGCCAGACGTAGTACTGTACATGGGTCACCAGCAGCAGTCAAGCCAGTGAGCTAACGTTACGCTAGCTGGTCTGGCTAGCTTCTTCGCTAAACTAGCTCTACGTCGCAATTTGAACCACAAGGTACTCCCTTCTTGTTCTTTGTCGATTTATTGAGAACGCCTGGGAACAAGATTATATATTTATTGTGTAGGCGAAACACAAACACACTTGAATTAAGTTTCCTAAACTTCGAAGGCAGTGATTCAGCCCATTGGTCGGAGGATCGACAGGTACGGCGAATATCCTTCGGACGAGTGTGGCAGGCAAACAAAGGTGAGCTAAACTTTCTATTGCTGTAACTTTACATTAACAAATACGTCAAATGACGATGAATTCGTTGAAAATGTTGCCGGTTTTTTAAAGGCTTACATTTTCAAGCAAATATTAATATTCATGAATTACGTCACTGGGAAGTCCAAAACATTGTAACACAACCTACCAAATGAACTATAAAACAGGTGCAATATATTCCAGGGAGTCGACTATATATCTATAGATCTATCTATCTAAGATAGATAGATAGATAGATAGACAAGACTTAAAAGAGAAACAAAGAAAAGTACATCAGTTTAGGGGTTTTCTCCTACTAGTCCAGTGTAACGCAATAGGTTTGTTTTTTGTGCAGGATATGAAATGGTTTTAATGCCAGACACATACAACTGCAGTGGTTAATGAAAACCGCACATAACGGTACTTTTTATAGATACTCTTTGGAACCGATGTGTCGTTCTAGTGTGTATAATACATAAAATAAAATAATATAATTGAATAATAATAAAGCCTAAGAATAACAATAGTTGCATATTATTAAATAGCATATTATCCATACATCGTCACAAAGTATAAACTCGTTTCACATAGGCCTCCTGGCTTTCATGGGCATACCTAGTTTGTTTGTAACTTTTTTAATCAATGCATTTGTGTTTCTGACATCCTGAACAAGGTTGATGGAAATAATTTCAATTTAGATACATGACGGAACCAAATATTGGGAATCAGATGGATGGAGCTTGTGCTTATAAAAAATAAGTGAAAAAAATATCCATATAAATGCATGCTTATGGTAGGTTAGTGTTTGGAGCATCATATAGAGGGACATGTTGCATGTTATGATATTACTTTAAGTTAGTTCGTGGTACTGACTGGTTGAAATAGTAAGCTGAAAGGCCTTCACATGTGAGTGGAATGTTACCTGACCAGTTTGGTTACGTGTTTTTGAGTGTTTGTGTTTTGGAGCCATTTGGCATGGCACCTTTATCCATTGTCATTGGTGACTTAAATAGACTCCTAGTTATGATCGGTTGTCAGCGGTAGCTACATTTCCATGTGACGATAGTGTATCTATCTGTTGTGACCCAGCTAAATTACAAGACAAGCAACATACCAACATACTTTCTCTTCAACCTTGTTGTGGTTTTTAATTGTGCAAAGTGAAGAAAGTATTTGTGAAAAAGTAGCCAAAAGTAAAACCAAATGAAATTTTAGATTTAGATATATTTTCTAGTATACACAGTATACACAACACTTTCAATACACAATTCTTACTCAACTAATTAATAAAGGTTTAATTGCCAGAAACCAAAGAGTGTGATGAGAATAGCTGTAGAATAGCACTTTACATATCTTTAAAGGCCCAGGGTTAGGGTTAGATTAGTTAAATGTTCCTTCAACCGTCTTTCTATCTGTCCTGCTCTAAACAGCTGTGATGTCGGAGAATGGCGGCCGCCCTACCTCCACGTCCTCCGTCTCTTCCATCTCCCTGTTGGAGATCAAGGAAGAGACGCGCCTGGTGCTCAAAGCCTTCCTGCGCCAGTCCTTGGCTCTTTCCCTGGCCGACAGGCCCGGCAGGGTGGGGGGAGCGTACAAAGACAACAGCAAATACAGGTACATCTAAGCCCTAGATTAAAGGTGCTGTTGGTAAGATGTAAGAGCTATTATGTAAAGAATAAACCGCAATGTGACACCCTGTCATGGTGTATTCCGCTTGTTTTGTCAAATCAATCAGTTGAAATGAAAATATTTATCCGCAATGCTTTTGAGCATATTGTTTTTGTGTTGTCAAGGAAAAATCTGGTTGATGTTCTATTTGACCATTGGTGATGTTGGATTTGTAACATTGATTCGGAACTGTTTAAAGGCAGAGGTGTCCCGTTATTTAAAAATAATGCACACTCTTGGATTGTTATAGACCAATCAGGAGCAAGTATTTAACAATGCTGTGGTATAATTGAGTGTAATTTGTTACAAGTGGCATAGCCGTCCATCAGCTATTAGTGAGTGAAATGATCTTTGAAAATATGTTCTTCAAGTTGACTGCGTCTGCCTCTGTATGAGCCAATCCCCCGGCTAATTTCTGACCAGTCAGGGCACCACTTGCCTTGTTGGTTCAGGGAGTCCATCTTGCCTGTCAATCACAGGTGTGTGAATTGCAACCCTTCTGAATGGTGGAGAAATGTAGGGAGGGAGCAGAGGGGGGGATGTTTTTTTGGTTGTTGAGTTTCAAAATCTTGTTCTCTTCTTCTTTTTTCTGCTCTCTCTCTTTACAGCTCTCGATTTTACCTACAGCTACTTTTCAATCCCACTCAGATTAAATTTATTTACCTCACCTAAACCTCATTGTCTTTCATAGTCTGGGATCATTTCGGTTAGACCTGGTATCTGTTGTACCCATGTAAATTCCCTTATGGTTGATGCTAGTTAGAGCTCACAGGGTTATGGCACGGAATCAGGTTGGCCATCATCCTATCGGTGCTGACCATCATCCTATCGGTGCTGACCAATCAACGACCCCACTTTCAACCTTTTCCTTCTCCAAATATTTGATGTCGCAATCTTCCCGAATGCCAGTGTGCAGCTCAGGCCCAAAGCAAAGAATGGCTACCACTCCCAGGATGAAGATGTGAGCTCTGGCGATGAGAGGAAGAAAGGCTTGAAGGGCCTCCTCAGGCGCACCTTGCGCCGGCCTGGCAAAGACCCTGGCCAAGCGCAGAAGGACCCCACCAGCTCCCTGGAGAAAGACACGCATCCCAAAGGTGTCGCAAGCCCTGTAGTGAATCGTCTCCGAGACCATTTTCTACCAGAGGTAGTAAATACTGTCTGTATTATTTGAATGTATGTTTGGACTGCAGCAAGGCTAGGTGGAAATGTATTTAATGGTATATATCATGATATTGGTATGGTGAGGGGAATATAGTATTTCGATTATTTGATGTACAGTATCTTTTAGATATTATAAATGATTTATTATCATTCTTTTTTTCAAAAACGTCTCCCTTGTTTTATTTGAAATTAGCGTTCATAGTACTGTTGCAATTCTCAAATGTCATTAATTCAAAATGGAGGGAAATAATGGATCATGGTAGATAAAGATCTGCCATGATTATGTAAAAATAATAATAATAAACCAAGAAAAATGACCACAGCAGGATGACGCCTTCTCCCCGTCCTCCACGTCGGAGGAGGACAACAGTGAGCAACGGCTTCAAAAGAAGACGAAGAAGAGAAACAAGCTGAAGAAGCAGCTCTCTGAGCTGTTCCGCCGCAAGGTGCAGAAGGACTCTCCGGAGAAGGCGGATACCCGGCCCCAGAGGCCCTCCAAGCTGTCACTCGGCATCGGGCTCAAGGCCCCTGACCCTCTGGTCTCACCCAGTAAGTTAGCCCTCCCTCTTGGATACAGAGCCTCACATGTGTTTGGATCCTATACTGCCGTTTTGGAGACGAGTACCAAACACTTGACATCTTCTCTTGTAAATACATGCCCTTTTGGATTGGCTCAAATGAGTGCCAAGTGATATCAGGACATTACATGGCTGCTCCTATTGTCTGTAGGTGGTGTGTTCGCAGTGCACAAAATGCACTGTAGCATTTACATTTGCAATGACCTTGTTGCAAACTATTCATTGTTCTTTCCATCCAGATAATGTTAACTTATTATCTGGATGTCTTTATGAAAAGCTCATTTTTGTGTATCTTTATGTCTTGTGTGTGTAGATCACCCTCCTGAGTTCTATGAGGATGTAGCAGGGAGACTAGAACAGATTGCCCAGCGGTCCCACAGCATTAAAAGGATAAAGTCTAGTTCTCTGCCGGTCCAACCCAACTCCCCCCCGAAGACGACCTCATTAACTGTCCAACCTACGGAGCCTGGTGACTACAGAGCCCTCATTCACCTTCATACACAGTTTACACACACACACACACACACACACACACACACACACACACACACACACACACACACACACACACACACACACACACACACACACACACACACACACACACACACACACACACAATACTAGTCACCCATATATACCCTACACATAGCATAATCATTTTAATTTGTTCTTTTTCCAGTTGTAAATAAGGACGAGGTGGTGCGTCAACTCATCCATGTTCTCTCCATGGAAGCAGATTCCATCACCTCTAAGGTATGTATATTTATATTCATGTGTGTACAGAGCCATGTCTCCACTTTGGGTTAGGACAGTGAGACGGTTCACCCTGCTGGTTGCATTCATCTCTCAGGTGAAATGCGTTGATTTTCCCCATGGAGATGTTTTAAGAAAATTACATCATAGGCTGTATTGCAGAACGAACGTTATCATTTCTAATTATGGTTAAAAATGTATATTTAGTGTATATTTAGGTAATGGCCCTGAACACATGTTATGTTATGTGTTCTAACTACATGTTATCACATTTTTTCGACGGTAACTCATAGCTTGTTACGCTATCCGACTGAAAATTGTCAACGTCATAGTTCAAAATTGAACTAGTAATTTCTTTTCTGAAAAACGATCAATAGGAAATCAAATGTGTTACTAATCAGCTTTGGAACACTACAACTGGATGGCATTCGTTTTCCTTTCCCTCCCTATTGCCCACCTTTACCATGTCCACAGATATGTCCTACATAGGGTGCGAGACGCATTGTGTTCACACTATTGTTAATATTGTCAAACGTGGGTCTACTGTGACCTCTTGTGGGTTGAGTTAGTATAGAATCCTCCATTCACACTCAAATAACATCTCTGCATATGTTCAGCAGTGCCTTGTACCTGTACTACCAGGGTTCTAACACAGGTCTGGAAAGTATGAAAATGTATGAATTGGATTTGGGTAATTTACAGGTCTGGAAAGTATGGTAATATGAGATTTCTTTATTTTAACTTTCCAAAATGTATCTTTCCTATATAAATCGACTACATGCAAACAATATCTACTTGGTCTGGTGGGTATGCAGGTTCCCTAGAAGAGTGAAAGTTACACAAGCGATTGATCCACGACTAGATGTGCTGCATGACGCGGGGCTAGGACCCCCTGGCGCCGAGTGGAGGGGAGGTTTGCAGCACACCTAGGAGGGGATCATCCCGCTTTACCAAGGCCGCTTGCGAATTGTTAAATTATACAGGAGTTGACTCACATTTTTGGCCAATTCGGTCTCAAAATCTACACTTTAAGTTCGCAGTATTTTGTTGTTTTCCTGGAAACGCAAATGATCAGACCAAATAAATATATGGGTCTGAGAAAAACACAAAAAAATACAAGGTTTTTGGACAGACAATTTCTAGGACATGCATGTGCTGATGACCTGTATACATATTTACATGGACACTGTGATAGTGTAGTCATTCATGGCATTTTGTAGCTTTCAGTGGATCGCCCAAATGTAAACTGGAAGTCTTTTGAAAGACCGTCCAAAGAGATAAAGGGAAGTTCTTAATAAAGGGAGTTGTGGGTTAAATGTCATGAACAATACCTTCAAGGTTGGAGGCAAGCATTCCAGTTGAGACATAGAGCACACGCTGACCTCACTTTAAACCCAAGTAATTTGAGATGGTCCAGCATGCATGTATAGGTCCCATGTTTCTTGTTAAGGCAAACATATTTCACTTAATAGCCCAACAATATCAAACTGACAAACCCATGCTACCCTACCATTCAAAAGACTTAGAGTAGAGTATATTGAAACAGCTGTTGGAGAGGTTCATCACTGATGATGCATTGCAGACAGTAAAAACTACTGTTGAGTTGGAGCTCAGGAGAATAAATAAAAAAACGTCCAAGATCAAGATTAGGTTTTGTTGCCCAAAATCTTCTAAAAGAGTTAAAGAGAAGAAACATTTCAGGGAAGCGCTTACAGTCAGAACAAAGACAAATAAGTTCCCGTTCGCAGCAACGGAAAAGCTGCTGGAGGAACCCCCTCTTCTGTACAAGCTGGTGAGAAACTCGGGATGGCAAGGTATCATGCTATCATGCTTCAAGATAGCTTGAAGAGGACTTGGTTAAAAAAAAAAGAAACATTGAAGAAGTCCCAAAAGCAAAAGTCAGCATAGGAGGTAGAAGATCTAAAAGCCAAGCAATGAAATCTGGAGACCAGCATCTAAGTTCTGGGGGGGTGTTACCGTGTGTAGATCTGTTGCTTGTTTTTTGTGTACTTACATTCCTCAAATGGAATTGGTTTTAGTCTTTATAAAGTTATTTATTTTATTCATTTTTTAATATTATACTGTAAGTTATTACAGATATGTTCTATATGTTACCCATTACACAGGATTTCTTTTCATGTTTTGGTTTTTCAAATGGCAATAAATACTAGGAGTTGTAACTTATTCATAATATATATATATTTAATGTGAAGTGAAAATCTTTCTGTTCCATCAGTGCGCTTGTATCAAACTAATTAAAATATAAACTATCACTTCCAGGAGTAGTAGAATTTGTCAATTAAAAATGATTTAGGAACCCTGTACCATGGCCAAACAGAGTGGTGGGGGGTAAGGACAAAATTGGGACAGAGCCTTAGCAGTGTCCATCTATCCAGATCCCCTCTCATCTTTCGACCCCTTCCGTCCGCCTCCCCTCTCCCAGATCCAGTCGGACCCCTTCCTGCGCTCCAAGCTGACACGCCTCTCCTACCCCTCCTTCGCCAAGCTCCTGGACGCCTTCAGCAACATTGAGGTGGAGCAACCCTCCCCTCCCCTGCCAGCCCCACTGCCTGCCAGCCCCACCCTGCGCAGGGTGGCGGTCACCATGGAGGTGTCGCGGCGAGTGGTGACGGCCACCGGCACCCAACGCATGCAGGGCTACGCCGAGCGCTACATGGAGACCTTCGCTCCCTGGGTCAAGAGCCACGGTGGATGGGTAAGCAGACAGACACCTGGCTGTGTTCATCTCAAACTGGGTTAAGACGATTTAAAGGGCAGTCCATTTTTTCTTACTTAGCGATACAGCTGACTGGTAATGCAATGTGCTTGTGCAGACTAAAAAGGGTATGAACATGGGGTTACTGGTTATAATAACCTAGGATCCAGCATTCCTAGTATGTTATAGCAGAACTTTTGGAGGGTGACGGCAAAGAGCTTGCGCCGGAAACCAAAAACTGAAGGGGCAGAGTTACGCCTTGTATTCAGCCTTGGAAATATTCTACTGAAGAGAAAATCATTTGCACTAGTAGATGAGCTTTCAGAAGGGGATTTGAACAAGTGTATTTCTACAGTGGCCAGTGTACACAGCATTGATTTGAAACCATTACAGACCCTTTTCTACTGTTAACTAGTGCTAGTAGAATTTGTGTTTATTGTTAATAGCCAATGACGCGCTTCCAGATCCCCACTTCAGCAACATGATTGGTCGAAACAGACTCAAGGCTAGATACTCTGACCAAGCTAGGTTTTTGGTCTGCACGTGCACATTGAATTACAAAAATTAGTCCATAACAGTAACAGTGACTCTGAAATTAGCCTCTTCTTTTTTTTTTCAGGAGAACATTGTCAATTTAGAGGACGTTTCTGAGTTTGACTGAGAGGTCAAGGGAAACCTTCCCTAGTGGCCAACAGAGGTATGACCACGGTATGACCTCATCTCACACCTGCTGGGATAGAAGATGGTGCCAAGGGTAACCATCTTTAGGTGCCTTGCATTCAAGTACAACGTCGTTATCATTGAAGACAACACTGCAATGGTTTTGAAAACGTTAGAAATGTGAAAGTGAATGAATGAATGTATCATTGATTATGGTTAGGAACATCCAGAAGGTGCTAATGTTTAGGTTTGGATTGCATCCAGGTCAATAACCTCTGCGAGGTCCTTGCTTTTTAAATAACATGTCTTTACAAGAACTGAACAAAGAACGTTTCTTAATTAGGGGAGGTTACTTTTACCATCCTAGGACTAATCAGTCCCAGGATGCGATCTCATCTAGAACACACAATACTATCTGTTCTGGGCCTTCATTCAAAACTTTCCTGAAAGGGATGGGAATAATAAATACAGTGTCTTAGCAGACCTTTTTAAATCGGTGGCAAGGAAAAGTATGACCTGTGCGCGCACATCTTGCACTTTTATTTTCATTTAAAATTAATATTGCAACGCCATTTTTACAAACACTAATGATACAAATAACAGTTTTTACGCTATTGTCAACACACGTCCTCTGCTAAAGGCCAGTGGCCTGAAGGCCAGACATTCTCTGTGAACTATGTACATTTTTATTTATAGGAACTTCTTGGGTCAGTGTCGATTGACGATTAAGGTGATTTAGACTTGTGTTCTTTAACTTAACTAAACACAGACAATGTCTACACTTGATGCTGTATTTATTAATTCAAGAATCGTGCATACTTTTTTTTAAATACATTTTCTAATAAAAACAATTTTACAAAAAGGTATTTGTGCAATAATAGACTTCTGCTTACTCTTCTTACTGCAATTTGATAATAGTAATAATAAACACTTCATAAATACACTTTGAACAATACCATATTTATTTGAGTAACTCAACAAAAATACATTCATTAGACCACAGATCCAAACATGTTGAAGTGTAAATTTAAATTATGTGCACATTCACGCCATCTATCATTGGTTTTTGTGAGTGGAAAAACTCGGTGTACAGTAAAAAGTTTTAAAATTGGTCATTTATGTTTATTGACATAACTGTTGTCGACATTAGTCGACGACCAATATGGTTGCCACGAAATACTAAGTGGTATTGCAATGCTATACAATGTGGACAGGGACATCAGTACATGATTCATAAGCAAAGGCAATTTTAAGGCATCATACGATTTGAACAATATCCTTGGGTCGTTTGCTAAGCTCACAGCCACCAGTTTTGTTGCTGTTGGATAGGCCTGCATGAGCATGCTGCGGACCCGGTCATCAAACCTTTTGAAGCATTCAGGGAGCATTCAGTTTGAGCATTTGAGACACTGTTACACAGTTGAATCAGGATGTCATTGTGATCAAAGGATTTTCAGATATGTGTATGTGTGGTTACGTTGTGATCCCAGGACCGTCTATAATTAATCTTTCCATAGAGGAGCCTGTGAGACGTGTCTGCCCCCAGACTCAGTCCAGGTACTTCTCAGCCCGCAGGATCTGACAGTACATCAGCAGAGAGAAGACCAGAGCCAGAATCTGAGCAAGGAAAACACAATTAATCACAATGAGTTCAGGATATTTAAGACATTACGTGGGTTTGCTGTCAGCTAAAAGACACAGTTTCAAACATCAGTTATGTTTTTCAGGCTAAACAATTTTTTACATTTATAAATTGTTAAAATACCTGTTATAAATGTATCCTTAAATTTATTTCTCTTTTGTAATTGCCTCCTCCCTTATTTGACTTTCTCCCCTGTTAACTGTAATCTCCTTCCTTTGTTCTCTCCCTGTTGTTAAAAACAGATGTCGTGTATTGTATGTTACATGTTACAGTTATAGTTATAGTTATGAATGTTATAGTTACTCTTCAATAAAACATCTGAACCTAAGACCCATCAACATGCCATCCTCATGCTGAAATAGAGTTGAAAGACGTGACTATCGTGAGCTCTACCTGTACGATGCCAATGCACACTCCAAACACCAGGACAGAGGGGATGTTGTCTAGCAGCCACTTCCTGGCCTTCTGGTAGCAGGCCTGGGGGGGGGGGGGGGGGGCACAAACACCACACAGTCAGGCAGAGCAGAGGAGTGTTCAAGCATCCAGTGGAGGATCATCATGATACAAGAAATCAATGGCGAGTAGCAGGAAAAGAGCCCAAAAAGTCAACCACATGGCAGAATGATGCTGGTGTTTGAGGTTAACTGGCCGTAAAAATGAAATTGCATTGTTGCCGTGGCGAGCGTTGAATTCCAAGCATTCCCATATGTCTGAAAGAATATATCCATGCATGCGCACAGCACACACATCTGGAATACATATGCAGGGAGCCCAGCTTTCCCGCCATGATGACCCCCCCCCCCCCCCCCCACACACATACTGTCTGTTGCCCAACACCCCCTCCCCCCCACACGCACATACTGTCTGTTGCCCCCCCCCCCCCCCCCCCCCCACACACACACACACACTGTCTGTTGCCCAACACCCCCTCCCCCCCACACGCACATACTGTCTGTTGCCCCCCCCCCCCCCCCCCCCCACACACACACACAGACACACACACTGTCTGTTGCCCAACACATTACCCCGGCCCCCACACTCGCTCCTCCTGGCTTATTACGGCAAACATAGTGGACAACTCTGGGATCGATGTCCTGTCATCATTTTTCCAGCTTGTTGACCAAGTCGTCATCCAGGAGTAATGCGCATGCTTTAGTTGGGTCACCTGTTTGGCCAGCAGGAAATTCCCCAAAAAAGCAGAAAGCGGCGCTGGGTATCCCGTTCTTATAATACATCCGTGTGCCCAACACAACTCCCCAGCCATTGACGGCACTGGTTCACGGGACACACTCACCTCGCTCCAGCCGTCCACACACTGGTGCGCCCCCACGGAGCAGCAGGAGGAGGGCAGGGTGTTGTTCAGCACCCCGTACCAGTCCGTCTTCTCTGTGACGCCACAGCACTTGAACTGCAGGTAGAGGGACCAAAAGACAACTCTGTTATTCCACATGAAGGATTCCTTTGGGCTACTTCGTATGGCTGCTCTGCTCTATTCTGTTGTTGTTGTTATTGTTTTAAACTAGGTCGCCCTCTTTTGGTTGACAAAGAAACACGGTGTGAGTCCAGTCTTGTCAGAATATCAGCTTCAAACAAACTTGTTGATGGATAGACTGGAGATGTTGTATTGGTGTTTAAAGACTGATGCCATTTAGCCATTTAATCCCCCACTCCACACCAACTCATGATTATATGTCCACCTCCTACATGGCATCCACAGGCCTATGTAGGAGGGAGGCAGAGCCCTACCTAAGATCTACTGAACCCCTGCATTATGTCTGGTGTGGAGAATATCTCAGCAGGAGCTCGGTGGGAGGGATGGGGGATGCCTCCATCCTCACCATTTTCTGGACGTTGTCCCAGGACTTCTTGAGGCCCTCATCACTGGTGTAACTCTTCATCCCTTCCTTTAACTCGCCCTGTGCTTTGGAATCCAGCTGCGGGGAGAGAAAGACAGAGCAACACATTACATGATGATCCCGGAAGGGTTGCTCATAATATAGATATGGATATTTTTTAAATGACACATATAGCTGTGTTCATTTATACCAGCCTAGCAAATACATGTTTTTAGTAAAACAACCTATGATGAATTATAAGACATATGTTAGTACCAATACATTTACACTTCATATCATAGAATACAGGGTCGTTTTTGAGAATGATATACACGGCTATGGGTCCATTTATCAGTTTCATTGAAAAAAATTTTTTATCAATTAAACAAAAGTTTTTAAAATTGTATGATGTCAATTTTAATTATTGAATAATGAAAGTAAATCTGGATCTCTAATTCCAATACCAGTTATATGGTGCTGCACAGGTATTTGTTCATACACAATTTCCACAGTGGTTTTTCGTACTGGGCACATTTAATCTGTGGGCGCAACAGCAGGCATCGTGTCTGTTGTAGACACGACACAACCTCAGTGAGATAAAATAGTCCAGGTAAACTGCATGCAGCTCGGGCTCTGAGGGCCGAAAGTGACAAGCTGTCATAGGAGGGGAACATTTCTGGCTTAAAAGACATATAGAAAAGTGTAGGAGGCATGTTTTCTATGTGTATTTAAATCGAATCATTCATTCACTCCTCCTTAGAATGAAACTCTTATCGGAAATACAATATTTTGCCTCTAATAAGGTCAGGGAATAGAGCCGTCGTACCCCTCAATAGAAACTAGACACAGGCACAACAACATACCGATGTGTTCATCACAGCACAACATGAGACACCGTGTATCCAGGGCTTACCTTATTGTGGAAGATGTGTATTACCAACACTAGCGTCACCTCTGTCAGAACCAGGAGCAAGAGGATCACAAAGAACTACAATAGAATAGAATATATCTATATTTATCCTGCACATGCAGAGGCTGGGCAAATAAAAAAGTTATTGCTATGACAGAATTGAGTGAACATGGCAACAGAAAAACACAGAAACCATCCCCATAACACATACAGCTGCTATACATTACATGTGAGTGCATACAAGATATTCAAGCTCAGAGCTCATCACTCTCATAACTTCAAAGAGAGAGGGGCTAGGTTAGTTTAGTCCATGATGTTCCTGAACATTGGACATGCATGAGCAGAGTGTTTTCTTTTAGCATTTAAAGTGTTTATGAACTGTATAGGGTTTAAAGGTGATACAATTATTATTTTCTATCATATCCCCCTCTCTAGATAAGACCGCTTGTGCTGGGTATTTTGTGTCCTTGTTCACTATTCAACCCACCAGCTACTTGAGGGTGTTGGTGTTTAGTGTTTAGTATTACTCACCGTCATGAGAAGGCAACGCTGCTCCTTCAGGGCACCCAGGCAGCCCAGGAAGCCAGTTACCATGGTTACGCTGCCGGCCACCAGCAGCAGGTTGGCAGCGGAAAGGGAGGGAAAAGACAGAGGTAGGGAGGAGAACTCTGCCTGGGTGAACGACAGCCACACCCCGACACCAAACAGGCCACAACCGCCAAGCTACATGCAAGAGGAGAAAGAGTGTTTTAACTTTATTCAGAGCACCAGGATTTCAAATGACTTAATAGGCATATTACAAAAAACTAAACACAAATATGTATGTTCAATGCAAATCACAAAAATGTAAACAGCATTTTATGAAATCAGTTCAAATGTGTTTTTGTTCATCTATATTGTCTCAAAATAAATGAACTGATGTTCACCTATTCTAACAATATGTCTTCTGGTGGTTTCATCAGTTGATCAGCCACAAAAGCCAGGAGTCGTCTATGAAAGGCTGATGGTCTGAGCTTGAAATATTACTTTAAACAGTCCAGGAAAACTGCAAGGATATTATCACTGCAGATCTAAATGCATAAACTGATGAAAATACTTTTGTCCTAGTTTGAACACTCTGGTGCATTTTGTTTCTGGTAGCCCCTGTGTGTGAGTGATATGAAGAGCAGAGCGAGCTGACACACTGCACGGTTCAAGCTCTTTTCCAGATGCTCCTAGCAATGAGCATGTCCACTCCTGTAATCTAGCCTTGTGTTTTTAATCACAAGGCTAGATTCAGTAAAGCAGTCTGCAGTCTCCAAGTCAAAGACACAGTTCTGATTCACAATCCATTCACAATCCATTAGGGGGCTGACTCATTCCAGTCTAATGTAGACACCTTGAACTGGTTTAGTTGCACTGCCTCGAGAGTTGGGAGATGCACAAACTGAACCCTTGAACTATAACTGCATAATTTAATTAATAAAAGAAAAGAAAAGAAACCAAGATCTACAAATAGAAAGCAAGGCCTTGTTGGCCAAAATATAGGTCACGAGGTAGGATCTGAAATTCATGTGCTGAGAACAGAAAGGACCCCGATCATGCCTGAATTTGACAATATGGTAGCACTAGGCCCTATAGTATAACATATTTCCAACTACAATACAAATGTACAATTGAGAATCATTCTATATTTTAATTGATCAACTCCTGGTGCCAAACCTCAGCAACCATCACGTAGCTTCGCTAATTGGAATGGGTGTGCTCTTGTTGGCTTTCTATCAGATTACCAAGTGTTATATTATCATTTCATTAATTCTCACTATTCATTCTTTGTTATTGTAGCCTTATGGATGCAGGATGTCAAAAAACTATTCACAACCACTTTCGATCTAGAGTAATACAAATACATTGTTTCTACTCCTCTTTGTGAGTACCCATGTTATCACTGAAACTTTTTTTTTGCTATGTTTTGCTGGATTCAAGTCAAACCCTTTTCGAAAGTTTTCCTAAAATGGAAATATTTCAGTTACAGCAACGGCAAGCTGTTCGTCAACTCTTTTGTTTAAGTAGTCATTTCTGCTTTGTTTGACTACAGTGTCCCAATGTCTTGTGTCTAGCTTTTACAAGACAATGGATACTGAGGGAGTGATATCACTGTTAAATTGTTTATACAAAGGATATATGCAAAAGCAATACCAGACTAGGTAAAGAGATGAAGAAATACAAACCCAAAAGATGAGGTTAAAGACAAACATCAGATATTTGACGCAGCACAGGCACTTCCGAGACACCGACATTCTGAGAGAGAAAGAGAGAGAGAGAGAGAGAGAGAGAGAGAGAGAGTAGTAATTATACCAATTACAAATGTTGGGGTGATGATGGCATACAATGGCAAAGCCCTGATGGCAAAAATGTGTTTTGTACAGGCTCTGGAAGATGACAAGTACCCAGTTTGTGTGTGGTTGCATGTGCACTTTAGTGTGGTAGAATAATTGACTGGAGGAGAGGTTTTTTTTTAAGGTTTTGTTGTGGTGCTTCTCTGTGGTGGCTTTGCTTGTGTGTGTGTGTGTGTGTGTGTGTGTGTGTGTGTGTGTGTGTGTGTGTGTGTGTGCGTACATGTGTGTGTTTTTACCTTCACAATTAGCATTGTTTGTGAATTGCAATGTTTATGTTCACACTGAAACCTTTCTTTACGTTGATTTCATCATGATACTTTTCGTTTGGTCGACCTGTGTCTGAACATGTCATAATTTGACACTCTACTACACTCCAGGGGCATGTTCCAGAGTCATAGTCTTTGGATGACCAAATGGCTCTTATAGCGACCACCACTAACCCAACCTTGCTCGCCAAACAGGAAGTCAGTCTGCTGGCAGGAAGGAAGCTCCCTCCCCTGCTTGGGGGATGGGGATGGGGGTGTGGGTGGGAGGAGGCAGGGGGGGCTGGGGGCCAAACTAAATCCTACTGCCCATGAGGTTCAGGTTTGGGGACATAATAATAGCAAATGGTAGAGCAGATTGGTGACTCACCCTGCAAACCAGTATGACTCATTCATACCTTCATTCCATGCTCTTCAACCACCAGCCACACTCTGACCTATGCAGCCACAACAAGCACAGAGGACAAACTCCCTTGTGTTCAACGGATGACTATATGGACATTAGATTAATACGCTTCATGTAATAATATTGGTAATAATACTTATAATCTGTCGTAAAGCTCCATTTCAGAAGTCTTGGCTATAGCAAATCTTCCTTTTAGTTTTGATGTGTGTTGACAATCAGTTTTAATTCTCTTATTGCACTTTGGCCTTTTTTAAAGATCATATAGACATACACAAGTCAGTCCTTAATATGGTTGAGATTTTTGATGTCTCTGGATGGTGGAAAATGGGATTATCAATATGTAGGCCTATTGCTATCAAGATGTAGAAAATATAGCCTATTTGTAGTAAAATAGTCATTGTTGTGTTTAAAATGGCAGCTCCAAGCATTATATGCATCAGGTTTCCAGAGACCCTCCTCGCCATATTTTCCAGTTTAAATTTCCACTCAAGATGTCATAGTTAAGTCAGAATTGTCTTTGTTTTGTTATTTGATGAACAAATACAGGCCTACAGTATTTGCTATTGTTCCCATTATCCTACAAAGCTTTCCCATTTCAAAGTTTGACCAGGTTGATGTATTTAAAGAATAATGCTTTATAATGGGTTATTGACTATATTCATACAGTATACAAATGATGATTCATGATTCAAACCATAAGCCTTTTGTGTCTGTTGTTTGTGCACAGGTGCACTCAAAATACATTTAAAATACTTTTTTAATGCACTTTACCTGAAGCTGGCTCTTTCAGGCTTTTATGGAAAAAATGATATTCCAATCTCTTCTTTTTCTTCTCCTTGGAAATCAATATAGATGACCTTTTGGGTGTAATCTTTCAGGTATGAAACAAGCATATGAGATAACAACTGGAATGTTATGTTTCCCACTCTTGTTCTTCTTCTTCCCTCTCTTTCTCTCCTGTTTGTTATACTTTATCTGTCTCTTCTCTCCCTACAGTCTTCTCTTTCTCCTCCGTTGGTTCTTGCATAGACTGCAGGAATCCTAGCTTTTCTCTTCACTCTTGACGTGAGTTTAGTTACACAAGACTTCAGTTTTCAACTCCCTCTGGCGTTTTCACTGCAGCTAGCTAAACTACTTCTTTCTTTCCCACCCCTCTTGCTTTACCTCCCAATCCTTTCCAGATGTCAATGCCCCCCCCCGCCCCCCCCCCCCCCCCCCCCCCCCCCCCCCCCCCCAGGTCAGGAAAGGGGGGAAGTGTGTGTGTTTGTGTGTGTGTGTGCGTGCGTGCGAGAGAAATAGGGAGATGGGGGGGATGTAATGTCGGATCTAGCAGGCCTACTACTATGTAATAGCAGAACTTCTGGGAGGAGACCGTACAAAGCCTGAGTCGGAAACCACTGAGTTACGCCTTGTTTCCGGTTTCGTTTCAAAGAAAACTCAGTCGCGTGCCGTGAGTAGATGAAACTTTCAGAAGGGGCTTTTAATAATTGTATTTCTACAGTAGCCGATCTACATGGTCTTGGTTTGAGATCTTTACATGTATTTTTTTACCGGCATTTTATACTGCCCGGCCGTGTTTGTGTTCGCCAATTAGGAGCTTACTGATCCCTGCCTCCAGCAACATGATTCGTCGAAAGAAAATAAGAAAGTGAACACCACGTTCACCCAGATTTGAGCTCGTCGGCCATCAGCCAGTAGATATTAATCTAAAGTCAGTCTACCCAGAATGTAGATAATAATATGTGTATGATGTTTTCTGTTCTACAAATCCTTAAAGAAAAAAAAGGCAAGAACTACGTTTTAGCACATGACTCAAGGGCGTCATCTGCTGGTCAGAACCAGATTTTACCAAGAATATAGTGTTTACGTATCAACATCAGGAAATCTGAAAAAAAAATCATGGGATTGTAACCCACAAAATCGTATTTGCAGTGATTACTTTATTAGTGTACCGTTCATAATACTTTGAGTTCATTTATTCATTCTAAGTCAAACACAAACACACACGAAATATGGGGAATTTTATTTTCCATAATTTACGGCGCCGTCGCCTCGTTAACGCCCACACGTGGCGCAGGTGCACCGTGGAAAAGTTAACGAAGAGAGAGAGGGAGCATCACGGATTTGCTCGATTTCTAAAACAATAAAGTGCTTGCTATCAGTGCTACGTAGGGGTATTTGCTCAATACGGTGTGTGTGTGATGTTCCTATTTCTGAAATAGGCCAGAGACGTAAGGTGATTGTGGAGGGGAATATGCCGGTGTCAGCGTGGGAGAGAGTGAGAGGAGGTCAACTTTTCCAAGTAAGAGTGCTACTTGTATGGCTGAAAGAGACTCGGATCGGTTCTTCGTGGATTAACGAGATTAAGATCGGTTCCTCATGGATCAGAGGACTAAGACAATTAAATAACATACGCTGCAGCTAGATAGGACATTTGTTATTTGTTATTTTATTCATTTTTATTTTCATTGGGTACCCAAACTATTTATTTGTAAATATTTTTTGATGCAAGTTGGTTGTGTTTGCATTCTCCAGCATTTTATGTATTTCTGGTCTGATCTAAAAGAAACAAAAAATAAAAATATTAAGTAAGTAGTTGGATTTTTTTTCTTGGTGTGATGCATTATAATTTTCACAGCCTTAAGAGGGTAATAGTTTAGTATATATATATATCTCCTCTCACCCCCCGAAACAGGGCTCTACAGTTTTATGTGTAGTGATCCCAGACATAGTAGATACATTTTTTCAGTAAGTTATTCTATAGGTTCTCTTGATACTTTGTTATAGGATGGTGACCTATGGTCTAACTTAGCCTTTTCAATGATTCTCCTATTCCACAGGAAAGCTCAAGTTACCTCACTACTTAGACAAGGGGAGTCTCTTTCTAATGAGAGGTTATTCATATTTAAGTTGTGAACGCAATGGCAATTTATTATTGACCTTACAAAAATCGGATGATAGTTAGCATGCGGACTCCAGCCAAGAATGGATGGATCAGTCACCGGCTCTTGAATTTCACATACGGGGACTATAAATTAGGTTTGACACCCCAGCACGTGATCGCTCTCGCATGGGAAGATCAACGGCAATGACACAGCCCACCACCATATAGGAAATTACTTCCAGGCCCGTTGGCCACTATCCCACAAGAGAGAAATGGAGCATCACTCGAACACCCGACATGCCAAGCTGGCGGATCCGAAAGCCTGTTCGGTATAGGCTTTCTTATTTGTAACACAAATACAGCCACATGTCTTTCCCACTGCACCTTATAACAGAATGGTCCTTTACAATTTAAAATAATGTCTGGTTGTACTCATCTTCAGGGAATTCTCCAGCACTGTGAATAATCTCAAGAGTAGGCCTAGACTTCTGGATCTACAGTAGATTAGATGCAATGTAGTGGGATTAAAAAGGTTTGCTGCCATGTAAAAATCGGAATGCTACCTTAATGAATACAAACAATCGTACTTTTCAGAACATTATTTATTTGTTTATTGACCTGGTTCTTGGTTGGTTGGGTTAAAAAATCAACAACAATATGAATAGGGCTTCATATGCTATCATGCAATTTAAGTAAGATGCTTAACCCTTTAAGTCCCAGAGGTCAGGTAAGGTATTAATGCTAAAATAGGAATACTTCAAAATTCTAAAACATGTTTTATGTCTGATACCACACTTGGTGGTATCAACAAATGTCCATATAGGCAACTTCAATATAATGACTCTGTAAAATGGTATTTTGAATTCATAAGCAGACCAGTGACTGTGACTGGAATACTTTTGGGCAGCAAAGTGGGCAGTAGTGACACTGTTAACCGCACATACCGTCGGAGATCCTGTAACACTTTATACACTTGGATGTAAATAGGTACAATGGGGAAAACGTAGGCTGATCAGTAATCTGTGAAAATGCTTTGACATAAGTCTACTAATTTGTGACAAAAACTATACATCAGCATCAAGTCACTCTTGCTGTATTGCCGTCCTGAGTAAGGTCTTTAGGTAGTAGTAACTATCAAACATCACAAACTTTGTGATGTTTGATTAAGTCGCATAAGCCTATGCGACTTAATGTTTCTCATCCATCAACTATAATCAGAATTTCCAATTGTACAATACTCTTTCATAATAATTGCAGAATTTCTTATGAAATATTAAGCCTACTTCCGTTAAAAAAGAAATGACCCAAGCAAGACTTAAAAGCTCTTGACTACTTAACAAGTAAGGCTGGCTATACAATAAAGTCATTTTAGAAGTTTGTATAGATCTTTAGTAAATATGCATTGCTTTTATTAGATAATATAAATACAAAACTAGAAAGGATTGTAAGTAAAATATTTGACACTCATGCTTTCTATCTGCAAATGTTTTTTCAAAGGGTCTTCCCCAAGTTTAAGTGAAAAATAAGCATTAAGCATTAATACAATGAATAGTACTATATATAGTACTAGAGCTACACAACTACATTCAGAGATGCAATTCAGGATCCAGGAAGTAAAAGTGCCATACAATTTTGGTCCAATCCTTTGTTAACTGTTGAAATTTAAATTGCCATAACCAGATGGTTGACTAAAAACCCATTTTGCTGCATCATCATCATACGTTACATTTTGAACCTGTAGTAGCACTTCTGATTGGGATTCAAACAGTCCTTAGACCGACGTAATATAGGAGAATGCCGTGCCCCCGTTCGTCTGTTCATTCTCGTTGAGTCTTTGACCATCCTTCTCCTTCTCCTTCTCCTTCTCCTTCTCCTTCTCCTTCTCCTTCTCCTTCTCCTCCCCCCCAATCACATTTCCGCCACCGCCCTCTCCTCCTCCTCCACCCTCCAGGTGGTTTGCTCCAGGTTTTGTCTCAACCTCCACCTGGTCTTCATCGATGTACAACAGCGGGGATTCCTCCTCCCATTTGCGGGCCTCTGTGGAGTCTGTTCTTCCTACTCCCCCCCGCCCATTTGGTGAGGGTCTCCCTGTCCCCTCCACCCCGAAGGTGATCAGTAGCACGTCATCATCCCCCCCACCCTTACTCTTCTCTTCCTCCTCCCTCTTGGCTTCGCCCTCAGACTCCTCCCTCATTGTAGCCATGGCAGCGGCGCCGCTCATGGTCACCGGGCCGGCCCAGGCATCCCCCTCCATTCCTTTCTTCCTGTAGCCATAGCTACCGAGATGAAGCGTCTGACGCCGCCTCCGTCCCCACTTGACCCACAGGCAGACCACCCCCAGACAGACCGCCACGCCCAGCGGGACCATTCCAATCCAGAAGGGGCTGAGCACCTGCTGCACCTCCCGCGATAGAATAACGGGGGGGGAGGTGGTAATGGGATTGAGGGTAGGCTGGGTAGGATGAGTAGACGATACGCTGCTGGAGTCTGGCTTGATGGAGGGGAAGGAGGAGGGGGGCATGGTGATGGATGAGATGGTGGTGGTGGGGGGGGGGCGTGTGGAAGCATCCAGAGCTGCACTGCTGGAAGATGTGGTGAATGCAGCAGTTGTCATAGATGGCTCTGAGGCTGAGGCTTCTGAAGAGCGGAGAATTTGAGAGCTTGAGGTTGTAGCAGCTGCGAGACCAGGGGTGGGGATGGTGGTGGGTGTGGTGTTGGGTGTTGTGGCCTCAGAGGTTGTCTCTGCTACCATTGTTGGCTCAACCCTGGTGCTACTTAACCCCACAATATCTTCTGTAGAATAGGTAGTCATTAGCAATGCTTTAGATTCAGACAAATGGGATGTGGCATCCAAACTGGATCTTGTGCTAGCCTCTGCCTCAGTGTGATTCTTTGACCTCTGGACAGTAGCTGGCCTGGTCAGTGTAGAGGTTGTCGCAGGCCCCTGGCTCTGTATCTCTAGGCCTGCTATGGCTGGTTCTTCAATCGTTGTAGCAACCACGGTAGGCAGTGGGCTCCATTCAGCCACAGTCATGCTGGTTGAATGGGAAACATCAGCCATAGCATAGGTCGAAGTGGTAATTGGTTGTACCATTTCCATGGACAGTTTTTGCCTTGGGATGTTTGTAAAGTTAATAAGATTGGCCTCTGGTGCAAGGAGGAAGGGGAGAGTAAGGAGTGGAAGCAGAATGCGCAGTGTGGAAACAAACCAACCTGCATTTGCAGACGACATGATTAGACAATTCGTAAAAAGTTTGTTCTTCTCCTCCTTGTTTAAGGGTATAAGTCCTTTGCAGTGTTCCTTCAGCAGTTGTTGCACCTGTCTGTCTCTCTCTGTGTCGGAAGTACGATAGTAAAGTCCTGTATCTTCTTGGCACAGCAAAACGTCATGCCGTTGTTGGGTCCGTGAAGTCCTACATGTCGTGGTGACAATCTGAGTCAAAAACCTTTGAGCAACAAGGTTGCGGTACACCCAGCCGGAAGAGACCCAGCCTTCTTGAGTTCCCCTCTCCTTCGCCTTTCTTCTTCTTTTCAGAGTCGCCTATGTCGAGGACTGTGTTTAAAAAGATCTACATTGGCATCAACCAAGTTGTCCTGTGGCCTGCAGATAAGGCAAGTTGAGCAATGAATTTGAACATCGTGAGAAATTGGAATCATGAAATACAGATGGGGAGAACGAGATTTCTAGCATGTGTGCAGCCATTTGTTCTCATTGGCTATTGACTCTTTATTCTTCACCTCTTAATTTGCTTGCATTTATTCTTGCCCATGACAACCATACAATATACTTTTTCAATAAAATGTACTGATCTCAAACGTAAACTGAGAGAACTATAGCTTCAGTAGAGAGTGGACTTACCCACAAGTTCTTCGATTGTAGAAAGGTTGAATAACCAAGCTCTTGAAGGCCCACAGTACTTCAGTGTGTGTTTGTGTGTGTGCCCTAACCATGCTCTACTGGTGATACAGATACTTCTCTTTTTTTATCTCCCCCGATGTCCTCACACTGCTCCTCCCTCTTTCTCTATGTGCAAGTCAAGTTAGTCAGCAGTGAGAGACAAGGGTTTTGTTGATGCTTTTATATTGACTGTCGGCTCCACAATCAAAAGGAGAAGTTGTTCTTGCTGAATGTATCAACGTGTCAGTAGAAAATTAGGCAATATGGGTGAGACTGTCATTGCCGTTATACAACATGTTAACATCCAACAGTTCAAATAAGAAAATCCTGTAATTGTTTCACATCACAAATTCCATTTACACAACATTTTTGTTTCATTAGTTGTTTATGTGAAGACCACTTTAACTCTCACTTTAACACTGTTGCATTTTTTGCTGTACATCAACCTGTGAAGAGCATAATTTATACATTATACATCTATAGAGTAGTTTTGATATACTCTAATACTGGAACTTGCATCTATATCAACTTCTACCACAGACCACTGAATGCCAAAGCACTTCAGTGGGAACACAGCAGATGTCAAGAGGGGGAAATATATTTAAGTAGGTATTCACTAAGCATCCGTCGATAACGACTGTTATGACGGGGTTTACGTATTAATATTCTAAAAGGTTTGCCCCTATATCTCAGCCCCTGACTGGTAAAAAAAAAAAAAAAAGTGTCTCAAGTTAAATTCATCCTGGAGAGCAGGTCTCTTAAATGTTTGTGAAAACTTGCGGTCAAGAGTGAAACGATTTGCACTGATGGACGAACATTTCTGAAAGTTGGTATATAGGCCTTATTTAACATGCTGAAAATGTTTTCCTCCTGTAGCCGTAAGATGCGCCTGGATACATTTTTCTGTACATGGAAAGTTTTGAAAAAACTTCAAAAAATGTTATTCTAAAGAACAACCGGTCTAAATAATACAGCATTTGTTACAGATGCTTTTTGGACATATCTAATTAAAATTTATATAAGGCATCTTAATCAACTTTAAAAGAACCGACTTATGTGGAAATCAAAATTTGCACATGAGCGGACATTATTATTTCCATCTGAAGTCCGCTTCAAAAGGTCCTATGTGCCTATGTGCAGATAGCAAAACATTCAGCTAAGTGCTAGGCACGACTTCGCACGGATTCACTCCAAATTGATTGGGGATCTCATTACCCCAGAGCGATGTGCCCTGCGAATCGCAAGATAAGGGTGGTCGCTGGGTCAGCTGTGCGTGTGGGCTGTGTTTCACCAAAAAAAACATACAGAATTTTCAAACAAAACAAAGCTTTAAATTGCATTCCAATCCCCTTTCTTTTCTTCTGGCACTAACGTATACAAGTTTGACTTGCAGATACATCATATTGTGGAGGTAAGAGTACCTCTAAACGCCAGTAAACATTGCATATTGGTGTATACATGGTTCTTTTTTATATTTCAACGTTTTATAATTGATGGCCTTACTGTATTATTTGTTGTTATTTTAGTTTTTTAGTTTTCATTTGCATTTTTATTACTATTCTTTCTGTCTTTGAGCAGAGCACCAGTGAAAGTAAGAACAGTACATTTAATTCTGTGGGTATGAAAATATAAGCCTATAAAATATAATTCCTGCACAAACCGTTACGGTTACGGTTACCATTTTCTCCTCTCAGTTTTCAGGTTTCATTTCCGTCAGTGGTTTAGGGCGTCCACCCGACGAAACTGTATAGTTTCTCTTTGGCTCCTATATTCATGGTTATCTAGCTAGCACACATGGATGCAACTGGTAACACTAAATTAGGTGTATTATTTAGTATGACTGCTATTATAGCAGCCATACCAACCAGGCAATTCAACATGTTTTACAGATAATTGCTCACACTCAGAAACACACACACACACACACACACACACACACACACACACACACACACACACACACACACACACATACACACATACACACACACACACACACACGTGTCCAGCAAGCACACACACACACATAGACACGCATAAATTATAGAAGGTGGAAACCATTTTGTAGAGCAGGGTGTAGGCGTCCTGTTGTAAGACATGACGTGGACCAAGTGTTAGACACGTCTTGTGAGTCAACCTGACCTAGTTTTGGGTTATCTACGTCTATGCTGGCAGCCATTTTTAGGATATGAAGAGGCTGGTCAGTTCTGGGAAGGACCCTAGTGTTACAGAAAAACATGAAATATTTACCATCTTCCCTGATATAAAGAATATAGTAGACCTGAGTCGGCTGTTCTCTACCACAACAACTAGTATTAGATGATGACATAAAAAAAATAATACTTAGTCTTGCATGGAGATAGTATTTCATTTCACAATATAACAGGACATACAATAATCACTAAGTAAACATGGATATTGCAACATGTGTATTGACATGTAACATGTAGGCTACACCATGAAAACAAGAGACAGTGAGACAGTTTATCTTGTGTTGCGATTGGTCAGCAGGATAAAGACCATTATCAATCGTAGTCCAGGTGGGCAACAATTGTTTTTGCAAAAATCCGGTTGCCCAAAGAATATGAATACATGTATTCATTCATGTATTTTCACTTAGCTCCTGTGTCACCACCCTCCCATTCGAGTACCAGAAATCACTGATATCTTCTAAGGTCACTCTGGGCTGGGTCAAGAGACCAGAGACCTCCTCCACTCCCATGTTCTCCTTCCTCCCTCCTCTCCCCAGCCTCTCCCCCTCCCTCACCGCTGTCATCCTCCCCGTTGCCTCTTCTCTCTGCCTTGCAGTCCTGGGGCTGGCATACCAAAACTCTGCCCGCTCCCCTACGGATGACCTGCGTACCGCCCACATGTTCCCCAGGTCCTCCCTTGGTGTGGGGGAGCCCTCCTGGGCCGGCGACTGGCTGCGCGCCGACAGCCGCACCCAGAGGAAGATGGTCAGCCCGAAGAACAGCGACGCAGTCACCGCCAGCGCCCACAGGGTCAAGAAACACACTCTCCTTGAGGAGAGGGGGCAGGAGAATCTCCTATCTTCCTCTCTCTCCTCCCGCCCTTTGTTCTCCTGATCCCTGTCCGTGCTGTTATCACCTCGGACCACCGTCACCACCACAACGGTTAAGGCAGCCATGCTTGTGTTTCTTACGCTGCTTTTGTCGCCGGACAATAAGCTTGCCTTATCGACATTGGTCTGGGTGGATCGCGAGGTCCTCCAAGCGACTTGGATGTTGTCGCTGGTCTGTGGATCTCTGCTGGGATCTCTCGTGGTGGAGATGTTTGTGTTGTCCAAACCGGGCGTGGTGTTGTGGTGGTGGTGGTGGACACCTTGCAGTGGGACCATGGGGGTGGGGGTAGTGGGGTGCCGTGGAGAAAACTCCTGATTGGCTGCAGTGGTTGTCATCACCGATGCTTTGCTACTAGCGGAGCCGATGACAGGTGTCCCAAGGAGCAGAGCGAAGAGGCAGAGGAGCAGAGGAGTCCTTGTTCTGGTCATCGTCTATTAGTCAGGCCATCAGACAGACACGTCAGACAGACAGACACAAAGCAAAAGACAAGGGGAGGCAAACAGAAAGACAATGATTAAAGTAAAACCAACCCTTATAATAATCGAGCTTTAAATGAACAATAAAAGCTTTGAAAACATAGAAGTGCACATACCGATTCGTTAGCCTTCACTTCATCTCGATGTTTCTTCCCCTTTTGATTCTACTTCCTCTTCCTGCATCAGGGCCCTACAAAACAAAATACTGCTCGAACAACCGACCAATCATATTTGGAGCTCAAACCTTTAGCTGAGGAAAAAGCCGTTGTGATATTGACAGCGACTGTTTAGAAGGATGTGGTTTGGGCAGAGGTTTAGCAGGTTTAGTAATTCAATCCACAACAGAGGAAAAATAAGTTATGTCATTAACATGGAAAGAATATGGAAAAAAATATATGTCAAGAAACTGAATTAAATGTTAAATAAAAATGAAAGGTGCTTTAGGTAAGATTTCAAGGTACAAATTCTCTGTGACGATATCTGTTTAGAGTTGAATCAGCCTGCCTGAAACAAACCACTCCTGCCTAATTTCTGACCAATCAGTGCTGATCTTCCTTGATTCCTTGGTTCAGGGAATCCATCTTGCCTGTCAATCACAGGTGCATGAAACACTTCTTAATGGCAGAGGGAGGAGCAGATAGGATGGGGACATTTTTTGTCGTGTCATTTTCTGCTGTGCTCTCAAATTATAAATTTTTTCTGGTGATTTGGTGATTTGCTGTGACACAATATAGTAAGTTGAAAATAAAATTTCATGAAAGGAATAAATGTAATAACTTTATAATAACATTGTATAATGAGGTTCTATGACTAATGGTTGCTCACATTTGGAACACAGACCCCATTCGGTTCCACAGAAGCTTCCGTAGCCAGATTTAATTAGGGATTGACTCAGATCTCAAAGCCCATGCACACTGAACTAATCTCTTTGAGAAACCCTGCGTGTGTGTGTGTGTGTGTGCAGATAACAACCTGTCCAATTGTTCTTGAAAACACATTAAGGACCCTGACTTTCTCTCAGTCTATACATTCTTTTGTTTGTTGGTTTTTTCTGGACCTTACAGGGTAATATTTTGCCGTTGTTTCTGGACCTTACCGGTTGTTACTGGAGAGCTTACAGTGTAAATGTTTGTGGGTTGTTCTGGACACTACAGGGTAATTGTTTGTCGGTTGTTTCTGGAGACCTTACAGGGTAAACAAATTCCTGGAGGACAAGATGGTGGACGCTCCGGGGGAGAGCGTAGATGCGGCCGAATGCAGACTGTCTGAGGAGGACCAGCAGCAAAGTGTGGAGGCCCTGGGAGAGGGGCGGCAGGTTGGGGTGCGGGATGCAGGGGATCCTGGGGTGGTGGTGGAGATGACATGGTCAGGGTCTGCCGGGGACAACAGCCCCCCCGTTGAGGAGGAGTGGAACGGGTTCATCTCGGGGGCCGCTGAGGGGCCCGGTGAGGAGGAGGAGCAGGAGGAGAGAATGCATCCAGAATGGAAGCCGGGTGACCCTGTGACACCACAGCACGTTCTCAGGCTTAAGGGGTACACTAAAGGTGAGCATGGCCATACGTGGCACCCCAGGGATGGACTGGGTGGGGTACCATGCCTTCATTATGTGTGTGTGTGTGTGTGTGTGTGTGTGTGTGTGTGTGTGTGTGTGTGTGTGTGTGCGTATGTGTGTGTGTGTGTGTGTGTGCGTGTGTGTTTGTGTGTGTGTGGAGCTCTACAGGGGTCGCTGTGGTGCTATCTCAGATAAGCCCTGCAGGATTAGCTAGATTTCAATGACACCAATGCCACCTATGTCTCACACACCCACAAACACACACACACATGCACACACACACCACCAACTACACACACTCACACACAGCCAAACACCCTACACACACACACACACACACACCCTACGCACATGCAAACACACACACACACACACACACACACACACACACACACACACACATATATAATAAAACATACAACATTCAACAATATACAATTAACAATACATTAATGGAAGGATTGTTGGGTAGGATACAATATTACTCACAGTAATATCACCCTGGCAGTAGGATGGCGAAAAATGATAGATAACATACATAATGATTACATTCAGAGCAGAAATGTTGAATGTTGTCGGTTATGTGGTGGTTCACTGCATCATGGTCAAGTAAAGCAGATGAATCAACAGGTGTGAGTAAAAGGCTGATGATGAGCGCTCCTCTCCCCAGAGTACCTGTGCTCCCCGGCAGACAACATTTACAACATCAACTTCTCCCGCTTCAAGATCCGAGAGCTGCAGAGCGGAGCAGTTATCCTGGACATCAAGAAACACTGCCCTACCGGTCCGTATGTGTGAGTGTGTGTGTGTATGTGTGTGTGAGTGTCTGTTTGTGTGTGTGTGTGTGTGTGTGTGTGTGTGTGTGTGTGTGTGTGTGGGAGGGGGGCGTGTTTGTGCTTTGCTTTTGCTTTGTTTAGTCAAATATGTCTCTCTTTCTCCCTTTCCCTTTCTCTAGAAATCAAGGATGTCTTAGAGGTGGATCCAGGCAGGTTCATACAGTACCACTTCTCCCCCGCCTTTCTGGACCTCAAGGAAATCGGGGCAACGTAAGTCACACTGTTAAATACAGTTTAACACAGCTGTATTCTTGTGTGATGGTGATGGATAACACTTAATTGTATAGGTTGATAATTGCTTCATAATAACTATATTATAGTTACGATCCATATTACAGTAATCAGTAATAGACCTTTCTTGCTCGTAATCAGTTATAACGACAAAAATCTATTTACTTTCATTCAGTAATAAGTAGTTACCATTTTCTGTCTATTTTTCATTGTTTAATTCTTCATTTTGTTGTTGATTTTGAATGTACCAGTTCTACATCTAGAAGTGTTTAACTCACTTGTTATAAATAAAGCTGGGCTGGGAGTCAGTCGTTTTTGGATAAGATTAGTTCAGTTTTACTAATGTAAACCAAATATTTACCAGGTTGGAGTTTACGGTGGGCGGCAGGGCAGTGAACCGCTTCCGGCTGATCGAGAGGCACTTCTTTCGGGATCTCCTGCTCAAAACCTTTGACTTTGAGATCGGCTACTGCATCCCGTTCAGCAGGAACACGTGTGAACACATCTACAGTCTTCCTGACCTGGACCCCAGCACTAGTAAGATATAGCAAAATTATAGACCTACACTGAGGTTTAGACAGTCAAATCCTTCTTCCGTTATTCACACAACCAAGAACAAATGGTGATGCCTGGTGAGAACCCACCTAAAGAGAGCAGAAACAGGGCATGACTTGGACATCTACCAACTGGCAAAATTGATGTGAATTAATGGTGTATTATTAAATGCAACATTAAACATTAAATTGTAAAGAGAGGGAGCAGAAAAGTGCATAAGAGAGCGATGTGATTTACAGGCAAGATTGATAAATTGTAGTACACTATTTAATGAGTGAAGGCCTACTGAGTTTGCTACTTTATGTGATATGGTTCCCTCTGACCTCTTCGCCCCCCACCCCCAATCCCTTTGCGCTGCCAGTCGAGGAGATGGTGGCCAGCCCGTTCGAGACACGCTCCGACAGCTTCTACTTTGCCAACAACCAGCTCATCATGCATCACAAGGCGGAATATTCCTTCAACCACCTGGATCCAGTCAAGTCACTCAGCCAATAGAACGCCTCTCATCGCTTCCTCTCTTATCATCATCATCCGCATCATCATCATCATAATACTGGCCTATGGAACAAGCCTGAGCCTATTAGAGCCTATTTCCAGTGTCATCAGCAGGAGGTTTGGAAAACAGGTTCAAGTCTCAGCAGGTTCAGTGTAGTGACATGATAAGCCCAGTCCCTTATCCTATTTTGAACAAAATATTCAACTTTGCATATTTAGAGTTTCATCATCACATTTTCCCCTATAGCTCCTACTTACTACACACTCACAAGAGAGATTACTTGATTGTTTACATTTGGTTTTAGAACTGTAAAAACATGCCTTTGCGTGCAATAAAATTCTCTAGACAAGCAATCTACAGTTTGACATTGTATTTTCAAGTTGCTATGATACACTTCTCATTCAGCAGTACATTGACAGATCATAGAACAAACATGATAATAGATTAACAACAGGGCTTGTGTTTTAAAAATAATCATCAAACACAAACATTGCGGAGCAGTGCATTTTTGTGCCAACATGTATAAATAATGTGATGTCATTTAAATCAAAACATAAAGAATAACATCTACAAAGTACTAAAAGAAAAACTCAGCTGTAAAATTTTTTTTTGATATATATATATATATATAATACAGCATTTGTAGGAATGGTTTGTAATCACCCATTCAAGCCAGGAAAGATTTGCATTTTCACAGAATACATGTTTTAAGTAAACAGTTTAGCTTGACATCAAACATATACAAATGAAATAGGGACGCAGATTAAAAATTTACATAGATGTTTGATTGAGCCACATGAAGTAGAGCCACATGAGTAGCATTGCAAAGCTATTGACCGTCCAAGAGCTTTTAAAGAAGTGTAAATATTAAACATAAAATATTTGTTTGCTAAAACCAGATAGTCAGATGGTTTGCTAATAACTTGAAACATCTTAATTTTTAAACAATGACCATTCAGAAAGGTAGACTTTTTAAAGTTGCTATAGGCTATAAGTGAAACCAGTGCTTCTTTCTTGCATTAAACAGCAACTGCATGGCATCTAACAAACTTAATTCATGGTTATGAAGCTGCTTGCTACCAAGAAGCAGATGTGTGCCTTGGCATAGGTTAAATGGCCTGTCAAAGAAAGGTTTGTTAAAGTTAAAAACAAAAGTAGAGCTCTGAGGTTTGGGGCCATGCAGAACACACAGCAAGTCCATGTATTTGGTCTCTAAACAGTTTCCTTTGTGGAAAAAAAAGGAATGCACTTCAAAGAGTTTATATGCAAACTATGCAATGGTGGCACCTGAGAGTAAAACATTTAAATAACACTGGCATCAGCCAAAACAAACCTGACAAACATTGTGTGTGTCTACGTTTGGATATATACACAGAGGACATGTAAAGTGTACATCATTTCCTCAGTGTTTAAACATCCCACTACTGACATCTGGACTGTATTTGCAGTCTGAATCCCAGCCAGTGTTTCTCGGGTCCTCCTATTTCTGTCGTAGGCTCTGAGTCTAGAGGTTGTGAGGCCGTCGTGCTATCCAGTCCCATTCACACCACCGTGGGTGGCTTCTCTTGGCCCAACCCCCCTGGAGCCAGGTCCACCTCCAAGAAGTCTTGGTCCTCGTCGGGATGTCCCGGCGGTCCCCTCGTCTGGTCTCTGTGGTTCCCGGCTCCCTCGCCTCTGCTTCGCCACAAGCCAGACTTGGCAGGCCCCACCAGGGCCAGGCAAGCGGCCCCCAGGCCCATGCCCACAGCGCAGGAGTAGAAGGCAGACCCGTAGTTATGGGTGATGTCCACCAACCATCCTGGGACAGGCGATGAAACCACAGAGAGGAGATGGTCAAGATGTAGAGCAAAAACAAAAAACTCTCTGGGCTGATTTTGTATAGTATTCTATGATGTAGTTTATCTTACAACACCAAATGCCAAGATCAGTCTGCACTGAAAATAAAAGTATAATCAATTTTAAAACCTTGAGGACTGTGGGAGTGTGTGTGGATGATGGCTGGATTAAGCAGCCTCAACTGGCCGAGTCTGATTGGACTCTGGGGCTGGGTGAGGCTGCACACCTGTTGCACATTGAGCAATCAGTGTGCACAGGTTAAACCAGCCATCTCCACACACACTTGGGGAGAATTGTATCATTTTCAACAAACCTTTACAATAAACCTAAACGTCTTTCAACATCACCACCCTGCGTCCTTTTGTCTGGAGGAGCCCAATAGAGGTCACCTAGGTGGCATGTAGCATGGACTTTGTTACAAGGACTCTTCCCTGGTCCTTGTTGCACAGCATATAGTGAAGTGTCTTACACGTTTACTTTCATGTAATATGATTTAAACTAGGGACACAAAGCGCTGCTCGACATCAGACCATCAGAGCAGGCAATACCCCCTGTAGATAGTAACGTCTCAGGGGGCGGCCTCTAAGATTACTCAGCATTGTTCATTGGGGAGTAACAGCATGCAAAGGCTAGCCTACAGACACACTAAGAAGAACACATGACATCATCCCTAAAATCGCAAGTCGAGAGCATACCTCCAAGCGGCGGTCCCGCCAGCCCTGCGAAGCTCTGGATGAACACATACACGCCCACTGACGAGGCCATCCTCTCCACGCCCACCACCTCCTCCTCGGCCAGCATTGGGATGTGCGTGGACGCCACAGTGCCCAGGAAGAAGCCGTAGAGGGCGCAGCAGGCCAGCAGGCCCCAGAAATCCCGCACCAGGGCGAAGGCCACCAGCACTAGGCAGAGAAGCACTACGCACGCCAGCAGCACCCGCAGCTTCCCGCCAGCCAGCCGGCTCAGCAACACCCCAATGGAGAGGCGGCCGCACACCTCAGCCACCGCCATTGTGGACAGCATGTAGGACGCCATGTCGTCTGCCACGCCGCGGCTCTTGCTCAGCTGGATGATGTACAGCTGCGGCGCGAAGAACCCCAGCGTGGCAAACAGGCCGAAGAGGGAGTAGCAGATGAAGGTGCTATCTCGGAGCACCGAGAAGTCCAGCAGTTTGGGTCTGGGGGAACGGCGGGCAGCCGTGTGTTCCAGTCCCTGCTGCCCCTCCATCAGGGAGTCAGCCTCGTCCTGGGGGTCTGTTGACGTGGGGGCCGGAGCAGCAGCAGCAGCAGCCTGGAGCTCGTTGCACGAGGCGGAGAGGGAGGTGACGCCAGAGTCCTCAGAGCTCAGGGACGTCTTGGTCTGCTCGTTGTCCAACTCATAGTCAATCTTCAGGGAGAGCGAACACTCCTCGGACGTGTCATCCTGCTCGGTCGCGAGGTCGACGGCGGGCTGAATGATGATTGGGCGAAGAAGAGCGCCGCAGCCAATCACTGCCGTCTGAATCAGCCCTATGATGACCAGGCAGTAGCGCCAGCCTATTTGTTTCTTCAGCGTCATGAATGCTGGGAAGAGGGATTAAGATGGAGGGTTCTTTATGTCATGCATTATAACCAAAATATGCCTTCATGTGTCATATTTGTTGATAGTTACTTTAATTGGTTAATTATTTTGAAGGTAAAATTGCTAAATAACTGGATCAAACTAGGGCCAATAAGACAATCAGTATCTGTAATGGTCCGGAATTAAGAAAGCCGTTCTGCAAAATGGAGACCTTAAATTAAGTATTATTTTGTGTGAGAAGACCCACACCTGTACACACCCATGTTTTATTTGGCAGTTCACTTTAAAAGGACAATTGTATGGTTGCAACACCATTGTATATGTACAATTGAAAGAGCATCAAGGATAACACAAAAGATTCACAGAAATTACTTCCATTGTGGTCCTTCTTAGTATCAAGTACATTTGTTTAAAAAGTTAACCTAATGTAAGTATTCCATCTTCAAAACACGAAATAAGCCACATGCTATTGAGCAATGAAATAGGTGTATCGAACGTCAGACTAAAATGACAGTCATCATCTTGATTACAGTTTATTCACTATTTGGGATCTTAAAGTAGCCTTATCATATCCAAAGCCACCGTGGACTTAAATAACAGGTGTTTCAAACGTTTTTTTTCATCATTTTCACAGTCGTTGATGTTATTAATTCTAAAATCGCTACGTTGAGAAAATAATTAGGATAAGCTGAAGCCAACCTACTTCATAAGGGCGCACTTTAGCCAAAGTTACCTTCTTCATGTAGGCGCTCAGGATGATTGCAATGCACGCAATAATTGCATTTTAACCGTATCTTTTAATCTAACCTGCACCAATGCATTTTTTTATATAGTAGAATAGAAACACGTTGTGCGTGAGGCGCACAATGCACCCAGTTCTGCACTTATTTTCCCACAATACAGAAACAAATGTACATTTGTAAAATAATCCATTGACCTCATTAGTGTTTGGGGTGGAACTAACCCGGAGCGAATGCGAACACGGCGAAGGACTCCCCGGAGGACGCCACGGAGGTGACGAGGGAGCGCCGCCGGGAGAAGTACTGCGCCAGTATGGTGACGGTGGGCAGGAAGGTGAGGCAGTAACCCAGGCCTGCAGAACACAAGGGGTACAAGGGAAAGAAATAGGGGGACATGACAGCTGACTGTCCTGGAGTGTCATGTTGTCACGGTCAGAGGTTGTGGGGTTTGTGCCACCGAGAGACGGGCCTGCTGTAAAAGAGACTGCTGAAGACAAACGTGTGTGATGATGACAAGAAAAAAAGAGAGAGAGAGAGAAAAGAAAAGAAGAAACGGGGTTGGTGAGTTAGCACTTGACCCTTTTCAGTATTGGGAGGGGTGGGTAAAAAATGAGTGATGCGGCTACGAAAGTTAGAGTCAGCAGTGCATCTGTGAAGGGAAAACAAACTAAATGCATTCTGAAACTTGGTGTGTGATTGTGAACTGTAAAATCACCTCCAAATGTTCATCCGCATTTCAACATGAAAAATAATCTGAATATCAATATTAAAATAAATTATATTTGTGTGCAAATTATATTCACCCAGCTTATACTTTCAATCCTTTATCTAAAACTGAATTTTCTGGGAAGTTTTCTCGATTCAATCACACTCATTTCAAGCTTTGTTAGCATTCCCTAGATACATCATTACAAAATGTGTAGGACATTGCTCCTCATAGATGAAAGAATTTAACGTAAACCGCGAAACTGCAAGGTGTGTGCGTATGTGTGTATTTGATAAATACCTGAGACCACTCCGATGGTGATGTACATCTGGTTGATGGAGTTGGTGAAAGCAGAGGTGATGGTGCCCAGGCTTATGAGGACCCCGCCTGTCATCACCACAGGCAGGTAGCCAAAGCGGTTGCTCAGTACTGTGGACAGTGGGGCTGAGGGGCACAATGACATTTTTGAGAGCTGACATTTTTTATTGTATTGATGCCCTTTTTAATCACAGTTACTGGCAATGGTACTGAAACATTTTGAACAATTACCCAGCCCTAAATTTGCAATTGCAGATGACATATATATTGGGACTGTGTTTTTCTTTTTATTGCATAGAGTGTAATAAAACAACACATTTTTTCAAAAGATTAGATAAGGTATTAGAAAGGATTCAGATTTGATAAGCGGATTTGGAATCTATAAAGGACTATCAAACCCTGACCCTAGAGACAGAGAGAGAGGAGATTCTACCCAAGTTAGTCAAATTTGTTTGACCTCACAGACAGAAAAGCTGTCCAACAACATAGGATTTTGTGGAGTTTGTGTTTTTGGAGTTTGGCATTTGTGGAGTAGATAAACACTTGACCACAGCATATGATTTGATGTGGCTTTTAGGTGCGCAATAAAATAACTCCCTAAGGATCTCACAAGTCATGCGACTGCAAGAAAAGAAGCGAACCCCAAACATTTTCTCGTCCCAGCTATATGTGGCCGATTCTTTATTGATAAGGGTATGATGTTTTATGCTACGTCTTTGCCAATAGTTCAGTCTGAGCCACTACCTTTAAGTTATCATGAGATTGACACATACACAACAACTTCTCTCTTCTCTATTAGAGATTAAGTCTGAAATACAAGTGATAAAATGAATGTGCATAGTTCAATTCTATATGCACCTTTTATTTAATTACAAATATAAATTGTTGTACTTCTTGTCAAACATTTTTTGTACGTATGCAAAAAAAATATGTTATTGCCATAGCATACCTTTTTTTGTTGTAGGCCTTAAATTCAATGTATTCTAATCTTTCTTATATTGCTTTAAGATGAGAAAATGTAATAGTATTTGACCCCCAGGGTCAATAAAGTAATCTGAATATAAATAATGGTCATGGGTCAGTTCATGAATAAGAACTGACCTGTGAAGTTGAGGATGAAGACGCAAATGGAGATGACCCAGGAGACACGGCTGTTGCTTTCCCCAAACTCTTCCATCAGGTCCTCGAGAAAGACACCCAGGCTCTTGATGGTGCCGTAGGTGCACACCTCCACCACGAAGAAGGCAACCGCCACCACCCACCCCCAGCCGCCATCGGGCACTGCAGGGTACACACAGGGCCCAGTGCAGCCGCCAGCACGCACCATACTCTTCATGGTCCTCTGACCTGACCGCCCTGGGGCAACAACGGAACGGAGCAATTGTCAGCGGAGTTGACAACTGCTTGTTTCTGATTGGTGCAAGATAATAGTCTCACTTTGAGACACACAAAATCCAGTTTATATTATGTGAATGAAAAAGAAAATAGGAAACAAAAATCTGGGATTGGCTTAAAATCGGCGTTGTTACATGTTTCCTTTATTCAAAGTTGATCCCTCCTTCTGAGGAGTAGTCTAGAATACTTCATAAAGTGTGTTGAGCCTCAATAACCTGTCCTGAAGCCTTTTTGCAGATAGTCAATCACATATACAGTAGTACTATATGGTAGGCATGGACTCCTAACATGTATTTACAATATCATGCAATATTTATACAAAATAATAGATAGTGACCTATTTGTACAGACAGCTTGCCCAGACAGCTGACATGTCTTGCATTACATTTTTCAAGATGTATTTTTTTGTAGGTAGCATTTTCCGCATGATTGCCGAGCGAGAGAATAGATCAGTAAAGTTAACTCCTATCGTTTTTTTTAACGTGTAATTCCTCAAAAAGGTCAATGTCTAGTCTACGTTCTTATAATACATCAATGAGGTAACGTTAGACCTAGTAGACCATGATAGGCTGAGGCTTCCGCAGTGCAGTGCCGAAAAAGGATTACGTGTACTTCACGTTGCCAGCGCTGTCACAGCACATTTATGTTACAATTACATTGAACAATTGATCAATTTCTATTAATGGGTTGAAGTGAATCACAAAAGCCATCTCAAGATGACACAATTTCCTTCATAATAGACAATGTATAACGTTACGAGTAATTCTGCAATTCAGCGTTGGGAACGTACAGCAACCGAGCCTCCAAGGGCAGCTCGGCAAATGGTTAACTTACCGAGGGAGCTTCAGTCGAGAAAGATTGTCAGAAGACACGGGTTTCTTTCAAATAGACCCGTGATCATTTCGTTTTCAATGTGAGGGATGGCTACCATGCTCAATATAAAAATATATCCTAAAACGGAATATTTTATTTATAAAAACATACGCTTATTTTACAGCTTAAAATAGAATGTAAAAATGTGTGCTATTCTTTGTATTCCCCCTGCGTCGTCAACGTTATCGTTTATCTTCCGAATTGTTTTCTGCTTCTGAATTGTTGTCTGCTTTGGCAGGTCTTTACCGGCTTCAGCCGGTATTCAAAGGCAGGACCCAGAAGTTCCTCCCACGTTGTCACGGAGATACATCATGGAATATCTCGCGATTTTTTTTTCTCACATGATGTTGAGCGTTAACGTTTTTTTAATGGAGCACAAAATTGCTCTTCGTATTTACACGTACGTAGCATCTTACTGGGATGGATAACTGTTTTCCTGTGTGTGTGTGTGTGTGTGTGTGTGTGTGTGTGTGTGTGTGTGTGTGTGTGTGTGTGTGTGTGTGTGTGTGTGTGTGTGTGTGTGTGTGTCTGTGTGTCTGTGTGTGTGTGTGTGTGTGTACAATATATATATTGCATAGGCATAATCTCTCCTTGACATTTTTACATGACATGACAATGGACTGATGACAGAAATTTACCAAAGCAGTCAGCGGAGATGGTTTCATTTGTACTAGCCTTTCAAAGCACTGGCATATTTGAGAGTTGACTAGAATGATTGAATTCAGCCCAGTACATCAGAAGCAACCCATAGGCTACATGATATACACAATCTGGTCCTCACATGTGGTGCTGTTTCAGCCAACATACAAATGATAGGATAGAACAAGCCCTTAATTGTTAAGGAACAGAACGGTGAGCCCAAGCGCGGGATACACAAGGCGGAGATGATAAAGGTTTAAAAGGGATTTATTTAGTAGGACACAGGCAAGGGCTGGGCAAGACGTGGTCGGGCAGGCAGAGGTTCGACGGCAGGCAGGCAGGCAGGGTTGGGGATCCGGGGAAGAGCTGAACACAAAGAAAGGGCACGTTAAGATCAGGCGAGGAGAAGGAAGCAGGAAGCAGGATTCAAATATGCGGGAACGGCGTAAACTGACTCTAGGAGTGTATACAACGAACTGGCGCCGGCTGCTAGGAGAACAGGGAAGAAATAGGGTGCGTTGATTGCTGATTAGAGACAGGAGTGGAATCCAGGGGGCCCGTGGGGAAGTGGCAGCCGGCGCCACTAAGTGGTGGCAGAGGGTCGCGTGACATTAATGATTCCCAGGGTTAAATGTAGCTCACAGTAGTATTCATGTGGTAGGATATCAGTGTTGAATCAGTGGCTATTATGTATGTTTTACAGCTACATATTTGAGATGATGGTCATCATGTAATGAAGGTTATCTGATAGGCTGAAAAAGAGAATGCATCTCTGCATTAACACGCACTTTCATTACTCATGTAGGCCTAATTTAACTTTTTTTGCCCTCGATTCTTGTTCATGCTAATATTATTTAGCATACAATACAATTACAACAAGAGACATTCACAAACTTTCTAAGCACATGTATTAACTAGTTGGATTTTATTTTCTGATAGATAATTATTGTGGCGATCACTCGTCTGTCCCTTCCCTTCCCTTCCCTTCCCAGCCACACATTCACTGCCCAACAACGTGCTCATGAGTGTTCCCTCAGAGTTGCTTGGATTTTGGGTCAACACAAAAAGCCATTTACTGATGGAGGGGTTGTCAAAGAATGCATGAGTGCAGTAGCTGAAACACTACTTGAGGGAGAACAAAAACAAGAGCTTTGTGATAAAATAAAGCAAATACCCATGTCTGCATCATCTGCCACAGAGAAAAGTGAAATGATAATTCAGGATGTGCTAACCCAGCTAGATGAAGCCATGCATAAGGAACCACGTGTAGGCTTAGCTGTGGATGAGTCCACTGACATATGTGACAGGTTTTTCAACATAGACCAGAAAGCGTTCTGTGAAAACCTGTTAGGTGTCACTCCCCTTCAGACCAGTACAAGAGGAGAAGACATCTACCTGGCCATTAAGGAGATGTTAACAAAGAGAGGAATAGAGAAAGGAGCTGTAGCAAGACTGAAAGAGGACAATCCTGAGCTCATAGCTTACCATTGCATCATTCATCAATCTGTCCTCTGCGCCTCCCTGTCAGATGAGCATGCTGAGGTGATGAATACAATGAGGAAAATGATACATTTTCTCAGGGCATCCTCTTCCTACCAGCATCACATGCTAAGGGAATTCCTCAGAGAAGCTGATGCCAATGCTGATGATCTTTTGCTGCACAACAATGTGAGATGGCTCAGTAAAGGCAGAGCGCTTTTGGTCCATCAGGAGGGAAGTAGCAGCTTTCTTGGCAGAGCTTAGAAGTCAGAAGGCAACACAGTTCTCTCTTTCTCGAAAATGAGAAACAGGTGGATAATGTGGCCTTTTTGGTTGATATCACTTCACATCTGAATGAACGGAATTTGAGGCGACAGGGCAAGGACAATTCAATTTGTGAACTGATGACAGCTGTCTGCTCCTTTCAGAGGAAACTTGAGGTGTTCAAAGAAGACCTGCAGGGAGACTGTGCACACTTCCCATCAGTGCAGCAACAGATTCAGGGACAGAGAGATGTGTCTTCTTTTGTTGACTTCATTGATAAGCTGATCGTAAACTTCAGCAACCGTTTTGACAGCTTCAGCCTTGGACAGCAGCGCACCATGTTCATTCAGAACCCATTTCTCATCACAGATGTCAGGGGGTTCTCAAAGGAAGTCACACAGCACTTTAAATGGGTAAATGCTGGGCCTCTCCAGTTGCAATTGGTTGATCTCCAAGCAGATGTGGCCCTGAAAGAGCAGTTTGTAAGAACTGACCATTCCACTTTCTGGCTCCAAATGGTCTCTGAGACAACTTTCCCAGGTCTGAGGAAAGTAGCCCTGTACATCTTGACCATGTTTGGCAGCACATACAACTGCGAGGCAGCTTTCTCCACAATGAACATCATCAAAACTAAATATCATTCCAGGCTCACCAATGAGCACCTCCACATGTGTATGAGAATGGGCCTGACCCCATTCAAGCCCAGATTTAAAATCCTGGCAGGACAAGCTAGAGCTCAATTCTCTCACTGAGCAAAAAAGTGGGTGAGTGGGATATAAGAGGGGAAGAAAGTGATACAACTGTTCAATTGTTAAGATGTGTTGAGATTTATTATCTGTAAAATTGGTTGAGACTGTTGAGTCAAGATGTGAAACAGAAAAGGGAAATCCAAGCTTTCGCTCCCTTTATTTGATTTTTCTGAAGTTAAGAACTTTATTTGAACATGCAAAATGTTCACATTTTATTTATTTACTTATTTTAAAATTGTAGTTTGTATCTGCAGCCATACATACACTGTATGTTCAGTTCTATGTTACGCGACAATAAATATTGTCAAAACGTTTTTGAGTCATACTGAATTCATTTGATTTGACAGTCAGGTATTGATTACATGCAGATGTTGATACAACTACTAAGCTACTTAAATATACCAGACTAAATAGTTAGACATTATGATCTTCTGGACCTTTGCTTCAAGAATTTTTCTCTAACTGGACCTCTTTAAATTTTAGTTGAATACCCCTGCTCTACAGGGTCCCTGCTACCAGGTGGGACCCTATGTGATTAGCTGTCCATTTGTCATTACTGCACTATAAACCTCACTTCAACTGGTCACAAGTTAACCAAATAGGATTATAACCAGTACTTTTATTTTTAGCACTTTTTTGGGGGGAAGTTCTGTACGATTCAAACCATTTCACATTGTGTGCGCACAGGTTAGTGTTTTTACACCATTCTACACCAGGGATATCATGGCCGTTTCAAAGTCTATACAAAAGATTCAAAGTGGAGCATGTCGTTTTACATGGTCCAGGCCCTCCTATGCTGTAGGAGCTTAAGGTAAGAACAAAGTTATGCATCTTTACCAATGTCAGCCTGCAATAAAATGAAACAAACTAATTAAAAAAAATCGGTGTAACAATGGGATGGGGAGGTGCTTTATCTGAATAATTCATTATGGATTATTGCTTTTCAAAAAAAGCTTGAATTTAGCATCCAGTAAGTCAAACCATGTCTAATAGAAATGTTGTAATACTGTCCAATAAGTAGTACAATTTATCAAAAGAGCTGTTTGCAAGAAAATGTACTGCTGTATGTAACAAGGTGAATGCACAAAGTTTAAACTGCTAACATTTTCCTCACCGTTAAACGTATATGATTAACCTTGAAATCAAACCAAACCTTGACACATGTAGTGCATTTACCAGTTAGTAGCCAACATTTACCACTTGGATTTAGTTTTCTTAAACGTGGTTGAACCTCCAGGCTGGACTTGTATAAAACATTTAAAATGAAACAAAGCCAAAAATTGTTTTGTATAGGTAAATTTATCATCAAGTGTATTTTTTTGTTGTACTTTTTCAGTTTTTTGGTCTTGTGCAATGTGCATTATTTTGCACTTTACAAATTCCAACAGGCACATTCATACAACATATTTACTTACATACTTGCTGATTTCCATACATTGCATACATGTAAACATTAAGTAGGTATTAACACAATAAAACACATAAAATAAAAATGAATGAAAAGATTTAAGTTCTCTATTTAAGGATACAATACAAATACATGAATGAACATATTAGGAAATAAATGCTGCAATAATGCAACTAATAGAAATAGGTGAAGCTACATAGCAATGAAAAACAGTGGTTATATCTTTGCTCAGGCATGCACCTTACATACATTTTTAAAATAAGTAGGGGGTAACGCACTGCCCGCTTTTACGATAATAGAAGTGGCTTCTACATTAAAACGATTATATGGTAAACATACTCATGTTTAATATCATTATTGACATTTCTTCACAAAAAAAAAGTTAGCACCATAAAATATATATATATTTTTCCGTTTTTTCTTATCCTTTTTATCCTAACGCCGGGGGCTGTCTCACTATCACTGGTCGCAACTATTCCTTTGCTTTTCTCTATAACTTTTGTTTGTCTGTCTGCCTTTTGTACATCTGACCTTTTACTCACTGCCTCACGAGCGCCTTGCCCCGCCACCTCGACTTCCGTCACGGCACCAATTAATCTACCAAAACACATGAAGAAACCCATTAGTGGTGCCATGCGCAGTTACAGCAAAGAGCTAGCGCTCCAAAGTCTTTATATAGTATAGAAGATACATTGGATCAAACGAACAGTACAAAACATTTGAAAAGTATTTAAAGTGGTTAATCTATAACATTTAGTTATTGCAGTTGCCTTTTCAGATTGGCTCAAATGAGTACAAAGTGATTTATTTATTTATTTGTAGTTAATTAGAACCAATCACTAACAGTTGTTAATCTATGTTTGGTCACTCTTTGAATTGCAAGAATGAAATCCCTGTTTATAACGGAAAAATATAAACAAAAGATGAAAAAATATCAAACGTTAAGATGACAGTAGACAAGTACTGATTTGTGTGTGTGTGTGTGAGTGTGTGTGTGTAAAAATATATACGTCTATATATTAATTCGATTAAAGGTCATTATTGTTGTTAAAAGTGTCAAATGTCAGTTGGTAATGAGGTGTGTGTGTGTTTCCTTTAACCTATAATATGGCTATTAAACTGCTGGAGTGCTGAACAGTGAAATGAATGCCAGGACAACACAGGCTGATATAGTAGAAGGTATTTTGGGAATTTTAAACATCTGAAGTTGCATTCATCAAGTTTATAAAGTAACAGTGTTGTGTGAATTATTAAGTCTTGACTTACAGTATGTTAACACCTGTACATTGAGTAATCAATGTGCACAGGTTAAGCCAGCCATCTTCACACACACACTCAGGAGATCTCCTACATAGCAGCTTGTTACACCTGCTCTATGTACCATTGTACTCAAAACATATATACCGGTTTCAACATCTACACCCTGTGTCCTGGATTTAGAGGAGCCCAGTAAAAGCCACCTAGGTAGAGGGTAACAGACATTGCTACAGTTTTGTAGTCAGACCTGTATTTATAAAAACAATACTGACTTCCTGCATAAAGCTTCCTGGCGCTTTGCCAGTTGCCACTTATTGCTCATCGTTTTTCTTTGTGAGGCTGGCTTTGTAGACCATTTTAAGACTAATTAAAGCAGAAGCCCAGGTTGAAGATGTCTGTGGGTTAGTCTGAGGTAGAATCGAATTGAGTTATTCATGAACTAATTAAGTCCTCCATTTCTGGATTGTCTGAAGACCAAGTAAGGTCAGGAAGACACTTGACTTTAATTTCTGAAGCCTGAATTGCATGTAGCAAAGTTCACAATTCTCCATTGGCCCCTAGTTGATCAGTGAAGAATCGTCTTGAGGTGTATCCATAGAATTTGATGGTTTGAAATGACAACAGAGATTGGAGTAACCATAGCAGGTATACACTAGAAAAGCTTGCTAGCTCTAGAACGTTAATGCCTCTGATTGCTCACAGGTGGAAACTCATTCTCATCGTCCAGACAGACGGGCCCGGCCGCAAACTCGTGTTCTGGGATAACTTCGCCTTTCTTTGCCCCGCCATCTTCAGAGTAGCCTGGACATCAACAAAAACAACGATGTTCAAAAGAAAATAAGGTTGATTAATTTCGAGCACCTAACAAACTGCATTTTTGTTTATGTGCCAATGGAATTATTAGCATTCAGACCATGGGCGTCCGATCTTACATATACAAATATAGTGAGTTGGGCTTGAAAAAAAAGTAAATGTTACATTTTACTTCTAATTCACTTGCCGTAGATGGCCTGCTTGAAGAGCTAATACAAACCTAAAAGTGCGTGTGAATGCAGAAAAAATGATTTTCTGGGGGACAACCAACTATATAGACTATCCTTTTATAGGCTTCTCCCCCCCCCCCCCCCCCCCCCCACGCAATAGGCTTTCCCACCCCCATGTTAGGCTGTTCCCCCCCCCCACGCAATAGGCTGTTCCCCCCCACACAATAGGCTTTCCCACCCCCATGTTATGGGCTGCCCCCCCCCCCCCCCCCAAGTTATAGGGTGTCCCGCAACATTATAGGCTGCCCCCCAAGTTATAGCGCGCCCCTTCTCCAACCTTCATAATGCTTCCTACGCCCTTGATTCAAACACTTGTTGATAACCCCATGGTTTACCTGTGAGTGTTGCAGTGACAGGTACCGTGGTCGGTAGGGCTGCAGTTGCAGCATATGATGGACAGGCTGGTACTTTCAAATTTGTTCGCTCAGACTCCACCTCATCCCCACTGTTCTCGACACAGCAGAAAAGCCTGAGAGAGAACAGGACATGTTCCGTTCTTTGCTGCGTTCATTGATTTCTGATGATAAAAAGACCCAAAGCCCTGTCTAAATCAACCTCCTTAACTATGGCCTAACTCAGTGGTTCTCAACCAGTGTTTGCTTTGAGAAAAGACTAGGTGTGCAAGGAATGTTTGGGGGGGGGGGGATTTAATAAATAATACTGACATAGTTTACTTATATAATTGGTACTATTTATGACTTGCTTTATTATTGATTAATTGTTCTACATTATGCAAGTCGAACAATTGAAGAAAGGTCCACTTAAGTACATATTTGACAAATAATGCAATTTCCTGTCTGATATTTATAAACCTGTATCCATGTGATTCTTTTTGTCTGCAGTATGAGAAATATTGCGATAAAACGGCTAAAAATCAAGTATATATATTATACTAGTTACATATGCCTTGTTTATGCAAGCTTTTTGAAAGAGATGTTTTCTCCATCTAAACCGGTGGGAACTGTTCAGAACCCCTCTGAATGTGGTTGTACGCTTCCTTCATTCTAAAAATCAACCAAACTCAAGTTGTCAAGTCAACCACTAAAAAGATAGAGGGGGTCATATGCAAATGTATCTACTTTTCTAACATTGACACAGAAATTGTATTTCTATTATTAAACATATTTCACAGTGTTATCAAAGCAATCTGAACTGGTACTCCGTGGTCGCTTCGTCTCCGCCCATTCTCAGAGATTGTGAAAACTATGGATTGGGTACAAATCTGGCAAAACCGGTAGGTGCATGTGCATATCAAGCAGGGATCTTTGAGACGGTTGTGAGTGTGTTGTGCCTTTCGTGTAAACAGATTTGAAATTTTGAACCTAAATACAATACTATTTCGAAAACGGTTGTATCCAAACAGGGCCAATGTGTGTGACACTTTTTCATAAACATAATCATCATCGTTGGTGTGTCTTGAATTTCTGGTTTGGATCGTGGTGTGCCTTAGCCCCAAAAAGTATGGGTACCTCCAACTAAGCCACCAAGTTACTCTTAACACCCTTATCTATTTCCACTGTATTACATAAGGTACATGTTGAACTCCTTCAGACTGATAAAGAAAACTACTGTATATCTACTGCAAACTTGCACGGGAAAACACACTTCAGTGCCACCCAAATATGTAAAAGCAGTTTAAATTAGGACCCCACAATAGTTTTGATTTTCAACCAACAGCTGGAATGTAACAGGAAACAGGGTTAGGGTTAGGTTTCCCTTTCATTGGTTGAAAACAATCAGGCCAAGGCTCTGATTGGCTGAAAGCTTACCTGTGTTTGTGATTCAGCGTACACTCTCCCCCGTCCTGCGGGTCCACGTTGTAGATGAGGAGCTGCCCATCGGCCGACACCACCAGCAGTCGAAGAAGCTTCTGGATTCTAACATTTATATTAAGATAGTTTGGTTAGAATAGCACTTTTCACAGTGTATACTGTATGGGTATTTTTAACTATACCATCTCACTGTTCAACTACACAAACAAAATCATCTTTCTTCTGGCCCAAGAATGAACAAGATTTCATCCATGTGCCTTGTTATTTTCTAGTTCTTCTTTTCTAACCCTGATTTTGTATGTATAATTCTGTACAGCAACTGCAACATATGAAAACAAGTTGGGTGAGAATATGTGCTAATATTTACATTAGCACAAGGTCACACACACAAACACGCACACCAAATGTGATCCCATCCAGCCTAACACTTTATGTGCTCTCCTCCACCCCGGAGGGCGACTTACACAGCCAGGGTGCAGATGTTCCTACGGCCCATGGCCAGCAGGTGAGCGGTGGCGAAGGCCCGGTCCTGGCTCATCATGCCAGTCACCTGAGTGGGAAGGTAGCTGCTGGCCGCTGAGAACATCTTCCCAACGTAGGCCGTCCATGTGGGGGACACCTCCTCCCCACTGTAAACACAGGAGGGGAGATACAATATTACCTGCTTTTGAAGGTCACTAAGGATCGTATTGCTTTGACTGCAGGACAGAGTTGGCAAGAAAGCCATGCAGTTTACCGGCCACTTATCATGGAATGAGCTTCAAAACTAAGTCAATGATTCAACATTGTGATTTCTGCTATTTAACTATTATTGTGCTCTTCAGAGAGAAGACGCTACTTTTTCCAATTGTCCTCTGTGTTATGTGCATGTGCACGTGCGTGCGAGTGCGTGCGTTTACGTTATTCCAAGTTGCTCCAGTTTGAAGATGTGAACCGTCTCTGTGTTGCTCGAGGTGCAGAGGAACTGCCCATCAGGACTGAAGGATAAGGAGCTGATGTTGACATACCTGCAGAGAGAGAGAGAGAGACACACACACACACACACACACGGTTTTCCTATTGCCAATATTTATATTGAAACAATCAAGTGGCAATGGTTCTCTCTTGCCCACATTAATCTCTTGGACTATCTCGTAGACTTCCATTATTTGTTCAGAAATAAAGTAAATAATATAAAATAATAGTACAAATACTCACACCATTCACCATACCTTTGTCTACCTAATGAGATTTTTTTTTAATTGGTCCAGTATTGAGTGAGAACGCTACAGCCGTAATCCACAAAAGAAGTGCTTTTATTTATAGTGTTTGTTATTGTGTCCAACCATGTCTCGCTCAAGGGGAAGTCTCGCTCTGAAATCTTGTTGCGTTATTTCAGGTAATCTCAACTGTCTTTCACCCAAATCTTTTACATAACACAAGCCACGCTTTCTGTAGTCCAACTCAACAAACTCTTCTCTCTCCAGCTTTCACTTACGTCTCCACTGTTCTCTTCCTGCACAGCGGAACTCTCGCAATACTTGGTTGGACACAATAACAAAGACCAGGATCAAGCGAAAGGTAAAGAGAAAAGTTCAATTTCTCTGTAGGGATCCTTTCACCGTTACAATATAATTAGCCTGTCAGTAGCAAAATCAAGCACTTTTAGAGGACGTACATCGACGGGGCGCTATTGCCCCAAAGGATAACATTGCAGCCCATTTTCACGGCTTACGGCTGCAGCGTTGTCGCTCAATACTGGACCAATTTCAAATATTGTTGTCTGCATTAGTCCCTTACCCCCGTGCTAGACTGGGCATGCAAGCGTCGCCTTGCGTCGAGCCGTAAGGAAACTCTCCCACTCTAATCAATGAGAGCGGCTGCACTGAGCCCGTCGCAGCAGACACGCAGCAAAATGCTAAAACAGTCGACGTGTCCCTCTATCAATAAACTGTATGTTTTTGAAGAAAATACTTGTTTGTGTGTCAATTAACTAAATAGTGTATGATTAGAAGTTGTAGTTGCATATTTCAGGGGGGAAAATACAAATCTTGTCAAATGTATTAAGAAATATCTTTACTAGTAGTCATATTTTGCATTCCTGCATACAATTGCATTGTAGTCCGCCTACACACCGTGGCACCCCCATATCATATAAAATTACATAACTGTAGTTATATAGGGCCCCCATTTAACTACAGCCCTGTGTTCCTCCGCAGACTACGCACCTCTTGTTTACTTCGAATCTTCTTGCTAGTTTAAATGTGCAATCATGGATGGTTGATAGTCTAGGTTATATTTAGAATTATTATATTATTACAATTAAACTACTACGAAAAAAAAGTGTTCTGGGCCAGAGGGAAATTTTTGCCAATGAGGGCAAAGGGTCAGTGATCTAGGCCACTGTAGCGACCCCCCTGTGCACGTGCCTGATTAAGCAGTAAAACAAAAAGAACATGGAAATTCACGTTTAGGGTTTATTGGATCAGTTTGTACACTTACCTCTTCATACCCCGGCGGAACTCAAACAGACGTAGACCGTCAGGAATGGAAAAGACTCGGATGACCGTGCCCTAGACCGTAAAAGTGATACGTGATGAGTAGATGTTGTAATCCTAAACTACGTTTTTGTGAATTATTTAGATCATAACAGAGCTTGCTTTGGTTTGTGTATGCATGTAGCTATTTTACTTTAAAAAAATTACTGGGGGTCTCAAAACTGAGGAAGAAGAAGTCGAAATATGCTATGCGCCACGGATGGATGAGTTTTTACATTCTCAAATATTAGGTCACGACAATAAAGAAGTACATTTGGTTTTGATTATACTATTTCACACAAATTAATTCAACTTACTTGCCCAAAGTACTGTTTTGTGATAGGATTTTTACTTCATTCAAATATAGTAAGTCTAAGTACTTCTTCCAACCCTGATCTGCTGCTATGTGTCCAAAGGCTCTCAAGCGCCACACCGCTGGGAAGCGGGGGGCTCCAAACACTGTCCCCAGGTTTGGAAATAGAACAATCGCCAATTATGATGCTCTTAAGGGTTCAGAAGTGAGATTTACGCTATCGGATCCATGTCAACCCTGTTGCACATGTAACGCATGTTATGCACGTAATGCATGTTATACATGTTGTGCGTGTTAGGTATATTATGGATGTTATGCGTGTCCGGTGTGTCATGGATGTCATACCCTCTCGGAGGCGCTTGCTAGCTTGGTGCCCAGAGCGTTGAAGGCCAGCGCCGCCAGGGGGCTGTCATGTGCTGGGATCATAGTCACTGTGCTCTGAGGGGGCACACATACACAAAGAAGACAGATAGACAATAAAGGGAGAAATGTTGAAGCTGGTGAGAAGTGTTGCATTTCGTCCGTGATTGACAGGGAAGATGGAGTCAGAAAAGAGATGCCCTGATTAGTCAGAAGTGACCCGGGAGTGGTCTCAAAATCTAAATTGTCTCATACAGGGGCAATTTACAGGTGCAGTCAACCTGAAACAGATATTCTCATACCACATTTCACTCACTAACAGCTGACGGATGGCTAAGACATTTTTTAACAAATGACAACAAATAAATCTATTAAATAGCTATAAAAATCGTACCTACAGCACCCTTTAAAAAGGAGTAGCGAATCAAACCTGGAATTGAGGCGATTTTTTTATACACGATCAATACATTTTCTATTTTGGGGGGGGATGTGCTAGCCTTGTTTGTCATCTTCAGAAGAGGAAGCAGGTTATTTTAGGAACAGAACAAAATTAAAGAGAAAGCATTCGAGACATAGACTTCTTAGCCTTTAAGTGTATTTTGGTCTCGCCCGTTAATTTTTTTTATTGGATTAACTACAATGATATAACCTGTCAAGCACCACTTTAATTTTTCACCACTAAGTGGCAAAAGAGTCATTGTTTACGATTGTCTGTAAACAACGTCAATTTGTGATCGGATTATATATTGACAATTGAAAGGACAATGGACAATTTGTTTTTCCTACACCAATATAAAGGTAGATTTAAAAAAACGTTTAAACCAGTATGCCAGTGTTATACCGTTTTCTGTTAGCCATCGTAAAGTGTGACCCCAGAAGTCACTGTTGCACATTTTCTGCAACATGCATGAGTTTAAAGCATAGATTAGGCATGCAGTAATTCACGTGCAGAAACATGCACAAGCTTAAAACGTAACATTGTATCGCCATCGCTCATTCAGGATGGGTTCATTCGTTTTGTGACACTGAGCTGTTGAGTGGCTGAAGCAAAGCGGTTGATTTGTCTCTGTGGTGGCATGATGATGATGGGTCTTAAATAAGCATTTTACAGACACATACTATGAATGGGGCGTTTGGTATGGTCCACCACCATTGCTTCTTTCCCCATAAGAAGCAACAATCAGTGTTTAATTACGTCGATTTACCTTTGAGCATTTCCTATTATAGGCTACTGTGTAAAATGCAGTTTAGAATTGACCAACACCACTTATATATTCACGTTTGTATCAAGAAAGATAGATCCGTCATCATCATGCCACCACAGAGGCAAACGCCCCCCTCCTTCCTACAACTCTTAGCCCAATTATCTTTTTTTAACATCATAGTGTTAAAATCCGAGCTGAAACAGTGGGTTCACTCACACTTTAACAATATAAGCACTATAATAATTACAATTGTTGAATTCAAGAAGCGCTTAACTATCGTTATGTGGGAAGTCATTGGAAAAGTATCATTAGCAATTGTTTATGGGATGAGTAGTCCCTTCAGTCCTAAAATAATTATGTTCACAGTCATGTAACTTTGCATTTGATCCGTTTTCCAACAAAAAAGTTGGTGCCGAATCGAATGTTTGATGGTCACGATTCATCTTGCAGTTGGTTGAGCAAGTTCCAGGCTTAAAACTCTATATATAAGGATTTTCTGAAAACTCAGTGGAATGTATGAATGGTTCACTTCCTGAACTGGAGCTGTTCAAATAGGGTGCAGTCACTGTTGAGCTCTATTGGAGATCTAGAATAACCATGATTAGACAATGTGAAAGTAGAAATGATCGGCCAACCCTGCCATGACTCCCAAAAGTACCTGCCAAATCAGTCTTATCAAGAGAGCCAGTAATCCAATATGGTGAACATAACCCATTTAATCTGGTTGAAACAATATGTTCCCCACCTTTACTGGAAAGGAACAATGGATAAGAAAAAGTATTGGATCAAATGGAGCTTAACACCCACTCATAGTGGATGGGCAGGTATTGTAAAAACTGCACACACTCTTGCTTTACTCAATATGATTTTTTTGTATTATCATCACAGATATCATAGAGATAATATATTTTGTTATCCATTAGTAGTACTCATTCTATTGCCACATTGTATCTTTTTGTTGCATTATCATTACGCTATAATATTAAATTGATAGCACCAAACCAATCCCTTTTTTTTTTCATTGCCTTTCAGCATTGGGAACAGGGAGAAGTTAAGTGTGTGGAATTTAGTGGCATCTAGTGGAACAGACTTGGAAATTGACTATATTATTCATGAGTGTGTTTTAATTAGTGTATATAATCCCACGGAAATAAGAATTGTTGTGTTTGCATACCTTAGAATGAGCCTTTTATATCTACATAGGTAGCGGGTCCTCTTCCATGGAAGCCGCCATGTTGCACCACTATGTTTCTACAGTAGCCCAGAACCATCAAACAGCTCTAGACAGAACGTGTTTTTAATTCAATCCAATAAATGCGTTTTGGGCTAAGAGTTCTACAAAGGAGTTGGGTCTCTGAGGAGCTTAACCCTCTCTCAGACTGGAACATGAACATCAACCGCTGGCAAGACGGAGCTCCACACATCCCCACACACCATGGTGTTGTATATAAGTGTCCGAGAAGCTTAACTATCTCTCGGACGCGCCTTATATAGCCTAGTGAAGATGAGCATGCTCCTTCCTTTCGCCAAAATATCCAATGTATTTAGACTATTTAATTAGAATGGAGTTACACACTTTAAATCCAAGCGTAAAATAGTGTAGCGAGCGCAAGTAAACATTGGCTTGTAGCGCCGACTGCTATTCAGATGAATGATCAATACATATAACAGATAGCGAGAATTATAGCCCAATGAATGTAGTTTACCGCTATTGATGCAATAATAGGACTGTGTTGAGAAACGTAAATTGGCTGTTACCTCCACCATCTCCTACAACATATACCGGTACAGTGTCCATAGTGACTATGACAAAGATGCCAGATTGTTATTGATTAAACTACTTAAACCTATTTATTCGCATTTATTTATTTGGCTATTAACATAGCTTTTCGCGGATGTGCACATGATTTGTAATTATTTGATTGAAGTAGGAAAAAAAACAGTGAACGATTGCATTCAATGTAAAAGGACCTTTATGAGGAAGCTATGACTTTTAGTTCTACACTTACAGACTAAATTACTAAGTACAATTCATAAACCGGGGGGGGGGGGGGCAACCCCAACCTAGCGTTGGTTGCAGCCTCAACGCTAGATGCAACTCGATTTTACACACTGGACCTTTAAGCAAGAGATGCCATACCTCTATGGTCCTTAAAATTCCCTACATATATTGAAACATATGGAGCATTTACACACAGGTTCTTCCCCTTACCAAGTTGTTGGCATCGTAAACTACTATTTCTCCGATGGTGGCACTGCCAGGGTGAGCCAGGTAGGAGTTGGAATGGTTAACAGAAAGAGCACATAGACCTGTATGCCAGGATGAAAACAAAGTTAAAAACAGAAGAAGAAAAGTAAAGTGGTAAAGTATGGTGTAGGAGGAAAATAAATTATGTGTAAGAAAATACCATGGAGCAGGAAGATAAATTCTGCATTTAGTGCAATAAGATTGTTATCAAGTTATTATTTATTAGTAACTCGTACCAGACGGGTTAGACGGTGTGTTGAGGAGGGTCTTCAGCAATTTCATATCTTTGATGTTGTGAATGTAAATAGACTCTTCGAGGCACACCACAAGTCTCTGTGAGAAATAACAGACAAAAGGTCAGCAGTAAGACAATAGACAGATACTCTCCACGCGTTGCAATCATGTGATTAAGAAGACCATTCCTACCTGAAACTAGTTTTATATCTTTATATGAATTGCTTTTTGTGCCTTTTTAAATGGGCAGGACAGTGGAGAAAGACAGATAATGGGGTTGGTTGAAGGAGAGAGGGAAAGACAAGTAGCATGCGACCGCAAGTGGGAATCAAACCGGGTTGCCTAAGAGGCATACAGCCTACATGGTTAGAAGCCGATAGCAAGTTGAGTTTTTTTTTTAGTTGTTTACCAGTAGGACACTTGACAAAAGTCTACCTGTCTGTTTAGCCGAACGGCGAGGATGTCGTGGGAGTAGCTGTAGTTGCAGATCTCCGTGCCCTTCTTGAAATGGTAGACGTTCATGCGGCGGGGCATGGCCGTGCTCACCACCACCACTAGGCTGCTGGAGAACAGACGCTCCACGATGTAGACGTCTGGGCTGTCTGCTGGGAGAAACACCCCACCCCAGCCCCAGAGGAACACCCACCATCACACATGATGAAGGACAGTACCGGTCTGGGTGATCAAACCATCTAAACAATCCCTCCTGGCTTAACTAAAACACCTGTTGCCAATATATTTTGTCAAAATTACCGTACCTAATTAACATAAACATTAGCAGCAGCTCTTTGTGATAAGACATACAAATGTTAAAAGTGCTGTTGTTTGCATTTTTGGCAAGAGCGTTTTTATGCTCTTATGCAGAATCTGTACAACATAGTCATTTTGATCAATTATTTTGGTAACGGTTGTTTTAGTGAAGCAAGGAAAGACCGTTATGATGGTCTGATTGTCCTCTATAAAGTGTAAAACATGATTCGAAATTTGCATTGTGAATAAGTTAGCTCTACGCTCCCTTAATAAATAAAAAAGTGTGGCTGATTTAGATTTGTGCTTTGAGAACCTGCTTTTGAATTACAGTAAGATCAATATTTTTGGAATACAGACCAAGGCAGTCCATTAAATAACGTAAATTTGTATGAATGATTATGCTGATCATAGTGCAGTGTGATGCAGGAGTAATATTTGTATGCATCAGGGGCTAACTAGGTTGTGCCAACATAATGGTGTATAACTGCCTCTAGATTCAACTCTTGTATCCACTGTTTTCAGTTCACAGAAACTGCAGCTTACATGCAGGTTAGAGTTGCAATGTGTAAGATTGAGCCCCATCCACTTAGTAGGCGGGATACTTAAACGACATAACTGTTCTGTCCACTCTAACTGGCTGTGTAACTGTCGTAAACTAGCGTAGCTCGGCATGCTGGGTGGGGTGAGTGGGAGAGGTTTTGGGAGTGTCGATAGTACGATTATTGTAAACAAAGCGAGAGGTATGGACGGGCCAGCTTCTTTTATTTGTAGAAGATATAAGTAAATAGGAAATGATTAAATTGATACCATTATTGAAATCACTATCGATCAGCATTGACTACAGATATCTCCAGGTAACTTCAAGCTATGAGCTAGGTGAAATGTTACACATTGTGAATTTAATAAATGTAATTGAATCAGTAGTGATGAGAGATGAATGGATCTCTTCTTAGTGCTGATCCTTATGAGGCGATGGTATCACTAGGTTCTACAATTTCATTATTTAGAGGACATTATTTCTTCAAAGCAACTCACAGTGAGTCTGGATCAGGTTATAAGGAGCTACTTTATAACCTGCTTCGAGGGCTAGGCAGTCTGCTACATAATACTTACAGGTAGATAAATAACCTTTCAGCTGTTTTCAGAGTCAAATATCATAACTGCTGACCCTGTCCACCATATTTTGTCAATAATATTTTCACCAAACAGGAAATTCCACTCCTTCTCAGTCAAACAGGTTAACAATTCTAGCAGGTTAGCATGCTTGGGCATATATCAACTGTGATGACAACATGGTTACCAATGCTTTACAATATGCTTAAAAAGGGGAATATCTGAATTAAAGCATTAACATCAATGTTCACAGATACACTTTTAGAATGACATCATCTGTTCTATTTGGTGAGGTACAACACACACACACACACACACACACACACACACACAGAGAATGGGGAAATGTGTCCATCACACTCACCGCTCTCATGGATGCAGTCCAGTTTCTCCCCAGAGGTCAGGGAATACAGCTTGTAGCCCATGCTCGTACCCACAGCCAATGAGCTGATGAACACACACAAACACACCGGTACAAAAGGTATTCTCCTTCTGCCATTTAACAAGCATTTCACATGCTCACATGGACACACACACACACACACACACACACACACACACACACACACACACACACACACACACACACACACATATGCGGGCATGCACGGTAAATGTCAATTTATTGTTATTGTACAATATCCCATATCTGTTTCGGTCAAAAATGGACAAAACTAGATTTTTTTATTGAAAGGTCAGTGAGTTATTTTTGCATCACATCTGTTTCACACTATCATTATCACTAAGGACTTCCCTGTATGTTTGTGAATGTTTCAGCTTTCTACCTGTGATCATCTGTAGACATGTCTATGCCAAAGCAAATTATTATAGGCCCCACATTTTGTATCTTTCCATTGAAATTGTAATGGTCTGACATGTCTTAATTCGGGGTATACTAAATAGTTTCTAAGAATACACTTTGAGAGGAAACTTTGATGTAGGCATAAATGCTTGCAGTCAACGGGTAGCCTACCTTGCAGACATACAGTATTCTTTCATTGACTGTAAAAGTGCCTGCGTATGCATCGTATGTATTTTAATAAACAACCCAAAGTTAACTCAAGTTGAAAGTCTTTCCTGAGATGATATCATTGCTAGCCAAAGGTTAAATGCGCTTAACCAGAAGCATTTTCAAGCATGTAAATATGTTAAATCGTTATTAGGTCAGACTAAAGTAAACTTATTTTAGAGAATATCTACGAAAACAACTATGTCTACACAGTTGACCAGATTTGGCGTTTCATACATTTTCAGATCAGCTCTGTGATTATAGCGTTTTTTTTTTTTCTTTTACCGACGTCTCTTCGGACCTCTAGGATTGTTGTTGCTGCCCAGTGCCACTATGATGGCGGACCGTATAATGCATTTCTTACGTGGAATCTTGGTTGAAAGAGGCGCACCCAAGCCCGGGCGCCAGTCCACTCGGCCCGCTAGGACCATCGGAACCCTCTGCGGTCTCCATCCCGATTCCCAGCAGCGACCTCCTTCTCTCCCTCGGGCCTGGATCGCAGGCCTGGGATCGACTGCACCTATTTTCTCGATTTTGGCCGACGACTGATCCAGCTGGAAAGAAATGAGATCGACCCACTTTGGAGAAATAGCCTCATCCAAGCTCGCTTGTGCGATGATACAGGCACAGTAGAGGCTTATATCGACCAAGAAATTAAGATAAATCGCGTCTTTTAAGCACAACAGACTCTTGGAAAGAAAAAAAGCAAGAAAAAAAAAGCAAAACAAGAACAGCTGACTGCCATACGTCACTCGACTACGCTGTACGATTGAGTCACTCTTTGATGCTATTGGTCAAATATATAACCGTGCCTTTTAATTGGATCGAATACAGATCGGGCATGTTTTTTTACATCCATTCACAGGGAATGTTAATCTCATGGTAAAAAAAAATGTATACAAAAAGTAGAAATACCAGTACGAATTGAAGCAGGGTTTAACTGGAGTTAAGAGTTTGTGCAACGTTTGAACACTATACTTTCACCTGAATGAACAACACAATTGTAGAACGATTTAAACTAGCGTTTTTAATTAATAAAAGCGTTGAAAGTGTTGACAAGGATATCATGCCAACATCCCCTGTGTGTGTGTGTGTGTGTGTGTGTGTGTGTGTGTGTGTGTGTGTGTGTGTGTGTGTGTGTATGTGTGTGTGTGTGTGTGTGTGTGTGTGGGTGGGTGTGGGTATGTGTGTGTGTGTGTGTGTGTGTGTCTATGTAAATATTAGAGCCTGTCCAAAAGCCCGTGGGTGTTTCCTTGTTAACCTACTTTGAAGACATATTCCAGGACTCCATGGCAGCAGTTATAATTTACATTTACATTTTCAATAGTAATTTTCAATAACTGCAATTGTACTTTTCTATTGTAATTTTCAGTTTCATTATAGCTATTGTAATAACACAAAACCTACCAGAAGTAGCTTATTGATGATTGACAGGATTACCAGCCACTAAAGCCGGAAATACGGTTGATTCATCCTCAAGCCATCAAATTGTGTCTCTAGGGTTCTGCCTGTTTGCTAAATGTAAATTAGCTAATTTGCTAAATTTGCTAATTTGCTAAATGTCAGTTGCATTAGTAACAATATTAAACTATTAAATATTTGACATTTGAGCACAGTCAAAAAAAAATCTTTTTAAAACAAGGTTTTAACTGGCATATGCAATCAAAAGAACAAAGGTGGAATGAAGTTTCTTTATTGAACCTTTTACAAAGAGCAGTAATTTAATAACAAGACACCATGAGATGCTGCTTGTCTTGGGAGTGTTATGATGGAGAGGACCTTGACGTGTCTAAAGAAGATTTCAATAGATTCATAGGTCCTTTTCTTCAAGAAGTTGAACCATCCTTTGTATCAATGCTGGAGAGGGGAAAGAAAGAGAGAATGACATGTAAATTCTATACGTATGATGCTAGAATGTTTTACTTGGATGTGTTAAATCGGGAATTGTAAGAATTGTGTCAGATTTCCGCATTCCCTTAGGATCAATGTTCAACAATTTAATGCAATGGGCTGCTTGCTTCAATGCAAGTCAAGGTTAGTCAGCATACATCGAATTGATCAAAAGATATAAAACACGCCAAATTATTTGATTATTCTCTTCTGTTGTAACACATTTGGAAAATTACATATTTACCTTACTGCATTTCGATAAACCAAACACGCTTTTAGAAATTTTACCTTAAAATCCCAAATGACCATGGCTCCATCCAGGGACACACTGCTGTACTTCTCTATCCTGCCTCTCTCCCCAGAGACAACACGCAGCTGGCTGTGAACACAGGACAAGCTCAGATTGAGTACAATTCTTGTCAGGTAGAGTACAAGGTGTGTGTCGGTTTATGTGTGCGTGTGTGTGTGTCTGTCCATGTGAGCATGTGATATGTTTTTTATACCCTTGAACTGGCATGGTCAGCCTTGAAACCCCTTAAACAAATGTTCTGTCAAGTTGTATTCAACAGTGAAACCATTCACAGTGGTGTTCTGGTTGGACGGATAGTCTCGGTGGTAGACTCAATATTTATATTGGACAGTGCTGGTGGTGTGGTGTGGGCCCTCACGTAATGCTGTTCTGGTGCAAGGCATTCAGCTCATTAATGTCATCATCGGTAGCCCTTTTGTCCAGGTTACGGAAGTGCTGCATGGCTGACATGCTGCCCTTGGAGGTCTGCTTTGGAATGTCCAGCTTCTTAACAAAGTCCAGCTGGCCTGGACCTTTGTAGGAGAACTGGTATGGGCAGCAGTCATGGCCCTAAGACAGAGGAAGAGCATTGATTGGTTAGAATGTTATTACATAAACAACATTTAGTTCATAGTGTCAACACAGATTTGCCCATCTAAAAGATACACAGAGATATAGTTTTCACTAGCCACAACAACAAAAATTTAAAGGTCACATGGCATCAAAGAAAGAGGTTATTACAAACACAGACAGACACACCCACACACGCACACATGCATGCATGCGCACACACACATACACACACAAACACATATGCACACACACACACACCACACACACACGTGCTATACTTACAGCCGCCACAATTTCAGTAGGGCTAACATAGAGCACGCTCATTAGAGGCAGACGGTCTGTGGTCAGTTGGGTTGTCCTAAACACATGAGGTCACAGGTAAAATGGTAAGAAAGAAATATAAAACAGTTTCTTTGTTGGAGAATATAATTTGAAATGTATTGTTACACTCATTTTGGAACAATTACAAGTTGTTCCAATCTTGACATTCAACACCAGTTCTCTCACACTGCGCTGCTTACTAGTCTAGGGGCAGATGCTGAGCATGATCGTATAGCATCCTGTCAGCTCTGGTCCTTCCTACTACCCAAACAATTTAAATCTCTTACTTCTTGTGAGCTGTGTACATCAGTTAAGAGTCCCTGGTGAAACATGAATACAGACACCAGCAAGAAGAAGAAAAAGAAGCTGGGAGTTTCCTGCCAAATAATTTGACAAAGCAATATCAGAAACATATAATAGAAACCGATATCTCTGCCTCAGAAGTCCCTCCCTCTCTCTCTCTCTCTCTCTCTCTCTCTCTCTCTCTCTCTCTCTCTCTCTCTCTCTCTCTCTCTCTCTCTCTCTCTCTCTCTCTCTCTCTCTCTCTCTCTCTCTCTCTCTCTCTCTCTCTCTCTCTCTCTCTCTCTCTCTCTCTCTCTGATGGTTAGCTGTTTACTCTTTGCCGTGCGCTGCATCCACCACCATCACGCTGCTGCTGTGGGTCACCAGGACCAGCTGGTCTCCGCTGGGGGAGAAGGAGACACTGTGCACCCAGCCTCCGCAGTCCTTCTGCTCCAGCAGCAGCTCCCCGAACGGCATCTTGGCCCCCCAGGCCGTGGGGCCGGGCTTGTCCTCAATGTCCTTGATGTAAGCCGAGAACACCCTGTGTGGGTTGTTGTATCACATGACTCCACATGTTGATATTATGGACATGACATGATATTGACATTTGAATCAAGGCATTAAATTGATTAAATCGAATCGATTAAACAGAGTTTTTGTTTAATCGATTTGACAAATATTCAGTACACAGCAAATTAATGTATGGCTGCTAAATTATCGTTCTTTGTTTAATCTCAGGATAAGGCATACAAAAGTTATTTACAAAAACATTTGCACTACATTTTATTTACTGGTCAATGTGTTAGATACAATATATAAACAGCCTGTTGATTTTTGAACGTGGTGGCCCCTTTTTTGTATGGTGAATTGTGCATTTGGGACAGGTGCGGGTGGGTACTGAAGAAGCCACACAAATCTACCCCTACAAGTTATTTGCTACCCACCAATAGGCTTAAGCTGCCTGTCTAGCCTCACCTTCATCTGAGGGGTGAAGGTGCATGCTTGCTAACACGTTCCAGGAACTAACCAATACCCAGTCACTAAAACTGGCAAACGTCCCCGTGTGCCAATATGCTGCCTAATTAAATACATTTGTAACAAATTGTGGATGTCATGTAGGTTTTGTGCACATTGTTGCCTGGACACCACACACAAACAATAAATCGATATGATCATTATTTGTTTCATCCTCGAAATGGTAACCACTAGCCTGATATTGCAGGGCCAGGTCTGCTGGAAATCTGTCTGAACAGGAGGAGGGCCAGATGTATATGCCAGAGCAAATAAAACATGAGCTTACAGATTTGTCTAGCTCCCAGGCTACGTCACAAACACTACCAGGGAAAAACTTGAGATATTATTTCTCCTTTGATTTGAACATTGAAGTTCCTTCCTGTAAGTGCTTGTATTGATCAGACAGGATAATCCGACTAGATCATTGCTGATCGTCGGCAACAAGACACACACATTGAACTCTCTCTCTGACCTGCAGTCCAGGTCTGAGGATCCGGCCGCCAGCAGGACGTTGTTTGGGTGCCAGTCCAAGCTCAGCACGGTGGAGCGGATGGCCTTCTTGATGTGCTTGCTCAGCCACCTGCCCAAGACACAGAGCAAAGCCGTTATTATTATAACAAATCATTTTGATACATTTGTTTCATTCAGATCCAGACTCTAGACGTCAACTGTACGTAGATCCAAATAATGTTGGATTGTATGTTTTTGAATATTCTCCAACTCTCTTGAAAGTGGCTGGATATAAGCTTCTGCAAAATAGATGTAAATGTAGATCTGATTGTTGTATGTTTAAAGTAGCAAGAGTCTAATATAGGACCCTGAAAATAAGGCAACTTTAAAGTGAATGAAAAAAAATGAATTTGTGTTGTATTAATAACTGTGTTGTTAAGTTTTTGACTGATGTTTTGTATAAAATGTGAATGTATGCATGTATGCATTTCCAAACTGAAAATCACCAGTCATTCTCCTTTTCGAAGTAGCAGACAGAGATCAGACGGGCCCCGCTGCCCAGAGCAAACTTGTTCTCCAGTGGGGACCACTTGACGCAGGTCGCCGCCCGGTTGATCCGGACAAGCACCAGCGTTGGTTTCCATACCCCTTCCTTCAGGCTCCAGACGTAAGCATTGCGGTCAGCAGCACATGTCACAATGCGGTTGGACTCTGGGGCCCAGTCGATACCTGTAGCAACGCGTCGTTGCTTTAATTAGTTTGTGTTACTCTGAATTTAGTTTTAGTTTTGGGTTTGTGGTTTGTATGTTTTTATGTCTCCATAAAAACCTTGTCAATTTCATATAAATCCATTAAATGGTTTTAATAAATATATCAAATAAACATCAAATAAATGTTAAGATAATTGCAAGCTCCCCTTATTGAGGTACCTAGTACTCCACTAGGTATGAACCAGCAGAAATGTATAGCATTACCAGTGATACGTCCACTGTGCTCCGTCAGCTCCTGTATCTTGCTCCATTCTGTTCCCTTCTTTTCATAAATGGTTACAACATTGTTGTTGGGGCTGACTGCAAGCTCTACACACAAACAAGGCAAACGCATCACAGAGGATTAATAGGACTTTCATTAAAAAGTTTTTTGGTCAACAAGAATGACACTAATGAGTTATGGGATATGGGTAGGAAAAAGTTAGATACCATTTCAATTTTCTATCAATTGTGATACCAAATGTATGCTGTCTTTGGTAATTTAGCAATGTGCTTATTCACAAGGTACACATGGTGTGACAATGCATACAATACTCGTATAGTACCAGCCCCCCCCCCCCCCCCTCCCCCCTTTCCCTTCTGCACTATGCAACATACTTCGAAGAACCAATGAAAGTAACCAAAGAGGGTAAGGGTTTGCCCTTTTCCAATCAATGTCCTGCACTCACACCCTGCAGTATTTGTGAAGACAAGGGAGAGAGAAACACAACCCGGAGGTTTGAGTCCCATATTCTAGTAACCAAACCCTTTGGTGATAGAGTGTGGAGAAAGGATAGCAAGCATTTGCATACGTGTGTGTGTGTGTGTGTGTGTGTGTGTGTGTGTGTGTGTGTGTGTGTGTGTGCTTTGCATTTGTGTGTGTGTTTGTTTGTGTTACATGTGGCCATGATCTACCATAGAGGCAACCTGTTTCAAGCTAGTTTCACCTACGTGTCTTGTCTTTGTTCCAGGCGTGGCAGGATAAGGGCTCCAGGCCAAAGCTGTATAGCGACATGTCTCAACAGCAGCAGAATGCAGCCGTGAAAGGAGTGTCCTACGTGGAGATTGCTGCTACGATACCTATCATCAGATTTAAGAGGAGACAGAACGTCAGTTAGTTACTTTGTAAAAATGTTTTAGTTTTTATTGTCAGACAAGATGGAACCGAGATGGTAGATTGCTTTGGAGCAATACAAAATTGTATGTACATATTTTTAATTGAATGAGCTAATTTGATGTACATTTTTGATTCGTATTGCTTTGGATCCTGCGTCCACACCTCCTTTGGTCAATATTAGCTTAAGTACCATGGTCTTCTTACTATGCAAACATGCCATGATTGTTGCCCTACAGTTGAGAGTGGATTAAACTTCCTCATTTCTAAGCACACATTCTGGCTAGTGGGGACATGCCTTGTTTTCTGGATACAACCTGTTTCACATTACAATCACCTGACCATGTACAAGTCACTTCATGGTAAAATATCAAAAATTCAGATACAATTCCATACATGTTGCATATGCAAGATGTATGGCTGTTCTCTGCAGTTTTCTCCAGTTCACTTGCATGCCCATTTAAACAATGAATGCTACTGTTCTCAAGCCACCTGGCCAAGGGTTTGGGCCACATAATCAAGTTACAACAGGGCAAACAGCATAGAGCTCTGACACAATAACAAACCAGACTGGAAGGACTTTGTCATGATTTGAGGCTCTTAGGGTAAGGAGGCAAAATAGCCTAAAACGCTTGAAAACTCCAAGTAAACAAACAAACTCATGAGGCAAAGGCATTTTTAAAGGTAGTCATGCTCACTGTTGCTTGCGGGAGGTTGAGGTGGCGGAGGTGAAAGTGGCTGTTATTTCCTGAGATCAAATCCGTGGACTCTGGGCAGTCAACACGAATGGAGTGGTGTCAGATGGAGGAGGTGAAGGAAGTGGCAGTGAAGGGAGGAGTGAAGGGAGAGAGGTGTGTCTCTGTTGAGCAGAGGGGGAAAACATAAATCCCAGCAAGTTAGCCATTGCCCAACCCTTAAAGGTTTCTCAGTTACTTGAATCACCATAAAATGGTGCTTTCTCATTTTTGGCCATAGGCCATAGGCCAACATATATAGTGTAATCCTATAGCATTTTTTAAGAGAATACGCTGTTAGAAACGTCTGGCCAGAAAATAATACAGTGTTTGTTATTGTCAAAGTATTTAACATCACTGTTATACGTCATCTAAAAATATCTCTTAAATTTTAAAATGTGCTCAAGTTTCCTAATGTATTACTTGATGGCTTTCATTACATCATTCTGCATCAAGCAACAAGTAACTTGATAAATAAAGGCATTTTAATATAATACTTATACACACTTGTTGTTTTCCTTTGATGTACCACTTAATGTTAATGGGGACCCTGCATTGCTGCTTAGACTGTCCCTGGCTGCTGCAATGAAATGGACCGGTGCCTGCAGATCCGGGGTCAGACGACATTAGTCTTACATACAGCAAAGAAATTCAGTCTGAAAGCCAAAAAGTGTTCGAATATGGTTATGTGTATTTCGTTTTTTGTGTGTTTTTTTTAAGTTAGAATTTAATTTAAAATGTATTGATCTCAGGATACTAGTTCACTTTATATAGGATAGCCTCATCCAATCAGGTCTATATTTTCGCGCAAAGCATCATGGGTATGATATTACCCAACAGAAGAGGAAGAAGGGGTAAATAACGGACCCAGCCCTTAAATACAACCTTTTCTATTCTTTGGTAAGGATTCAGCAATGCTACTAGTTATATAAGCAAAGAAAAAAAACTAGTGATAAAGTTTCACCCGATATCATACCACTGTTTGTGTTAACTACGCTGCTATTCGTGTTTTACAAAAAAAAACGCAAATTACTAGCTAGCAAAGCTAGCTCGCGTTTATGTCCCCACGATATCAGAATGGTAAAAAGTGTTGTTGTTGATGATGTGAGGCTCATTGTCAGTTCCTTGCGTCGAGATAGCCTAATGCATATTCATTTTCCTTTTCTTTGCCAGCTAGTGCTCAGTATTTTAAAGCTAACTGTTTGATCACATCTCTTATGTCTTATTTATTTTTTTATAAAAACTCTTAACTCTTCGACTTTGCTTTACTTTGTGAGTGTCGTGTTGCCGCGATCTTGTCATTATTGTTAAGTACTGTTAACGTTACCCAAGCATTAGTAATAATAATCACGCTTAGTTCATACTTTAAGCCAGATATGTGTGAGATAATGCTAGCTGTAGATATTTACTTGTAAGATTCACCAAATTATAACAGTTAATAATATAATAATGTAAACAAAACAAAAAACGCAACTTACTAGCTAGCAAAGCTAGCTCGCGTTTAGGTCCCCACGATGACAGAATGGTAAAAAGTGTTGTTGTTGATGTTGTGAGGCTCATGTCAGTTCCTTGCGTCGAGATAGCCTAATGCATATTCGTTTTTCTTTTCTTCGTTGCTGGCTAGTGCTCAGTATTTTAAAGCAAACTGTTTGATCACATCTCTTATGTCATTATTATTATTATTATTATTTAATAAACACTCTTAACTCTTCGACTTCGCTTTACTTTGTGAATGTCGTGTTGCCGCGATCTTGTCATTATTGTGAAGTACCGTTAACGTTACCCGAGCATTACTATTAATAATCACGCTTGATTCATACTTCAAGCCAGATATGTGTGAGATAATGCTAGCTGTAGATATTTACTTGTAAGATTAGCCAAATTATAACAGTTCATAATATAATAATGTAATAATAATAATAATAACAACAACTTTGGCTTTAATACAGGCCTCAAACTAGCCTCAATACAGTAACTATTGGTTGAAGATGCCAAAATAAACATCTCAAATTGAACCATGTTCAAATGCCATGTATAATCCTAACATCCCCTGCTTCTATTCCTTTGCCAGGTCAGAAGGCTACAATGACATCAGGCAATATGAGCAGCGATGAAGAGAGGAGTATGAGAGAGTGTGAGCAGTACGTGCAGAAACACAACATCCAGCAACTGCTGAAGGATTGCATTGTCCAGCTGTGCACCTCGCGGCCAGACCGGCCAATGGGTTTCCTTAAAGAGTACTTTGACAGACTGGAAAAGGTGGGTTTCAATGTGGCGGTCAACTCACATACAGAAGTTTCAAATGCATTCTGCTCTGCTCTGGAGTTGGTTACCTTCGTATTTGTGAATAGATGCTGTTGTATGTGTTGCTCTCACAATTGAGTTGCTGTTGTTGTATCCTGTAATTTGAGTTTGAGTTTGGCGTGATAACTTCATAATGGTGTCATCATATTCAGTGGATTCACCAACCTTCTGCATTTTTAATAAACCATTTGACTAGCAATTTATATTGAAACAGGCAAATATGATATTATAATATACATAATGTAAAATGTTGATTTAATAGTTATTTTTCCAGGACCATTAGACATTTTCGATGGCTTAGAAATACAGAATATCTACAGTACCCTTTAAAAAAACAGATTTGTTAATGGTTAAGATGTTTCATGATTGATTGTTGCAGTACAATACATTAAGAATGGGGGATTTGACCGACTGACTGACATCTTATACCTCGGTTTGGACTGCTTTAAGAACCTGTTGTGCTTCTTTCTCCGTGGCCAGGAGGAGAGCATGCAGATGCTGCTGCAGCAGAAGTCTGCTGGCTCCCGTTCGGACTCCCGCGAGGAGGAGGTCTCCCCTCCCATGAACCCTGTGGTGCGCGGCCGCCGCCGCCGCGGAGCCATCAGCGCCGAGGTGTACAACGAGGAGGACGCCGCCTCCTACGTCAGAAAGGTCAGGGCTGCCACTCTCACAACTATCACACACTAAGCTACATGTACACATGTCCTCCACCAATATTTAGCATGGTTGAATCTGATTGGTCAGGCCAGACCTGTTAAATCATGTATATTTGTTTGTATATGCGACTCAATGATTCATCATTTTGTGTGACATTTACGTGTTCAAACGCTTGAAAAGAATAAATTGGCATGTCAGGGTTTCCCACAGCTGTCTATAGGCGTGGCGCAGCGCCTCCGCTAAATGACCGACCATCTCTACCAACAAATTAAACTTCACAATATGACGACAATGTCCTTCATGTCAGCATCTGCATTCAATTTGACAGAAAAGATAGGGTACTATTAGCCTTATATACGATGATATAGACTAATGAAATATATCGTAATTAATATAATACATCTATGAAATCAAACATTGGCCGGTTTCTGTGATCCGAGAGCTCCGTTCTGAGAGCTCCGTTCTCTCGGTATTCGCACCTGATCATGACTAAACCTAAACCTTGCATCAATAAAGAGACTGTAAACATGTTTGAATAATTAACAGTTTTAAATACATATGAATGATGCGTTTCAGCGTGTAGAACAAATGCAGCAGCATTCAATTTAGCACAACAGCGAAAATGCACTGCTGAGTACTGACAGAGAGAATCATTTTCACCAGGGCGAATGGTATGATATAACAGCAGCTGTTGAAACTGTATCTTTAATGGTTTCTTGCCATGCTGCCAAACTTTGGAGTTTTTTTTTCTGATATAGTTCATCCTTCTAGATGGAGTCAATCTCCATCCCCCATCTTCCTCCCCCCTCCCCCACAAAACATTCTTTAACTTGAAGGCTTTTCCTTCTAGAAGCCAGGCAATGCTGTTGTATCACTCATTCAGCACCCCCATCTTCCCAGTGGATTATCCTGCTGTTACACACGCACAATTTCCCCCGATACGACGATTCGACTATTAAAGACAACTTTGACTAAATTTCTTTCTACTGAAGATGAGAATCATCAAAGATTCGAGGTCACCCCTACATGAGTGTATTCTAAAAAAGAGTTTGTTTCAAGGAATCAAGTAACGATTTCAGAAGAAGCAAATAATAACTTGGACCGAGAAACCGCAATCATCAGGTTTAGATCTGTGTGGGGAGAAGTATAATATGGGTTCTGTCTGTAGGAAAGTAACAAGGAGTGAATTTAGGCTATGTGTAGTGAGTAATGAGATATGATAATGTATGACCTGTGTTGCTTATGTGTATGTAGTTATATGTACGTAGAATGTATGTGATTTATTAGGTAAAGTTACACAGGTGATGATTATGTAGAAAGTAAGTTCTGCCAAATGCGGCAGAATAGGGGGTAGATTATCTAGTTGTAAGCATGCTAAACTCCCAGAAGAAAGTTTCGGAGTTGAAACCGCAATGTCCACAGTCTACCTGTAGGCCTCCCTGTGCAACGTGCCTAACTTCTACCTTACCGGATCATTGTAATCAGCCCATGTTTCACCTTGTACTGCAGGTTATCCCCAAAGATTACAAAACAATGGCTGCCTTAGCCAAGGCCATAGAAAAAAATGTGCTGTTTGCCCACCTTGACGACAATGAGCGAAGGTAAGAGAACCAATCACAGAACAGAACCTAATTCATGATTATTTCTTGTCTTCTTAATTTTCACCTGGAATTCTTTTTTTCAGTGACATATTTGATGCCATGTTTTCTGTCAACTACATTGCTGGTGAGACGGTCATTCAACAAGGTATGTATAATGTATATTTCTATCCACGTTTTATGGCTTCCAGTACTATAATATATATAAGTGATGTATGATTATGCAGCCTAATGCACATGCCAGCCATGACATGCAACAATTTATTTGTGCTACACACTCAATTTCACATTTAGACTATACATTAACATCTAACTATCAATTTGGGCATCTGCCAAGGTATATACTGATGAGATTCAAGGATTCTATTTAGAAAAAGCACCAAGTAAACTTGGCCGGAAGGGGTCATTGAGATAGTTGAACAAATGAATATAAAGCAGCAGTCTGCCACAGACTTGAATCTACCTGGCTTATTGAGCAGTTACTGAGCGTTCTTTTTCTGCATCTTAGGTGATGAAGGGGACAACTTCTACGTCATTGACATTGGAGAGATGGATGTAAGATGGTCATATTATTAAATATGATACTGTGTGCATATCTAACTTTACTAAGTCAGTGACTGTTAATTATTTAATATTATTAAATGGGGCTTATGAGAAAGTATTTGTTAGACAAATGGGTTAAAAGAATGTGTAAAGTCAGAGTGAGTGCTACACACTAGTCTGAGACCATTATGAGACATTGTCATCTTTTGTTAATAATAATTAATGAACTGAACTGTCCTTTCTATGTCCAAGAAAAGTAAGAGAAGGATTTAGCTTCAAAGTTCCACGCAGTCGCACGTTGACCCGGTCTATGTACACGGGCACCCGACCCTGTGTCCACGCTCACTCTGCTCCCCAGGTGTACGTCAACAGCGAGTGGGTGACCAGCATCGGTGAGGGGGGCAGCTTCGGGGAGCTGGCGCTGATCTACGGGACCCCCCGCGCAGCCACCGTGCGAGCCCGGTCCGACGTCAAGCTGTGGGGCATCGACCGGGACAGCTACAGGAGAATACTCATGGTAGGCCCGGTCATCAGCATCATCACAGCTCTGTTTACTTATCTACCCTTTTTAGTTCCCTTTCATCAGCACAAAGCGTTTTTGGGACGGTGTGAAGGTAAATGTTCATGTTGTAAACATGAACATTAAACGGGTGGTGCAAATGCTTTGTTTAGCGAGACTCTGGTCTCTAAAGCATGATGGGTGCAAATTGTAACATTCTATACTTTCTATAGTTCAAGTATTAGTCAAGTAGATCTATTTGTGACGTGCACAATCATACATACAAGTCCTAGTATGTTTGGAGAATGTTGTTAATGGTATGGGAGTTGGCATACACACATCAAACATTTTCTCATGCATTTAAAAAAGGTATATTATTGTACAGTAAACATGCAGTTACATTGAGTACACCATTTATTATGTTATGAAGCATAGTAATTATTTGCACATAAATGTTTTCTTCAATTCATAAGCTTATGTAGAAAGAAGTGATTCATTTTAATGTGTCATTAGGACAAATGTATGGTTGTAATTGTTGATGCTCTAAACTTTGCAGTTACACGTGTCATTATTGTCTTTCCTAATGACATCAACATTTGTTTATCATTTCAGGGGAGCACATTGAGAAAGCGCAAGATGTATGAGGAATTTCTGAGTAAAGTGTCCATTTTAGGTAAGAGTTTGCAAACATTTACATAAACATCATGTAGATATACATTTTTTAAACTATGGTAGTAAATATACATCTAGATAACAGTAGTATGCAGAGTAGCATATATCTATTTTTATATAACTTTTTGGAGTCCTTTAAATCCAGATTTATCTATGTATAGTTTTTGTAACTTTGTCAATTTACATTAACACCTTTCTCACGATGACCTCATAAAGTGTAAGTGAACCCCCTGTTTCAGCTGGAATTCGAACACTGAGATAAAAAAAAAAAAGGATTTAGCTGAGAGTCCCAGGACGGAGGGGGGGGGTGTTATCCCCCTGGTTACAAACCACAGCAACTGTGTGATACTTTTTTTGTACTGTCATGTATGAATGTTAAAATAAGCAACGATTTATATGAAATGCGCTCACACCGTGGTGTTACACTATAAGTGTCCGAGATGCTTAGCCCTCTTTTGGCCAGCAACATCAACCGCTGCTTAGACAAAGCCCCGCACATCCACACACACATTGCCATCGTCACTGTGTCTCACTCTTCAACCAGAGTCCCTGGAGAAGTGGGAGCGGCTGACCGTGGCTGACTCGCTGGAGACAGTGCAGTTTGAGGACGGACAGAAGATCGTGGTGCAGGGGGAGCCAGGAGATGAGTTCTTCATCATCCTGGAGGTAAACTGCAGCCACCTCCTGTTCCTCTACTATGTTCACCACGACTATGTGTAACTATGTTCTCCACGACTATGTTCACCTCGACTATGTTCACTACGACTATGTACGATTATGTTCACGACAACTATGTTTGACTGGATTGTTGCTCCCAGTCAAGGCACTCCCAGTAAATGCACAGGATATTGTTCCTAGCATAATTATTCATTATTTTACACATTTATTAGTTGTTGTTTTTTTTACCAATTTTGTTGTTGTGTCACCAATTATTCAATGGTATGAGGAATACATATTGTGATGAATTATTGGTTATTTTGTTTTTTGTGTTGTATAGTTCAAAAATAATTTTCTCTCCTGTTTTTTCTGCTCTCTCATAACAACGCTCAAATCGTACCTACAGCAGCTTCAAGTATTTTTGTTTATTTGATTGTGTGTTCTGAATGTTTTCATATTAAGCAGTTTAAGAAGCATCACAACCAATTGTATAAATAGGTTAAGACCAAAATGTAAGGGGTCCAGGCTCTGTTTCTTTTGACCAAGGGGTCCTCCGCTGAAAGAGAATGGAGGACCCCAGGTTTAGATCTTGTTTTACATTAGTGCTGGCGTTGGCATGGATTTCTTTGTGTGTGTGTCATACATTTCCCAAGATGCACTGTCCCCTCTCACGCTCTTCGGTTTGTTGTTGTTGTGTTGTGTTGTAGGGCTCAGCTGCCGTGCTCCAGAGGAGGTCGGAGAGTGAGGAGTTTGTGGAGGTGGGCCGACTCGGCCCCTCCGATTACTTTGGTGAGTGTGAGCTTAAGATTAACCTCTATAGACAGACAGGCACACCACAGGCTTTCCTTTTTATTGTCTTCTCACATACGCATGTTTTGTGGTCTGCTTCATCAGGCGAGATCGCCCTGCTGATGAACCGCCCGCGTGCCGCCACGGTGGTCTCTCGCGGGCCCCTCAAGTGCGTGAAGCTAGACCGGCCCCGCTTCGAGCGCGTGCTGGGGCCCTGCTCAGACATCCTGAAGAGGAACATCCAACAGTACAACAGCTTTGTGTCCCTGTCTGTCTAACCCCCCTCTCTCCTGTCTGTCTAACCCCCCGCCCTATTGTCTGTCTAACCCCCGTCCCACCTGTCTGTCTTACAGCCATCTCTCCTCTCTGTCTAACCCCCCTCCCTCCTGTCTGTCTTACACCACTCTCTCCTGTCTGTCTAACAGATAGACATGAGGGAGACAGACACCCCTCCTCCCTGCCACCCAGCCCCTTCTCTTCCCCTTCCACTGCTGTTATAAGGGAGTCCAGGCACATGTGCTTTTGAGGGCGTACGGTCTCCTTGCATTCTTAGACTTGGACTCGGAGCGTGCCCAGTCTTGTCGGTATAATCATGGCGCCTCCCCTTTTTGTTTAGTATTGTTTTGAAGGCTCACACACACGTTTCTCTTTCATAGCTTTGATATTGAATTGTATTGAGCTTAGTATTGAACTGTATTGGAGCAGTGTGACTACAGGGGGTTATTTTTCCATCTATCCAATATTTGGCAGGACAGGTGATGTGTTGTGCGTTGTCTAAACACAGGCTGGTGTCTTATTTCAACAGCCAGTTGCTGTACTACGAATATACGCTTCATGGCTGTTGAACCTATGCGCTGAGTTATATATTTTTTCATGTGAAGTACATGGATGGTACTGATGTTGCACAGCCCCGTCAAAACCACCAGGCACACGCCTTTTGACTCAGTCAAGATGTTTTTCATTCAAAGTGTTAATCCTGTTGAGGCTTATGTAAAGGAAGGCTTTTATCTGAATTCCACATTTTACATGTCTTGTTATTTGGAAGGATGTTACTTTACTTATTATGGATATGTGCCCTTTTATTTTTCTTCACTAGACTCTGAAGCCTTGCGCTAGCTCTGTCCCTTATTCAAACCAAGGATCATGTGTCATTCCTTGGCCCCATACCCCTCCTTATTTAGAAGAAAACCGTTAAGACGTCAGTTGATTAGTTTTAGATGCAGAAATAATAATTCAGCAGAAAATGGCAAAAAGCTGCTCTTTCATTGTAAATACAGCTTCTCTGTGAATCTATATATTAGGAATAAATGACAAAAATATTTTTTGCACAGTTTGTGATATGTATATCTATATAATTGAACAGAAAAGTTTATATCCTAGTTAAGTAGCTTTAGTTCCCTGCCATTTCAAGCAAGCACAAGTAAGGAATAGAAAAAAAAGATGCTACCTCTTGGGAGATCTGTGTGTGTGTGTGTGGGGGGGGGGTGGGGGGGTGGGGGGGTTGAGTGTGCGCTCATCTACCATTAGAAAATGAACTAGACCGAAATGTTTTGTGGCATAGAATCTGAGACCAGGTTAATTTTGTTGTTACATCCAAGGCAGTGCCAAATATAAAGCTATGGTGCTCATATTATAAAGTGTATTGATTCAAAAAGGGGATAAATGACCACCTCTCCCTTAGCCCCGCCCCCATGCCTCATGTTCTGTCTTTTTTTTCTCCTTCCTATTCAAAAGAGGATCATTACAGTACTCATCAATGGCCCAGCTAGTGTGTTTTTATTGTGAAACATTCCAGCAGTGTCTTATAACAAGGATCACACGCGGTACAGTGACTCAAGTTACTAAAAACCATCCACTTTAGTCTGTTCACGTTGGATCACAAGTCCTCTGTACGTGATGTTTCTCATCCCTCATACCAGGAATGTTTGGTTGCTAGGAGACGGGGATGACTTTGTGGTTACTTCATATTGAGATTCCATTTGGTCACAGAGAGAGTGGCAGTATTTTAGTTAAGTTAAACATTTTGTAATATTCCATGATGGGATTTTTGTGTAACTTCGGTCTTCTCAGTTTCTTTGGTCTCTGACACCTTAAGTGAGGGATTTAATATCTTGGTGTGCAAAGGATCTTGGGTGTTTTAAAGACTGAATGAGTTTCAGATTACTGCAATTGCTCTTAATTTTTAAATGTAAGCCTTCAGTGTTTTTGCTATTAAAAATTCCTGTTACGGCATCAAATTGAAGTGTTTTGTATTTTTTTTTCCTTTGACATGGATCACCAATTATTACAATAGTCAAATAGTATGTCATTAAAGCCGACAGGCTTAAAGACAAACAGTTAAAATAATCATATTCAAAGATCAATATCCATGGTCTGAAAGAAAATGTAACTAATCAATTGTTTCATTTGCTAGGTCATCTAAAAGTTTAACACAACTATCTTTGGTTATAGATTAATGTGTGGTGGTCTGTGTCTTTCATAGTTATCTACACCATAATAACACACATAGGCCTACTGATGATCAGTAAAGTATATCAATATGAATACGTTTCATATCAAGATAACGGTATCAATACGGAAATTAGGAATACGATAGATTTATTGTAGGCTTTTTTCCCCAACATTAGGTGAATTATTAGCTTTTTATTTTATAAAGATAAGGCATAATGACTTAACAAAAACAGAACTATCAAATTTCCCTTCAATTATAATAAAAAAAAACAGTGATATTAGGTCTGTTGAATGCTTGCAGTAACGGCAATAATAATTGAATGTGACCATTGCTCTCATTTTACATGCACATGAAATCAATGGCTGTTTCAAGATCCATATTGTAGTCGAAGCTGTAAGTCTAGAAGTGCCCATTATTTGGCACTGCAGCTTCTGTATAACACTACAGAAATATAAATAGGAAGTGAAATAAACTTCAGCTAGGACAGTTGTTATGCTCATGTTATATATATTTAAACATTGTTTATTTGTGTGTGTGTGGGGGAGTGGTATTGATAAAACCATAAGAGAACGACAGACAAATAAATGAGTAACTAGCTATAATGGCTTTATTACATTATTCACTACTAGCTACTCTAACATTGATTTTTTAAATGCAAATCCAAATCATTATGTGAAAAAAATGATTGAAGATAATACTTTTGAATGCCACCAGTCAAATCAACAACAATGGACTTAGTACAGCAACACATGATCCACGTGACAACATCCTTTCACACTCGATTCGATGACTTTTAAATTAAATTTGTCAGACACTAAAATTTGGATCTCTCAGTTTCGAGTCACTTCAATTTTGGCAAACTGAAGTTTAGCATCTTCAAGTATCACAACTAACAAAATAAATACTTAATTGACTTTTACTCTTTGACTGCACAAGGTTCTACTTCCTGTCTATCTTGCTCATCATGGCCTTGACGTCAACGGGGGCCGAAGCGATGGCTGCCTTGGCCCGCTCCTCCTCTTCCTGTTGCCACAGGATGATGGGATGGTCTCCAAGGCTCCTGCTCCTTGCGTTCTGCTCCAACTGGGACTCGCTACGTCAAAACCAGAGATATTACAGTTGGCGAGATCCCTAACGATTTGACATACTGTCTAATCAAGCACTATCCTGTTGGAACCATTAGGTTAACCATATTGAGGTTTAGGTAACACACATGCACGCAAATAACAGCAGTTTCAAAGCTAAATAAATACATATACAGACCATAGGATAACACTTGTTAATGCAGCATTCTGTCCTTCAGAAACCACATTATCTTTTTACATTTGAACACTTACAATACTATTACAATATCATAATATTGTTCAACTGTTAACTCTGCTTTAATGTGTTTTTATAGAAAATTGATTCAACTATGGGATGCATTTTGACATACCCTGGGATCCAGCAGCCCTTCTATGTTATAGCAGAACTTATGGAGTCAGAATTGTGAGACTAATTTTGACCAAACTGCTGAAGTTGAAGTCATTATGCAAACGTTTTATAACACTTGAAGATAGCAACATGTCCATAGCATCATGTCCAACATGTCCTATCCAAGGCATTATATTTGTAGCATTCTTAACAGTTAAGCTGCTTACCTAAAGTTGTGTGGCTCAGGGTTCAGCGCCTTCTTCTGCATCTCCTTGTACACAGGAGATTTCAGGTAGCGGAAAAAGGTATCCTAGAGCCAGAGTCAAAGAAACATCACAGAGTCAATGAAACATACAGTATCCATTAGTTAGTTAGGCCATTAGTTGATGAACATGAATCGCTTCTCATTTTGCCCATTCATAATCACTTGTATTGATTTATCATGTAAAAATCATGCGTTGCGCGTTATTCCTTATATAAAAGGACGTTCAAATTCAGGAGGGCTATTACAATTCCAACGCAAGATCTACGTAAGGCATTACTTGATGATGTCTTTAATACTATTCTCATCCTCTCACTTACCATCCACCATATCTGTCTGTAAAGCAGAAGAAAATCGAAATGTTTGGTGCAACATATCATCATTCAGGGAGAATGACGCACCTTCTTCATGAGCAGGAAGACGTGGGTCTGGGCTCCGTCCAGGACGTAGCGGTGGGGGTGGTCCAAGCCCTTCACCGTCAGACCCATGGTCCTGCCGTCGATGTTGATCCATCGGGGGGCACCCGGGGCCAAGAAGGTCCTGGTGGTTGGCAGTGTGCAAACACACACACACACACACACACACACACACACACAAGCACAGAGATGCAGACACACATTCACCCAACACACAACATTTAATTCAAAAGAGATTTGTTGTTATGGAAAATAAATATTCATATGGCGAAAGAAAATGAAATCATCTCTCTGTCCTCACTTGAAGATAGCTGCGGCTTTTGTCGGAATGGCGGCTGCAGCACCCCACTTCATCTCCTCTGCTGCTTCCCAGAAGGCCAAGTTCTCTCCTGCACACACACACACACACACACACACACACACACACACACACACACACACACAACATTGAATGACCCACCCGTTCGATAGAATTAATGAAATCCTATTGTGTGGAATGTAGACAGCATGATGATATGCAATATCTACAGTAACTATTCGTACTACCACTAATACAAAAAAAGACTAACCTTGTATTTCCAATTCCTATTGTTACTCCAATTTTGACAGTTCTCAGCCCGCACTTGTTAGTCAGTTTGACTGAAAGTGTCTGCTAAAAGACTAAATGACTAAACATAAATATATACATTCAGCTGGAAACCCACCGCTGAACTCCTTCTTCAGAAAGGTCTTAAAGTCGTCTCGCCCACGCTGGTCGCTCAACAGCTCAAAGAAGCTGAAGGACCAGCGCTCCACACGCATCTTGGTGGGAACCTCCACTCTGCAACACAGTCCATTACAATGCTCCAGTCACTCAGGCGCCTAGGAATGGAGCTGGGACTTTTTGAGCCCTGTGGTTCTCATTAGTCATTAGGCTGAGAGAAGGCCATCAATTGTGTCACTCTTTCCAGTCTACCGTAACCCAATTTCCATTATTTTACTTCCTATGAGTTGTGCATGCCAGTTAACCCAGGATTCCCAGGAGTGAGAAAAATAAGTACATGACATAGAGAACAACAGCACAGACAAGATGAGAACGCCTGGAGCATGGTGAAAGTCAAGGCATGGTTGATGATGAATTCCATTACAAAAGAAAACACTCTTGGTGCAGCTCTAGCAGTTCCTGGTGTTTAGTGCCCATTTGTATCCTAACAAATGCATCGTGTTTCCAAGGTGGAAAGAAAGACATTTAAAATATATAAGATACTCCGATACAGATACTGCACTTTGGCCAAAAGCCTACTACACATGCACACTGTTGCTATAGGTTAGGTCGTTTATTGCAGCAGTTGCAAATAACCTGAAGTAACATTGAAGTGAACATAATGACTTAGAAGTGCATGCCAATATCGACTTTCTTATGGAAGGCTGATGCACACTCCAGCCTATCCAGCCATTACTTCAGCCCTTACCCCTTTGTCTGTGTAATATAAGGGGGCCTAGGTCTTAACAGGTTTGCAGCATTACCTTCTTGTATTTAGTGTCCAGTAAGTATCGTTGTCGGTTGTCCAGGGGTTGCTAGGCAGACAAGGTGCCAGGAAGGGGTCATGATTTCTGTAGGTGTTGACATACTTCACAAGTCTGCAGATAAGTAGAAGAAAAAGAAAACAAAGCAAATATAGTGAGAGTTGAACTCCAACACATTGCTTTTAGATAGCAATGCATTGACACTTCCTGATCAATAAGCCATACATTTTGCAATATGAATCAGTATAGGCCACTGTGGACGGGTCCAACTTAACCCAATAACCTAGCTTTTAACCTTAGCTTCCATGTATGTGACTTGTAGAAACGATGTGAGCTGTTAACCTTGGCTAGCCAATACAAATTTTAATCATGAATTATTAATAACAAACTTACGCTCCAAGAGATACACTTGACTTTACTTTAGACCTCATGATAGCCTGCTGGTAGAAGATGTTCTGAAAAAAGAGTGGATTTTTTGCTGTCGTTACAAAATCCTTGCAATCCCAAACATTACATTTAGACTCTGTCAAAAGATAAAACTCACCATCCGTCTGTATTGGTCAAAGGAGATTTTCTAAGGCAAACATGTAAAAACAGCAATTAGTTATGGGGATGTCTTTGCTTATTCACTGAGAGGATCACATATTACACAATATTAGGGGTCAGATAATACAAACAAAAAACATACAACTCACATGGGAATATATATGGCACAGTATTTTACAGTAATGCTACAGTTTGGTGGAAAACACAGATACCAAAAAGACATTAAGTGTTTTGATGACACATATAAAGTACTGGGAATGTCTGAAAATGCTGTATACACATTTATAATTTCAATCAACCTTCCCATATTCCAAAAATTGTTGTTTGGCTGTGTTTCATGCATATTTCGTGTTGCTATCGCCATCAATGAACGTAAAAATGAAATGGAATCAAATCTGTATGAAAGAAGAACACAGACACAAAAGACTACTCAGAATTGTGCAAAAAATTGTTTAAACAATTTATGTGATATCCCTCTGTATTCTATGAATACAAGACAAATAAAATGATAAGGTAACATAAAGACCGATTCACTATGTGCTTTCCATGCTCAATGTAGCCTATTGTACAATTTTGAAGAGTGTTTCAAGAGACAGGTAAGTAACTTTAGTACTTTTTACCCAAGTTGTTAGCAGAGCAAATTCTCACTGATTAAATGTAACGCATATACGGCAGTCAGTAAAACATTTAAGGAATTACAATGCAAAAGTAAAATTTATTATAATGTTTTATATATATATTGCTTTCAGATAAATAAACCAAAGAAGCAAATGCAGTGAGAAATAGATTAACGTAGTGTGTGCATGTGTGTGTGTGTGTGCGCGCGCGCGCGTCTGTGGGTGCATGTGTGTGTGTGTGTGTGTGTGTGTGTGTGTGTGTGTGTGTGTGTGTGTGTGTGTGTGTGTGTGTGTGTGCATACAGGCTACAGGATACAGGATACAAAACAGGCAAGCCTATTGTATCCAGGGTGACTTACAGTTGGAGGACTTGTGTACATGTGTCAACGTTACTCACCTGTTACCTCATCTGTGTTTGGGTCAATGAGGCGGTCCATCCCATAGTCCATGGCACTGTGTGTCAGACGCTGGGAACAAATGTTCAAAACCAGTATGAATTGATCTACAGTCACCTCAAACACACACACCGCAAAAGTGTGATGTTAAACTTTAACTCAATAAATTAAACATAAAAGCATATTATTTATTTAACATTTACACTATATTAGGAAATCCATTCAGTGGACGTTCTAGCTGCACACACAGCATTGTCCAATTTTACAAACACATGGATTGTACAGATGAACACACACACACACACACACACACACACACACACACAAACAAACACACACACACACACAAACAAACACACACACACACGCATGTGCTAACCGGTGGTCTGTTGACAATCCAATATGCTCTCTCCTGACAGTCCAAGACCACCCGGTCCGGTTTCTTCCTCTCTTTCCCGGCCCTGGCACATAGTTTGGACTCTATTAGTGATACATGGATACGTTACTAACACCAGTTGTGTCTATGAGGGTAATGGCGATAGAGGATCCTTTTAGTTCAGGCAAAAGGCAGAAGTTTGTAAAAATAGATGGACTTTTCTTAACACCGTTGTGAAATAGGGTGTCCAAACAGGGTGTCCCAACCAAGCAACCTTTTTAAACCAACAAGAGCATTTTTCAGTGAGAAGTGAGAAGATATTTCCCGTAATACACCTACTTGTACTGCTCAGTAGCCTGCATGACGATGAAGTCCCACTTGTGGTTCAGCCAGTGATGGAGGTGGCTGTAATGTTCCTGTCCAAACAAAATCAACAACAGTATTTACTCCGCATCCGTGACTAGGTTTTCATACCAAACTATTTCACTAAATTATCTTTACAAAAATGCTTCAAAAATATGTTAATTGTTTGTCAGCTGTTGCCACAGTTGAGATTATTGCACAAAATACGACACACACACACACACACACACACACACCGTTATAAAGACAGACAGACAGACAGACACGCGCACACACACCTGTTCAAAGGGTTCTAGCATGCCTTTCTTTCGGATATTCCTTTTTGCCAAGTAAATAGCTGCATTGAGAAACATGGAAAAAAATCAATATATATATTAATACATTTATGAAAAATATTGAATTGCCTCAACATGACAATTGTTCAAATAGGGGACAGTCAATACCGTGTACAGCTCTGTATCACTAAAAAGTAATTTATTAATTCCAGTGAGATGACTTGATGGAACCTCTAGCTCTATGGTTCCTGATATCAACTGGGAAGAAATAAATGATAGCGGTTTGAATTGTGACTAGAGACTCACCATAGTCACAATCCTCGGCAACCCATTTCTGTGTAGGCCAAAAGTATGGTGTCTGGAAGAGAGTGGCAAGCTTGAAATGCACAACTCACAGACACCAATTGGGGTAACATCGCCAGTAGGCTTGTGTCAGCACTGTGATTTTGTTTTGTTGCAAGGTGAAAAGAAGGAAAGTTGCATTTCCAAGACAAAGGCTTTGTGAAAAATCCTGAGTACAGCATACAGCATGTTGGCCTAATTAAATGTAATACTATAATAATTTTGTTTGTAATGCAAATATTAGTTTTACATTAGTCATCATATGTTGTAAATGTCTTGAGTCGAATGATACATTAAAAACACTATTTGACAACTCACGCTGCACAAAGCAAGTAACTTCTCAATCAATAAATAATATATTTATTTATTGGAACATTAAAACAATATTTTGTTCTAATGTATAGAATATAGGGAAAAGTGCAGTTGAAGCTGCGATCAATAAGCATCAAATTTACATTTTCTTTCAAATCTCTTTTGAAAATAAATTTGTACTTTTAAAGACCATTTCTTCATTGATGGTCATGTTATGCCTTTTAATCAGAGGTTTTGCTTTTACTGTGCGTGTTGATTAATTGTTTTTATTTTTTTATTTGCATGTGTTTTCAGTTTTCTGTCTTTGTGTTTCATATGTTTATTGTATTCTTTGTAAAGCACTTTGTAAAGTTTGTTTAATTTTTTTTATAAATAAATACTTTTTATTATTATTATTATTATTAAAGGTTGTGAGGTAGCATGCTGACAGCCCTGCAGGTTTTACCTGGAAGCGGTACAGACTACCATCATTACACATCAGAAGCTTCCTGTGGTTCTGCAGAGGGTAGATGTAGCCATAGGCAACCAGCATGGTGCCATAAGCCTGAGCCTCTTTAGCAGGGAAAACATGAAGCCGGAGGAAGACAACAAGCATGTTGAAGGAGAAGGTAGTTCTAGCACTAGAATTTTGTTATTGTGGCATGCAATGCAAAACTATTTTGGTTGAATGGTCCGCAGGATTTCTTACCTTCTTGTGTGACCTTCATTTTGTTTAAAAGCCATGCAATTATGTCTTTACCTGCATAGGAACAGACACATATTTGTAATTTAGTCTATTGCTATGCCCAATGAAATATGCAAAAAGGATGGAGGCAGGTAGTTAGGATCATACTATTAATTATATATATAATATGATATAGAGATATTTATCAGAAAATAAGATTGACTTTAATTATTCCAGACAAGACATTTGTATATAATTGTATATAATTATATCTGAAACTCATATATAAAAAACATATATATATATATTATATAATATATATTATATGTCTATATATTTGTCTTCTTTTTTTTTTTTTGGAAGAATTGCAATTCCCTTGTGAGTTGAGGTTTGACTAGGGAAGACACTCTGATCTTTCACCTGGCTGTTTCAGGACCAGATTAAAAAGCCTTTGGCTGTTAAAGCGCTGTGCAGATCTCATCCAATTGTACCCGGCTATATATAGCTTTAAGTAAGACATTGCAGTCCGTCAACAGGCTGTTACTTCTCATGGGACTTTCTGCCCTGCTCTATTAAAGAGCAATTTCATTAACCCCATTTAAATAACCTTTAATACACGCTTCACTTTTTTAATGAAAAGTTCTTGAAAACATGTTTTGAAATTTGATTTTTTCGCTGCAGTTACAATCAAAGATGTTTTGTTATCTTTTGAGATATATATCAAGTTTTAGTATTTATAATATGATATGTATGCATACATATCTACATATCATATTATAGACCTATGTATCATATTATGTAGGTATCACATATACCTACATATCATGTTATAAATCAAATCTGTATGTGTGCATGTGCGTGTGTGTCTCTATGGATGTGCTTCCCACCGGTGATGACATGGGGAATGGTAGTGACGTTGAGTTTCTGCTCGGTGCCCTTCAGCCCACTCTTGGGGTCCTGCATTTCCACCATGTAGGCCTCCAGCTGTAGGAGGAGGGGATAAGAACACTATTACAGACCTTTTTCACATCATAGGACAAACCCTCATAATACTAATTATGCTCCTTTTAGGGCACGGATAGTAGACTAAACTAGTGAAGATAAGTCTACTACCAGTGCCCTGATACATAGTAAATACAAGTAGCAGACCCATAATTAGTCTAGTGCCAATTAGCACAGACTGCCCTTGTGTGGTTTCAACATGGTGATAAATAGTCGTAATGACAAATCGCATCTTGTGACATGTTCAGTTTAAAATGTTCTCTTTAACCCAAAAGCTACACATTTCTCCCTGATACGTTTAGCCACGGAAGCTAGCCTAATGCCTAATGGGCTTCACTCCAACCAGGGAATTAGACACAAACTCTGTGTGAGTGTGTGTGTGTGTGTGTGTGTGTGTGTGTGTGTGTGTGTGTGTGTGTGTGTGTGTGTGTGTGTGTGTGTGTGTGTGTGTGTGTGTGTGTGTGTGTGTGTGTGTGTGTGTGTGTGTGTGTGTGTGAGAGAGAGAATTGGAAAATTACACGCATTGAGAATTTTGAAAATAATTGTTTAAAGACATCAACCACGTTATGGTACAACTTTATCAGATGCTGAAGACTACAAAAATGACAAAATTAGCCAATACAATATGACAACGTGTCGCATATAACAGAGTAACCACTATAATAAGTGTGAGAGACAAACGTGACCAAAAATATAGCAAATCATAACTGACGACTCAAACTATTGCAATAGTCCACTCAAAAATGAACCCACCTTTTTGAGGCAATGCATCCGCGGACGGTAATGCTGTCCCCGGTTCGGACGAATTGTCCTTATTGTCATTTTTGCCGTTAATTTAAAACGACCTCTACCGGGAAATCACTGGCATTCACTGTCTGAAGCCTGTTTAACAGTGGCTACCAGACAACTTGCCAAAGTACATGGGATGGAACAACCAATGAGAAAAACTAACAACGACAACATATGAATATTCAAAGCTACGTATCCTCAATGCGTTCTCGTTGGTCGCGAGAAAACTTACGTCATGAGTCCACAGGCAAGCAGCCAGCGCGACGTTCATGTCATTATTTTGTTCAGAAGACAAGTCCCTGAAAATGTTCGCACTCGTAGCCATAAACAGACCATTCGCTCAAGGCTGACATTGGTCCTATAAAGTTTAAACACTAGGTATATCAAATGTCATCCAGAGAGCTCTCATGACATGGGAGCTGTTGAAAAAAAAAAGACAATTCCATTCAAATATTCATATAAAATCCAATCCAATAAAAAAGGTGTGTGTTATTTGTCCAGTGTTTTAATAATATATGTTATTGATATGGAGTCACTGGGACACATGGCATGGGAGCTATTGAAAAAAATAAAGATTGTATTTCAATAATATAAGCAAGTCAGCACGACGGTATTAAAAATACGTAATGTGAAGTTGACGTCACATCGTGTTATAAACGCTATAGTGAACGCGCCGTGTTTTGAGGTCGCGGCTGACCTCTGTTGGTCTGTTGGTCCATATGTTCCTGCAATAGAGGAGGCTGCAGTATCAGGACCGCATTTCCAGGCCCCTCGTTTTTTATCGATATAAATACTACTTTCGGTCCAAATGCTTACAGTTTTAAAAGCATTTGTTGTTTTAAAAGTGTAATACACCCAAATATTACTGAAACGGGCAGCCTCCTCTATTGCAGGAACCTCCTGTAAACAACAGGTGCAGTGCATGTGTGATAGGTAAAGTCCGTTCAGTGTTCGCTACCCCGGAAGACAATTGAACAGGCTAGTTAACCTGAGAACACCTTTAGGCCTATCTATTAAGACACATATTTCGTTCTTCGCACACTACATAAGGTAAATCCATTGTTGGCCTACTTTAACCACTTTTCGTCCCGTTAATGTTGTCATATATGCGTTCTTTTAGTTTGAGATATAAATCAAGGCTTCTTTTCAGCGACATTGGTTTCAGCTTGCCTAGTAAACTAATATATCAATGCTTTCTATTGCTTTAACTAAAGAAGACGTTCGAATTTCATGGATATTTTTAGTATTGAAGAAGAAGGGGACATTAACAAAATAATATTAGTATCTGTAGTGCCATGTTTTTCTAGGCAGAAACGATATGCCAACGAATAATGAACCAGTAAAAAAGTAAACGAATAACGTTAATGAAGAGCCCACGGGCCACGGGCTATTAATCCATGTATTTCCTTGTCTTTATGGTAAGGAAGATTGACATCACTGCCGGAGTTCATTACTGCGCAGCAAGTGACTTAGAGGAATTTCCGACATCTTATTTTGTCGCAATTCCCTCCCTGGGGTGCTCTATTCATGAAAATATAAGTCCGATCTGATTGTAGTATATGGCGATAAACTTTATAATATTGCACCTACGAACAGCTTGGGTCAACCTCTTTGTATCAGCATCGAGCAACTTTCTGTCCATAAAACTGAACACTGAAAAAGGGAACGCTTCAGACTTATTGACAGAAAGTGGCTTATTTGTGACTAAATTAAGGATCGTACGCGAACGTCCTCTACCCTACATGTAGAAGGATATGCGGCACATTTGTATTGACGTGCTGAGGTGACAGAATAACCAATACAATCCAAACAGCACCTAACACAAGTAAGTTCTGTTTAAGGTTGGTTAGAAATGTAAGGTTTCAAATAGTATCGGTCATATCCACTCGTTATTGTGTGAAGGGATCAGGATTCTCGTGATATGGCTTTTGTAATGTGTTTTTAACATGGTCACCATGGTCACCGATTTATATCGTAGTCTATTCTACTTTCACCAAAACGGGGTATCCCGCATGTTTGCTTTCATTCAGGCATTGATTTTACACAGGCTATTTTCAGATGATACAAATTTGATCTTTAAGTCTGAAATGTGGGATTGCATTTATATGTTGAAAGGATAGCTTTTACTTCTGAAACATTGATTTTGATGATCACTTTCCCTACATTATGTAACTACTACCATGGCCATCACTTTTTCTCTGAAAAATGAATGGGGCACTACCACAACTGAGTCGACACTGCATCTTTATTTTGTATTATAAATGTTGTGGTAAAATGTTCAAGCTTCACCCATAGATTGCTTGACCTCAGAGGAAGTAACATGAAGCACCTTTACCTTTTTGAAATAACCAACTGGTTCAAAATGTGAATGGGATTTATTTGTTATACTTTTACGTTGGTTTAGGCATCTGACAAGGATATTGTCTTTTGAGTCTCTCAAAGCTGAGGGTTGAAATGTTTTAGATGAGTATCATGGACCACATACATGAGTCCATAGTCTATAGAAAGCTAATGATCTGTATATATATTTATTTTTTCATAAGGTATTCCAATGGCTCCCGCGAACCTTAAAGAGGAGTTTAAAGACCAGTTAAATGACGTGGTCTCCAGGCTGCAGTCCAAGAACTTCTTCCAATCAGATTGGGACATAGCCGCTTTTGCTGTGTTCTTCATCTTCATTGGTTAGTTACAAACGTGTCTAGTGACTGACATTGCTTCAACATTATACACTTGTGTATATATGCCATGGCAAACTTGGACCGCATTTATTGTCTCCTGCACGGTTCATATATGAAACATTCGCCGTATGAACTGTGCGTGGGTCATTTTGGTTTGTGCAGTGACTTAAAATTAGGTTCGAGCCTCACTCTCTACACCATCATGGACATCTGGCATATTCTCCTTTTATAGGTATGGTTCTACTGTTGGTGCTGTTGGTCCTAATTCGCTGCTGCTGTTGCTGCTGTTGTGATGAGAAGGTAGGCTATGCTAATGCAGGGCACAACAGATACTGTATGGAAATTGGGCTTTACATTTGACTGAAGCGAGGGTGATGTTTTGATGTTATACTATTGTCCCTTTTTCAGCCAAGACGACAGAAGGTTGGAGTGGAAAACATGGCCCTGGAATCCTGAGCGTAGAGACAAATTAAGTTCAATTAGTTTCACAAAAATGGCCAACAATATTCAAGGTCTATGTGCTCACTGCTTTTCCTTAAGTGCACCTCATGCTATAGGTGTTAATAATATTCAATCATCGATCACATAGTACCCCTTTATGCAACAAATGATATACATTTATCAATAGAGCACATTTTTCTATTATCTTTTTCTATACTATGGCATTAGAAATGTAATCATTAGATGACAAAATGTCTGTTGGAAACATTTTTAAATCATGTAATTTGTTCATTAAAAAATGTAATCGATTATTTTATGCATAAATTACCTACATAATTGTCTGCAGTTAGAGTTTGAATACATTACATTAGGTCTAACAGGCATTTGATCTGACCTAAATCACACTTTAGTTGGGGGGGGGGGGGGGGGGGGGGGGGGTTTAAAAATGAGGAGTTGTGAAATCATCTTCGGTTGGATCTAATCCAAAGAGTGGAAGATTTGAGGAAAATCCTTCTGAAAGGCATTTTTATTGCACAGACAATAGATTAATAATGTATAGTGTATATATATATATTTATATCTTCACAAAATATGATTAGTTTCACAGGTAATCATCAAGACAAGTAACGACAAATAAATAGAATGTATACATAACACAAATTGGAATGATTGCATAAACATTTACGACACATTTACCATCTATTAGCTTATTTAGGTCAGGGCTTCATTTGTCTTAATACTAAACAGCAAAATATAACTAACAAAGTAGGATTGTTTTAGAGTTAAGTTAGGTAGAAACACAAACCAGTTTTCTTCTCCCCAGAGACCACGTATGTATGTCTGTAAGAATCATTCAAATCATACCACTTCAAGAGGTGATGAAGACAGCTAACAAGCAAGGCTTGATGATAAATTGACATTGGTCAATACTGAAACTGGTTTTCTTGAGCCGGCTCCATTTTCAACTGAAGAACAAGACCTCAAAACACATTGACTATATGTGTGGTATTTCCAAGACATCCATTCTGATAGATATATGTATATATATATATATATATATATATCATTTATTTTGAGCTGGAGGTTAAAAGGGTCTGTAGTTCCAGAGACTGGAGAACACGGATATCTGTGAAGTGTGGAGAATTCTAAATTAGTGAACAAATGTACAGTTACAGGAAAACCAAAATTTCTAAGCATTTCCAGCTACTGGCTTGCTGACCCGGATTGGCTATAAATAAAGAATTTGCTTTACACATGTTCATTTCTACTGCCTTTACTTGATTATTTACCATCCCAGTGAATCTTGGCTAAGCCTTAAGTAAAACTACAACATTCTTCATGGTAAGGCAACATAAATGACACATTGACTTGACTGGGCAGTGGCTCGACCCGCTAAAGTGCTAAAGTGCCAACCCCAGCCGTGCAAAAAATGCATCGCAGGACGAAGGACACAACCTTCCATCCGTGCTAGATAAAAATATGTGAGCCCCCATTCGCCAGAGATAAGACCAAATAAAATGTCCACCAAGGCGTCTGAGCATGAAGGACATATTAAATATATATTAAATGTCTCAAATTTATCATTGATCGAATTTTAGTAATCGTGGCTATAATTGTCTGTATTGTTTATCGGAAACAAACCAAATATATAAAATGTTATGATAGGCTATAATATACAAATAAATACAATGTGTGTTGTTGTGTTGGACACATGTCACCATTTGAGCAGTTCTCTATTGCTTGATTCGTTTTGTTAGTTCATACAACTATAATAGGCCTACCAGTGTTGACTTGACCCTCAAACAACCTTGTCTCTCAAATGCTACAATATAGCCTATAAGACTAAGTAATTGTGTAAATGTGTCGGACAAACATTGCCGTATGTGCAGAGTAGAGTTCTTAACTGCGTGATTAATTATTATTCATTATTTCTTAGAAAAGGTTAATGTCATTGTTGCCATTATTATTATTATTATTATTATATCCTATCTTATCTCCTACTAAACAATGTAGGCCGTTCCTTGTGTAACCCCTTAATTAAAAACACTACAGTGTTGTGTCTGGAGCATAAAATCTACTTAACTTGGTAGGCCTTATAGGCTATATCACGTGACTTATAGTTCTGATCATAACTGAATGGCCTATGTGACTCGATTAATACATAGATATCTTCCAAATACAAGACGCAGCTTGAGAAGAACCTAATGTCTGTCAGTCTAATGTCTAAGTTAGCCATGTATTCTGAAAATGAAAAAAACATTAGCCAGCAATCTAAATATTTCAGCAACACAGCTTAAAAAATATAAAACTATATATATATAATGCACTGTTATGGTCTGATGTGGAAATAGGCGGAGATGGGTTGGGGGTGTCCTCACGTGGGGCGATCCTCGAGCTTGTGTAGGACTGACGCACTGGTAGGCCACTCACACAGGTTTTAGCTCTTGCACAGAGGGGTGCACACGATGTAGGCAGACCCAGGCTCAATTCCCAACTGCAGTCCTATGCTACATATCGCTCTCGTTCTTCTTTAACCCACTTTCCTGTCTCTCGTCCCTATCCATGAAGGCATAAAATCCCATTAAAATACACACACTCTCGACTGCTCAGGGAGATCCAGTATCTTCATTAACTCCGTTTGCGATACTTGTGCATGACGACACAACTAACCGATATTATTCACTAGAGCCATGCCCTGGTAGATTAGTCCATTACAAAACATAGCCAAGCCTTATTTTAGACTTCAGGTATCAACGTTGGCATAACATGTGGTACTCACTTTGTCCTTGAGCTGCTGGCAGAGTTGCAGAGAAATGGTGAAGAAGACCAGCGTGTCGTTGAGCCAAGGCACCACACACTCCACCTTGTGGACATGACTCACCTCGAAGCGGTTGTTGTTCAGCTCGCTAGAACATAGATCATGCATGTTGGTTAGGGGGCGGAACAGGCAACGGATGTCACAGAGTGGTTGATGCTCAGTGAGACTAGACCCCAGGTAAAGTACAGGTAAACACTGCATACCGTATCTTTAGAAAATAAACACATTTTCTATAAGCCGCAGGAGTGGTAAAATGGGGTTGTATGTGTAAATAAGCCGCTCTGTGGTATCAGCCGCATCTTATTACGCATCTTTGCCCACAACCCAAATACTTGCATGTACCGCCCAAATATTGGCATTAACTGTAACGAAATTCTTTAAATAGTACAATGTTCCTTGCGGCCATGCCGCAACCACGCCGCGTTGCCGGTCAACTGATGGTTGAGTAAGCGTCCGTGAGTAATTGGAGATAATGCAGATTCAAGCTTTAGAAAAACCCTGAACTTTGACAGATTTATAAAACATGGCATCTTTTATCTTGCAAGCAATTCATTTAGACGTAGAGGCTTTGAATCTCGTTCATGGACTGAGAGCACATTGTGGAAAAGATCTTCCTTGTTTTTTTGTCAGTTATGAAGTGATGGCAATGTTTATTTCTTTACGAGGTTATCTTTTACTTGCAAACCTCTAACGTAAATGAGCATATCGTATATATTACATCGTGAGGAACTTCATGTTTTATCACTCTAACGCAAATCACTGAAAATGGCACAGTCTTTGTGTTTGCAAAATCTACCTATAAGCTGCTTCGGAAAATAAGCCGCAGCCAGAGTTTTGGTTCGTAAAATTGGGTTACAAGCCGTGGCTTTATTTTCGAAAAATACAGTAAGCGGAGATCAACAACCTTATCTGTAACAGGATCTGCCCCAAAACATGACAGTGTTCAGGGGTAGGATAGTCTGGTACTGGATTAAAACCCCAATGTCCATTCGTAGGCATCCTTCAGCAAGATGCCCTAACCCCTACTTGCTCATTAACGACATGTATCTGGCAAGATTCACGGTATGGAGAAGAGCAGCTGCTTAATGAATAAATGTGGTTAATGAAACTAATAGTAAATAGTTGTTGTGCCAGCCCTGGGGCCTGTTTCAAGAAGCTCTCTAAGAAGATAGATTTCCCAGCTAACCAGGTTAAGTCAGAATTCATGGGAATCCAGGATTTTCGGTTTCAGATACCATCATTGCTTTTGATAATGCCAACAGAAAATGTTATATGGTCATATGCATTACTATTGTATTCCAAGGTGTATCGTTTTTCCTCCTAGTATTTTACCTTAACAAGTTTTAATTGAAGTAATTCATACTTGCACTATACTTGCACTCAATAAATATGTGTTAACCCATGCCCACAGTAGGCTACATAAGCAGTGATTGTTGTGACACTTCTGAACAATGATATAATGGCATGTCTCTTCGTCGGACCTGTGGTGGACATCGGAGCGCAGATCTTTCCATGCACTCAGTGCACACTGCTCGTCGAGCTGCGGGGTCTAGCGGTACGGCAGTGGGGACTGAACGATACATTGTTTTGTAATGTGAAATGTAGTTAACTGAAGCGTAACACTTTTGTTTAAAAAAAGGATATGGTAATATACTATTATAATACACGTCATTTTAATCACCAAGTAAAAAACTACGTGAACCGCAAACGCTAGATGGCTTCAATTAGTCTCCCAGAGCCAGCCTTTCCATGGTAACGTAGTGCAAATAAACAGAAGACAGTGAGACTTTAACCAAGAAAAGCCCTGAAATAGCAATGACATATTTGACGTATATTTCTTATATTTTTTAGTCCACATTTTTAGTAGGAACAAAACCGATCAAAACTGCTCCAGTATGCGTTTGAGTTAAAACGCTATAACCGGCTACTGCAAAACCGGCTCACCCCTACCGTTACAGGTGTTACACCGTATTCTGTTACCCGCCGTAAAGTGTGACCCCAGGGGTCGCTGTTGCACATTTTCTGCAACATGCACGAGTTTAAAGCGTAGACAGGCATGAAGTCGTTCACGTGCAGAAACATGCACGGGCTTAAAACGTAACATTGTATCGCCAACGCCAACTCGGGATGGGTTCATTCGTTTTGTGACGTGTGAGTGGCTGATGCAAAACGGTTGATTTGCCTCTGGTGGCATGATGATGATGGGTCTTTCTTTCTTCGTAGTTTAAGTTTCAGTTTGTAGAAAATGACTAGAAACGTTATTAACATTAAATATGAATAACGTTATAATATCAGTTGTTTGGCTGGCCTGCCAAACAACTTAAGTCAACTCAAAATGTCAACTTTCCACATCCACCCAGCCCGTTTACCTTTGCTAATGAGTTAAAATTATCGTATTCGGTGGAACCAGCCAGACTGAGTAAGGAGGTGGAACGAGATGGATAAAGCCTGTGTTACTGACAATTTGCTGTCTCTTGAAATTATTGTCATTACACTTTGCCAATAATTGCCGCTTGCTGGAATGAAGTCAGCGCTTTGATTGGTCGAACTCTTCTTATTTTCCTTTGGCAGCAAGACTGCAGCCTCTCACAGTTACACAGGAGTACTGCATGTGCATAATTGAACCAGAGACATTATTAAATTCACAGGCGTCACCATCTTTTTGCGTAATTTAGAATGACAAATCGTACCAGCGTACTTTATGTCTAAATGTGTGCCTGCTACGAAGAATGTGTGCAGGTTGGTGGGTCTGATAATAGATTAAGAAGTGTTTTTTTTTTCCATATGAAAGTAACACCAGCGATTGTCCAACCAACGAGAATTTGTTGGTTGTGTGTGTCGAGCAACCAATCAACCAACCGACTAGAACTTGACAGCCCTACTGGCATGAACATTTTTCAGGTTCAACAAATGGAAGTCCAGACGTAGTGCTAGCTCTAGTCAGAGGTCTGGTTTAGGTTTAAAGATATCCTAACCTGCTACTTGAAACGGGATGCAGGTCGGAGGATCATGTTGTGTTACACTCCACTCTGGAAAGAACTTTATGAAATAAATGAACACTCACAATGTGGAGCCAGGATTGTGCAGCACTGAGCTTCCGGCTGGCTTGAAATTCTGAAAAAGATTAAAGAAATTGTGACTATTAAAGTGAAGTTTCAGCAGAAATTCAAACACTATGAAATTTAAAGAAATGTGTTTTTGTTGCCTGTGTAAGGCAACTTTGTTATACTTTTTTTTTTAAGATAGTACAGTCGTTATTGTATGACCACATGTTATAATGAGCAATGTGGTATATGAAATGCGCCACACACAGTGGCATTATACCATTAGTATCCGGGAAGCTTAACCCTCTCTCAAACGCAGCTATCAACATCAACCAGAAGAAGCTCCACTCATCAACACACACCTCGCTGCCGTTGTCCCTTCGTTGTGACGTCGAAGTGACTCAGAAAAGGCACTTCGACATCGAAACCGAGTAGACGGTTCACAAACTGGTTGGCAGAGACAGAAGAATTGACACTGTTTTCTCTAAATTACTGTCTTATTTTAGTACCAGTGACAAAATGGCATACATTACTATGTTGAAGATTATATAAGACATATTACCACATAAATAAATAAATAAATAAATAATGTTGGGATCACTACCCCTTTAAGAAATTCTCCACTTGGTCTATACAAACGGTAGAAGAGAAAACAGAAAGGGTCAATACGTCTGATGGATTTATGACATGAGCCAAGTGAGCACATTTAGCTCAATAAAATAACATTTTACCAAATGTAAACAGTGTATTCAATGTCTTGCCTTGGTTGTGTTTGGCTGCAGCACATGAAGCTGGTACACGGCGAGACACAACTTGCTGAGGTTGATGTAAAAATTCACCATGACATCCCCCGGCATTGGAGGAGAGAACATTTTCTAATGGGTCAGAGAGAGAGACACACCACAGGACATTAATTTCTTGGGGAAAGAAAACATGATGCTACATGACATTGTTTTGAGCTAGAGCTTCTTCTTTTTTTACCATCAGGCCACTGGTAGCTAGCTCAGGTAGAGTCATGGTGGCTGGGGTAGTGAGACGGTTGCGTGCCCGCGTCAGTTGCAGCATCACCGCATCCATGAGCTATAACAACAAGTAAAAGCAGCAGCAGAAGAGGTGTTATTGTGCACATGCTGGTCCCGTGGGAGTACAACGTCAAGCACAGGATGAATAGGAGGAGATGGTTTCAAACAAAGAAGTATGATTGGAAAGAGTTTGTAATGTGAAGGACAAAAACCGTCCACTGAAGTAGTCTTGCCTGATAAATGGTTAATCCTGTGAGGGAAATTCAGGCTTTACAGCAGCAAATTGCAGAAATGGAAATGGAAAGTGCAACTCTTAAGGTGCAAACAATAAGATAAGATAAACTATACTGCTGGCAAAATTCTAATAAAAAGTAATTCAGCCAATCATGCATAAAATGCATGACGCACGGCAACGTCCCAACAACAATAAATTACACCATTTAAAAAACCTAGGCAGTAGCACCATATCCAAACAATAAATCTGTCTACATTTCCCACCACTAATTCTAGTCCACCAATGGAGGGGCGGTATTAGCTTAAGGCTACCAATAATGGTGGTATTAGCTTAATGCTAACGATATACAAGCGCTATAAGCTTAGAACGTTGTAGAGTAGGTTGTCTCACAATCCAAGGATTGCTGGTTTGGTCCTCAACTCCTCCTTGTACAACTGAAATGTTGTTGACCAAGATGACTTGCTCAAGCCCTAACTAGTTTGGGTTATATCAAAATACATAAATAAGGATCTTCCTTACTGGATGCCATCAGTTGAGATAGATATATCCATCCATCCATCCATATCTATATATACACACACACTAAATGATTAGCAGTATTCCAGGTAAAGGGTAGAGTCCATTCCATTTAAGAGGGCCGCTCCACTCAGACAACAAATGCATAAACAGCAAGTAAGTACTTGTGTGACAAAGGTTAAAAAGGCAGAGTAAGAACATGTTGAGAAGAAAACATATGTATATGTGTGTATTATACATGCATATATACACATACATACAGTATCTCACAAAAGTGAGTACAATATTTGAGTATATCTTTTCATGTGACAACACTGAAGAAATGACACTTTGCTACAATGTAAAGTAGTGAGTGTACAGCTTGTATGACAGAGTAAATTTGCTGTCCCCTCAAAATAACTCAACACAAAGCCATTCATGTCTAAACCGCTGGCAAAAACAGTGAGTACACCCCTAAGTGAAAATGTCCAAATTAAGCCCAATTAGCCATTTTCCCTCCCCGGCGTCATGTGACTCGTTAGTGTTACAAGGTCTCAGGTGTGAATGGGGAGCAGGGGTGTTACATTTGGTGTCATCGCTCTCACACTCCCTCATACTGGTCACTGGAAGTTCAACATGGCACCTCATGGCAAAGACCTCTCTGAGGATCTGAAAAAAAAGAATTGTTGCTCTACATAAAGATGGCCTGGGCTATAAGAAGATTGCCAAGACCCTGAAACTGAGCTGCAGCACGGTGGCCAAGACCATACAGCGGTTTAACAGGACAGGTTCCACTCAGAACAGGCCTCGCCATGGTCGACCAAAAAAGTTGAGTGCACGTGCTCAGCGTCATATCCAGAGTTTGTCTTTGGGAAATAAACGTACAAGTGCTGCCAGCATTGCTGCAGAGGTTGAAGGGGTGGGGGGGTCAGCCTGTCAGTGCTCAGACCATACGCTGCACACTGCATCAAATTGGTTTGCATGGCTGTCGTCCCAGAAAGAAGCCTCTTCTAAAGATGATGCACAAGAAAGCCCGCAAACAGTTTGCTGAAGACAAGCAGACAAAGGACATGGATTACTGGAACCATGTCCTGTGGTCTGATGGGACCAAGATCAACTTATTTGGTTCAGATGGTGTCAAGCATGTGTGGCGGCAACCAGGTGAGGAGAGTACAAAGACAAGTGTGTCTTGCCTACAGTCAAGCATGGTGGTGGGAGTGTCATGGTCTGGGGCTGCATGAGTGCTGCCGGCACTGGGGAGCTACAGTTCATTGAGAGAACCATGAATGCTAACATGTACTGTGACATACTGAAGCAGAGCATGATCCCCTCCCTTCGGAGACTGGGCCGCAGGGCAGTATTCCAACATGATAACGATCACAAACACACCTCCAAGACGACCACTGCCTTGCTAAAGAAGCTGAGGGTAAAGGTGATGGACTGGTCAAGCATGTCTCCAGACCTAAACCCTATTGAGCATCTGTGGGGCATCCTCAAACGGAAGGTGGAGAAGTGCAAGGTCTCTAAAATCTACCAGCTCCGTGATGTCGACTCCAGTGGCAACCTGTGAAGCTCTAGTGAACTCCATGCCCAAGAGGGTTAAGGCAGTGCTGGAAAATGATGGTGGCCACACAAAATATTGACACTTTGGGCCCAATTTGGACATTTTCACTTAGGGGTGTACTCACTTTTGTTGCCAGCGGTTTAGACATTAATGGCTGTGTGTTGAGTTATTTTGAGGGGACAGCAAATTTACACTGTTATACAAGCTGTACACTCACTACTTTACATTGTACCAAAGTGTCATTTCTTCAGTGTTGTCACATGAAAAGATATACTCAAATATTTACAAAAATGTACTCACTTTTGTGAGATACTGTACATGTATAATGTACACGTATACATTTGTGTATATGTGTCCATGTAGGTGGAAAAGTGCAGGCCCCTCGCTGGAAAGACTGGTGAAAAGTTGAAATCAACCGATGTCCCCAGTTCATTTGACAGAACAGAGGAAATTCATGTCTAGAGGTATTGATCTGGACAGCCAACCAACCTTATTCACTTCAGCGCCGGTTTTAAAGTGGTAGCTTTCGTCTCTGCTACTTAGCAGCTGCAGTGCTTGGTTCACATGGTTTCTGGCATCTTGGATCTGCAAGAGAGACAAGAATGAGGGTATTTTAGGTAAAGGAATCAAACCCTCTTATCATACTCCGACCCTGACCACAGCCTTTTGGTTTTATCAAGATACATCTAAATAGAGTCTGATATTGTCTAATATTTAAAAACATTTTGATTAAATCTGATTTAATTTAATATATATTTTAATTTAATTTAAAATTTTGATAAAGGTTATCAGATTTTAACCTTTTGAACATTTATAAATGTTTGCCATAGCACATGAATATTTCAAGAACACTTAAAATAGGCAAAGATTTGGGCTTACACCACATAAACTTAACACGTAGTCTCCGTCAATAAATAAATAAATAAATACATAATTAAATATATAATATAAATATATATATATATATATATATATAATAAGAAAATTCTACATAAATAAGTTGACAGGGTGGTAGTTAAGTGTAAACAACACACAATTTTGTCAAACGTACCTGCTGCAGTTTCCACTGCTTGTCGTCCCGAAATTGAAAATGGAGAACTTGGCTACTTTTGGATACTTTCAGGTTTATGTCCTATAAAACAAATATATTAATACATAAGAAGACTTTTGGCTTGAGGTGATGCCCATGTTGATCCGGCCCTTACATCCCAGTGGAAGTCACTTACGGCTTGGGTGAGAGCCTCTCCTTGAAGAGTGAGAACACCTTTCACTTGGTCCATTCTGGAGGAAAGATTAACAGCAGTACTTAAGATTTCCTCAGTGAAGCAACAAAGCTGCAGTAGGTGATTATTCAAATGTGCTGTATGTAAGATTTGATAGTTGTAAAGAGAGAGGAGAATAAAGCAAAATCTGGAAAAGAAACAACCCTAAACCCTCTGCTCACTGCCTCCGTTTCTCCACTGTTGAGAAGTGTTGCATTCATGCACCTGTGGTTGAGCTTTGACAACGCTGTGTGCGCGCACGTGATTAACAGGCCAATCAGGACAGATATGCCCTAATAGCTCAGAAACTAGTCGGGTAGCAGTCAAAAAACGAAATAGTTTTATGCAGGCAGGCGTGCAGTCAACCAGAACAGATATTCTCACAGAGCATTTCACTCACTCATAGCTGAGGGACTGCTATGGCATTTCCAACAAATGAGACTCAGATTATAGCTCTTCAATCTTACCCACAGAACCTTTAAGATCTAAGTTGTACAAAAGTAAAACATTCATCCATTGTACATAAGGTGATCTTACGTTGTGCTGCCTAGAATGAAGTTTTCCTGTTTGACCTGGCCGTCCAAGCCTGTTGTTGGCATGGAGAAGCGCCTGGATGCCTCCTAGAAACAACAGAGAAGGAACAATGCAGCTCAATTAGTGTAAGTAACAATAAGATAGAGAGCAGGTTGTCTGGCAACTGGAATGTTGCTGGTTTGTGCCCCAGCTTCTCCTAGCCATGTGTTGAGGTCTCCCTGAGCAAGACACCTAACCCTTACTGTTCCTGACGAGCTGGCTATGGCCTTGCATGGTTGAGACTGCCGTTGGTGTATGAATGTGTGTATGAAGCGCTTTGAGGTCGGAAAGGTGCTTTTAAATGCAGTCTATCAACTCTATTAAGGGTTCGCAGTTGTTTTCCGCAAATACAGTAATTATGTAATTATGCGGGTGATAAGATTAGCTTGAATACTTAAAGAGCCAGTGAACCCACTGTTTTTTTGGGTTGAGAGTTTTAAGAAACATGTTATCCCCATGGTTACGATTCACGAAAACTTTGTGATACATTTTTTGTACCGTCGTTTTGTATGAGCATTATAATGACCAAAGTTGTATATGAAATACGCCACACACCGTAGCGTTATACTATAAGTGTCCAAAAAGCTAAACTTTCTCTCGGACGCCGTAGTCAACCACTGCCCAGACAGAGCTCCACACACTGCGTGACCAGTGTCCCTTGGTCACGAAAAGAACGCAACCTGCGTTCGCAGCAGAGTAGAACGTTCACATAGTCTTTTGGGAAGAATGGCAAAAAAACATAGGATTTTACCAATTTTCTCTCTAAATTGGGGATTTATTTCAGTAACAGATAAAACGGCATAGATTACTATGTTGACGATCATATAAAACAAATTACAAAGAAAAGAATTATAGGTTTTAATTAGCTATTGCGCTTCTCCTATTGTATCTGACACCTGCACGGCAGATACAACAGTTTGTATCTGACCCGTGCCGTGTTGCCTGTAGGGCTGGTTAGTGTAACCACTAATTGTTATGAACAAGGTAAAACAAGTCTGTGTTCTTCTTTCCGAACTTCACTCAGTATTTTGATACCAGGAGTATTAATTATTTTATTTGATTTTATTATTTATCAGTGAAATATTATGGCGTTTATATAGTTTACTTAATTTGCTGTTGTAAACATTGCTCTTGCTGCTCTAGACACAATATTTAATTATATTTCAAATATAAATCATTTTTTATCTATTTATTTTCTATAGCAAAGCAGGAACACTGCAGTGTAGGAGGACAGGCAAGCCAAAGTGAGGCACATAGCTTCTCTAAAGAGGAAAAATGTACTGGTACAGGCAAAGGCAAAAAAGCACAAGTACTGTGCTTTGGTGGGGTGGACTGAAGTTGGGGGTGGGGGGGTTACTGTATGTCACTTCCTTTTTTAATTTATTTGTCATTTCACGTAAAAGTACGTAAAAGTAAAAGTAATAGATGTGACTGAGCTTTTCTTATTGTTAGCACTGCTTCATATAGTAGGTCTGAACATCACTGACAGACTTTTATGTGTCACTTTAACAGAGTTTGTTTAGAAAATGGAGCATAAAATCATAGGAAGGGGCCTGGGCGCCGCGCATTGACCATTTTCTGGCAAAAAAATGTTGTCACCTTTTTGGGCCATCACCAGTTTGTACCCCTGGTGAAGGGCAATACAGGATAAACCAGGGCTACACACGCATGATGTACATCTCTACAGCACTACACTAAACCATTAAGATGACAAACAATAAAGCAGTCATATTCATGCATTAAAACTAGGATTTCACTTCAATGTATTTAGCAGTGAGCCTGACCTTTATAAAAGCTGTATTTTTAGGCTCCAAGGCTAGAGGATTATTAGAAATGTTCTAATGATCAAGACTTTCCTTGCATTTCCACTGTTCGAAATTACAATAACCCTGAGCATCTGACAGGCATTAGTGTGAAATAGGCTTGCAACAGGGCTCATAGTACACAAGAGCCAACTGAAATATGCCACAGGAAGTTTGAACCAGAAGTCTCTTATCAGCCTTTTTATACTGTGTTTGAGATTTCACTCAAGGTGATGTCTTAATACACAATTTCTCAAATAAAATGTGGATGCACTGTGGGTAATAGCTCTTCACGTTGTTCCATGTAGTGAGTATTTCAACCTATAATCCACTTTTCCTCCCACCACTGTCATTGCTTTGGTAATATGATGTTTAACCAATACTGTAGCTCAAATGCAAATACCATTTTCATTCAAATAGTTCCAGGTGGGTGCTCGTGTCCATTGAGGTCAAACTCCCTTGATAACGTATTGCTTTGCTATAGTTAGAGGGTGATGTTGTCAATGTTTCTCGTCAATACCAGTTAACACAATCTTTTTTGTAATTAATTTTGGGTGGGGTTTTAAATATGCTCAAATGGGCTATGTGAAGGTGAAACCTTCACATATATTTTATTTATTTAAATACAACCTGTTTGTTATTTAATCTGTGTAAATAAACAAACAAATTCAAACAAAGTATGTTTGTGCAAGTATACCTTTAAGATATCCTGTAGCTGTTTCAGTACAGAGTGTACCTCTTCCTTCAGTAGCCAGTTGAATTCCTCCTCCTGCATAAACCAACCGTGAGAAAACGTATTACTTAGAATGTATTGTTCTCATTTAACACAACAGTGTGTGCTTGCCCTAGGCAGGCAATGCAATAATATAAGAACATATTGACAGACATAATGTTTAACCCTGATCTCCATTGTGTCAATTCTCAAAGAATACTTAATGAAATGTGTACTTTGCGTCACAAGTTAACTTTAATATGGTAATAATGTAAGGCAAGGCAAGCACCACTGCAACACAAGGTTATTCAGAGTCCTTCACAAAGGTAAAAAGCACATGTAATAAACTACGAAAGGACAATCATTAAAATAAAAAATAAAATAAAAGCTGGTACACAGATTTTTACCCTACATGTAGGACGTAAAGTTATGCCTGGTACAATTAGCTTTGCTTACTTCTTATTCCATGTCCATTGTAATGCATCCTTAGTTAAAAAAAAAACATTGCTTCTCAAATGCTAACTAGACACACAGTCGCACATATTAATCATTCGTTCACTCTATCACTCAGGCTATTACACTTTGTTAACGGAACCCACGTGAATTATACATGCCAATCCCATGACAGAAACCTTGATTATATTGTACCGCTACAGGCATTGCAACGACCTATAGGGGGCAGTTCTTATTATAATGTAATTCCGTGGGCAGGGTAGTCTTCCAGACCATGGGCAATGTACACAATCCCACTATAGAAGATGTTTGAAAATATTACAATGCCAAATATTTCCAGTCAGGCAGCAAAATGTGCAGTTTATACAAATCCCAACTATGGTGGATTAACGTTAGTTGGCCTTATAATAAAAAAGCCTTAAACGAACGCATTAAACGTAAATGCAGTGACGCTTTTTTGTACAGCCATTAATACATAATTTCACTGATTGCTTTCTGGCTGAAAAGCAATATAAAATTATTTGAATCCTGAGTAGGTAAAATAATGAATTGCGGTTAGTCTGTCAGCTAACCCGTTAGCAAGCCAGCTAAATAACAGTGTGCAACATTGCAGACAGGGGATCTTACCATCACTGCTCGCTCAACTTGGTTTGCAGCAGACATCTTGGGCAGTTCAGACAGGGATCTCTGTGGATTTAACATGTTTACTAAAGAGTGGCAAATCCGTTGCTGCGGTTCTCCTTCTCCTGGCTGTGTTGTGCCACAGAGGTTGAAACGCCGATCAATGTTAGCCCCGCCTCCTCCTCCTCAGAAAGACATTGGTTGGATTGACCTCCTCCACCCATGGGTGCCAGGCAAGGTCCCTAGGCGTAGCGGGAAATCTATTTACTAATTAAGTCACATTGTTGCACACAAAATGCGTTGTTGACGAAAAGGAGCATAGAAATGCATTTCCGAACATCTTAGTGTTTAACAAGCTGTGAGGTATAGAAAAAACAATATTCCAAACCTAACTTTTTTAATTAACCATTAACTAATCTGTTAAACGAAAAGTAGCTCTATATTATCATTTATGTATTTTGTCCAGTACAGATGACTTAATACTCACTTGGTTTCCACATAAAAATGAGACCGAATGAAAAAGGGCACACGTCATCAACTAGGAGAGGATTTAATGAAGACAAACTGATTTTCATGTACAGAAATTATAAATATTACTAAAGCTATAGTTTCCCCCTCCAGCCTCTCATGGGACCAATTAATTTCAATATAATGACATGAAATGTAAGCCAGACATTGATAAAGCAATTTTAAAAAAAAAGCAAGACTCCAGAGTATTTCCATTTCATCCCCATAGGCCCATTCATAGTGATATTTACATGACACTTTTTCAGAAACTCAGTTACATTAGAAAATTGTGGTAATTAGGAACCAACATTTTTTAGGGCAAACATCTTTTTCAAATTGGACGTATGGTGAAAGAAAAAAACCTGTGTTTCTGGTCATTAAACTAATGTTAAGTAAAATTGCCAGCTGGCTATGATTTCCCGTTGATATCGTTTGTCGGGCTAGTGTAAAAACAGATGCATTCAAACATTAACCTGACAAACCCACACCCCGTTTAATTGTTTCCATGTGTCAAGAATTCAAGATTTTAACTAAACGGACAACTTATGCAAACCTATCTTAAATTCACTCACTAAAGAAAACAATTATATCAAAAAAGTTTAAAAGTAACAGAATACAAACACTCAAACTGTTAAAATATGTAATATTCGGGAGGAAAAATATCAGCTTCACAAAATAAAGTATTACTGCATTTTAAGGCGTTTAAACAAATCTGTCAACATCATTGATCTGGTCAGGGAAATCTTGTGGACACAATTTAAAGCACAGGTTTTATCAAATATGTAGAAGAGATGCACAACAACCTTGTTAGAAATAAATAAATAAAAGACATATCGAACGACTTCAGGGTTACAATATTAAGGCAATGCTCTGGGCGTGTTCTCGTCATTTCTCGCATTATTCTAGGCATAAAAAACAAAAGTTAAGTTCAGAGTTAGCCTAGCCATATGCATGTTTAAATTAGAGATGATTTCATAGTTATAATTTGTGCACCCACAAAACCTAAGACAACTGTTTAGTCTATCTCTTATACACCCTGCTAATCACAAAGAGGTTAGCTTTTCTTGTCATAGAGAAACATTAGGATTACATTTTGGAGCTAGAATTTAATGATCAGACAGCGGCCCTAGAAGTGGGAAATAATTACCAAATATTTTTGTGGGACAATTTCATCAGTGCAATACACAAAAACAGAGCTCTCGCCCTCTCTCACTCTCCTTCCCTCTCCCTCCCTCCAGCTTGTGGGCAAGGAAAATAAAGAAGTGTGCCAGGCAATTAAAAAAAAAAAAAAAAACACACTACAAAACTATGGAAATCAAGGACATAAGAGTGTGTGGGGTTTCCACAGGTCACATTTCAGCCTAGTGAATGTAGGCTCTGTAGACTGCGGACATGTCGTTGTCTGATTGGTCCAGTGCCTTTGCCCTTTTGTACACCTAAAAAGCAGAAAAAAAGAAGCAGGTGTAAGGCCTTGCAATGGTGAGTTCAACAGTTGTGTAACCTGTATTCATTTATTAATGGACAGAAACGTTTGACCTGGTAAGAGCCAACAGGTAACTGCAGGGACAGAAAGCACAGGGCTCACCTCATTGGCAGCTGCCGCCATTGGGGTTGGGTGATTGGCCATGTCCCCCATTGATATGGCTAACCGAAGGTCCTTCTGAATGTGTTTCAAATAGTAGTCCGGCTTGAAGTTACCCTGCAGGATGTCTTCAAAATGCAGGGAAATATGTTAGTTAACATATTTGATAGGGGTGACTATTGTTTTCTGGGGTATTCTATGACTGAACCTACTTTGGCATTTCTGATCCACAAAGGTGCTGGCCATCTGTCCCTGGCAAAGGATGTCAAGTAAGGTCTGTTGGGATTGGCCGGTGGCCTGGGCCAGGGTCAGGCCTTCAGCAATGGTTGCCATGAAACTGCCCTGCACCATGTTCAAAATGAGCATCATCTTTGCTGCATTGCCCGCTTCACCTGAATTAAAATACATTTGATTAAAATGAATATGGGTTTAGGTTGGTTTGCAATAAATTATGTTGAATTGATGAATGATTAACACATAATTCAAACACTGAATACTCTGTTTTATTAGAGGTGAGGCCTGTTCTGAGTGGAACCTGTCCTGTTAAACCGCTGTATGGTCTTGGCCACCGTGCTGCAGCTCAGTTTCAGGGTCTTGGCAATCTTTTTATAGCCCAGGCCATCTTTATGTAGAGCAACAATTCTTTTTTTCAGATCCTCAGAGAGCTCTTTGCCATGAGGTGCCATGTTGAACTTCCAGTGACCAGTATGAGGGAGTGTGAGAGCGATGACACCAAATGTAACACCCCTGCTCCCCATTCACACCTGAGACCTTGTAACACTAACGAGTCACATGACACCGGGGAGGGAAAATGGCTAATTGGGCCCAATTTGGACATTTTCACTTAGGGGTGTACTCACTTTTGTTGCCAGCGATTTAGACATGAATGGCTGTGTTGAGTTATTTTGAGGGGACAGCAAATTTACACTGTTATACAAGCTGTACACTCACTACTTTACATTGTAGCAAAGTGTCATTTCTTCAGTGTTGTCACATGAAAAGATATTCTCAAATGTTTACAAAAATGTGAGGGGTGTACTCACTTTTGTGAGATACTGTATATTATTTTGATGAAGCCAAGCATAGATGAATAAAAAGGAGATAAAGGATGTCTGGAGATAGGATTGACCAGACATTATCCATTATTGTAACTGGGTCATCACACAACAATGAAATCATCCATTAGGAGTAAAATGTCTTGAGAACATGAACATACCCAGAAAGAAGGAGGTCTTGCCCATGGCCTGGAAGCAGCTGCTGCAGTCTTCGTAGACGCTGCGGTCGCCGGCCGCCAGAATCACCAGCATGCCGTCGTTGGACAGCTGCTGGCTGCCCGCCACGGGCGCCTCCAGGAAGCGCCCGCCCCTTGTTGTGATCAACTGGCAAGGCACAAGTACAGAGGAGGACCCGAATACACATCAACTACTGGGTCGTACAAGTGCATGCTGAAGGAGAACATGCAACAGAAAATACATTTAGATAGAGAACTGAAACGATTTTAAGAGATGCCCACTTTAACTAGTTTTTGTGTGTACCTGGGAGAGTTCTGCAATGGTTTCCGGGTCTACAGTGGACATTTCTACGTAGCATTTCCCAGGTCTTATTCCCTGCAGAACTCCACTCGGGCCCAAGACCAACTAGAGAGAAGAAAAAAACATTTTGAACATATAACAAGTAGTCCATTTCAAATGCTGGCCTTTTGTCCCCTTCCCCATACTTACATCCCTAGCAGCCTTTGGGTCGGAAACACAGGAGAATGTGATATCACACATTGAGACGACCTCCGCTGGGGTGCGGCCTAGTCTGGCGCCCTCCTGGATAAACAGGTCACACTGGTAACCAAGAGGAGGCAGACATAAGCACTTGTGTTGACCAAATAGATAAGTTTATCAGCTCCACCGCTGCCGATGGCACAAATAATCAGTTACATCTTCCTCTATAGCAATACAGTAGACCCATTAATAACCAGTCACATCTTCCTCCATAACAATACAATTTACCCTTTTAAAATCGGTCAGATCTTCCTCTAGAACAATACAATAAACCCTTTAATAACCAGTCACATCTTCCTCCATAACAATACAATAGACCTATAACCACAGCCACATCTTCCTCTGTAACAATACAATAGACCCTTTAATAATCCCAGTCACATCTTCGTCCATAACAATTCAATAGACCATTAATAATCCCAGTCACATTTTCCTCCATTACAACACTATAGACTTTTTTCCCCAGAGGCATCATCGTAGGACAAACAGACGTCTCATTAATAATACTAATTATGGGTCTGCTCCTTTTTTGTACCAATGTACGGGTAGATTACTTATTGTAAAAAGGGTGTATGTGTATGTTGGATCTGTCAGTCACGAGTTAAGCCCTAGCAAACAAAAGAGCATTTGGAAGGCAGCAACAGACAAACCTTTTCTGCCGTGCGGTTCCACACGGTAACCACGTGTCCCATCTTTAACAAGTTGGAAACTATGCCACTTCCCATTAGCCCCAACCCTAGGAAACCTATCCTGAAGAGAAGAAAGTCAAAAAAGAAAACCAGCAACTACATCAGCAAGACGGCCTTCCCTTCCAATTGAATATAAGCCATAATTCATTCATAATTAATCATTACGTCTTTGACATTGAAAATGAAATATGTTTTTAATTTTTGGTTTGCTCATTTGTTGGAGCACCTAATGGGAGAAAAGGATGTCAAAGGTATTCCAAATGACAACTAAGAGTATTAATACCGTTTATCTGTAGGTGTGACGCTTCCATTGATGGCGGTGCTGTCTGCTGCTTGGATAGATGTTGAGCTGGTGTCCTGAACAAACACAAGTGTCATGCCCAGCTCAGCATGGTTACTTAAAAGAGTAGCAGTTCTTATTGGTAAATGGGGCAGTCTGCCGATTTAACACATTGAGGCTCCCGTTGGGGCAGTGGAGTTTTGAATAATATAGTGCAACTTCCCAATATATTCACAATAATCTATGGTAATTACAATGGGTTTACAACAGGTGCCACCAATGACATCACTTGTTCATAACGGACTAAAATTCATACTAGACGTCTCTCTATGTAATTTTACAATTCATAAAAGACCATTTGAATCTCATTTCTAGTTAAGTAAATATGCCGGAGCACACAGGATATTCCAACGGTAATTTTGACTTAGGCAAGTACGATAGCAACTTATTATCTCTTCATTGAGCAAGACACTTAAAGATGGCAATTCTTCCCTTTCATAATATTTTGAAAGAAATGTAATTCCTTTACTTCTTCAATAATTTTCAGACGCTTGCTGATGGGTTCCATTGAAGAGGCAGGCTGTAGGAAATAGGGACGTTTTAATGAAAAGGCTTGCACAGGGAAACAACCCATACAGACACAGAAGAGAGAATAGCTATTGAATCATGTGGTCAGAGAATACACTAACACACTAGACTCTTGGGTAACCAGTCGTTAGTTAAACCTCTTTCGCTCATGGATTTCATGAACATGCTTCGATGAAGCCAAGCATATGTGAATATAAAGGAGATAAAGGATGTCTGGATATTAGACTGAACAGAAAGCTTATTATCTTTTTATTGTAATTTGGTCATCATAACCATGAAATCACCAATTAGGAGTAAAATGTATATAATTGAGATTGGATTCCTCAAAGTTTAGTGAGTGATGATGTGATCGGTTTGATTTCCATGGCTACAGCATGGGAAACTCCAAGCAGCAATTTATGCTTAACATCCCAGTTAACAGGACCAGAGAGGAGAGTTAAAAGATATGTGTAAAACAGTACAAGGAAAACAAAAGAAACATTCCCTCTTACCTTCTCAGACTGGCTCAGGAGGAAGTGGTGGAAATGTGGGTCATCCTTCACAGGCTAAAAATAACAGAGTTTGAATTAAAAATATTTCTCACAGGGCGAGCATTAACCCAACTAGCATAAAATATAAACCCATGTTCAGAAATAATGAGGGTATTATCTTATATCAAACTTCAATAAAAAATAAACAAGAGGTTGCCTCGCACTTCGTGCTTGGCCCCCTAATAACTTCAGTCATGCAGCTTTTTAAAATGAGGTACATAGAATCTCAGAGTAGGGTCAGCTGAAGCTTTAGAAGCTGGATGCCAGATTGGGAACTTGACAGACACAAAGTGCACAGACACACATCACTGCAAATGCAACTTTTGACATGGCTTGAAAACCCTTGCAGTGCTTTCAAGAATGCCTGGGACAAAACAGAAGCGGTCCACTGGGGTGTCGCATACTAGGGATGTGGATAACTCAAAATGTCCATGGTCGAATAATCAGTGGGTGGTATGAACAAATAATCAAATATTCGATGTGTGCCGACATTCACAAAGGCAGCCATGGATCATCGGCAAGAAATCCCATACTATCTTAAACGCACCATGCTCCAAGTAGAATAAAAAGTATCGCACATTTAACTGGGTTTACCTGTATTAGGTCACTGACACATTAAGGGAAATAGTTTCCATCACTGATTAGAACCGTCAATCTATCGCGGGTTGTTTGCCTTGGAGCTGCGTTAATTTCTGCGATTTCAGGGAAGTTTTGAGTAAATGACGGATATAAGTAAAGTTTTTATGTAGGCTTGTGCTTGTTCACTACTGCTACTTAACCTGGTGACCATTTATGTAAATCCGTTCCCGTCATTGTTTCTCCGCTAGTGAGATTCGTTAGATATGTTCGCTTATTAGCTTAGATACTAGCTAGGTTAGCTATATATGCCCGTTGTTCTGTGTACCATTAGAGCAGTATACTATCTTGTACGGTTACACCGTTTATGCCTTTTGAGATAGTATTGCCCGGTGTTACACGCGTGTTGCAGAAAATGTGCAACAGCGACCCCTGGGGAACTTTTGCGGGACTTCGACATTGGTTAGCCTATACCAACAGGGATAGGCCGACATAACAATGGAACTTCGCAATGCGCTGTTGAATGACGTCAGACTCGCTCCCTGTTCGGCACTCATTTGCGTACTGGTGCGATTTGTTTGTGTTGTATGCATATATAATATTTAGGCATGTGTATTGTGTATATTGCTTTTCTGTGCATGATTAATAATAAAATAAAAAACGAATGGGTCTAGAGAACCAACTCTAGTTCCGTCCGTTAATTCGTGTTTCTTTGAATGGTAAAAATGTAATGTCCAAATGTAAAATAAAAAAAATCGGCTTTGACCCTCGTGAGCGAATAATCGAATATTCGATTGTTCTGACCCATCCCTATCACATACACCCCCATTCGAATCACAGCAGATTTCTGTTCACTTTCAATTGGGTATTTTGCATAGTTTTGGCAGCTAGGCTACCTATAACCACATGTTGACTTTGACACATGTTGAAACCCAATAGGACCTACAAGCACGTTGTCAAGACCCAATTAAACCCAGAGTAGACATCTGGGTGGCTCATGTATATATTGAAGGTCATCGGTTATATTTTAAGGAAAATCTAACTACCAGTTTCACAACGTCACAACCGACAAACCTGTTTATCAATGACAATGTTTCTCGAAGAAAAGCTGGCAAAAACCCCAAGCTACACCAAGTTTGTGTTTCACATCAATTCAAGTACATCATTGACATGCCAAAGCAGGCCAAATGTATTCCCTATATCCCTCCTTAAATCAAGCTAGGTAACAAAAATCTGATTAGTCACACAGCAAACCCACTGTGACAATCTTCAGAGCTAGTTACCAACATCTGTATACCCTCCTTAAGTTCCTATTATCAGGAACAGAAAAGAGCAGATGAGTTGAAAAGGAAAAAGGATGCAAGTCTCCCAGTGGTGCCATATTAGGGTAAAGCCAAAGTGTAAAGTTAAAGGAGAAGAAGAGCAAGGCAAGCAAGGCTTTGGTGGGAAATGGGGGGATTTCACCTACACTGCTTTCCCATTTGAATCCTGAGGCGGCTCCTGTTCCCAGCCTCTCAGCTGTGGAGGACTCTGGGTCAGAGTCAGTTAAGTCCTTTAAGGAAGGAGGAATAGAAACACACACATTGACCTCTAGATCAAAAGGCAAACCTAGAGACCAATAGCCATATCAGAGTTCGGGGTGGTTTCTCTTTCGGGCAGGGCTTAATTGGTCTTGACAATAACCATGTAACACAAGTCAATTCAACCCGAGAGCCAAAAGAAAAAAAGAGGTTTGTAACTCGATGGACCATGTTTGTGTTCACATAATATAAAATGTAGTCACCATTGGTGGAACTGCATTTCAATATACCACTACTGTGAGAGGAGGAAAGCAATAATGTAATGATAATAATGTAATTGTAAACTACACAAAACCTTTTTTTAGGATCGATTAAAAAAAGTAATCCTTTAAACTTCATTTTTAAGAACCAGGAGTGTGGGGGGAGTCGACTTGACAAAGGTTGGACATATTTTCAGCTGCCGAAATTTCACATATCAAAGAATATTCAGTCTCAGATAACTAATTAGTTACTATAGTTAATCTTTACATCCTCATGCAATTGATTAGCTACTTATGATGTGATAAATAGCAACCTCAGGCCCCACAATTACGCTTGTATTGGACAATTATATATTTTTATGAGGCAAGTGGTAGAGAAATGAAAGTCAGAGGATCACAGAAAAAGCGTTATCTGCCGCTTATATCTTTGCTTGAAACACAGCCAATAATACAACAACAACAACAGCTTGACTAATTAGAAGTCAATCCGAGTATTCCGCAGATACACAATGTTTTTATTACACATCCATGGTACACACCCATGTAACTTCGTATACCTCAGAGCTGAGATAACTAACTGTTCAGCGACGTTTCTAAAGTTAAGTGAAAAACACAAACTAACATGTTTCAAATCAAGTAACGAATGTAAGAGGGAGATAGTTCATCAGCAGCAAGAAGGATGACTCGGACTGGGTGGGTTATGACGAAGAGGAAGGGGTGACAGCTGACAAGTTCGTAGCATGGACGCTGACACAAACATTATCTGTTGGATTGCATATTTTGCTAATTTTAAAGTGAGCTGTAGGATGGACTGTGCACCAAGCCCTCAACCTATAAAACAACCAATGTTACGGCCAACTAAATTGTGTTAGGATTTAATAATTGACAATGCAACAGGAGTATGAGTAATTCTAAAGTCATATGTAAATGTATGGGAAAATACCTGAAAACTGAACTATAAATGTTGTTAAGAGTAAAAACATGGGTCCACCATGTACCGCATCCATTGAAACGATCAAATCAACGGCAAGACACTAAACAACATGGGGCATGTAGGAATGGTTTATACCACTGTGCCGTTTATTTGTATGCCTCATCATCAACTACATTTTCCAGGGCCCTTGAGTGACGCAAGATCTGCATTTGTATCGAGTACACAGTTTGGAAAGCCAGTGTGGTTCAAGTCCTATTTTAAACCCTATTAGAGCAACACTAGACTTGAAGAAGTAACACCACTTCGTGAGCTCCCCCATTGGGGATTAACAAAGACTCCGTTGCACACGTCAGCGCCCCACCAACCTTCTCAGACGGATCCCTCAGGGCACTCAGATCTTCATCATCCTCCTCCAATATTTTCAGTGGTTTATTAGAAGTCTTCTTTCCCTTTGTATCCCCTTTCCCATCAGAGCACTGTCCGGGAGCAGAATCATAGATAAATTGTTTAACAAGAGCAAAAAAAAAGAACACAGGACTGGATTGGACAAAAGTCTGATTTGTCTGTTACAGGCTCAATATAAGATGGAGAGTTAACGTTTATCGGTGGTTGAACTGTTGAAAATAAAATCAGTTGTACAGAACAACTGTAAAATAACATACTTTTTACAATATTTTGATCATAATGAAATGAGCCAACAATATTTTCATGGCATCTTTAAAGGACAACTTGCAGGTTAGCATGCACAGTTAATTAATTTGGTGACAGTATGCAGCAGACACATTTTTTGAATAAATAAATAAAAATTGACTTTGAATTACAGCTGGATTTTTAACTCTTTGTAACACGTGTACGTACAGACCTAAACATTTGATGTGACGCAACTTGTGATAAGACCATATTTAGAAGAAGAGTGAATGGTAAGTAGAATCTCAACATCATGCCTTGCGACCACTCAAATCTCGAGTTATCCAATACATTTTAGCTCTTCACAAGCATTGACTGCCCCTATGGTCAGTTGGGCATTATGTTGAATTCAATATTTATTTTAGTCATCCAGTTAACGCATTTAAAAGGTTTTTAAAAAAGCAAGATTTGTTTGTTGTTGACATTAGTAGCACACGTTTCCTGGTCTTATTGTAAGTGTGATGTTTCTTCACCTGTTCCTTTCCTTTGGCCTTCTTCAGGAAGTCTTCCACGGCATCCACTGCCTGCTGGAAACGTTTGCCTTTGTTTATCTTGATCATCTCTTCTTTGTGGGGGTGGTAGGGCTTCAGCTGTTCAATTTTGATCCATGCACTGTGAAGATCAAGAAAACACTAATGTTTGGAATTGGCAAAACGGTCGAAATCCATTTTAGACAATAAAAAAAATGGGAGAAAGGGTTACCCCTACCCCCTTCTTTACACTTACTGGTCTTCTGTTCCAAAGAATTTCACAAAATGGCATTTTTTCCCCCGAGGCTTTTTCAGATCCTTGGGAGGACTCACTACCTGATAAGTAAATACAATGTTTATATTATCAATACATAATCGTCTAATTACACAGGCAATGCATTTAAGACATATCGCACTTAGCCATGTGTCTGCTGATAAAAGTCGTCACTCCTTACCTTTCCCGGCCATGGTGGGTAGCGACCAAGTTTTCCCCTGTATAAAACAGACACAACGCTTTCAACTTATTCACCTTGAACAACAAACGTAACTACTGGATAATATGTGGTGTTGAGTAAACACGGAAGACCAGCTACTCGAGGGTTAGAAGGAAAGCTAACGATACATACATCCGTTTAGCTAGTAAGGAAACGCCAGAACGCGAGAACTGGGGTAAAGTAATAGTCCACGCGGACATCAAAGTACATAACGCAGCTGTGGATTCAAAAACGCCAATGTAAACAGTAAGACATAACTTTGATTACGTAACCAAACGCTGGCAAGCGTTTACAGTTTCTGACTCAGCTCGGCCAACGATTTACTTATAATCAACCACAACCAAGCAGCTATACTTTCAAGTGGTGGTCCCGTACTACGCAACAGCTATAACGGCCACCCCAAATAATCGCTTTTACATTTATTGCACATACAATTTGGGCTATTATGTCTAAACGATCATATTATAAATGTTATCTCACCAAACTAGATCGCCAATTCTCAGATGCACAGTCGCCATCTTGCACCTTTACTAAAAACGTCGCACTGAATCAGGGAAGAGACGAAGACACAGTAATGACATACGTCACTTCCCCCCTCGAAATGCGCCAATGGACAACTGTGGTCGTATCATCTTTTTTTCTTTTATCTTTTTCTTTAGCTTGATATTGAATGAATAAAGACCCAGGTTGTCCAACAATGGAAACAGGTGAATGCTATCTTCTTGTGAGTTGTGTCATGTTACATGTAGGATTGTAATAGAAAACTCCACCCAGCAGATATCTCCACCATTTATTATGGTATGTTTCCATTGCATTTCTTCACCTTACATTGCCACCATAAATCCCTATAGGCACACTTTGACAGCCATGAGGAAGTGGAGGAATGCCAAAGTTCGTGATCTGGCAAGCCATCTCCGTGATCCAGTTACAAAAACATATTTCATGTTCCTGAGTGTTGCCGTTAAGCCTTTAGCTGAATTTAATATTGCCTTTCAGGTGGGTGTCATGACTTCATGGGATAGTGTCAGAATAATAAATTAATAATCACTTATGATAATGCTTATTACTTCACTGTTATTTTGTTGTGACTACTGGTACAGTCTACAGTCAGAGGGAGTGCAGATTCACAGGCTTGAAGAGGAGATGTGCAGGCTGATCATGGGATTCTTGGGCTACTGCATACCAGCTAGGGCCATCATGGATGTGCCTCTAAGGGAGGTGGACTATGGAGAGGGACAGATGGCAGATGAAGACCTCTTCATTGGAGCAGAGACAAAGGCATTCATCAGAAATGCATAGGTCCCCCGAGTCTATTACTCTGTAGTTTAATACAATTATGATCTCATCTTTTGACAGCCTGAGATAAGTCTTAGTGTGACCGAAATGTTTGCCACTATCTAATGCATATATATATATTTTTTAAATATTGCTCTGTTATAGAACTGAGAACCTTCTATGAAGCAGTCATGCGGAAAAAGTTCACCTCCTAATTACTTCAAAGTCAATACAGAGTTGTGTTGAGTACATTACTGTCCAATAGTAAATCACTGGCTTTTGCTGTGAAAGTAGTTTTTTCTCAATTATCATAATAAAGTTGTCCATTACCCTACAACCTCACAAGCCGCTCACCAATAGAATTGTTTCAGTTAATAAAATGAACCATAAGATGATTAATCACTTAATTGTGCTGTGTCACTGATGTACTTTGATGTACATCACAGAGGGACTCAAAGTACAGCAATAATTGCTGTACTTTACATTACATCACAGAATAAATGTTTTGGTATTTAAAAATGTTGTCATTGCTGTAGTTTATGATTTTGAGTGCCCTCAAAATATAGAAATATATCTAGTAGTGTAATAAAAAAGTATGTTTTGTAATGTAACAGTAAAAAAAAGCAGTAGTCATAATAATGATAAATGACAATAAAATATTTTGTGATACAAATCTAATTTGACAAATCCTACTTATCAGCGCACATCTTATTCTGTCCCTAAATTGAATTGGACTGAATTGGGTGTAATAGTGAGATCCAATGTCTTCATTATAAAATGAAACATGAAACCTTGTCTCACTGCAATTGATAATGGAGTTAAGGATAAAGCGGTAATATTGAAGTGAACAAAACAACCAACAAAAAGAATTACTGGTGACAGCAGATTAACAATCACAAAGACTAATAATGTGAAAATGTTATGCACAAAAAGAGTATGTATGAGTAATCAACTTGCTCGTTGTTAAGGTAATTATTTGAAGTACTTTGTAATGTTTGTGGAACATGGGCATGTATAATTAATGCCTTGTTTTTTGTAATTCTTTTTAACATTATTGTTCATCAAATAGTGCTATACTCGCAGGCATATGTTTCCCCCTCTAAAAAATGGAGGTTGATAAAACACATATGTTGTAATAAATTAGATGAGATGGTGGCAAAATACCCCATACAATATTAGCAAAAAAACATTAGACCACCTATTGTCAACCACTACAGCCTTTTTGCACTTGTGAATGAGTTATTTTGTGATTGGATGCCTCTCCTTATCATCCATTAAAGCACCTTCATTTCTGTTACTATCCGTAGAGAGACATAAGACATGGATCACTGTTTCGGAATGGACTCTGGATGCTATTTCTGCTATTTAAAACTTGCTATTTAAAACACACCTATTTTCAACAAAACAAGCCACAGGTAGTGGAGCTAGCCGTGGTGCTGATCTGTCAGCTTTGACTATATTAGTTATTTAGAAGATTTCTTTATCTAAAGCGACTTAGGGATTTGTGATGTCATTAAATAATAAGCGGTGTTGGGCATCTTGCATAAGGATGCCCACACAAGTAGATATTGATAATAGAACCAAATACCTGTTATCTGGAAGTGGTTCCCCCTAGCCACCACACTGCGCTGCCTCCCATCTGCAGTCCTGCTCAGTGTTGGAGCTGCAGGTTATTGGACGTTGAATTACAGTGATGACCAGGTACCACCACTGCCCATTAACACCTAATTAACATTCATTATGATAGCAATTAAATCCAACTGCAGACAGTTAGAAGTCGGATCATCGAAGTGCATGCCTATGGCAACTATTGTGAAGAAGTTTGTAGAATGTACAAGATAGCACTGCACGTGTGTCCCTTTAGTAGCAGCACATTTTAAACACAAGAGACAGCAGTATTTAGAAAGGTTTGTGATAACTCCTAGACTCAAACACACTCACAAAAGTAATTCATTAGTTACAGGATCTATTGGTATGTTTCTTAGCATCAAGTTTTCATGAAAGTTCAGGAGACAGTGCTGGAAAACAACAAGTGTCTGTGGTGAGAGGGGTTGGGAAGGAAACATAAATTGAAACACGCACAACATAATTCTCAGTTTTCTAGTCTCTCCTCTCTTCTTCTCTGCCAAAATGTCTCCTTCTCCCTCCCTTCCCTATTCTCCCTCTCCAACAGGAAGCCCAGCTGTTCCAGATTCCTTCGGCACCAGCAGCACCTCATCCACAGCCGTCTCTTTCTTGCCATCAGGATCAAGCACCAAGGAAGTTTGTGAGCAGAGCAGTTCAGAGACTGCGAATGACCGGTAAAAGTCGGACTGATTACGATTTATTAGGTTCTTAAATGTAGCCAACAGGTAAGCTTGGAATCACACTATTCACACACTACTTCAAAGATATAAAAAAAATGTAATCACCTTTACACTTACAAATACTTATGGTGATGAGTAAAGTACTCTCTGCTGTGCTCTCATGGTTAAAAATTGGTTTTATTCTCCATGTGTCTTTAAAAGCTGGGGTGACAAGGTCTTCCAGGAAGAGAAAAGCTTGTCCTTGGACCTCCATCTTTCACTGATAGCCAGCCTCAAACTGTACTTCAAAGTCAGCACACAGTTGTGTTGGATACATTAGAATTCACTGGTCCATTGCTGGCTTTGGCTATGATCAGGGTTGCCAACTCACACGCTTCTGGCGTGTGACACAAGCTTTCACCTTCAGCCTCACGCTGCCCAAACAATTCCCATGCCAAAACACTGCGACAGCAACAGAGATGAACAGGCAAACGTATTATGGTAAAATCTTCATGGTTAAACCAAGCAAACGACTTTAATCGAAACCGTGTTCATATGGTGTTTCCATGGAGCGGTCTCTAAAATTACTCCCTGATTGGTGAGTGATGCTATCTCCGTGTTGATTGGACAGCAGGTCAAGGACAATGGCATTATCGACTGTTGTGGAACAGGACTGCCAAAGATTGAAGAGGTAGGGTTGAAAACCTTAGAGACAGGGGTGAAAATATGAGGTCACAGAAGGTGTGGAAAGGACTAATGGTTAACGCAATCACAGAGGGGTGACTTCTTTTTTCATTCCAGGGCTGCTCTGAGAAGAATTGAAGTACTTTGAAGCATTACTCCATGACTCCTGGTGGAAGGTTTTTGCTGAGGGGGTATTGAGGAGGGTTAGATGGGTGGGGTCTTCTATTTTAGCTCCTTGTTTGCTCAGTTGTTCTTTTCATTTATCATACTTAATTTGACTTTGTGTGTCCTTCTCTCCAGTCGTCATTAGCGCCCACTATAGTAGTTATATATATATATAATAGTTTGCGGTGTCTGTATCAGTTTGCTGATAAACTGGTAGGCGGGTCATTAAAGTTATACCTTCAGATGCGAGGGCGTGTCGAACAGGACAATCAAGAGGGGGATTTTACGAGCCATCGGATGTCCCTTCCTTGACCGCCGTACAATGACAGTTTCCAGGACCGTTTCTTTATGCCGACTATGTGGTTGCATAGTGCCCCCGAAGCCACCAAGGGGCCCCCAAACGTCCATTTATACCTTTTTTTATACAATTCAAATGACCGGTCTCTCTTCGTAGCCGTATGTTGAGTCATCAAAACACATAAAGCAACAATATACGTATATATATGCAAAAAAAAAATCTTCTTACAAAATGTAATTTTTGGCTGCGCAGCCAATTGCTGACAAGATTTGTACATAGCAACATACATTTTGCCAATCAGCATCCTCGAATCGGACGCCTTAGGGCGATTCATTTATTGTCCCACGCAGTCATTTAGGCTAAATTAACGTTGTGATGGTTATATCAGGGTTCTCCCCAAACAATGGCTAGTAGTGGCGCTGCACCACAAAAATAGGGCTGACGCGACTGACATTTAGTTGACTAGTTTTTTCCCCCCCATTTAATTTCTGAAACGGAAAACACTAAATAAAATGTCTCAATACATCATCTACCTTTACTGAACTGAAGAGAGTTAATGTTTGGAACAGATGCGGAAGCTTATTTAAAGTTAGTAAAGAAGTAAATCAGGGGAAATTCTTTAACAACCAATAACTTTATTAGTTCACAAAAATGTTGAATCAGTCATAAAATAAAACCATGTCTATATTTTGAACATATATATCTGTACAACAACACAATGTGGCAAATGGAGCATCATTTGTGCTCTAACAAATGAATCAAACATTGATTATTCAGAATGGACTGAACTTTGAAGAGTATGTTTGACCTATGATGACACCTCTGTGGAAAGAGTCTGTTGCTGTAAACAGATTGGCTCAAATGGTTCCAGGTGATGTCAAAACCATCATCTTGTGGCGTTTATCACTATACTATACTGGCCCGGCTCGGTACGGTACGGTTCGGTACGGCAGCCCTGCTCGGCTGGGACTTGCATTTCCATTAAACCAGGCTACCCACGTGAAGGTGTGTCTTTAACTGATGACGTGCTTGAATTGTGTCAATGACACAACACTCACACTTTCATTGCCTTTTTAGTTCTATATTATAGCCTACCATCAAATCGGATTAGTTTAAGACGCAATTCATATATTTGGGTTGCTTCAGACGGACGGCGACACACACACACACACACACACACACACACACACACACACACACAATGATCAATATTGTTCAAGTTCAATATCCCCCCTTTTTTGCTTCGTAATCAAAAGCTCACCGAGAGCCGATTTATTTCATTTTAGTCCTGTTTACACAATGGACAATGTTTCACAGACATTTCCCCGAGTGATCCACGATGTCATGATATTAGGGGGAAATATATTGAATATCGATTTCAGCGATCTAACAGTGTGAAATATTGTGCAATGTCCAGTCTTTACACCAAGACTAATCCGAACGAAATCTGTCCTATTTCAACGAGGTATTTTGTTTTGCTAGAGAATGTCATAGGAACGAACAAATGATAAAGAATCAAGCTGTTGAGAACTCTAGCATACTCTGCGTGCATGGCGATGCGTCTCATACTCAAGAACATCGTTTTTTTCTATAGGTCCATATTCCTACAATTTGAGAGACCACTTCTCGCTCCTTACAGCAACCAGGGCTGACCTCGCCGCAGCCCACTTGGAGGCGGGGCGGGCTCAGTGTGGCCCGACCTCGGAGAAGGTCTATCTTGGGAGGGGTACGGTATGGCACTGCGCGCTTATACTGGTAGTGGAAACGTAAATCAGCGCGACCCTGTACGGTTTGGTACGGCAAAAAGGGCCAATGTAAAAAACGCCATTAGATACATTTGAGCCAATCGGAAATCTTAATGGAGATGGTGTCCATGCTGTATAGCAATCTTTCAGTAATTATTCAATTTTTCAGTAGTTTCTTTGTCAAGCAAATTTGTTTGACAATAAAAACAGAGCTCTGCTATCTTCTTTTTGCTCTCACTGCCAGTTAATAAAAAGAAAACTAAAGATTATTAAGCTTAAATGAATGAAGCTTTTTGTATGTATTTTGTGGCACTCAACAGATTAAACACATTGAGGCTCCTTTTGGGGCAGCGGGAAAGAGTTTTGAAATAATCTGTGCATTTTTCCAATACTATCTTTGGAATTAGATGTTTTATATAATAGGGGCCACCAAATACCCATTTGCCAGCTACGTTATCAGCTGGCAGAAAGAACAGTTTTTAACTACAGGTGGTTATTTGAATGAATAGAAAAAACACAAATGCCAGTGCTATTTGCGAAGACTCTGCCCCCAGTGGATTTCGCAGCCCAGGCAACATGTTGAGCGCACCAGGGACTCCCGCGGAGGTATTGGGAGACACTCCTCTGCACACCTGTGACCTCATTTAGGCCATGGTTGCACAATGCTTGGGGGCAGAGTGTCGGCAAATGGCACTGCCATTTAAAAATAAATAAATCACAATAACAGGTTGTAGTTCAAATGCTCTTCCTTCCACCAACCAACGACAAAGAAAAGTGATGTAAAACGTGTCATTACACAGATTATATGGAGAGTTGCAGAAAATTCTTCAACTCTTTCCCACTACCCCAAAGGGAGCCTCAATGTGTAAAATTGGTGGAGCACCCCTTTAAGATGGTGGCACTAATAAGGAGATATCTGTAGCCCCCCTACTGGTTTAGCCCACCACTCCAATAACTTACAATAAATAAAAGTTCCTCCCAATGCAGTGCAAAACCAGATGACAAGAAGAAGAAGAAGGAGAAGAAGAAGAAGAAAGTCCCATGAAGTTGGTCTCACTAGAGCAGATGCTGGAAATGTAGATTAAAGACCATGGGGCACAACAATGATAATCGCACTCAAGTGCTCTAATTTAGGATTTTGTCTGGAAAATCATGTTTACCCAATACATTTGGCATACCTAATAAAAAAATAAAATAAGCTGGCCTAAAATTGACTTAAACTAGCTCAATAAAAAACTAAAACCTATAAGGGAAGCTTGACTTTCCTTTTCTTCTATTCAGACAAATTGTTGTCCAGCTAGTCTATACCAACAGAAACTTAACACCCCAAATTGAACTAAGACAACTGTAATTCACTTTGTTGAAAATTAACAATGAATAGTTGTTTTTTATTCACGTTGCTGAGCTACAAAACACATTTTTCGTTCAATAATAAATACAATTTCGTACTTTGCCTTAAAAAAAGTGCAGTCTTTTCCAAAGTCTTACTGACACAGATATTGGAATAGAATTAGGGTCAACTTGTTACTAGGCAACCTGTGATGGTGGTTCTGATCATTTAGACCTCAGTCCATGGGAAAAGCATCTAGTTCCATTACTCTATGTCTGTGCCAGCTGTAGCTCTTCCAGCCCATGTTTACCCAGGTGGTATCTGGCTAAATCCTTTCGAGTCACCAGTCCAACCACCTAGGGGGAAAAAGGTAAGTATAAAAAAAACATTAATTACTGCTATTGTCATCACCCTATGGCACAATAGCATTTTGGTGGTTGGTATCAAAAACTAAAGCTGCACTACTCAATACTGGAATATTTACCACCATCCAAGAGCTTTGTAAACCCTGACATTTGTATGCCTTTGAAGCTCCATTTGAATATAAAGTAAATAATTTTGTCATAGTAACACCAGTAGTCCCCATTTGTATGGTATGTGACCCTTTTTCCCCTTCCATTACAGCTTTTAAAGAGCCAGTGAACCCAAAACCACTGTTTTTTTTGTTTTAAACGTGGTCATTTGTCTTATATGATTGTCAACATAGTTATCTATGCCATTTTATCACTGTTACTGAAATAAGTCCCCAATTTAGAGAAAAAAAGGGTAAAATCCTATGTTCATGCCATTCTCCCCAAAACATGATGTGAACGTTCCACTCTGCTGCAAACGCAGGTGGTGTTCTTTTCGTGACATCTGAGTACCTTTTCCAAGGCACTCTGACGTCACGACCAAGGGGCACCGGCGGAGCGGTTTGTGTGGAGGAGCACTGTCTGGGCAGTGGTTGACTGCGGTGTCCACGAGAAAGTTGAGCTTTTCGGACACTTATTGTACAACGCCACGGTGTGTAGGGATGGGGAAGCTCCGTCTGAGCAGCGATTTATTTAATGTCCGCGTCCGAGTGAGGGTTAGGCTTCCCAGACACCTATAGTATAACGCTACGGTGTGTGGCGCATTTAATTTACAACATAACATAACAGTTACACAGCGACGGTACTAAAAAAGTATCAAAGTTGCGTGGGTCGTAACCATGGGGATAACACTACCCCCTCATCCCTAAAATTCTCAGCCTAAAACACTTTTTTGGCTTTTTATCACATAGTGTTCGAATTCCATCTGAAACATTGGGTTCACTGGCTCTTTAAATAAACACTTGTCAGTGATGAAATGAGAGGGGAATAAACATAACTATTAAGTGCTGTAGTCCTAAAACAGAATGTGGTGAAAAGGACACACACACACACACACACACACACACACACACACACACACACACACACACACACACACACACACACACACACACACACACACACACACACACACCCACCCACCCACACCCTACCCACACCCTACCCTGTTGGAATCATCCACCACCACCAGGTGTCGCAGTCCTAGGGCTCGGAACAGCTTATACACTCGAGGCAAAGACGTCTCCTGCACAAATCAGTTATTACATATAAAATCTTTCATCTGGACGTCTGAAGCACAATTATTTCTGGTACGTCCGAGACTTTAGGTTGGTTAGCATTTTGATGATACGATGATGAAAATCTGGAAAACAGGTTAATTGATGGGAGAATAACCAATTATTAATTGCTTTCCATTGACACTTTACGTTTTATCCTTTCTACACATTTCCTGCAATGTTGAAAATGCAGGCAAAATGTGTACTTTTCACTATAGGCTAAAAGCCCTTAATCGTAGTTCAGGTAAAACTGTCTAAAGACCTTTGCAAAGGGAGGTGTGTGTGTGTGCACAAACCTGAGGCACAGTATACGGCGTGGGGTTCATGAACTCTGTCAGGTCCATCATGCACTCCCTCTCGTCCTGGGACACATGGATGCTCTGGATGGGGGGGAAGCGTGGGTACGCGTCCCGAAAGTCCTTCAGCTGCAGCTTCCTCCAAGTCAGCTTGGAGCGTGCCAGCTCCACAAACACCTGCAGATCAACGGGGAGACAGCTCAGTACAGCATACTGATAGCACTCGCTGGTAGTGTTCTTTTGGGGGGGGCATGGTTCTACGTTACTACAAATGATTCTACATTACTACATTCTGGTAAGATTCTCACAGAATCAGAATCAGAGTTGCTTTTATTACATCTTAACGTACAAGTACGCAAGAGTAAAATTCTTAGGCTTGGATCCTCAACAGTCACATAGCAGCATCAATACAAGAACAATAACAAAGTAAGTAATAATAAATAATAATAAGTAGCAACATCAATACAAGTGTGCAAGTGGTAGTGGTACCAGCCACGGTGGTAGTGCAATAAATAAATAAATAAATAAATAAATAAATAAATAAATAAATAAATAAAATGCTGTGCAAAATACAGAATATAATGCAGATAATCAAATAATTGGTTGTTGTAGTGTGCGTGGGGTTGGTTTGGGGGTAATGGATTTTTCCAGGAGCCTGGCTGCTTGGGGGAAAAAACGTACACACACACTTACTTTGTGCTTGAGGAGAACAATGAGCTGTGAGCGAAGGATGAGACCACATAGCTTTGCTGGCTAAAGAAGAGGGAAACAGAAAAGTGCTTTTTGATTATGCATATAATCTTTCACACATCATTTTTCACACGTTTGCTATAGCTTTCCTGTGATCACAGCACCCTTAATGTAGCCTGCAAGACTAATTCGTAAATGCGTATCAGTCTGGAACCTCTTGGTTCATTTTCAATTTCAATGGGGCGTTATCAACGCAAAATGCTTCTGGACGCAATTGGATAGACCTACAACCAATCAGAGCAATGCAACATGTCACACATCAGCGGCAGCTATCTTGGTTGTTTAAGAAAATGCCTCCTCTGTACAGTCATCACAGCAAACCCACACCATATTAGATAAACGGTAGTGATTGGCCTGACCGGGGCCAGGTCTTCTGGAAATCTGTTTGAACTGAAGGAGGGCCAGACGCATCTACCAAAGCAAATGAAACATGACTTCGCAGATTCGTCTGGTTCCCAGTTTACCATTTATATGTATAGATCCAAAAATACATAATCCAAGCAACAACTAATACTCCACGAGGTCCCTTGCCTGTACTTAAAAATTCACACACTTTTACACATTCAATTGGTATGAGGCCAATTTTAACTCTGTAGTGCTAAAATCCTACCGAGATGCCCAAAAGGCAGCTATAAAAAGTAGTATGCATCTATTATTTAATCCCACCTGAATAAAGTTAATTGAGTGAAATGAGTGGAAGTACAGACCAAAAGCTGCCTAGCCTTGTGGGGAGGAGGATAGCAACTTTAGTACAATTAGTGCTTTTCCACTGTAGACCCGGACTGGACCCGACCTAGACCCATGTGTTGATACTGCTGCAATAAACACCCATTAAAGTAGGGGTGGTCTGCCAAAAGTTACTAGTGAACGTAGCAGAATTAACGGCTTTGACTATTGCCTCATTATTTTTGGTGTCCACTGTATATTCTGCTCACCCCTTAAGGATATTATAAATAATATAATATTAGAAGTTATTAGAAACTTTATACGTTTTGAATAAATACTTTAAGACTCTCTATGGTGAATACGCCGTGTTTAGAGGTTGCGGCCTCTGTTGGTCTGCTGGTCAATAGTATGTTCCTGCAATAGAGTAGGCTGCAGTATCAAAGCATTTCCAGGACCATAGTTTATTATAGATTTAAAACTTGTGTTGGTACTCCTGTTGGCTTTGTCTCAGAAGATGGTGCCCGGCGTGACGTAACCTCACATTCCCGACAGTGGCACCGGGTACGTCGGAGCTTATCTATACTATGGTCTTAATCATTTATTTTCTTCTTTTACCCATTTGTACTTTTTGCATATAGCCTCGCTATACGTGGTGCAGTTCCAATAATGTCCACAATACAAAGTCACAAAGCTTAAAAGTCACTTAACAATTCCATAACGATATTTTGGTAAATGTCAAAATGAATGGATTCTGCTGACCAAAGCGCATTAACCAACGGCAGTTGGGTTACCTCATCTCCAGCAGCGTTGTTCACAACAACGGGGAAGCCATTGTGATTGGTAGAGGTGTTGCTAAGCAGGTCGACGATCGTGCCCACCTTCTCGATCCGGTTAAAAGAGGTTACCGGGGAACTCATCACCTCTCTGCATTGAGAGGCAGAGAAAATAGGAAAGGGAAAGAAAAAATTATGTAATGTCAACAAAGAACGAGATTACCAGGACAAAAATACAAATTGTCATGTCCTGTTCTGCTGCTTAATTCAGAAGGCCTATTTTCTTCTCCTTTAGATCATATAATCATCAGACTGTCAGCTACAACATAAAACACTTTGGTTGTCTAAAGCCTTTCTAATGCAAAATAGGTTGGTTGAAAACAAAATGGCTTATTTACTCGTTTGGACAAGTCAGACATTTGGACTGGTTGTACCCAGCTTGGCAGGTCTGACCTGGGGGGTCTTACCTAGCAGTCAGCCAATGAGAAGTGGCAGGAGCCTCCGAGTGCACGAAGGGAACACTCTGCAGCTTGATGTGGATGTCATACAGACCCTAGAAGACATGCTGTGTTTAGGGGGGATTGACTGCTAGGATTTATGCCTTATTGTTTTATTTCTTGTAGAGGTAAAACTGGCAACAATATATTGTATGCAGTACAGGCCTAAAGTATAATTGCCATCTGGGAAATATGCAATTTGGTATTATGAATCTGGGCCATGTAACGAAGTATGTATGAAATAGATAACTTTTGCAATCTATAAAAGGTTAAAAAAAGTGGTTCTCTGATCCTATGCCTTAATTGATGCAATATGCAATATCATTTGTTACTGTAACATCTAAAAAAATAAGATCTAGGCAAACTCTTGATAAGACTGATCTTGGTAAGGGTGATGATTGGTAGTAAACATACAAACTTAACCCAGAGTGTCGTGAGTGGTGTGCAGTACATGATGAATCCGGCCCTTACCTCCTCAAAGTAATCTCCCACTATCTTGGCCGTCATCAGTACCAGCATGATGGGGAGGCCGTATGTCACGTTGCCTGTGGCTTCAATCATGATGACGGTCAAACTTAGGGTCATTCTCACAATGCCTCCTGCAGGGTGGGAGGACAGTGTCATTATTGACTACTTATTCATAGGTTTCAAATTATTGATTTTGAATCCAACTCTCATGTCTTTTTCTCCGGCAATCACCCGTTTCACTGGTAAATTACATATTACATAAGTAAGATATTACAGAATTAAGATGCTCTCCACAATAAGTTGCATGTCGTTTAAGGTAACGGTCACTATTAAATGATACAATCCCCAAAGACACCTCTCCGGGATGTACATTTGTCATTTCAATACCCTGGTGGTCATGTAATATATACATCTAACAAAAATTCATGCACACAACTTATCATTTTTTATGTGTGCATTAAATAACAAGGTATAATTACTCATATTTTATAATGACCTACCGAGCTGAGCAGCAGCTCCAATCAGAGCATACTTCCCTGGATCGGCCCAGATCTGACAAGGAAACACAGGAATGTTGGCAAAACATGAGACAAAACTGCTGCATGGGTTTATTCTACTGAATAATACAAGGTGGGCCTATCTGGGAAATGACCTTGATATGCTTAAAGGTTTTCGCCGGTTTGCTAAGAGCCAAGGTTAATTAACATTAACATTTTCCATGTCAAAATGTAAATCACCCATGGTTTTTGTTCAACTCACTCCTTCTTGCAGTGTACCTGCATTCCAATATCTGGCAGTTGGCGAAGCCATTGACATCTATTCTAGCTGCTCCCCTAGTATCTTTGTTTTGTCAAACACATGTAGGCATATATAAACTGCCCAGGCTAGGTTGTTTTCTCCAATAGTTCCCAAAAACTAATCTACAATTTTAATTCTGTCTGCCCACACCACTGCGCATGCTGACGGACTTTGATGGTTGACAAAACAAAGACACAGTTCTGGGAGCTGCCAAACACTGGTTTGGAATAGAATGGATGTCAATGGCTCACCATCTGCCCAATTCGGAATGCGCGTACACTGCGAGAGGGGGTGAGTTGAACAAAGGTTAATGCTGATTTACATCTCGACATAGACCATGTCAACAATTAACCTGGGGTCTTAGCAAACCTACCAAATCCTTTAATCAATCTATATATATATTTATTCTTCTGAATCAAATAAATTATAGAACACGTTTTTACAAACCCTAGAACAGCGGCGCAACTGAACTCTGACCACCTACGTCTTTTTGACTGCTTGTTTGTAGTGACACCAAGACGCCACTAGATGGTACTGCACTGCTGCAGTACCAGGTGGAAGGCAGGTTTTTTATATATACACAATTTTAGCAACGAAACCTGGTAGATTGACTAGTCTATTGAGCAAAGCGTTGTAGAGGGACTTGTGAGTGTAGCTTTTGACAGGTATTTGACAAATTAAATAACGTTCTACCTTTACTGTTCATTTGCTTGTTATTTACAAGTATAATTAGCCTCCAATTAAACATTATTTACAACTTGAAGTAAAGACAGTTTTTAATACATGCTGTAAATGCCTCTGAGTTCAATTATGTATTTTGGGATTTGGTATAATACTTGAGCTCGGCTACTTTTTTGTTATAGCTGTATATGTATGCATTTTGTGTTTTATTGGACTTTTGCCTTATACTGTTGTGGTCATTGTGTTCCCCTGAATGCATTATAGTTATTTAACCATTCAGTCGATACTTTTATCCAAAGCGACTTACACTAAGTGTTCTACATTTGTCAAAAGAGAGGAAAACAACAATATATTACAGTCAAGAATGTCTGCTTGAATAGAAGCCTACATGTATGACGTCATTCACATATGTAGGCTATAAGTAAAGCAACTTGACACGTCATTAACGTTAGTCTCATGAAAATGTTGTACTATTTGATTGGGTCTATTGGCGAGTAGAAACAAATCACTCATACTATGTGGACGTCAGTACACATGAATGACAAATTTGTTTATTGTTACCGGCGATAGATAAAAACAATATGGGGAGAAACGATCTTTAGCAGAGTCATAACATATGCCATGCCAATGTCGTCATTTGACCATTAGCGACTGCTTGACTTATGCATTCAATTAACCATAATGGGTCATATTGGCCATCTTTCACTACTTTGCCTTGAGAAAGGTGTGACGGGTGCTAATGAGTGGAACCAGTTTTTTGCGCAATTCAACCCCGCCCCAAGTCAAATCCTGTCAGAAAGCACACAGGAGTTTACCTTCAGTCTCCCAGTAAGGCTTTAGGAAGTCAGGTGATGAAGGAGCGACGACATACATGTATGGAGGAAGTCGTGGTGGATGAATGGGTCAGACACAGGAGACCAGGGTTCATGACCCAGGTTCTTTTTACACTTAGTTCACTTACAATTTTGCCTTACTAAAAAAAAACAATTGGCTTTTTAGTTACTCAAAAAACCAAAATGTATCGTTTACCTTAAAGTATAGTTAGGCTATAGTTCATCTTTGTTGACCGACAATGTCAGGACAAAACAAGGACTAGAACTATGACTAGTAGTAAATGTAGTATTAGCTTTATATAATAGACCATTACACCTCTTTTTAAAAAGTCTGTCTTATTCTTTGGTGAAAGCTTTTTATAGCTTCTCCTCTGTACCGGATGGGGGCGGGGCTGAATAGCTAAAATAACAAAACAGGCACATTCCCCTCAGTCTCACCTTTCTTAAGAAAAGTAGTGAAAGATGCAAGAGAAAAACAAATCTGCCCCGCTATCTGAGCTATTTCAACACTTTCACAAGTTATGTGCCTGGGGAGAATATCACAGTGGATGAACAACTGTTCCATACAAAAGCGCGCTGGCGCTTCGCACAGAACATGGCTAACAAACCTGACAAGTTTGGAATCACGTTCTGCAAGACAAAGCGGCCAGACACCATTGCCTACTATTATACAGAAAATGTGGCCATTGACATTACCGACCAGATGGCTAAGGACTATATGGTGAAACACGCAGATTGCTGTATTCTACCACATGCTTGACCTCAGTGGTATCCATGCACATGTTATGCTAAATCAGTGCCCCACCAAAATGATCAAAATATCATGTACCGTCAACACTGTTGCCCACAGTAAAAGGCGTTGGTAATTCAGTCAAATGAAGCATGTAGCAATGAAGCAGTAGTCAAATAACGATAGACAAATCGTTGAGTTCTCGCATATAGGCCTAGTTGTATTTGTATTTTTGTTGCATAGAAACATAGTACCCTCACATGCGTTTTATTTTTGATTACCACTAAACCAAAGCTTTTTTATAACAATAATACGTTGCTTTATTCGTAGCCTCCATAATTGTGAATTATATGAGACATTTATGTTACAATTTGGGTAGGCTACAAGGCAGTAGTCAAACTGCATGTATGTATGTTACATACATACAGTATCTCACAAAAGTGAGTACACCACTCTAATTTTTGTAAATATTTGAGTATATCTTTTCATGTGACAACACTGAAGAAATGACACTTTGCTACAATGCAAAGTAGTGAGTGTACAGCTTGTATAACAGTGTACATTTGCTGTCCCCTCAAAATAACTCAACACAGCCATTAATGTCTAAACCGCTGGCAACAAAAGTGAGTACAACCCTAAGTGGAAATGTCCAAATTGGGCCCAAAGTGTCAATATTTTGTGTGGCCACCATCATTTTCCAGCACTGCCTTAACCCTCTTGGGCATGGAGTTCACCAGAGCTTCACAGGTTGTCACTGGAGTCCTCTTCCACTCCTACATGACGACATCACGGAGCTGGTGGATATTAAGAGACCTTGCACTTCTCCACCTTCCGTTTGAGGATGACCCACAGATGCTCAATAGGGTTTAGGTCTGGAGACATGCTTGGCCAGCCCATCACCTTTACCCTCAGCTTCTTTAGCAAGGCAGTGGTCGTCTTGGAGGTGTGTTTGGGATCGTTATCATGTTGGAATACTGCCCTGCGGCCCAGTCTCCGAAGAGAGGGGATCATGCTCTGCTTCAGTATGTCACAGTACATGTTAGCATTCATGGTTCTCTCAATGAACTGTAGCTCCCCAGTGCCGGCAGCACTCATGCAGCCCCAGACCATGACACTCCCACCACCATGCTTGACTGTAGGCAAGACACACTTGTCTTTGTACTCTCCTCACCTGGTTGCCGCCACACACGCTTGACACCATCTGAACCAAATAAGTTGATCTTGGTCCCATCAGACCACAGGACATGGTTCCAGTAATCCATGTCCTTTGTCTGCTTGTCTTCAGCAAACTGTTTGTGGGCTTTCTTGTGCATCATCTTTAGAAGAGGCTTCTTTCTGGGACGACAGCCATGCAAACCAATTTGATGCAGTGTGCGACGTATGGTCTGAGTACTGATAGGCTGACCCCCCACCCCTTCAACCTCTGCAGCAATGCTGGCAGCACTCATACGTCTATTTCCCAAAGACAACCTCTGGATATGACGCTGAGCACATGCGCTCAACTTCTTTGGTCGACCGTGGCGAGGCCTGTTCTGAGTGGAACCTGTCCTGTTAAACCGCTGTATGGTCTTGGCCACCGTGCTGCAGCTCAGTTTCAAGGTATTGGCAACCTTCTTATAGCCCAGGCCATCTTTATGTAGAGCAACAATTCTTTTTTTCAGATCCTCAGAGAGTTCTTTGCCATGAGGTGCCATGTTGAACTTCCAGTGACCAGTATGAGGGAGTGTGAGAGCGATGGCACCTAATTTAACACACCTGCTCCCCATTCACACCTGAGACCTTGTAACACTAACGAGTCACATGACACCGGGGAGAGAAAATGGCTAATTGGGCCCAATTTTGACATTTTCACTTAGGGGTGTACTCACTTTTGTTGCCAGCAGTTTAGACATTTATGGCTGTGTGTTGAGTTATTTTGAGGGGACAGCAAATTTACAGTTATACAAGCTGTACACTCACTACTTTACATTGTAGCAAAGTGTCATTTCTTCAGTGTTGTCACATGAAAATATATAATTTCTTTATAATTCAAATATTTACAAAAATGTGAGGGGTGTACTCACTTTTGTGAGATACTGTATGTTCATTTATATAAATAAATGTATACCAGAAGGTCGACCTATAGTCTGGAAAGGGTTATTTTGGTCAAGTCTGTGTAGTTAATGTACATAACTTGGAATAAGTACCTAAAAGAAAATAAATATTCTAAAAAACATAGTCTGTAATTACATTTGTTATTTATAGTTAGGTAGTGGTATTGCTCCAAATAAGTAATAGTTGAGTCTGCTATAGATTTCATTAGTAGTCTTATAGTAAAAATGCCCCTTTGCGATTGTTGGACAAAAGGTAAACTACGGCCTTGCAGCAGGTGGTCATGTTTACAGCGTAGAATGTAAAGTAATTGTTTGTAACCTTGTTTTCCGATATCATTTCTGAATTTTAAGAACACGTATGTAAAACATAACATATTTAGGAGAAGTCATGAAAGGCAATGCTGAAACCTAGCTTTATGAGTCATTTTTATATTTACTAGAGGTCAAAATGAACCCCCCTCATGGCGGTTTAAGTGTTAACTCATATCTGATTCAACTTTAACTTAGAAAATGTACAATAAATAAAGTTTAAAATGTTTTTAATATTAGACAATAAACGCAACTTGGGTCATGAAACTGAGGAAACAATTAGCCTTTCAGGAAGTTCATCTTGAGAAAATGAGTAAGCCTCTACCTTTGCTCCCTACAGCATCATGCAGTAGCATAATTATGTAGAGATTGCAGAAATCAGATTTGATTTGGCCATAAAGGGGGCCTTATTTGGCAGGGAACAAAAAAGCAGAAAAGGCTAAGCTGAAGTTTAAACTGTGGCATGGAATAACAGGAATTTTAACATGCATTAATAAAATACAGAATAACAAAGGAGAAATTGTAATGGCGTTGTCACTGGCCGCATCAGACTGGTTAAGTTTACATAATACCTGGACACCAACCGGGTGGAAAATCCTCCAACTACTGGCAATACAAAATACAATTATCTTAAAGGGGACCTAATGTACACATCCAATTTTTCCTATTCATTGCGGGCATAAGGAGTTCAACGGGGAATATTACAGATGGTCGAAACTTGAAAACCTGAAACCTGCCACTTCTCCGTTGTCCTGCCGTAAAGTCATCATCAAGAAAATGTGTTGAATACCATTTGAACCATTACAGACGTGTCTAATAATGGCTCTCCTCAGCCAAGCACTTCCTGATCAATAAAATGCTCCAGACTACTAAAGACGGTACTTTGGGCGACCTATTGAAACAATTCCAATCTCTGTGCAATGACATTCCATGAAAGACGAATACAATAAGGAGAGACAGAAACCCACACTTACGGAGCTACTGGAAGAGATGGAGGGCAGCAGTATGCCGATGAGCCTCCCCCAGGCTGCTCCGATTAGCAGGGAGGGGATGAAGACCCCGGCAGACACCGCCAGGCCGTACGTCCAGCAGGCCAGGAAGAAGTAGGTCAGCGTGAACATGCCCAGAGTGAGGGGGTTATAGGAGCCTGCCAGAGAGAATAGTGGTGGGACCACAGCAGGGATTAGAGCTTTTTGGGCAAAAGCAGGAAGTAAGTGGCTAATTCTTGTATTTTTTTTTAAATAATGACACATTTTCACAAGCCGCAGGAGGGGTTAAATGGGTTGTATGTTTCAAAATACCACAAATAAGCCGCTCCATGGTATAAGCCACATCTTATTACGCATCTTTGCCCACAGCCAAAATACTAACATGTACCGCCCAATGCTAGTGGGAACTGTAATAGTACAATGTTCCTTGTGACCGCACCGTGACTGGTTCTTGTTTTTTTTGTCAGCTAGGAAGTGATGCCAATGTTTATTTCTTTACTCGCAAACCTCTAATGTAAATGAGCATATGGGCTTTACATCGTGAACTGCATTAGGAACTTCATGTTTTATCACTTGAAGGCAAATCACTGAAAACAGCGCTGATTTTTTTCTTTGAAGTCTTTGTGTTTGCAAAATGTACCTATAAGCTGCGCAGGAAAATAAGCCACAGTTATTTGGTTTGTAAAATCGGGATACAAGCTGCGGCTTTATTTTCGAAAAAGACGGTACACCTGGCTTTCACTTGGATATCTCTATCCCTTTCCTCCTTCCAAATCTACACGAATAATTGTGATTGCTATAGCTACACTGCACTTTCTCCACCAGTTGTTTTTAAGCAATACTTCACCCATTTTGCATGTTTGGCTTAAAATCCACCCTCTCTACCATCAAATACATGGATTAAGGTATTTTTGATCATCCATTCACAACATTGAGCAGGTTAAAAACATTTCAAGGTTAAATTTTCCAACTATACATTTCCAAACTATTTTAAATAATAATTTAAGGAAAACCAACAATGGAAATAGGAAACACAGACACACGTTTGTTGCGTTTGTTGTTGTTACATTTCTATTGTTCGTTTTCCTCCAATTTAAATTTTTGTACATAAGTAGGTTTCCTTTTCACAGGAAGTATTTCACATAAACATGTCCTAGCAAGCTTTGGTCACAACCCCGTTGCTAAAATGCTGATCTACTGTAGCTTAGAATTGATAAAAAATAACAATGGAAATACAAAACAAACCCAGACCATTGACAATATTATAGGTATATCATAATATTAACAATAGTTGGAACATTCGATCTTGAAACATAGTTTAAGCTTGCTCAATGCAAGTGAATGGAGGGTCAAAACGGGCGGCGGGCAAAATAAGCTTAGGGGCCAACATTTTTGTATGTATTTAAAAAGGCGGAGAAGTGCATTTTAGACTCCTTGACTTAGATTTGCGTAGTCTAACGTGTGCCAGAACCATCGTCGACTGATCATCGAATCATATACAATATCTTTTTTTTATATATGCGGCTCAATGATGCCTTATTTGTTTGACGTTTGTGCAGTTTAAATGCTTGAAAATAATAAATTGGCTTCAGGGTTTCCCACAGCTCTTTATAGGGGAGGGTGCAGCGCATCCGCTAAATGACCTTAAGGCCTCTACAAACAAATTTACTTTGACAGAAAATATAGGCTACTATTAGCCATTTATACTATAATTTAGGCTAGTTTAATATACAGTTATTAATATTATACATTCATGATATCAAACAGTGGCCGGTCTCTGTGGAGAAGGAGAGCTTTGTTCTGTCTGATTATGAACGGTATTCACATCCAATTATGACAAAACCTGCATTGATACAGAGACTGTAGAAGCGTTTGACTGAATACAAAAGAAAAAAAAAACATGGTAATGTTTTGTTTCTGCATATAGAACAAATGCGGCACCATCCAATTTAGCCAAAAATTGCATAGTACCGATAGACAATAATTGTCAGCAACGCCAGCGGTAAGCTATGACAGCTGCTATTGACATAGTTTGCACTTTACTTTTTTGGATCATCTTTATTGGTTTCAAAATGCTGCCAACTTTAGATGTTTTTTTCATGACTAGAATAACGCCCTTCTAGAGCAATGGTGTGTTCTACATCGAAAAGAAAATTATTGGATAGTGCCACTGCTATTACACAAAGGGTTTCAAACCACCAATAATTGTTTTTACTTATCTGCTTTTCCATCTATAAGCTATGCTGTGGTACTCATTTAGCATCCAATCTTCCCCATGGAATTTCCCGCTTTTACAGATGCACAATTTTCCCGACAAGATGATTCCACTATTAAAGACCAACTGCACTAAATGTCTTTCTATCGAAGATTTGAATCGTCGCAGATTCGAGGTCACAGGTTTTGTAGCTACTCTTTTTGTATTGTATGTTTTGACTGTTCTCAGCGTCAAACACAATCCTCATACCTGGCGGATTGTGGAAGAGGCTTCGCACACTCCTTTCCGGTGTGTTGAAGAAGGTGGTTGCCATGGAGTTGTATTCACCATCTGCACAAAATAACTGCAGAGATAGAACAGAATTTTTTTATTTATAAAAATGAAGGATGATGTAAAACATGGTGGGGTAAGATGTAATTGTGTGTGTGCATCCATGTGTACATGTATACCTGCAGGGGATAATCCTCAGCCTGGTCAGGGCCCAGAGGCTGGCAGTCATTGGAGAAGTAGATCATGATAAACGACACCGTCGCCGTGACAGCCGCGACCAACATGGCCTCCATCACTTGGAGACAGGGTCTGTGAATGTACCTGAGGAGAGCATTCCATGTCGTCTCAACATCTCAAGTCATGTCACTATTATGATATGATTGGTGGACAAGAACTACTGAGAACTAACACTTAATATGTTTTCATATTGTGAAAGCTTATCTGACTTGATTATGAACAGACAGTGTGCAACTATAACTGGGAGTTACTTGGTCTGCTAGAAGACTCGGTCTTGGAAAGACTGAAGAAAATGTTGTGTACGGCCCTGACCAGTATCATCCTCAATAACTACTCACAATGGCATATGTGTTACCATAACCTTTAACCTAGTCATCAGTATATATAAAATAGTTAGATATTGAAGGACTTGAAAATGTTTGCAAAACTGTCATCAATGGCGGAGAAACGTAGAGAGGGAGGCAGCAGAGAGGAAAGGGACTTTTTGGTCATTTAGTTTCAAAATCTTGCTCTTTTCTGCTCCCTCTCTTTACAACTCCCAAATCTTAGCTACAGGCACATCTTTAACATATGGCAACATTTGTATTGCAATAAATATCTGTAACATAACTCCCTCCAGTGCAGACTTTTCTTTGTTGAAAGTGGAATGGGAAATGGGCCGACTTAACTTTGGCCTTTTCTTTGTTCAATTCAACAGTCAATGCATGCGTTACAGTAAAAAACACAATACTGAAACCAGCAAAATCATGGTATTTATAAGAGGAATTATACTACCACCGAAGCACACATAATAATCTTGTTTGTATTTGGATCATCTGCGCTACACATTTCTAGTGCATTCCTCATAGGGCTGGCCCTAATACATAATTTCAAGCTTCGGATATTCGTTAGGTTTCCGAACTAATATCGGAATATTCGCTTTTTTTGGTGTCTTTTGGACTCGTTTGAACACTGAAATAGCTGCTAAATACGTTCATCATAAAAACCCTTCTAAAACGATTAACGCCCTGATGGCCAGGGGGGTTAATGGCTTGCGTATCCTCACACTGGACGGCAGCTGTCAAAACGCTACCGAAATATTTGAATAATTTTTGAATATCCCAAACTAACGAATGATAATTCGGTCATCCCATAGTTGGCCATTCGGACGATGGCTGCCATTACCTCAACTGAAGCGTTGACGTGAAGCGTTCTCGGATGTCTAGCTCCCTTAGATATACATTTTATCACTGGGACATTCAGACGAAAGGTAACCTAGCCTTCTACCTGCAGTTCCCAAATATGCATAGGCGTTAAATTAATATTTTTTGTATTTAATTTTTCATAAAAACTAAACAAAACGAAGCATTCGAAAACTGAATTGAAATTCCTAACTAACCTACCTAACGAATGAATATCCGAATTTTCGGCCTCATCCCTAATTCCTCAATAAAGCGGACGCGAAGATGTTCTGGTAAATGTTGCCAAGATGCAGGTTAAACTTTTTGTACTCTTATGATAAAATATTAATAAATTACTATTTTCATTGCATAGCCCATGTAAAAGAAAAGTGGGGGACATTTTTTTTAATTGGCCCCCACTTGTAATCCACTCATGTTTACAAGCTTTCTTGTGATCTGAGTAAGCGGATCCAGCCCTATCAGTACCTGATCCTGAAGATAGTCAGCCAGTAGTTGAGGGTGTTGAACAGCGCGCCCAGAAGCCCACCTTGGTGTAAATCACATATACGGGTTAGAACAAAAACACTCACTACAACCGAAAAACATCTTTCAATAATCGGATATGATTTGCTACAGCATAACTTAAATGAACCGAGCTGTACAAATTTATGTTATGTATAATAATTATATAATAATTAATAATGCATACATTTGACTAGGGCTGTGGTCAACTAAAGAAAATATTGGTAGGCTGAAATTCGACCAATCAATTGGTGGATGTTGGAAAAAATTAAATAAAAGAATCTTCACGTTATCTCTAGATTAATTTAATCGGCCACGTGCAATCTACTCTACCTGGTAGCCTAAATAACACGCAGGTGCTGTTTGGAGGAAGTCAGTAGGTTTCAGATCCACTCATGGTCTGAGTCCGACTCGGTTATGGCAGAGCCTCAAGACAACACGTCAGAAGATTATATTCTAGGTTTTGTTCTGTGTTTAATACAATGGGTCTCAATGGACGTCGCTGTGATGCATGCCAAGGTGCCAAGTCTGATATGTTCATACTCCAAGCCTATTGGGCGCTAAACACGAAAGTTGACGGAGCATCGCAGACGACATGAAAGAAAATAACGTTTTTAGAATGCCAACACAAATTTTTGTTGTCCCTTTTAACCAAATGCTGGCACACCACCGAATTATTTGACATGGTGTAAATTAGTTTGTAGCCGAGTAAATATTCCGTAAGTAGACTAGCAGTCATTCTTAAATTGGGTGTGTTCAAAGTTGTGAAAACCGGGGTGTTTTGACCTCCTGTTTTATAGTCTGTGTTATAGTCTATTAAACCATACGATTATTATAACAGAAACTACAGAGCATTGAATATTATTTTATTCATAATTAATGTTATTTCTAACACAATATAGCATATCACTCGAACAAATATATATACATTGGTCTGCATATGTCCCTCCCGCCGCCGAAAATAGATGTAGAAGCGTTCTTTTTTTCCATATGAAGGGAACACCAGCGATTGCCCGACCAATGAGAATTTAGTTGAACAAGTGCATGTCCACCAACCAATCGACCAACCCACCAAAACTTGACAGCCCTACATTTTACAGTAAACAGTTATCTAGGTACTATACTTGGAGAAGCATCAAGTGTACATCAAGTGAAACTATGCTTTTGCCACAGATCTTTCATCGTACTAAAACGGCTATAATGTTGTTATGTCTTCTTTTCAAAAAGATGTGAACACTAATAGTCAAGGACATTATAATTTTCCTTATCGTCCTAGTCCTTAAGGTGATAATCTGTTAGTGATAATATAATAATATATTTAGTGTATTGTTTTTTTACCTATAGCTCCCATGCCAATGAATAGTGGAATTTCGTAGAGTTTATACTCCAAACTCTGAAAAAGGTAAAAACATGAGTAAGACGATACATAAAATGCACATCTCTCCAAGAATGATTTGAATTGGAAGACTTGCAGTAAGAAACATTGATGAAATGAACACAAGAATCGTACTTTACTATCGAAGCTTCCAAAGTTGATGAGACCGGGGTTGGACATTTCGCCTGGGTTGTTGTGGTAGATGCTCAGGAAGAGGTTCAGAGTGAAGGTCGATATCATGGAGGCAAAGAACTGGAAAGAATTACAATAGATAGTGAAGGAGCATATAAGAAAGAAATCTGATGAAAGCTGTGTTTTACCAAACATTTAAGAATTGTGGGTTCCCTTGATTCCAGCGTATGACTTGCAGTCATTTAGACAAGAAATTAACACATTTAATGAATCATCTTCATCCCTTCTCTTGCTTCTATTGTACAGTTCAGTACTTTTCTTTCTTAACATAAGATGTTAAAAAAGATATTAATATTCTTCGATCTATTTCTACCCACTGATCCATTAACATTACATATATCAATAAAGTTACATCAATTGTTTACTGCACAAGTGAACATCTACCGGGACAATGATTAATAACTGATAAAGACATCTATTGTTCATTTTATTTACCCACTACACCTGCATTAACCCAAATCCCATTCTACATTTGTCCAATATCCCCACAGAGGCATCTTTTAGTGCTCGAAGCCAAAGACAAAGTTCCGATGTGCATGCAGATAATATTAGAATGCAGAACATAATTAAATTGCGGCGGTAAAATATGAGGTTCAATGTGCACCTCTCTGTGCTTTTTACTACAGGAGACGGGGCCAGAGAAAACATGAACTGCTCCCCGGTGGAGCCTCCCCCTCACACACACACAAGCCCGGTCTCCGACAACAAACATACTATCTCTTGACACGACCACCACCACCAGGCAGGCAGTGCCTATTCTTTTAAGTACAAATCACAGGGAGTAAGGGAGCCTACTCTTGTCGTTTGCTCTGCTGCAAGGCAATGTTACACCACCAACGCGGCTGCCCTGCGAGCTGAAGGCTGATGCCTCTCGGACCGCGACAAACACCACTGTGAAAAAAAACACCAAGCATATATATATATATATATATATATATATATATATATATATATATATATATACTGCTCAAAAAAATAAAGGGAACACTTAAACAACACAATGTAACTCCAAGTGTTCCCTTTATTTTTTTGAGCAGTATATATAAATGATGAATCCCCTAATATTATATCATATTTTATTAAAAACTAAAATTGCTGTGCTAGTTTTAAGTGGGACGCTTGGGATATGTCCCCAGTGACTAATCAGCTGAAAATAATAGACAGTGTTAAAATTGACAGTCATCTCTGTCGTCTTTCAAAGCAATACAACAGGTCTGCCGATCTCTCACATCATCTGATCTAGAATAGCCGATCAACAACTTCCTCTCAAATTCTTCTGGCCTCGTCTCTTTCCCTCCTGACCGTCTGTCTTTCTGTCCCTAGTAGTGCTCTCTAGCTGCTGTGCTTTCCTTAAGCACAGCAACACATTCTTTTTCAAACAAATATTCGTCATCATTTGTTTTATAGTTAACACTTGTCGTTCCCAATGTTACAGAATCCATAACATTTGGAAAGACAAGTGTGAACTTACGAATATAAGACAAAGCTGAATATAAGACGACCCACTATTTTTCAAGACTCTTTCAAATGAAATGAAGTTTTCAATATCTTCACATTTGAATTAAATAACATGTTGTCGCATTTGTAAATTAACGAGGTTCGGCCCGGCACCACCAGATGCGATGCGGACGCGGTATCAGGTGGGGCAGGGACAGCTCTCGCGTGCGGGTGGGGGTTTGCGGCACGTTGACGTGTTGAACTTCAGTTAACTTTATGTAAATCTTGGCGATGCCACGCCATGCAAAGGGGAACTCGTTTTACTGATATTTGGCATCATCTGTTGTTGTGTATGTATTGCATTTAAAAGTCTAGACCCTGAATATAAGACGACTAGGGATGGTTACGATTTTAACAATCCTACTATCCTTATCGATACTGCTTATCGATCCGTTACTTTGAAAGTACTCTGACAAAAAGAAAAGACAAATTAAGAACCAGACATTGCTTTATTTTTCTCATATTTAAACTTTCTTCAGCAGCAACAGCTGACAATGTTTTGAATAAATAACTATTATAGACTATAATATTGTGAAAATGGAAATGTACACAGCAAACAAAAATAAATAAATATTATAAAAATTGAACAGCAAAAGAAGACAACTAGGATGGGGTATGCATGCAGCTGAGTGTCAAAAAGGCCTCAAGCATTATTTTAACAGTTCTTCTGAAGGAAGATCAGCATATCTGCCTTTTTTCTTTTCTTGCGATCGGTCATCCAGAATAGTGTGTATTGTTTCTTTGCATGCTCTTGAATAGTGCTAGTAGCCTATAATAGAGTAGTGCGATATCATTTCAACTTTGACCTATGTACAAACCACCTTTTTAGTTTCATGATCATTTTAAGCACCCCCATACATTCAAAGCCATGAGTCTTAATTGGAACTTCAGTGGGTCGTGTTTCCAGTGAGAGCACTCACACTGGCATACCCATTATGTTAAACACAGCAAAAGACCTGAAATCTAATCTCCCGACGCGTTTGTCCTTTCAACTACAAAATACAGTAGTTTAGCTTTTTGAAGTGCCATTCCAAAAAAAATCATGTTTCTTTACACAATTGAACCATTTAAGAAAATGAACGGCAAAAAAACAACACTGTCATCTAAATGTCCACGACAGCCCTATTTAGCAATGTTACATTTCAGCAGTGCCACTACTAGCCTACATGGTATGGGAGAACCCTGATATAACTATCATAACGTTGATCTAGCCTAAATTAATAGAAAATATATTTCCTTAATTTCGCCATGTGAGGTATGACAGAGTGAGCCGGCCCCGCCCCCATTTCAGAGACAGGCTCGGAGAAACAGAGGAGAGAGTTTTCCCTTTGGAATTTTGTTTTATTGTTGGGAGTGACTCGGGAATTGCAAAAACACATCTTAATGCTATCGGAACGTTTATCTAGCTAAAATTAAATGTAATTCCCTAGCTTGTCCAATACCAACAGCAGATCCGTGTACATTGGAGCTTATCGATCATACAGTCTTTAATAATTTAGCCCTGGGGCCCGTTTAATACCGGGTTTCGGTATTAAACGGGCCCACCCATAAAGTCGTCCCACACAGAAGTATTTCCAGGAATAAAAACCTTGGTCCCTATACAAGTCTTATATTTCGGACCAATACGGTTGTTTCTATAAGGTTTTGAAAAGGAAAAAGACCGGGAGGGGGTTAATATTGATTGTATATATTGAATTTAATGTCTAATCCATTGTCAATACATTTTAGACTTTGAAATGTTGAATCTCCTCTATTTAGCACCACTTCTGGGTTGAGCCCCACCCACTTCAGGTTTTATTTGAATACACATACAGAAAATATTGACTGTCAAACATAAACAGATAGCGGTGTCACTGCACATCCATAGTATGAATGTTGATATGAGGTGCCAGTGCCAGACTGACTACTTACTATCCTCCATGTCAGCATTTGGTTCCAGTAGGAAGCTGCCTCTTCCAGGGAGAACAGCACGCCACCTTGTAGAGTACCAGGAGCACACAGAGAGAGAGCTTTCTATGGTTCCAATGCAGGACACTCTTTCACATGTCCAGAACGTTAGAATCCTTTATGTTGTTGTAATTTAGTTAATCACATATAACAGCCTTTGAGTATTCCGCAAGTTTCAAATACTAAAATGTACTTTTTTGTTTGTGCGAACAGTGGCTGTTGAATATTAAAGTAGTGGACAACAGCAAATAATCACTTCTAATAATGTTATTAAAAGTTATCACGGTGTGTATTAAGGATCAGAAAATGATATTCCATGAAATCCATTGCAAACGCAAACAATGTCTGTCCATCGATTTCCTTCTATTCCTTCATGCCAATATATAATGGGTTGAGTCTATTTTCCCTCCTGGCTACAAAGCTAGGTGGGTGACCAATTACCGTACTCTCATGTGGCCAAGGCAATGATAAATTACCTATAAACATTGAAATAAATACCCCCGCCCATGACTGCATTGTGTGATTGGGTGGAAGTACCTGAGCCACTATGTAAAAATATCGTGGGAAGAATCCTGTATATATTTTGACATTTTCTCGACAAAGATACTTGGTGGGTGTGTGTGTGTGTGTGTGTGTGTGTGTGTGTGTGTGTGTGTGTGTGTGTGTGTGTGTGTGTGTGTGTGTGTGTGTGTGTGTGTGTGTGCTTGTGATATTACCGACTGGCGCTCCGAAAGCTGCTGAAACGCCAGCTGCAGCTCCTGCAGAAACAAAATCTCTTTTTTCTGTGTCCCTTCGAAAATACTCAAAGATCTACAACAAAGAAACACACAGACACATACTTAAGACTTATCAACCATGTTGTGCACACATTTTAGCTGCTGTGATACTCAAGATAACATGATATAATTAAACAGACTTGTTTTTCTTATGCAAAACAAATAGTAGGTACCAATTATTAGGTGCAGTTTGTTATAATTGTACAAAGCAATTCAGATGTAGAGTACCTGATTTATCAATTAAAGAACTGATTTAATAACTTCATTCTTGCATACACAAAACATAGCTTTACAAGACAGAGGTACGTGGACTGACCTTGAAGTCTCGTTTCAAGGACGTACTCCGGCCCTGGGAGACCCCAGCCGCTACCACAGCGCCAGAATGAATCATAGGGCCTTCCTGGAAGGTAAAGGTGACAACATCAACAACAAAACACTCAAATGGTTTGGCATAGTTGGGGCATTGACTTGAATGTGATATATAACTTATTACGTAGCCTATCATACAACCTCAGATAATACACAACTTGTAATAACTAATAAAACAATATAAATAAAATTGGATAATCAACCAACAATTACAATAAATGCAACGTTGTGCTGTGTAGCAACTCTTCTGACTTGCTCAATGTGTGTTTGTGGCTTTATAGTCGCAAGGACAAAGATGAAATTTGTTAAAGGTCTTTTTACCTTTCCGACCGCAAGGCCTCCGGCTACCGAACAGATGACCCCAGCCACTTTCACCATCAAAGTCTGTTGATCACACACACACACACACTCTAAAACCTCTAGAATTTACACTGTGGGCAAATGGATGATGCATTTCTCTGGGACATACCTTAAGACGTACCACCCTAGGAATCTTGACCCCATTCAGGTAACATTTAATCTGGGGTATGCCACTTCCACCAGCTATAGGCTGTGAAGAGAGACATTAGTGGGAAGGAAAAAACAGAGAAAATAGAGGATAAGAGATATGGGGGGGGAATGGTAGTTATTATAAAATTGCAGATAGATCAGGTAAATCAAGAGTCTTTCGAGTTTGCAAGCGGGGCATTGAGACAACATCATTTCCTTGTAGTGTTTTGAAGAGGGGATTCCCAAGGGGAGTTCCCCTTGGCTCCTCTGTCTGCACAGTAGAGTCACTCAGTAATAGATTCTGCGTGTTGCTATGTAGAAGGTATTGTTTAGCACCGGTCTAACTCACTCCTGGGCGTTGACATAGCAAGCATTGTGGAGCAATAAAACAGTGTTTAACACATTATGACATACAGTGCATGGCTATATTCTGTGGCACATTATATTCAGATGTACAGCTGTGCTTAGATAGTTTGATGATTATTTGGTCCCATCAACCCCAACTGGTAGAGCAAGGCATTAACACTGACAGGGTTAGATGTTTGATTCCCTGTCCAGCCCAACTGGTTGAGCAATGCATTAACACTGCCAGCGTTAGATGTTTGATTCCCTGTTTAGCCCAACTGGTAGAGCAACGCATTAACACTGCCAGGGTTAAATGTTTGATTCCCTTTCTAGCTCAACTGGTAGAGCATGGCAAGTATGTATCATCATTTAGCAAAGAGGACAGAGAGAAAACGTTTGAGGGGGAATACAAGTTGTGAATGCCAAGTGATTTAAATGCCAATCAACCTTGTTATAAGTATTTGTTATTTACCAAAAACAGAACATAGAATACATATAAGATAAGTATATCATACAGGACCCCACAAAATACGATGTTTGTAACATGGAAATGGCAAAAGACCATAACAAAGAAAAGGTAATGTTGCAAAAATGAAATGTAACAAACAAATACATAAGCAATCCAAAACTAAACCTCCCAAATGATACAGCTAGAAAACTAATCAAAAAGGGGGAAAACAAAAGCATCTGCAAAATACACTTACTGATTACAATTCAGTAAACAATTTCCTGACATGTTCAAGCTTCTCCTTACCTCGAAAAAAGCAACTATGATGGCGCCCACCATGACGAAGGAAGAATTGAGGACCGCCCACAAAATGAGGGAGATGGACAGACTGCCCCCAGCGGTGCACTTCACAATATCTTGAAACGAGGGGGGCCAAAGGTCAGGGAAAATAACACCAGAGCTATTAAAGAGAGAGAGCCATGCCATTCTTGTTCACCTTAATGCAACAAAGACTGCAATGCCCTGATTGAGCAGACAGTGGGGGATAGTGCTAGACAGTGTACAATGCATGAGGGTGAACCGAGCTAAATACTGTTAAATTGGAATCTCTATTTAATCTGTGCAGGGTTGTTGTGTCTAATAACCCTTAGACACAATCTAAGGGTTATTGTGTACACACCATTATTTGCAGATACACAATTGATGGATGTGATATGACCTACTTTTTAGAGCAGTCCCACTAGCACTGTGGCTACATGGCATGACAAGCAGTTGACAAAAGTGGTAATCCTCCCGAATCGCTTAACAGTTTTCTATAAATAGGCATCATTTGAATATAGCAGGCAATTATTTTGCATCTTAAAAGTGATCAGATGAATTGTACAGCATCTCTAAATAAGTGAACGCAGCTTGTAGTTTACGAGTAGTTGACAGCCATCATGGCATGAGCAGCAGCGCTCGCATATGCATAAGGAAATTACAAAAATCAGACAAAAACAGCTTTTTTCACCTAAATTGTTCAGTGCAGACGTTGGGGAGTTAGGAACTTAACACACCATCCGTCAGTCTCAATGCCATTTCAAAACTGATTATATTGGCAGTAATGTGTTTCTGTGGCTGGTTTATGTGCCAAGACAATAGCGATCATTAAGAGGGGCCAAATAATGAATGTGTTGTTCATTACTGAAAGACAAAACACACAAGCAATGAAGGTGTGTGTGCGTTCGTTCGTGCATGTGTGTTTTATGCCGAATAAGGATACTCTCTTTGACTGCTCTGTACTTGAGTCCTGCCAGCTGCTCCACCAGGATATCAATAAAGCAGGCGATGAGTCCCGTCAAGAAGCCAATGAGACCACAGACGACCCAGCGACTGATCTCCAGACAACGGAAACCCTGCACACAAGGAGCGGAGCAGACCATGTTTTCTGTGTGTGTGTGTGTGTGTGTGTGTGTGTGTGTGTGTGTGTGTGTGTGTGTGTGTGTGTGTGTGTGTGTGTGTGTGTGTGTGTGTGTGTGTGTGTGTGTGTGTGTGTGTGTGTGTGTGTGTACCTTGAATAGAAATACAACTATTCGTTTTCCTTTTTTTCTTAGTTACATTTGTCTGCCTTAATGAAAAAGTTATGGTATAGTTGGTTATTTAATATTGTTAAGTCTTTCATGTCATTTCTATTTTGTTTTGACATCAATTGATGTACCAGGTATCAGGGATTTTGTGCAGAAAATGTTCAAAAGATAGGAAGAGGTGCAGCAAGAATGAAAAAAATAACAGAACAGACAAACTGATGGAGATGAATAATCTCTGAGCACTCACCATATAACTCATCCTCCGCTCTTCTTCCAGGAAGAGCTGGTTTTCACTGTTGTCATAGTCCAGACTCTAAAACACGTCCAAATAGACAAGACAGTTTAGTAATAGTTTATGAGGCAAAAATACAACTACTACCAAAAAGCTGCAGTCTACCTTGCCCACATAATGGTTGAATGACCTTCCAGGACGCAGTCGTTCATTTAGCATTGAACACAACGTATTTAGCAGAAACTGAGCCCTGGGTGTTAATATATATATAATAGTATATATATATATCAGTGTCACATCCCTGTGCTTTGCAGTTGCACTGAATCAAGTGGTTTAAATTGTTTCATAGCTACATGAGGTGGATTACAATGTAATTTTTAGCCCTTTATGTGCAAAACAACAATGCAAAGGGAAATAACACAACATGAGTGAGAAGTAAGTTTTAAATAAGTAAACACTAGAAACACACATTGTTAATGTTTTGTCACGATAGGTGGAATTTAGTTTAGCATAGATATGTGAATTATTGCGACGTTTGTTGACCACACTTCGGCGGCAATACTGCTGTACCTCGTACTTGAGCGACAAAAGCTTTTCGTTGTGTGTGATCTCTTTGGGCTGGCCCCTCAACGAGTCCTGTAATAGTTGGAGGGCTTACGGTCAGAAAGGTAATGAGTTGAAAAAGCAGAGGATGCCACAGTGCAACAGTACAATAAAACCGTTGACTCGGAGGAGACGTTATATTGTACAACAAGATGCAATACAATACACACAAATGACCACGTACTATGTATTAATGACCTTGCTGTAACTGTTAACTACATCCTCATTTCTGCCAAGTAATAAGAGTGAAATCCCACAGCATTGTGAACCTTTTATATTTGTTAATGTACATATTGTTACACCAATGTGACTGATTACATACTTGCATTGATGAGTACATGCATTTTACATTGACATTACTGCATTATCTGCCTCTAAAATTAGTGTATGAAAGCAGATACAATCAGTGCTTCACATATGAAATGCAGGCCAAGCACTCACTCACAACACACACACAACACAGAAACAACAATGAAAGTTTAAAATGTTCTTCATCAACATTTTATATTGTTATTATTCTATCATTTCTTCTTAAATATAACATAGATGACATAATAATACCACTATCTTCAATCACCATTAAGAGTCTCTTGAAGACATTGTATAATATACCTCACTGAGCGAGAGGGAAAAGATGCAATTATTTATTATAACTGTATACAACAAAATTAAATGTCACATGTTTAAGTAACATTTGACATTTAATTGTGTTGGTCGTGCTCATTGTTAAATATTGAAATTAGTTGAATTAATAAACTTAACTTTTTGGCTGTAATTGCATTCCTTAATTTGTTTCTACCCAGTAGCTAAAAGCTACCCTTCAACAAAAAATTATATAATACAACAAATTATCTCTATAATGAATTATTGCAGCATTAGTTGTTAAGTAAAAATTCCCCTCAAATAATCAACTGGCCAAAGAATGTGATGATGATTTAAAAGTAGCAAGGATTGTGTAATTTGTGTATTCCGATCACGAGCTTCACCTTTCACATACAATAAGAACAGTTTCATCCAGTTTTTCTGCTAAAATAATAAGTATCCCGAACAAGACATGTAGAAAATACTTGCATGATTTAAACTCCATGAATTCACCGTTATCATAAGAGCAGCTACATAGTCAAAAGCCATGCATGTTAACACAAAGCTCTAAACGCGGGAAAGAAGGAACTCTACAAGTAAATGAGCATAACTTTGGAGTTTGAAGCCACATATAGACAAACATTATTCTTCTAGGCTACATATCAGGTAAACAGTAAATCTGTTGGCCATTTAGGAATATGTTCAGATTTTCCTCTAATGACAAACTCTGGGCATGAACACAAGCAGGCAAGCGAGAATGTGAAAGTCCTTGAAAATCACACTAACATGCAGGAGGATACATTTTTACTAATCAAGCCAACATGAAGCAAACGTTACAGTAATACATAGTACCACTGCTAAGCAGATGTTTAAGATTCCTTTGGTTGTTTGCTTTTTTTGTCTTAGTGGGAAGTAGAATGATCAAAGTTACCATGCAAGACAGTCATAAGACCTTGATTAGAGGGGGTGTGTCCATGTAGGCTAACATGTTCCTTTTTTTTTATAGGAAGATAGCATTTTACACATTTTCCTTTCTCCTACTCTTACTTTGTTTAGTTTTCTTGTTCAGTTCTTGTTTTTTAGGCTTCTTGAATATTGTCTCTTAGCAAAGGAAAAGTAAGGTTGTCAGATGACAAATGCTTCAGAAGTTGCAGTTCAGGCGGGAGGATATGATGCCAGCATGACTGACAGACGGAAAAAAGGCGAAGAGGGTTCTGAACTCATGATTTTACCTCATCTGACGTTATCTCTTCATCCATATCCACAGTGCTGACTCTGCCTACCTGAGATATGCTTTCTCCAGACTGCTATGAACCAAAAAACAGTGCATACGCTATATTTAAATATGCGACTATGTGTTGCACTCGGTAGTTAAAATTGTTCTGATTAAAGTAAGTTGCTACACACAAAGTTGGTTCAACACATGCAAGTGGTGTGCCATATTTATGGTAAATGTGACATTGTTGTGGCAGCTGTGATTGACAGACCGATTTCCAGTCATTGAATTGCACAGAAGGAAGTAGACATTTCCAGTGTTTCTATTTAAGGTAGACACTATTTGACGAATAGTAGCCTGTCATGTGACACAAGCTCTACTCATCATCTGTCCGATTCATAAGTCCTTCGGTCAACCATTGCAAGTCATTGGAAGTACCCTCGTTGGAGTCTTAGCAGAACGTCATACTGCATAAAGCATTAAATCAAAGCACTTAATATTGTCAAAGTTATCTGGCCCCTCTTAAAACATGGCTCATGGTTCCATCAAAACTGCAGCCGACAACGAGATGGACCTCCAGGCAAACAAGCACGCTAACTAGTAACTACCTGTCTGGGGTATCCGAGTTGCTCAAAACCATTGAGTAGCGGCGTTCCTTCCCCCGTTGCGTTTGAGTCGTCAGCCCGGCTTGACCAAGAAACCTTCTTCGTAATGTTGGCCATTATCTAAGCAAAAATTCCACCTACGAACAAAGAAAACTTAGCAAAAGGCCAATTCAAGCTAGCTATCTCTTTTACTTCTCATCTCATGTCCCCATGACCACTATTGTAATAACTCGTGACGCTTTGTAAGGGTAGCAAGCAGGGACAAAAAATATTTGAGTGTTGTTGTGGGTGTTGTAGTTTTGTTACAATAACACACATGCTTTATGATCTGTATAGAATAATGGGACAACTTAAAAAAACGTTTATAGTTTATTCCTTGATGCATGACAAACAGTTTTTTGCAGATAGGATTGAAAATAGGAAAAATTCATGCATAGAACACTAGAAGTTAGAAAATAAATTTACCTAAACCTATCCCTAACGCATACTGTAATAATCTATAAACATTAAGGTTAAGTTTGAGAGTATATATTTTTAAGTGACATTGACATTATGAAATATCTATAGTTCAAATGCCAATGGTGTATTTTTAGGTTATTGGAATGTCTCATTATTTATTATTGTTGCCTAATGTTGGAGACACCCCACTCAAATACACATTAGATGGTGTGCTATTTAGAGTCTATTATTTAAGTATATGTTGCAGTACTGTATTAAGCTTAGTCACTGCTCTATTCAAAAGTGTGGCATCATATACAGCCATGACGGCTGCTTATTGGTGGCGGACAGTAGTTTAAACAAACCTAATGTTTCTCTACGGTGACCTATGTACTTATGGGTGGATGTATAAGAAAATACTTGAGTATTACCATGAAAATCATGTCTTCATTTCTGAAAGCCAAATATCATAGTTAACAGTGTTACCATTAAAGCCCACCGATGCAAAACACTGAGTTATTTCATTTTAGGCCTGTGAATTACGACAACCGTGACATAGTTATAACATGAAAAATAACTAGAAGGCCATTCCACACAACCCTATAGATGGATATGTGACTAAGTAGCATTCAGTGACTTACAGCTGTTTTGAATATCATGATGTATGTGTGATTCAACTCACTAATAAGGGGAGGGGTGGTCTTCTGTTCTGCTTTCTCTAAATGTTGCCTTATCTGGGAAAAAAAATCCCTTTGAGACAATTCAGCTTCTGCTTTCTGTCCCTGAGAAAAATTCTGTGGTTGCAACACTCTGTCTAAACTCCACTAGGTTTTAGATCACTGTTGATAAAAAAGGGAAAATTTTACATTATTAAAAATGTTTGAAAGAGGGCAACAATTTCAATCACGACGGATGTCGTGATTGGACGATGAAGGTAAGGGTTAGTGGTTATTCTGGTCCGCTGCATCATTCTGAACCTCTATTACTGAGATATCAGGCTTTTTAACAGTTGTGTAATCACAGTCACAAATGGGGACATTTTCACTTTCACATCCATCTGGGCTCAGTGGACATCTACAAAACCACAGTAAGTTTAATTCTGCCAAAACTAGGACTGTCTGTAAGGGAAAATAGTTAACTATTGCAAATTAGTCAAAGTACTTATAGCAGCTGATTTAATACCTACTGGGTCAAATTAATGATTGTGATCATGAAGAGGTAATTCTTTAGAAAAATCTTGGTATATTTTTTCACTTTATTCAGTTGGTCAGGAATTAATATTGCACATCAAAGCAAGCATCACACGTAACTGATACTGACAGGATATATACCGATATCAGCCATCAGTTATGGATGATCAGTCAAATGCTGCGGACTCGGATGAAAACACTCCATTGCTGGACAGAGAACAGACTGCTTCCCTGGTTAGTGAACATCTGACCTTAATTATATTAGCCCACTACATATCCTAACGTAATTACTCCCTCAACTCAGCTGTGACAAGAATATGTTCATATTAGTATAACAATAATTATTAGTAGTAGTAGCAGTAGTACTGGTAGTAGTAGCAGTATCGTCGTAAAAGCATTGGTTGTAGAAGTTGTAGCAGTAGTCGAAGTAAGCCTAGTACTATGGGTAGTAGCCTACTTTTTCTCAAATGTATCCATAGTATAATACATAATTTATATTAACGAGTATATTTATAAAGTTAGTATTTTCTAAAGTGGTTTCATTATTTTGTGATCAAAATTTGTTTATCCATAGTTTTAGTAGTTATGTACGCACAACGCAGCTTTGCTATCTTGTCACTCCAGTCCTGACCAGTGACCTCCTTCAATCCAGGTAAGCAATTCCCGGCTGTTCTTGGCCGTCTTCGCCGTGGTCCTGGGCAACTTCAGCTTCGGCTACTCCCTGGTCTACGCCTCCCCGGTGCAGGCCCATCTTCAGAAGTCTGACGACCCGCGGCTCCAAATGGACTCGACGCAGTACGCCTTGTTTGGCTCAATCTACTCCCTTGGCGCCGCAGCTGGCGGCCTGTTCGCGATGCTGCTCAACGACGTGATTGGCCGGAAAATGAGCATCATGACGTCGGGGATGCCCTCCGCTGTCGGGTGGGTGAATCTCTCCATCTGCATTTCATACCCAGTGGTGATATCATAAGGTGGTGTATTCAACCAAACACTATAGTGATGGGAATAAGCAGCGAGTCCACGATACGATATTACGATTGTTGAGTGTCAATATGATATGCATCGCAATTCTTTAAATATTGCGATTATGTCAATATTGCACAATATTCCGATTTCTTGGTGCGATTTTGTGTTTTCTGTTGGTAAACGAATAGGGTTGTTGCGGGGTTCGTGTTCTACAGGTCCGTCGGTGTCTGCCATTGTTTTTTTAAATGATCGTGCCAAACATAACTTCTTCGTACAAATGTAGTTCTACAGTGGACGTTGGTGTCCGGAAAGGACGTATTAGCTTGTCTTCCCACCAGCCACGGGAAAAGTTTAGTTTGTGTGTGCTTTGAATGGCATATTTTTAGTTAGCCCTCCAATACTAGTCATCTGCGGCAGCACTACGGTGATAGCGCAATGACAGAACAGGCTAAACAACCGATTCCAGCGCTCCCAGGAACGGCTTACCCAACTAAACACGCCATTTGAAAAAAAAAAAAATATATATATATATCCTGAAGAAAAGAAAGCTGCCGGGATGAAGAAGAATACTGTGTTTTGTTTACAAGACATCGAAGATCGCGGGTGAGGCTTCCAACTCCGTAATGCTGACTCTTTTTGCGGTGATATCAATACTGCATTTATTTAGACGTATCCGCAATATTAACAAAAAAAGTGGAAAGTAGAACGCAAAATACTGGCAAGAAGAGAAAAGTATGACCCAGCCACACTCCGAGCTCCCGGTTTCACGCCAGTCGCATGAAACGTCAGCAACATGCACACTCGCTCGTTGTGAATTCTCAGGCTCTCCGATTCTCCAGACTTTACATTAGGGGCCTGCTCGGGTAAACTCCGGGTAAACTAAGGGGCTGATTCTGACATTTGCGTTCACACATACAGCCCCTCCAGGTATCATCCGGAGAATGTCCGGTTTATTGTGCATGTGTGAAAGGGCTATCAGATTACATTGACGTTTCTGGCTTAAGTCCCGATATAATTATATTTTTCTCCATCACTTTAGAATAGTAATGACATACACTAGTCCTATTTAAAGTGGAGCCAAACCCCCACACCAAAAACCCACTCTTGGATTGGTTTGCAATAGATGGATCCCTCTCGTAAATACATGCTTTTGCATGCATAACCTGTCTGATATGGTTACCCGATCACCTTCTGAGTTAGTGTTGATGTGCTTACTGAACCTGAATTTAAGGGTTGTTTAGAGTGGATTCGGCAGGCCTGCAGGGTTTCCCAATAGTCTACAGGAAGACTCTCCCAGTGTATATTATTATGTAACAATCATATTCTCGTGACTGGGTTCAGTGCTGTTACACAGTTCTTCAGTATTAACAGTTGCCATTAGTAACCCAATGTCCACTAGGTTTTACAGAATTGCATACGTTTTCTGTGTAATTGTGGAAGAGAAATGCACCTGATATTGTACCTGTAGTTTTAATGTATACGGATGCTAAGAATTGTAGAAAATGTCTTACAAATTGTATTGCAACATACTGGCCAACACAATACACAGGGTTCATGCATGTATGTCCCCACCCTCTCAGGTACATGCTGATGGGTGGAGCCACAGACAGGTGGATGCTGTATGTGGGGCGTTTCCTGACAGGCATCGCTGGGGGGATGACTGCTGCTTCCATACCAGTAAGTTATACCAATGTATGGAAGGTTATTGTACTGTTGCTGAAATGTCCCTGTGTCTCTTCCATTCTTCTACCTGCATTAGATTCTGCCTGTGTGTGTGTGTGTGTGTGTGTGTGTGTGTGTGTGTGTGTGTGTGTGTGTGTGTGTGTGTGTGAGTGTGTGTGAGTGCGCGCGTGTGTGTGTGTGTATGAGTGTGTGTGTGGGTGCATGTGTGGGTATGCTCACTCTTGTGTATGTGTGTGTGTGTGTGTGTGCATTTCAGGTGTATATTTCAGAGATCTCTCACCCAGCTATTAGAGGGGCCATGGGCTCCTGTCCACAGATAACTGCAGTATGTGGGGCCTTGGCTCTCTATGCTCTGGGTAAGATGGAAGAACCATGTTGTGTTGTTATGTTATTGTGTTTTTGTGTTTCTGTGTTTCTGTGTTGTTGCGTTGTGGTGTCATGGTGTTAGTGTTGTCGTGTTGTCATGTTTTCGTGTTGTGTTATTATGTTGTTGTGTTGTTGTATTAGTGTACTATGGTGTTATTTTGTTTTTTGTTGAGTTGTTGTGTTTTGGTGTTATGCCGAGGTTTCACATCTCTGTGTGAGCAGCGTCAGTCAACACCCCAGAGTGAAATGAAAAGGGAACCGCTGGAATTTTTACAGAAGTGGGTAACTCTCCTGAAAAACCTCCTGTTTGTGTGTGTGTGTGTGTCATTCAGGAACGTGTCTGACGTGGCGCTGGCTGGCCGTGGTGGGGGGGTTCCCAGCGGTGGTGATGGTGGTCCTGGTGGCCCTGATGCCCTGCTCCCCCAGGAGGCTACTCTCTCTGGGCAGGGAGAAGGAGGCGGAGGTGGCCCTGCGCTGGCTGAGGGGGAAAAACTACCACGTGCACACAGAGCTCAGGGCTGTACAGGTGAGAGCTGGGGCCTATACTACCAAGCAGGTTCAACACACCCAGGATGTCTTTTCGTTAGCTGGCTTCACTTAGCCGCAATCACGCATTAAGAGGTGATACTATGGTGGTTACCAACTCGTTAAGTCAACCCAGCTTTCCCAATCTAGCTATGGGTGTGGTCACGTATAAGCAGCGGTGTTTGCACATATGACCAATCACAAACATGGACCCATCACAAACATTTGCTCATCTTTTACCCAAAGATTAGCAAATTATAGTATTAAACAATTATGAAGAATTAATAAATATAATCCCAGCTAAAAGGAACACAGTTACTGCTGCCAAAGGCAGGAGAGAAAGCTGGCAATAAATTGCAGACTGTGGGAATGCATAAGTAATTATGCTTATCAATATCACTGCGCCATCAGTAAGGCACAAGTAGATCTGACTATAATTATAGTTGTGTATTCCATTAAATTAATGTGTTGCTTAGATGTATTTGTAAGAACTAGGTGAACCACAGGGAAAAAAGGACTCAAACGCACGACTCGGAGGTAACAGTCTGGATAGTAAGAATGGTCTTTACTAAGAAGCAAGGGTCAGTACACGGGTAATCATGACAATCAGGCAAACAATCCGGCAGGGAGTTGACAGGCGTAGTGGTTCGATACACGGGTAATCAGTTGGAGGTCAGGCAAACAATCCGGTAGGGAGAAGGCAAAGGCGTAGTCGGGAATAACAGGCATGAATCAAAAACCAGGAATCGTAAAAAATCGCTAGGAGTAATGCTGGAACGTTTGACACAGAAGAACAAAGACGAACTGGCACGGAGGAAGGGAAACACACTGACTAAATACACTAGAAGGGGACTGTTAATGAGGGACAGGTGAAAACAATCAAGGTGAGTGGGAACAATCAGAACCAGGAAACACAAGGACAGAGTGAAGTCTTCAATGAAGGGTGCGGGATGTGACAGTATTTTCATGGTGTGTAAGACAATTTCTGCCTTATTTTTTCACTGCAACCCCTTCAGTGTTTACAGTCTTGGGAGAAAATAAAGGAAAAATATAAAAACATATCTCAAACCGGTATGTAGGCCTATTACTACAAAAATCGTATTAGTTCAAAAAGTCCAAGGCTTTAGTGCTTTAATCAGTCTCTGTTTGTAGGATCATATCGGTAAACAAAGGGCTTTAGAAAAATCACATGGCTTTGAAATTGCTTGCAGCCAACACGAAAAAATCTCACTATTCAGCAAGATCCATGGGATCTTCTGGGAATTGTGATGCCATTTTCCAAGATAATTGATTGTTCAGTACAGGGCTGAAGTTTAACATTTTCAACTCTTTCATTTGGGGACACCCTAACAAATTAGGTCGCACCCTTTTATTAGCCATTGTGTCGTATTATTAGCATGTCCTTTGTCACGTACCATCCATCTGTGTTCAATCGTTTGAACAGAGTCACTCACTTTAAGTAAGTTGTAAACGTTTTTATTGCTTAGGGGGTTTTTCTCTATTTTTACCACCAGTACCTCGACATCTCTTCTTCACATGCTCTTGAATAGCATTAGTGCTGCGGTGCAATTTCATTGAAACCTTGCGCAATGTACAAACCATCTTTATAGTTGTATGATCAAAGCAGTGTGCCTTCATTGGAACTTAAGTTGGTCATGTTTCTAATGGGAGTGCTCACACCGGTGCCGCCATACAGCCCCGCTATAACTTCAAGCACTGCTCAAAACCTTGGCGCGCATCACAGCGCCATCCATTACCACTCATTATGGTCGTCAAAATGTTTAGTGGGCGGATGCGACCGAGGAAAGAATTACCTAGCATCCACAGGATAAATGGTCACGGTCGCAGTCTTGAGCCCTGGTTCAGTAGGCGGTGCTTTTACATGTATTGATCTGTTATCTCGAACATAACCTGCTCCGGAGCAAGTTAGGTGTGCATCATAAGTTACCATGGTGATGTACTCTGGTAAAAAAGTTAACCACCATCGTGACACTGAAAACCCAGGGTTAAACTTGAAGTTTCCTTGCTAACCCCAAACCCTGCTTAGTAGTATAGGCCTCTGCACTCACACCCATCATCTGTCCAGCTACAGATCTAACAGGATCACTATAGATAGACTGTCTTTGGCTCATCTTACCTTATCTTTAGTGGAGTTGTGTCCTGTTATCCAAAAGTGATCAGGGACAAAATCCATTTACTAAATTGGACCATCCTTTGTGAGAAAATAATCTTTGTAAAGAAAGTGATGATGGCATGTGTATTTGGCTCTTACAGCATGTGTATGTTTTTGTTTACAGTACAGCATCAACATGCAGGGGAGAGTCACCTGGAAAGAGTTGGCCACTCCCACGTACTACCGGCCAATCCTCATCTCCGTGGTTATGCGTTTCATGCAGCAGATGACTGGTATCACTCCCACACTAGTCTACCTGCAGTACATTTTATCCACAAGCAACGTAGCTCTGAATTCGGGGTAGGTGACAAGAAGGTTCCACTCTTGATTATACAGCTTCTGTTCAGGTCGTCTACTGATTTTTTTTATTTATACATTGGAACAGTGGCCTTACCCAAAGACGTTTGGGAAGCACCGCCCCTACATACACATCAATAGCGGACGGGGCACCAAAACAGCCTAATGATCATCGTCATATTATTATTTTATTATTTAAATTTAAGATGAAGCACAAGTCCAATAGGCACCATAAGAAAATTAAAGGTAATACAAGATATACATAAAATTGCACAAAATGATCAAATGGATTATGGTGCCCCCTTCCTCGTCTCCCTGTGGTTTGGGCCTGGCCTTCGGCCAAGGTGCGCCAACACTGGGCATTTGCCTTGGTCACCCAGGCCAAGGCAAGTGGTGGTGCAACAACGCATAATCAGTCAATTAAAATTAAACTGCCTCATGACGGTCTAAATCCAGCTCATGTTCCCTATTAGTAGGTGAACAATCCAATGCTTGGCGAATTCTGATTCCCAATGGAAGAGCCGACATCGAAGGATCAAAAAGCGATGTCGCTAGGAATGCCACAAGGCCAGTGGTAACCGTGGTACCCCTGTATTAATTGCCTGGTAGAAGGCACTATATGGGCAGTCGGGAAGAGCCGAGGATGATAATGAGAAGTGGGCTGAAGGTTATGAAGGAAGCAACCAGGGGGTGTGGCAAACACTTTTGTTTATATCGTGAGGCGCCACCCAATAAAAAGGGGTTCGCTCTGTCCATGTGAAACTCCCAATATATGCTTAAATATGCAACAAAATGGGAAAACTACATTTAAATATGATTGTTACGTAGGCTTTATCACTATCAATTGGAAAAGTGTTACGAAAATTATTATTTCATGAATGGTTATCGTCTCGCAATATTATGCAAAATTCCTGTCAGAACATTAACTAGCTAGCATACATTCCGTGAATTAGCTAGCGAGCAGACCATACATTCTGAGCATTCCACTCGGTAGCATTGCGGAAAGTATAGATCGTTAATGTTCCCATCAGTTGTTGATGGGCCACTTATTATTGTAACACCGTCCCAATATTTCTGTATTTTAGAATTGCAGGAAATTAGTTTTAAAATGTATAAATCTTTCTAGAATCAATCAGTTATGAGATTTTATTTTATGTAAAATGTATTAAAATAACTATCAATCAGCATTGACTACAGATATATCCATGTAATATTAAGCTACGAGCTAGCTTAAATGTTATGCATTTGGGACTTTAAGGGATTTGGCCAGTTAGCTAACACACCAGGATAATTATTTACATTGTCTATGTCGAGATGTAAATCAGCAATGAAGTGTAGTAATCTCACAGCCTTTCTGAGTATGTACGTTCCGATATTAGGCAGTTTGGCAACCCATTGACATCCATTCTATTGCAAACAAGTGTTTAGCAGCTCCTACACCTGTATCTTTGTGCTGTGCAAGACAAGTAAGGGCATGTTATCAGAATCAGAGTTGCTTTTATGACATCTTAACATACAAGTAACAAGTAAAATTCTTAGGCTTGGATCCTCAACAGTCACATAGTAGCGTCAATAGATCAATAACAAAGTATGTAATAATAATAATAAGTAGCGACATCAATACAACAATGTGTTCAAGTGGTAGTGGTACCAGCCACGTGGTAGTGCAAAAAATAAATAAATAAAATGCTGTGCAAAATACAGAATATAATGCAGATAATCGAATGGGTTGTTGTAGTGTGCATGGGGTTGGTTTGGGGGTAATGGGTTTTTCCAGGAGCCTGGCTGCTTAGGGGGAAAAAAAATTCGTCGTCCTCTGGGTTTTGGCCCCAAGGCTTCGGTACCGCTTCCCCGATGGCAGTAGCTCAAATAGTTTCTGATTGGGGTGGCTGGTGTCCCTAATGATTCTGAGGGCCTTCTTGACACACCGAGCCTTGTAGGTGTCCTGGATGGAGGGAAGCTCACATCCGCTGATCCTTTCAGCTGTCCGCACTACCCTTTGCAACGCTTTGTGGCTTTGGGAAGTGCAGTTCCCATACTAGGCAGTGATGCATCCCGTCAAGATGCTCTTCGTTGTGCCTCTGAAGAAGGCCCCCAGGATCTTGGGCCCCAAGCCGAACCTTTTCAGCCGCCTAAGGTGAAATAGGCAACGTTGTGTGTTTTTCACGACCTGGTTGGTGTGCTCGTCCCAGGTGAGGTCGTTGCTGATGTGGACCCCCAGGAAGTTGATGCTGTTTACTCTCTCCACAGCAGACCCATTGATGGTGATGGGTTTATGTACTTGTCTCTTCCTCCTGAAGTCCACCACCAGTTCCTTGGTCTTGTCGGCGTTGAGAGCGAGGTTGTTGTCTTGGCTGTACTGAGCCAGGTGGTCGACTTCATTCCTATATGCCTCCTTGTCGCCGTCGGTGATCAGGCCGATCACTGTCATGTCATCGGCAATTTATCACCGTGTTGGAGCTGTGTGTGGCCACGCAGTCATGGGTGTACAGGGAGTAGAGGAGGGGGCATAGAACACAGCCCTGGGGGGCTCCTGTGCGGATGGTCAGGGGGGCGGAGATCTTAGAACCCATCTTCACCACCTGTTTTCGATCCGACAGGAAGCTAAGGATCCAGTCGCATAGGCCAGGGTGGATGCCTAGGTCCCTGAGCTTGCTGTCAAGTCTGGAGGGGACTATGGTGTTGAATGCTGAACTATAGTCCACGAACAGCATCCTCACATAGGAGTTCCTCTTGTCAAGGTGGGTGAGGGCTGAGTGGAGTGCTGTGGTAATGGCGTCATCTGTTATTCCTGTAGGCAAATTGGTGAGGGTCCAGGGTGGGTGGCAGCATTCTGCAGATCAGCACCTTGATAAGCTTCTCAAAGCATTTGCTCGCTATGGGGCTGAGAGCAACAGTGAGAGCCAGTCGTTTGGGCATGTTACCTTGCTCTTTTTCGGTACTGGGATGATGACTGATGACTTGAAGCAGGTGGGCACTATGCCCATGGAGAGGGAGAGGTTGAAAATGTTTGAATACACCAGCCAGCTGGTCCGCACATGCTTTGAACACCCGGCCTGGTATTCCATCTGGCCCGGCCGCTTTTCGGATGTTAATGCGTTTGAATACCACACCCACATCTTCCTCTGCGATGACCAGAGCGCTGGCCGTGTCGTTTGTGGTGTAGGCTCTCTCTAGGAGGTTGGTGCTGCTCAGTTCAAAGCGGGCGTAGAAACTGTTCAGCTCATCTGGCAGAGTCAGCTGAGCAGCTAAGGGTCTCTTTGAAGTCAGAGATTGTGTGTAGTCCCTTTCACATACTGCGTGGGCCATTGCTGCTTAGCTGTGACTCTATTTTCTTGCCTTAATTACCTGCCCTTGCTAGGTAGTTTTCTCCAATAACGCCCAAAAACAAACAAATCCACAAGTTTCAAATCTGCGACTGCAACTCCACTGCTCTTGTCCACAGACTAAGATGCTGAACGGTGCCCGGTTACAATTCTTTAATGTTAAATGTACTGGTCATGAGAACGATGGTGAATTTTGGATGGAACTGTGGACTTTGTATTGCTTTGAAACACCGGTTGCAATGGAATAAGCTGGAAAAGGTTTAGTCTTGTTCGAAGTTCATTCATACAACCGGGGATCTGAGCCCTTCATTTTGATTCAGAAGTGAAGGCTTAGGCTGCATTCCAATCAGTTTAAATCATCCCCTCCTACACTTATCCTCGCGACTTTTTGATAAGTTGCTCTGCAATCAGAATTCATAATCATCTCATACTGCCTAAGGGTGCCCGGATTTGAGTACACTTTCCCCCAACATCCAATTTGTTAAATTAGTGTCAACACTGTGTACCATACCCGAGCCTGGATCAGCAATCCGTGCCCAAGTCCACTTGAAAGGTAGTCTGGAGTTCGCATCAGGTGGGAAAACGTACAAGACCAAAACACAAAAGTGGACTGCCAATCTGCATATGTGCGCAGCAGGCACCAATCCTCTGAACTGCATGGCCATAGATGATAAAGTAGGAATGCAGGCGAGAGGGTCGTTCATGACAACGTCTCCAACATACCAATAATAGTAGCCAGGTAGTAGATAGGCATAGTGCGAAGGTCGACTCCATTGTATGGGCTTGGGATCTTGCGTTGTTGCGCCTTTCCGCACTGGAGCACAACATAAACATATTAAAAGTGTACTTTTCTTCTTCTTCTTTGTGTTTATTGGCGGTTCGCAAACCAACCAGGTGCGTACCACCACCTACTGTATTGGAGTGTGTAGATGCCCAAGTGTACCTGGAGGCGGGACATTACTAATGTGAACCCTGAGCTGGGAGGGTGGGCAATCGTACTCGGGCATCGTACAAATCAATCTTCCGAACACACCCCAAAACGCAGCCACCATCTTCTCTCAAAATTGTAACTGCACACCTCAGTCTCTATGTCTGTGAGCATGCACAGAGATGGGTGGACCCAGAATCAAAACTTGTGGATTTCTTTATTTGTTGCCACTATTGGAGAAAACTACCAAGGCATGGCAGTTTGTATGCGCTGACTTGTGTTGGACCAAACAAAGAAACAGCTCTGTGAGCTGCTAAACACTCACACTGCTGCTGAACGCGTGCGTGTACACCGCAAGAGGAGGGTGAGTTGAACATAAATCGTCGCTGATTTACCATCAACATAGACAATATTAACAATTCACCTGGGCTCTTAGCAAACTAGCCAAATCCTTTTAATAATTACAAGTATAAAATACATATATCACAAAGGGATTACACGTAGGGCACCCAAATGGGCAGCAGCGGCACTGCGTTTGTGGACGGGGGGTAAGACTCCCTGTGTCAATTTTATAAAGTTCCGTCCTGGCTTCAGACTCATATTAAAGGGAGACGCCGAGATATCTGTAAATTGTAAATATCTTTTTTTTTTTTGCCTTTCAGTTACGCTGCTGTAATCGTCGGAGTGGTCCGCCTGCTCTCTGTCACCATAGCAGCCAGTTTGATGGACAGGGCCGGTCGTAAAGTCCTCCTGTACACCTCCAGCATGCTGATGATTTTGTCCAGTCTGACACTAACCATGTACTCCCACGTCAACGGGTGTACCACACCCCCGACTCCACTTAACCTCACCCACTACACCCAACCCATATACGACTCACTAGGCACGCCCCCAGAGCACAGCCTGGTGCCTCTCTTCCTCATCATCGTGTTCATCTTCGGTGAGTTCAATACACAAGCTTTAGTGAGTTTGGGCCATCTAGAGGAATAAAGAATTGGGAACCGCACTAGGCTGATGTTGACCCTAAACTTATTCCCAGGCGTATATTAGAGAGAGGGTGAGACTTCGAGGGAGCGATATCTGTTTCAGTTGGTCTACATGGGTATAGCAGTGAGAGGCGAGAGAGGGAGGGACTTCCCATAGAGGGATATCAGTTTCCTTTACATGTTTCAGATATTGCTTTGTCAAATGATTTGTCTAAAAACTCCATATTTATTCTTTGTAATTGTGTTTAGGTAGTGTGGCACCCCGGCTCCCTGAGTGGCCCGCCTTCACCCCAGTGAATACAAACTATTGTTCCAATTTAGCCGTATCGGCACTTTTATTCAATGATTTATTCAGTGATCGCGGCCACGCTGGTCCGCTCCGGGGAAGGGGGTGAAAAGAAGAGAAACTTACTCAGTCCGCAAGTCGTCTCTCTCGACGTTCTCCATTCGGGAAAAAACTATATTTCCTTAGGCGCCTTTTACGTTGGCTGACATGCTCCCGAGCAATCTCCCGAGCCCCGCGTCTGCTTCTCCTCTTGCTCTTCTCTCGCAGGTGTTTCTTATAGAGTTGAGTGCCCCACTCAGCGCTAATGGGTTCAGGTGTACGATCTTGGGGAGAGCGGCGGTAAACCCCTTCTACCACCGCTCCCCTGAGCCGCCTGGGGCGCTGCGCTGCAGCCGGGTTGCCACAGTAGGCTTGAAAAATAATACAAATCATGACTCTCAGCTTGTTTACACTGTGCTGGTTGTCTCCTATAGGCTACGCCATGGGCTGGGGGCCAATCACTTGGCTTCTGATGGCGGAGGTCCTGCCGCTCGTGGCCAGGGGCGTTGCTTCGGGCCTGTGTGTGGCGGTCAGCTGGCTGACTGCCTTTGCGGTAACCCATGCCTTCATGTTCCTGGCGGAGACGTACAGCCTGTACGTGCCATACCTATGCTTCACTGTGGTGGGTGTGTTCTGCCTGCTCTTCACGGCTGTGTGTGTTCCCGAGACACGTGGACGCTCGCTGGAGGAGATTGAGAACTTTTTCAGAACGGGGCGCACTTTCACTATTAGCAGCTAGGGGCCACGGTTCGTGGTTGACGTTTTCAGGCCTGTGTGTTTGAGAGCACAATCACATGCATTGATTGGGGGTTGGAAATGTTACAAATGTATGTTGTATTTCCCCCAAACTTGTACCATACCTAATGAACAGTCAAATTGCAGATAATATTTTCTGAATCTTCTGGAATTCTTATCCTCGACAAAAATGTGTCACGGAACCTTGCTAAAATACGTTCACCTGTTTTCCAATTTGCCTTTGACTTGGAAAAATGTTCTGTTGAATAATACAAATAAAATATTATGATGGTCTGCAGTATTTCCAAAAGTACTTTGCCAATGATGATGGTCTGCAGTACTTTAATGAGTACTTTGGCGATGATCATGGCCTGCAGTACTTCCATGAGTACTTCAGCAATCCAGAGAGAATGATAGTGAACGTGTGGTGGTGTTATTGTGTCCTTATTGAGTAATCAGTTGAGTAATCTGACCCTTGACACCATTGACATCCGGAACTACAAACGGTATCTCTTCTTTCATTCCTTTGTAAAACTCTGGAATTTTCCATCTCTAAGCAACTGTCCTCCTACCTCTCACAAAACAACCTGCTTGACCCCCATCAGTCAGGCTTCAAGACTGCACACTCCACTGAGACGGCCCTCCTCGCGGTGACAGTCGCTCCGTGCCGCCAGAGCCTCGTCCCGGTCATCGTTTCTCATTCTCCTCGACCTGTCCGCGGCGTTCGACACCGTGAACCACCAGATCCTCCTCGCCACTCTCACTGAACTTGGCATTGCTGACTCTGCGCTATCCTGGTTCACATCCTACCTGACAAATCGCACCTATCATGTCACATGGAATGGCTTCTTGTCCAAACCCTGCACTCTTGACACCGGTGTCCCTCAAGGCTCAGTACTGGGACCCCTTCTGTTCTCCCTTTATACTAGATCCTTGGGCTCTGTAATCACATCACACGGTTTCTCCTATCACTGCTACGCTGATGACACTCAACTAATCCCCTTTCCCCTCCTCTGACAGCAACCTGATTGAAACACGCATCTCAGAATGTCTGTCAGACATCAGCACTTGGATGTGTGGTGGAAATTCTTTGAAGTGTATTGACAACATGACTCAGAATAAACTTAGAGTTTATTGTAATAAATGCTAAGAAATAGTATAAGATAAAGGGGCTCTCTGTGCAGAGAGGCCACACAACGCGTCAAGCATACAAAGGTTGAAGCGCTGTAGTGAGACCCGAATAGTGGGCACACTTCAGGTTGAAAGCAGGGAAACGTCCTTGAGGGCACAGCTGCAGTTAGGCCACTACTCCTTTCTCCCATCTCACAAATGGGAACTTAAGTCTTCTCAATACAATACAACAATACAACAATATCCAAATCTCAGAGGAAGCTGTAGCAACAAACTCCTCCTTTTTGTTACTAGTCAACAACAATTACTGAAACCAGGGCACATAATGTAATAGCAGGTTTAAAGCAAATGCCTTAAAGATGGCCAAACAGTTACAGGAAGGATGACTCAACTGAAAGGGTGTAGGCCTACGCAGGGAGTTTAAATATGTAAAGGCTGCTGAAAGTGCGTAGGCCGAGAACTTGTTTAGCAGAAATAAGCATACTGGCTTTAAGGGCGTATAGTCATAACTCAACAATTGGAAGAGTGGGTAACATGGCGATCAAGGAAAACCTTTTGGTTGGGAGACTGAATCTATAAGCAGACTATTGGAATCAAACATTGTGGGAGTGTGTCTGTATCCTGGCCTCACCTAGCCCGAGTCAGATTGGGCTGGGTGGGGCTGCACACCTGTTGCACATTGAACAATCAATATGCACAGGTTAAACCAGCCATCACCACACACACTCGAAGAGAGAACTCCTGCATGGCAACATGGCGCACCAGCACCATTATCTACAAACGTATACAATAAACCGGCTTTCAACATCCTTTGTCTGGAGGAGCCCAATAAAAGCCACCTAGGTGGAGTGTGGCAGCAACCTAGGTGCCGTGTAGCACTAACCTTGCTACAAATGTATAACTAACTGGCCCTAGATTCTCACAAGTAATTTTTTGCAAGTCCAGGTCAAGTCTCAAGTCTTTGGTCACAAGTCCAAGTCTACCCACCAAACATTTTGACGATGGTTGCGATCCAGGTCATGTGGACGTCGTTTCATAACGTGACCCATTTTCGACCAACTCCAATTTGGCCGTATGTTAACTAAATCTAACTAGATTATATGAACATTATATATATATATTATACCAATATTGTAAAATCAATGCCAAACAGTTTCAAAAACTGGTCGCAGGGCAGCTGTCTGGGCGACCCATATTCGCAACAGCAGTTTGACCGTATGTTGAATCAATATAACTCGGTTATATGGACAATATATATATATTTCAGTTTTACAGTCAAATAAACGCACCACCAAACATTTAGTCAGGTCAAGGTAGACGTTAATTGGGCGTCGTGTTATAACTTTACCTATTCCGACTCACAATTGGCAAAACACAACATCACAATTTTGACAAAAGTTGTGGAAGTCAGATGTCACTTCCAGATTCAATTTTTTTCTTTATAGTCTCTCACCTCCCCACTAAGAAACTCTTAAAAATAATAATTGAGTATTGTCCCATCAAATATTTTGACGTCCTGTCAGCGTCGATGCAACGTCGGTAATCGACGTCGCCAGAGGGTCGTATTTTGGGGCAGTTAAGGTGCGTTCACACCAAAGCGACGCAAACCATTCTCACGCGAGAAATATACTCTATAATATACATAATCTTCAGTTATAATGAGACACAAATATATTGGATTGTAATGCAGTGTTAACCCTAAACCGGTGTAAAAAGTTGTACATTGATCAATTATTTAAAAAAGGGTAGGCCTGATTGTCAGATAAGGCAAAGATTTATTAAAAGCAAGATAAGAACACCAACGACATTCAATTTGAAACATTCAAACACATGTGAGACACCAACCGCCCTTGGCTGGGGCTTCAGATGAAGCGCCTCACGGACTAGATGCTCCATGTGGACGATCTCTTCATTACGCCTGAAAAGGAATACAACAACACATAAGGCACAGTAACGATTGTTCAACATTGTTCTCGCTTAACAAATCCCGTGACGTTATCCAGACAGCTGTCCGGCGACCAGTTTTTAAATGTTTGTTGGACGTTTGTTTTACAATATATGTATAATATGTACATAATGTTCACAAGATCTACTAATTCTTATTCAACAAATTGGAGTTGGTCAAAAATGGGTCAAGGGGTAGTTATGCTAATTTTCCTTCTACTCTCCATTTCTCTTCTTCTTTCCATTGTTATGAACTGTATAACAATGTTAAATATTGGAATTGTTAATGTTATAAACAGCTTATATTTAGTTATATACTCATATTAAGCATTATCATTAAATGTGTTGCTAAATAAGACTAAGTTGTTGTCTCAATGCATAGTTAAAAGAGATCACACACACACACACACACACACACACACACACACACACATCTTTACGGAATGTTGAGCCAAGTGATTTACAGGATTGGCATATGGAATGCCGCAGATCAGGTCGGCAAACACACCCACACACACACACACACACACACACACACACACACACACACACACACACACACACACGCACACACATACAAGCACAAACACACACACATTCTCATTTCCACCCAGGTGACATCATGACCAAGACCAACACCCAAAGCTCTCTGTCACATGTCATACACACACCTGCAACTCTTTTTTGAATGCAGTCCATCCTTTCATCCTCTTAGGGTGTGTGTGTCTTGTGATGATGATGATGAAGAAGACAACTATGTGTATGTGTGTTCGTGCATGCGTGTGTGCATGCACATGTGTTTGGTTTTGTTCATTGTTAGGATGGCTCACTTCATTCTCTAATAGATTAAGTGACTTGCTGAGAGTGAAAGACAGCTAAAGATAAACTGGTTTGTGGTATTTGAGGCAGAAAGAGAGAGAGAGCAAGAGAGAGAGAGGGAGAGTGTGTGTGTGAGAGAGAGAGAGAGAGAGAGAGAGAGAGAGAGAGAGAGAGAGAGAGAGAGAGAGGGGGAGGGAGAGAGAGAGAGAGAGAGAGAGAGAGAGAGAGAGAGAGAGAGAGAGAGAGAGAGAGAGAGAGAGAGAGAGAGAGAGAGAGAGAGAGAGAGAGAGAGAGGGAGAGAGAGAGAGAGAGATACTGGCCATTCTGTAGCAGTTACGCATACCCTGAATGGGCGCATGGTCCGGGTGTGTCAAGGGTGTTTCCAGTGTACTTTTAAACTACAGCTGAGGCAGGTCTTGAGGCATCTATTGATCAGACATCCCTGGACGCTACATCAACAACATTTAACACAGAGGCACACACAAAGACAAAGACAATCAGGTCACTTTCTCCAAGGTAAGACAGTTCATCGTTCTTTTTAAATAGACATTCCCTTTTTATAATAATTTAAAAGGAATTACATATATATATATAGTGCATGTCCATTGATGGGATATATATATATATATATATATATATATATATATATATATATATATGTGTGTGTATATATATGGCGTCAATGGAAACACACGCAAAAAGAGTCCACAACTAACAATCTAATTTAGTCTTTTAATGTTTCCAAAGATTCATATACCTAACTCTACCTATTTAGTATGAGCAAAAATAAAGTTAAGTACATTTAGAAAGAATTTTCGCTATGTAGATAAATGCAGTACTAATTTGGTATGTATGTCATTGGCATCATGCACAAAACAAGCCTTATTTACCAGTTGAGTGTACTCTTACTTACTCCTAAAAGCGGAGCTTTGTGGTTGAGTGTACAGAAGCAGATCACACCTAAAGGCCAAGAATGAACTTCCAACCATTAATCAGGAAGTGCGCTGGTCTCTCTCAAGGCTCAGTGATGGCGTTGCTGCTGGCTCCTTATCCATTGGTTACAAATGTGTTACAGTGTAAATCTGTTTTAGCAACAGATTTGGGTATTTTATGAAATGGTTTAATGTAATAGATAAGAGACGTACTTCTGTTTTACATGTCTTTCTTCTGGATCATTAGAGACTACCACTATGATTCCAAGAATGATTCTCCTTGCTGAACATTTCAGTTTATTCCGTATGTTCAGTTCAGCTCACTTTTCAAGTACACAGAGAGAATAGTGGACAGTCACTTACCTTGAACAGTTAATTTGTTAGGGCACATTGTTAAGGATCTACATACAGGTAGATTGTGGACATTGGGCAGGTGCTTTCAACACCTTAACTCCCCACCTTAACATTTCCATCTGGTGACATGGGAGTCGACAACATAAGCATGCAGCTTTGCTACATTCTTCCAGCTAACATACGGGTGTATACTTAGCTTCACACGGTCAATGTGTGTGTGTGTGTGTGTGTGTGTGTGTGTGTGTGTGTGTGTGTGTGTGTGTGTGTGTGTGTGTGTGTGTATGTGCGTGTGTGTGTGTGTGCGTGTGTGTGGCCGGCAGGCCCGATTCTTGTTATATGCGGACTGCCCCAAATCTGCTTTTAAAGCACTTTTTAAAAATGGTCTCTCTCTGAATCGGTCTCCGGTGTGTTGAGTGAAACCAACTTTATGCACACAAAAAATAATCGATCTGCTAGCCGTGGCGGCTGGCCAATGGAGAGCGCTAGGGCGTAGCCCTCTATGGTGGAAAGTGTTTTTAGATTTTTCTTTTTTAAATATGTATTTATTTTTGCCCTGCCAACGCCCACTTTTTGTTATCATAGCGTAATATTCAAGCTGCCTGCTACGGTGTAGCCTGGGAACCAGACGAATATAGCGAGCATTTGCTCTGCAGATCAGGTCTGGCACCATACAAAAGGTTTTCTGCCCAGTACGAAATAGACAGACCAATCACAACCATTTATATAATACAAGGCGGGATAAATACGATAAATACGGTGCACACGGGCGCCGTTGAGGGCAGGTGTGTCAGCCCAATTAGTGTTATATCTAGATTATGCACTAGGTATTTTCCACAACAACAAAGATGGCTGCCGCTGATGTAGAACGGTCTGTTGATTCCGCTATCGAGACGGTATATAATGAGCTGGGCGTTATATTTTCACTCAAAGAAGAACAAATGACTGCACTTAAAGCTTTTGTTGACAATACAAATTTATTGTCTTCGTCGCTCCGTGCTGCGTCACCCGTTTCATTGCTATGATTGGTTGTAGGCCTATCCAATTGCGTCCACAGGCATTTTGGTCTGCGCCCGTTGGTGACACCCCTTGGAAATGGGAGAGGTTCCAGACGAATTGCAAACTCGTCTGACGATGCCAGGCTAGCTTCGGTGGTGCAGTCGCTCAAAACATAGGAAGCTGGAATACCAATTAATGAGTGGGAATCATCATCTTGAATGATTCCCGTAATAAGTAAACCGCAAACAGTTTAAAGGAAAATTCATTTAAAATGTATTCATCTCAATCATTTTTGCTTATTTGGGAGATGTTATATGCAGATTTGGTTAATCCTGAATATTTTCTGGAGTTTCCTGATGTAGGGGAGCCTCAGAATGTCCTATTTATGATCAGTTTCTGTAGGTTTGAATTGCTGGGGTCAACTTGAGATGTTTGATCTGACTTTAATGTAAAGAAGATGTTAAGAGTTTTTCAAGAATCTAGCTTATTTTCCTCTTGAATTTTCCCAAAATAGGGGCAACCATAAATAATTTTGCATAGGACCCCCAAAAGCTAGAAATATAGCTAGAACGAAGTGTGTGCGTGCACACACATGTGTGCGTGTGTGTGTGTCACACAACAGTTTTCCAAGAGATAGTGCATTGTTTTAATATGATGACCCTGCTGAATTAGATGACAAATATATATTGATAAGATAAAATACATCATAAGAAGTTCAACAGTAACATATACCATAAATAACATTCCCAGTGGCAATCTTTTAGCAGATTAGCTGCACATCAACAGTTAAAGCTATATATACAATTCAGGTCGAAAATGTATTTATATGGTAGTCATGTGGTTGTATCTTTAACATGGCATGATATGTATATTGTATACTGTATATTTATGTGAATGTGTAGGTGTGAGAGACACTTGGTTTGGCTTGGTTCTCTGTCACTACGTCGATTTTTATGGAATCAGATTATAGCCATCATCACATCTGACTCTGAGTTTAATTGTTGTAATGTGCATTTGTATGTGTTAACGGGCAAATTATTCAGTGATAGTACAGAGGCACAAAGATTAAAAGAAATGGGTAGACTTTTACAATAAGGGTACACTAATTAACCATTATTTAACATAAGTTAATGCAGTAATAAGCAATAACTAATGGTGGTGTTCATGTTAACTAAGGTATTATCTTTTACATTATTTGACGCCCTAAGAACCCTATTAGTAAATGATAACTAGACCATTAGTGAACTGTTAATTAACTGTTAGTTAATGCTTATTATTGCATTAACTAACCATTAATGAATGGTTAATTATTGTACCCTTATTGTAAGGTGTTACAAAGAAATGTACTTGAAACCCTTGAACTTCTTCTGTCTTCTTAGGTAAGATAAAGAAAAGACTGAGTGCATATTTCCATATTGTGTAACATCAGTTTCACAGTTTTCTGTATTCAACAGCACATGCAAATATGTAAAACCCATTCTATAGGGAGTCATCGTGGGTCACCTGGTCACCCAAAGCCACATGGAGGCCTACTCTCAAATGTCACCACCTTAATGTATTACAATAACAGCGCAAATACTTGTGGAAATAACACGTGTAAATAATAATAAAGGGATCCATTCCCAATTGCAGCAAACTTAACAGCCCTATGTTGAACACGACCAGTATCTGAATATTTGTTAATTATCCATCTCTCACCTTTCCCAGGTTCCAGACAAAGAAAGATGGACGGGCAATCAGCAACGCTTCCGCCCTATATTCTACCAAGTAATATTGAGCCTCAATAAACACACACACACACACACACACACACACACACACACACACACACATTTTATAATACATACTCACAAGGACAGCCGTTTCATTACAAACTTTTTTATATTTGCAATTTGTCTCTCTCACCCCTGTCATTCCCTTCCTCCCCCCCCCCCCCCCTCTCTCTCTCTCTCTCTCTACGCTCCAGTGGAGGGCCAGAAGGAGGCTGGAGTATCAGTCTACCATGTGCACACCCCCTTCAACCCGAACATGTCCACGAACGAGGGCATCGCCAACAAGTCGGCCTCTCAAGGTATGCAGCCACCTCCCTGTGCCAGCATCCAATGGTCTGTCTTAACTTGGAGAATTACACTGGGGCCCCCTCACTCTCTGCTCCCTCCCTCCCTACGTTTCTACACCATTGAGAAGTGTTGCATTTCACGAATAATTGGCAGGCAAAATGCATTCCTGGAACGAAGATGGCCTGATTAGTCAGAAATGAACCGGGAGCAGTCTTAAATACAAAGTGTCTCATTCAGAGGCAGGAGCAGTCTACTCAAAACAGATATTCTCACCGAACATTTCACTTACTAATAGCGGACAAATATTTATGTAATTAATAACAAATTACACTTGAATAATAGCTCTTAGATCTTACCTACTTTAAACTACTACAAATATACAAATTGAACCTACACCAATTTCACTTTGTCCAGTTGATTCACCAACCCCACCCCCATGACATTCTCTCTCTCTAGGAATGTTTTCTCCTTCTCCTGTCTCCTACAGCTACACCTCAAAAGACCCCAACACAATCCTTGCCCTGGCCCTCTCTCTATCCTGATATGAACTTTTCCTCTCTTATATCAGCTCCTTCATTTTGTTTTTGTGTTTCTTGACTCCTCTTAACCGGACAGTGTGTCCACATTCAGTAGATTTTGGGCTGACAGCACTATGCACTCAATACCCCTCTATCTATGCACTCAATACCCCTCTATACCAATCAAAAAGTGGTAGAGACACCACCCATCGCCCTTCAGAGTATATCTTACTTTTCTAATGTGATTTTATTTCCAAATAAAACAACACAAAAAAGCAAAGCATCATGCTTTAGATTAGTTTATGTTATAAGATGTGTTTGTATTGTGGATATATGGTAGTTATTATTACCATTTGTATTTTTAAATTTGCATTCTTACATTCTCTTGTTAGATTTTTCGTTTTATGAGGCTGTGATTCATGAAGTGTGGCCGTATCTTATCTTATATTGCTAGCTGTGTTCAAACCAGGAGCCTATTAAAATAAGCTGGATTTAAAGGTTAACCTGTTATGCTAAATCTGAATTCAGGGATTGGCACAATTTTCTGTTTCTGCTCAATTTGGACTAATCTCAGTTGAGTTACCAAGGCGACTCAGTATACTACAGCTTCATCCTTCTTTAAAAAAAAATGTATAGATGAATATAGCCTACTTTTATAACCTAAGGCCTACGCGTTTTGGTATTTTTTATCACAAATGTTTTTAAACAAAGGATGTTTCGCGAACGCTCGATGGCTTCAACTAGTCTCGCAGTGCCAGGCTTTCCATGGTGACGTAGTGCAAATTGACACTAAACTTCAACCAATAAAATAACTGAATTCCCTGACCGATTACATTTTCAGGGTGTGATAGATGATGGCTTTCGAAGCCTGTCACGCATTTTTCAAGGTTAACCTATCCTATATAAAGTCAACTCGTTTCTCGAGATTGACCTGAAATCAAAAATCCCGACAGTCCCGGGAAGCGCTCGCTTGAGTCCGTTTTTACATATCCTAACCTGCTACTTGAAACAAGCACAAGAAAACTTCACTTACTAACTTAATCTAAACCTCTACCGCCATCTAGTGTACACCAGCGGTGGTGGAGCATATGGAGGGCCCAGCCCAGACTCTGGCAAGCAAAGGTTTGTGAGCCCCGACAGCGACCTGAGTCGCACAGCAGGCATGACCACCTGCACCAGCTGCCAGCAGCAGGTCATGACCAATGTCACCTACAAGGCAGGCACCTACGCCTGGCTCATGTGCCTGCTCTTCATCTGCTGCGGGTAAGACACACAGAGAGAGGGGGATAAAAGGTCTAGCTCTAGAGTGTTCTAGCTCCCTCTCGTTAGTCAAGTTAGCTTTTTGGTCTGCACGTGCACGTTGGATTACGAAAACGAGTCTAGCCGCAATTCTGAGTCTATGTAGCAAATCTTTTTGACATTGATTTGCTACCTTCCCTCTCATTGGGGTCTCAAACCTCCAGGTTGCTCTTTAGGAGGACCCCTTGACCTTTGGGCCAGGGGGTCCCATGGCAGCTCTCGTTAATTGTGATGCAGAATCTATATCTAAATCTATAGATAAAAGAGAAGAGATGTTGAAACCACTGCACTGCTACTATTACTGATGGAAAAATCATACGTTGACGTATATTTGTATTATGTGTTCTTTTCCTTAAGCCTTGTGCTGTGCTGCTGTCTGATTCCATTCTTCATGAAAGACTTTAAGGATGCGTACCACACTTGCCCACGCTGCAACAGAGTCCTCCACGTAGACAAGAAGAAGTGTTGCTCTTAGGCCAGAGGGGAAGTGAGGACCCCATGTCAATGACGGTGGAAACTCCACTTTAGGAATCCAATTAGATCTTTCGTCAGGGTAATGCACTGCATGCACTGGAATGGTCTGGAATAGATCCTATGAAATAACTCACTCATTATTTAGACGCATACTAGCATTTTTCTATGTGTGGGCTATCAACATTAATACACTATCACATACATTGTACACCATTGCACATTATTCATCTTCAAGCACCATGTGCACTTTCTAGGGGGCCCTTTAAAAAATGTTGTTTCTTCTTTCACGTACTCGCACCCCAGCACCCACCCACCCATCGGCATCCCCCATCAGTAGAGTATGTATAATAAATAAATAAATGAAGAATGTATAATAGAGGCTTAAAGACTTAGACTTAAAGACTTGTCTAACTAATGTCCCCTGTTTTATGTTTCACATTTACATATTGTATCTTCTTGATGAGTGGAGGAAATGTAAAGGTGACATTTACATGCTTAATATATTGATTAAACAGATGTATTTTTGTTAGAACATTGCATGTTGAAGAACAATGAATCCCAATACACATTGTAAAATAAAGGAATATTTAATTACTCTCTTACGTTGCTATTTTACATTGTTATGAAGTTATGGGTGAGACTAAATGGATTGAATATATTAGTTAAAAATGAAGCCCATAAGGAGTAACCTCCTTACTTTGGCCACATGTAAGTGCCCACTGTAACGGCTGCATTGTCTCCTATTCCATCAATTGTTTGATCTAACAGGATTTATTGGACAGTCCCTTTGAGAATGTTATCAGGGCCCACTAACTTTAATCAAGAGAAATTGTTAAACTTGTTTGAAGTTATGTGTATTATATGTGTTTTTTAATATTGAACAAGTCTTTTTCAGCAATTAAATGTTAGGTATCGATATTACATACAATTAGAAATCATGAAAAAATATGAAAATTATTTACAAAAACCTCATCCCTGGTTTATGGCCTTGCAATTTCCTCTATTGACAGGCTGGGTTATAACTTCCGTTTGGTTAGTTTTATCAACTACAGTGATATTTTATTCATTTGAGTATTTTTGGTCATTACTTTGTTCTTTCTCTAATAAACATATAGAAGCTTATCTGGGTGATTGACTGACTTGTGTAGATGTATAGATACCTGGGATGGGGATGTGTTTTAGCAACATGGACCCTTTGCTATATATATTATTTTTTGCGTATTTCACCACCAGGTGAGTAGCCACTGCAAGTCGTTTCAAAATGTGCCCTGCTCTGTGCTTCATCGACATAAGTGGGAGTGTTGACCTAAATGTATGAGGCTACCAGTTGCTTAAGTCCACTGGCTAGGCTTGTAGACTGATTTAAAAAGTCAATAATTATATGGGCTATTAGAAATATTGCAAAAATATGGCCGTTCTCTGGGCTACTTTGCATAGCTGTAATATTATTAGCAAGCTTCATCTGGACCTGGGCAAAGGTGTTCAGACTGACAATTCCCAATTTACATACTAGAAAGAAATATTAAAATATAATTCACTCACGTCATTGAACTATAATTCACACATCTATAAATTGGCTGTAGGTCCATATTTATATTGGGGCTTGAGATTGAAGTGTACACGAAGACTAGCAGTCAGCTTGTTTTTATAGAAAATTTTATTCAACATACATTTCCAGCAAAAAGGCAATATACAGGAATAGTCTGCTGCTACACTGAAGATATTTTTTTTTTTACCGGAAAAGATCAAATTAAGTTGAAAATATGCAGGTCAACTTTGTACTGCATTTAAAACCAATGCAACTTGTTTAGAAGAAAAAAAAACGAAAACAAAATAATCTTTCATTGGAAATTTCCAGGAACTCAAAAATTAAATCCCACACACAAGAAATATGAACACCCGGCTCCATTTGTACCCAACAACGAAAGCGTTTGTGCCTCTTTACATTTTACACGTCCATATTTTTAAATATACAATTCTTAAATGTCGTCTTTACAGAGCCAACTACGCACTATAAGGGGCATTCCTTCGGTGCTGTGAAAATAAAAACCAACCAAAAAAAAGGGGAAAAATAATCAAAATAGGGCTTTAAGTTTTTTTCTTACAATGCTGGTTTTGTCTCTAAACGATCCTCAAACCAGTGGGTTCTAAGTGTCTGCAGCTCCCTACAAAGCACAGCGCAGTTGCCGCCTTCAACCACTGGGCGGTGACAGTACTCACTTGCACTTAACAAGGAAAGGGGGGGGGGGGGGGGGGGGGGGGGGAAGCAAGGAGGAATGGGTGGTGTTTTTATGAACGCATATGTGACTGGCTTATGCCATAGGTGGAGAAAGGTGGGAGGGAAGGGACAAAATATGAGTTTCCTTTGAAGGTGCAATGAAACGGCCACCCAAAAGTTCACATTTACCAGTCCTGAGAAATGTAGACCTTTGACGTTAAGTGCTAACGTGCAAGCTGAATTACAGACAATTTCTTCAATAATGTTCCTTTTATTTTATTTATTTTTCAAATGCTGTGGAATTTGACATGAGATTTTCCAAATAACAACCAAAAGTAGATGTTTCTACTTCATCCAACTAATATTGGGAATAAACTGAAACATTAAGATTTGTTTTTAATGCGTGTTGATTTACTCTTTGTGGTTGACAATTGCAAGGATTGGTGTGAGTAGTGGTGGGGAGACAGAAATCAAGTGGGTGGGTGAACAAAAGTGAGGAGCCCCAGCTTTAACAAAAGGGGGAAACTACCACCCCGCTAGGTCTCAGCAGCTGTTCCAAGCAGCAATCGTTTCCTCCACAACATCGCCCTCCCACCTAAAGAGAACCTTAAGGAGAACGTTGGAGAGGGGGACTGAAGAAGGGCATATGATTCAGGGGACTAGATAAGACAAAAATAATAAAAGCTCAACAAATTTAAAGTCTAGAAGTTCAGCTATTTAGATATTTAAATGCAGCGTCCTGGGACCTCTCCCTCACCCATGTGATTTTTTTTGTTTCATTTTGTATTTTTCATGTGTTTTAAAATCTGCCAATTCTAGATACAAGAAAAACAAAAAAGGGAGGGAGCTATGAAAGTGAAGCAGAGCAGCCATTCAGAAAGAAAAAAGGCGAGTCAAAACAAAGGAGGGGAATCCCTTACAGTGGAATCCATATCTGTGGACAACGTGTGGGTGTGGTGGTGCGAGGGGGAGGGGCAACAGATGGTGGATCCACACGCATAACACTCAAGTGTGTGTGTGTGTGTGTGTGTGTGTGTGTGTGTGTGTGTGTGTGTGTGTGTGTGTGTGTGTGTGTGTGTGTGTGTGTGTGTGTGTGTGTGTGTGTGTGTGTGTGTGTGTGTGTGTGTGTGTGTGTGTGTGTGTGTGTGTGTGTGTGTGTGTGTGTGTGTAATAGTGGCGCGAATTCATGAAGAGGAAGGTGGGGGTTGCTTTAGTTGTGGATCTTGATCGCTTTCTCCAAATAGGTGTAGCGGCCTCTCTTTGGCGCTTTGTTGAAGTGGTCCAGGCCGAGCCAGGGCCTCGGGTGGGACATGTTGCCTGAAACAATGTTCTCACATTAGAATCACATCATCATCATCATTCCCATCTTTAACATTGGTATAGTGTCCCGTGTAATTCAATGGTGACATAAGCCCTGTGTGTGTACCTGGTTGTGGCTCAAAATCCTTCAGGTTGACCTCGTACTCGTCCTCTGTGATGTACTGATGCCGGCCCATCATAACAATAGCAAACTTGAACTGCACATAAACACACAGACCCAATACATACATAAATAATAAACAGCAATTCCAACACCCTGCATAACCTTTTTGTTGGGATATAATGTTCTGTGGTCTGCTACAAACCTTTTCAAACTCCTTCTCTTGGATGTCCAGCATGGACTGGATCCTCCTCATCACCTCTCTAAAGGACTCTCCCTGAAGGACGGAAAGAGACCAGTTATCTAAAAGAAGACTTCAGTTGTGGACACATTTAATCAGTAAGAAAATAAATGGGCACCTGTCTGATCTTTAGCAGGAATGGGATCCCGAAGGTGCCAAAGACCTCCTTGTGGAAGTGAGCGACGGGGATCAGCATCTCACTGTCCTTATCCAGGTCCACTTGGTCCATGGGAATCTCCTGGTCAACGGGAACATACATAGACATTGGAAACTGTAATGCGGGTATGCATCACAAGATGTACAGAGAGGAGACCGCCAGGTTTTGGATAGAAGATATTGTAAAAACAACTCGCTGAATGTTTTGTTGAGAAAATATCCCACACATTGAACGTACCTCTATTCTGAAGGTGCGGCTGGCGGCAGGGGATAAACATTCTAGCAACTCGTCTTCCTGGTGGACGCCGATGATTTTATAGCTTACTATCTCCAGCAGCCTGCAGACAAACACCATGTTTACCATCAGCCCATAAAGATAGGACATTTTGGCTTTACTGGGTCTTCACAGACAGGATTGTCATAGGACGAAAATATATATTTTTAATACATTTTAAAACATATGGAACAGACCGGGAGCTGGAGAGATATGGACACTAATGAGATTAAAAAATAATGAACAACCTGTTTACCTGAGCTTCTCAGAGCCTTTGTCAGAAAGCTCGACTGCTTTTTTACATTCGTCCAGCAGGTCTCTCACACAGCCATGTTTGTCAGGGTACAGAGTGATTTCCTGCAACAGCAGCAACAATTACCTTTTCTACTTGCCATCCATTTGTATCTACTCTTGTGCAACAATCGTGTTATGCTAATTGTGCCACCATACCTCCTCTCTGAACTGGCTGTTGAGCCATATGGACTTGAAACTCCTCCTGTTCTCAAAGTCTGTAATTTTCATCTTTAACTGGAGAGATAGAAAGTTAATTGTGTAAAAGATGCAGAGATACAGCATAGGATGTTAGAATATGGAAGCTACCCCATGAAGCTACATGGGGGGGGGGGGGGCAACAACAAATATGAGCAAACATCGCTGAAGAAAATAAAGGTTGCATACATTCGGCCAGCTAGATGAGAGAGAGAAGACTAAATAAGGGAAACTACAGCTTGTGTTCTGGCACCCCCTACCTGCTGATAGTAGAGTTTCTTGGGCTGCCGGGGCTTGAAGAACTGGAGCAGGTCGCGCAGTGTGCCCTCGTAGTTGTGCCTGAGAGGGTTCCCGGGGCCGTCCCTGTACCTGCCCACCACACCACCGAGCAGGTTAGGGAGGGAAGAGGTGGGAGTGGGACCAGGGGTCAGGGTGTAAAGCAACAGAAGAGTAGGTGTGGAGAGTTAGGACAGACAAAAAAAGTATACATGAGTAGATGGAGGACACAGAGGGTGAAGATAGAAACAAAAAAAGGGGGCAACGAGTAGAATAAAAGGAGATAAAGGAAAGGAAGTGGGGTCCGTTAGAGAAGAAGAAAAAAAGGGGACAGGTTACACAACTGTTTAATTTAAACATGCACGACGGTGTGGTGGTGGGGAGGGTTTAAAGGGGTCTGGGAATGGGGGTCTGTACATGATTCATCCTGCATGCATGTGTGGGAGACAATGTGTTTGAGACAGGCATCTTACCCCTGTGACTTGAAGAACTGCAGTAGCATGGCGTCTGTGTTCAAGCGCTGGGCTACAGTCTTGGCCACCTGACACAAGAGACGACAGGACACACATTAGAAAACATTTAATTGTCTTCTCGCTTAGCTGTTGGGAAGACAACAGAAGAATCATCTTTGATGATTTAGTGAGAAATAGGGTCGTGACGTATTTCCTTTTCATACCACAGTAACAAAGTAACATCCCACCCCAGTGGTTTGCCAGTATACAACCATTATTATTATTTTTTACCCGTCATTAAAAAAATTGTATCAGTGTGTGTGTATATATATACTACTGATATATATATATATATATATATATATATATATATATCAGTAGTATATTGTCCATGTATTCTTGCTGTATCGTTCTTAAGATGAGACATGTCCCACATCTGTTTTTTTAACGGATATTTTTATTTGTAGAATATATCAGTTTAAGATATCATTTTGGACATACCCCAGGATATTGAAAAATGACCCGCAGGAAAAAGGAAGCGAGAGCCCATATTCCTTTGATACAAAGACGCGGGATGACATGCCCAAAAAGGTGTTATCCCCGAAGGAGACGGCAAAACCTGAGGTCCGAAGGACCGCCATCCAAAACCAGCTTCGCCAGATTAGAGGCGCTTCCCTCGAAGCAAAGGAGAGTAGTCATGATAGCACCAATGTGAAGAATAACTGTGTTCCGTCTGTATAAATTATATAGCCTATTATATATTAAGTAGGCCTATACCAAAAATATAAAGTCTTTCAAAAGAATTTTTCTCTCAAATGTTACTATATATATATATATATATATATATATATATATATATATATATATATATATATATATATATCGAATTGTGTGTGCAAACACATTGTCCAATGCGTAAAAAAGATTCATCTGAAATAAACTGCCTCTCAATGAGCTATTGTGATTAGGACGCAAAACGATCAAAATCAAATTTTACAATATAGCCTATAAAACTAAATAATTTAGTGTGTTCTTGTGTCAGACACACATCAGCATACGTACAGAGTTGAGTTCTCAACTGAGTGATTCATTGATAGTTATTTTATATAATTTATAATTAAAAAAGGTTTATGCCATTGCTGCGATAGGCTATAATATACAACTAAATACAACAAGACATGTTGCAGCATGTGGATTTTTTGAAGAAAATGAGTTGCATAAGCCAACTTGTCGTGTGCGCAATATTCTGTGCGTATGCTAACATGCTAGTTAAGTTTCAAGTCAATGGGCCACTTTGAAGCGACTTGTGATTGATTGAATAATGCGGTTGATTGTTTAATTGTGAGTTATAGCGCCCCCCGTCGCCAAAGTGGTTCTTAACTTTTTGAAGAGACCTCCTTACTTCCGGTTTACTGTAGGAGTAGCTATAACTACCGAAAATGAGGCGGAAGAACTACAATAATAAAAAGAAACATGATAATAGTGTGGCTTGCTTTGCAACCACACTAATAAAACACAGAATGTGTGTGATGGTATCGAGTTGAGTTCTCAACAGCTTGATTAGTTATATCAAAATCACATGACTTGATTGTCACTGATAGGCCTATGTGACTTGATAAATACAGAGCTACATCTTCCAAATGCAAGACGCAGCTTGAGATTAAACGAATGTCTGTCTGCCTGTCTTTATTAGCATGAAATGGGCACGGAAATAGGCAGTGCTAGGTTGTGGGTGTCCGCACGGGGATCGGCCCACGCGTGAGTTTAGCCTAGGACCACGTGCACGTAGTGGCACTTTTGTTTAAGCCCACGCCCGGACAGGTGCACACAGTCATTTTACTGATATGATTATTGAAATCGCTATCGATCAGCATTGACTACAGATATGTCCAGGTAATTTTAAGTTGAAATGTTATGTACTGTAAGAACTCACAGCGTGGAAACGAGATACCATCAGTGTCAATCACCCTTGTGTTAGATCATTCGGCGACCACAGTGACTAAACAGACATTCATTTACATGAAAATCTTGAGATTGCCACTTTAACAATTAACTTTACAACAATTAACATAATTTTGATGATTAACCCCATCAGTTAAACGGTGGCCAAATAGTTTTGTATTCGATCATTATAACATTACTGTAAAACTTCCTGTTGTAGCAGTTGTAGTCTAGTTCAGCGTCATAATTTTGTTCATGCTACTTTGCTTTTAAGATTGCACTTACCTTTAATGATTGAAATTGTCAGTAATGACGTACTCTTATGGTGTTATGTCTTTTAGCCATATAGTTCCACGTAGCAGCTTCTTTTATTACACTCAACTAATATGTTTCTCGAGGGGTAAACACCACACTCGCTACATGATACAACTTTGAGAAACGGCAAGACCGACAGAGCTTGCAAGATTTGTTGTCACTGGGAGCACTTTAAATTAACCGATGGCCTGCTATATGTTAATTGTAACCAAGTGCTTCATAGCTGATATCATTAGTTTGTTGTAATAAGGCTTAGTAATAATCATCACTTTAATTTATAATGTTTAGTGCACAGGCTTAGCTTCACAGCCAATCGTTAATGACACAACAGACAACTCTGGATTATTTAGGCTTTGGTGTAGTTTGAAATATATTCAATTACATGTATGAAATCTGAATCTAAATGAAATTTGTTGAATCAGCTTTGAACCACATTGTATCTATCGTTTTTGTATCGTATCAAAGCCCATGTATCTAGATACGTATGAGAGATACACACCTTACTTGTAAAGAATTGACTCTTGAATTATGAGGGCTATTTTGCAGCATAGTTTCCCCCCAAAACCCCCACTTGAACCTTCTTTTAAATCAACAATGCAGTACTAGAACTACCTGAAAGTAGTTCATGCGGTTGGAAAGCGTGACAACAAAGCCGGGGTCGTTGTGGATGGTCTTGTCACAGAAGATGACGTCCACGCGGTGGTAGAGGTCACGGAAGTAGTCCTTGGCCGTGGGCAGCTCACTGCTGTCGTTCTCCGGGTCGTCCCTGGGTAAAAGGTTTTTATGTATCAAATGCACAGGACAACATGGCGGTCATTCTGGACACAGGAATATTCAGACAAGGCAAGGGTTAACGACCAGGAATTTTCATTAATTGAAAAGGCTGAAACAGCCCAACCACAGCTTTTTTCCACCCTGCCCAAGTTGTTGCCGCAAGGCTATCGCTACGTTATATACGCAATAGCTGTTGGAAGATATTTAAATATTTGTGTATTCTAGTTAATTAATGTTTTTATGTATATTAGACAGTTATATCTTTCTATTTCATTCTAACAGCAACGTATTGGGATTTTCCATGGTTTGTAAAGAACTATTAGTTAGTACTAATAGTTATTTCAGCCAGTCAGGTCTGAGCAACAGCATGAGGTGCAAGAGCAGGTAGATGAGGCGCTGGATGAAGTGGTGCAAGAGAAGGTAGAGGAAGGAGATGAACTGCAGACAGGTGACTGTCCAGGAGATTTGTTATGTGAGAGAGCCAGGGGTTTGTTATGTGGTCTGGAATTATGGATCAAGGATATCCCGATTTTCATACATATAAAAATAAATAAAAGGTGCAGTGTGTACAATTTGGTGGCATCTAGTGGAATGGACTTGGCAGAAATGGAATACAACACTCATAAGTATGTTTAAATAAGCGAGTCCTCTTCTACGGACCCTGCCATGTTTTTACAGTAATCCAGAATGGAAAAACGGCTGGAGAGGAAGTGTTTAGTAGACAAATCATAATTGAACATATTACTTTTAAGCTTTGACCTATAGTTTCACAGACTAAATAACTATATACATTGCATAAATATATAAATGAAACTCATCACTTGACACTATGATTCTTGATGTTGTCGTAGCCGATGACATCATTTTGGAAGGACCCACTGCTAGATGCAACTAAATCCTACACACTTTTAACTTTCCTACATAAATATATGTCATAAATAAACGGAGACGACCTATCGAGGTGACGGTGGCAGCAAAGCCCGACCGACCCAAATCCCCCCAAGACAGAGAAAATGTATGTTTTGTAGGGCTGTCACTAACACTTATTTTCCTTGTTGATTGATATATCCGTCCGATTTTTGTTATCATTAATTTATGACAAAAGCCCATCTCAAGTTAACCTGAGCCTAAATATTGTATTTGTTGCATTAAACTCCTTATGAGTAGTTTTTTGGCAAAATAACCAACAGAAGACTCAATGTAAATAATTTCAGCAAGCCTTATCAAATTCATCACATTCCCACAAGACATTGTGACATCCTTACTTCTGGAAGACAATGATGTCCCCATCCATGAGCTCATCGAGGGCCTTGTCCAGAGAGACATCATAGTCCTGGATCCGCTCTGTAAGGTTGGGCTTTACTTCCTGAAATGCAACACATCGTGTGGAATTTAGTCAGGGAGTGCCATTTGTGAAACATGTGTACACAGTGTGTAATAGTGAGAGGAACAAAGAAAGTGTGTCACCTCATAGAGGATAAGGCTAGTTTCCTGCTGAAACCCTGCTCTCTCACACATGACTGGCAACAGGTCCCCTGTTGAGAGAAAGGTCCCAACGCAGACAGTCACATGCAACAGCATTCACAAGTTAAGCTTCAGTGCATCTGAATATGATCAGACTAATTTAGTAAGAATTTAAGTGGGAATCATTGAGTTTTTATTCTTCGGTTCTTTTTCAAAATTGGATCAGAAGTTTTGACTTGGTTACCAACGTGGACTAAATTGAATAATAAAGATGATTTCTTTTTTCTATTTAGATTTAGTCTAGCATGTTAAATCACACTACTCAAGAAGAATTCAACACATGCAAAATACATCATGCTCAACCCATTAACTTACTTATTTTGCAGGATATAGGTGTGTAGATATGTCCACAATAATTTAAGCTTCGGGTTTTAGGATCATACATCTTCAAGAACAACATGACATCATCTGAGAATAAAAAGAGTGGTATAAAGGTCAGGGGGGCAGTGAGTGTAGGGCTTGCAGTCAACACCCTGGTGGACTGCATCATCTTTACAGATGTTTACTGAAGTAACGTTTGCCACTGGGAAAACTATATGTTAAAGTATTTTATTTTTTTAAATGGAAGTAAGGAACTCAAGACAGTATGGCTATGATAGAACTGGCTCTCTGGTTCCTTCAATCCCTATAGGGAATGTGTACAGGTTCAGTGATTCGTATTTCTTCCTTCCTCTGAAAACAAGAATCAACCCAATATATCCCCAAGATTCAATTGAACTCATGACGACTCACGGTCTTTGTCGAACTTGGGTAATGTTGCACCACTTGCAGCCATTTCTGGGTCCACCGTCTCCAAAAATATTGTCCAAGGGTTCTCATTGTCGCTCAAGTCAATCATCTGAGGAATGATTGAGGGACACATTCAAAATGATTCCCACCGCAACACTTAACACACATATAAACCAACTTACCACATTTAGTGGTAGTATAAAACTTACATAATTAAACACCCTGCTTTCGCCGAAATACATGGATAGGTATATCAGTACACTGTTGACCTGGAAGTCTTCGAATCAAAAGCAACATCATGACACAAGGGCATCCACACTCACCGACTTGTTGCAATCTGCCTCGTAGTCCAGCATAGCAGGCCGCTTGGTCCCATTGCTGCGGGCCTGCATGGGCCACAGCCTCATCTGGTCCTGTGGGAACCCCTGCAACACACACACACACACACACACACACACACACACACACACACACACACACACACACACACACACACACACACACACACACACACACACACACACACACACACACACACACACAGAGAGATCTTTTCAGTCATGGAAAGAACTCAAATACACACCATTACCAATTTCAATATTAATGCCAAGACACCGCTATGAATATGTATGCACTTACTGAAACAAAAGGATACAAGTGTAGTAAAACAGTAGGTTGTGCTCACCATAGTCTGAGAGAGATTCTGCACAAATTCCTGGAGTGTCGAGCTCTTCAGCACCTTGAAGATCGTGTACTTCACCTTCTCTTCATCATACATGTCATTGCCTTGGTGGCCACAGAACTGGTCCTCCGTCACCATCTAACCAGAGAACAAGAAAAAGGTAATACATTGATGAAGATGGAGGTAGGGATAGGTAGGGGTGGATTAGTGAAGGGAAAGTTGAAAAGTTATTTTTTTTTATCATAACAGAAATAGATCATTTTCGTGACCTCAATAGGTCTACCTGGTTGGTAGTTGGTTAGCAAGATGGCAGAAATAAGTTATATTTAACTGCCAGTGGTCAAGTGAAACAGTGACACCTAAACAGTGGCACTATAATCCTGTGTGCAAAAGGGAGGACATCAAAGACACTTCGCCTGATGACATTATTAAAAATGGACACAAAAAACAACCTTGAATGCAATGTATGAATTATTATGGTTGGAGATGTGGTGGCGATAGAGGCCTAGCTGTTACCAGGTATGGTGGAAAACGTCTCTGGGCATTCAAGCTTGTGTGGCCTTACCTGGACCTGCATGTAGAGATGAGCCTCCTGGCGCTCCTTTCTCTTCTGGGCCTCGACTCTCTTCTCCTCCTGCAGACGCTCCACAAGCTGCTGGGGGATGTCCACATCTGTCACCGGCAGGAGGACCTCACCTGGAGAATGGTAATAGGGGACTTAGCTTGACATGTTTCCTTCAATTAAAAACGCAGAAAAAACAGGCATAAAAGCAAGATATATAGTTCTACGTAGAGAATGTCCACGAAGCGACTCAAACATGATGCAGAGTTGCCTCAGTTCATACTGGTTAACGTGTCTACAAAGGGGCAGGAGCGTTTCTGACCCCAAATGTATGATGAACCAGTGGAAACAGAGTTCGACCATCGGGGAAGGGTATTCATCGGGTAAGACCAGACAAGCGTAGCACTCCTTTGGATATAGTTTTGCCGTGAAGAGGAATAGATTATAGCAGGAGATGGCACAATAAGTGGTGAGCTTAAGCGATTGTGTTTTGATTTCGCCAGGTGCATTCATTGTGTCTGGCTATCAAAACTAAAACCGGATGTCCGTTCTCGGCTTGACTTATCAGTGATGCACATGACGGACACACCAGCCAACACACCGGCCAACAGTGTGTACGGATCCACGCTAGGGACAATGACACAGAGCTCTCTTTGCAATGAGCTATTCAAGACTAGGAAGCAAAAAAGGCAAACAGTGAATGTCAAACTCAATTCATGATGGATACAATTGTGCGTGTTCTGTCCGTCTTGGACAATAGGCTTTAATATACAAGGTAAATGCATTATGCGTGTTGTGTCTGACGCACAATATAATGTCATTGTTGGCATTATTACTATAGCATTATAACATTGCACAACAGAATGAAATAAGGTAGCCTAACTAAGCAATGTAGGCCAATTCCTTTTTAACCCCTAAAACACAGCAGCTGTCTGTTTGATACAGGGGCATTATACTGAACTTTGTAAAAACCTAATAATCGAAAAGGTATGTGATTTGATATCCTTGTTTAAAAATTATATGTGAACTGTTTGGCACTCATTGTTCAATCCTAATGTCCATGGAGTCTGGCGCACTGTTCTGCAGAAATCACCCGTCGCGAGCGTGTACCATCATTGCATGGTTGGCACACCCTCACGAATTTTGCAAAAACAGAGAGGTCGCCATTGTGGCCACCATAGTTGTGCTCTATGGCCTCCTCCTTGGAGCAGCATGACACCACATCATCAAACTTACATCACTGAGAAAGAAGGGCACCTCTGTGTAATGGCAAACTTTGCAACGTATGAAAATCATTTGGAAAATGCAGCATTTCCACTGTAGCAGCTATTCAAATGGGCCTTTAAGATCAGGGAAAGGCCCGATATAAAACATTGTATTCCGAGGCTGATATGTCAATAGATGCCACCAAGCACATTTGTAACTTTTGCAGCAGCAGAATGCATGTAAATGCAATGGATCCATGTACAACCCAGACCAGCGGTGAACCCGTTTAAACTAGACGGGCGGTTAAGACGTACCGAGCTTGGATTCCCGGATGTAGACCAGCATGTAGGCATTGGTGCAGTGCCGCACAGAGAGGTCGTCATCGTGGCCGCCATAGTTGTGCTCTATGGCCTCCTCCTTGGTGCAACGTGACACCACATCGTCATCAAACTTACACCACTGAAAAAGAAGGAAAGAAAAACCACAGCGTACTTCAGATACAGCGTACTTTGTACAAGACTGTCTGGACATGATCCAGCTAGATGTAGCATGTCATTCTTCTGAGACAGGGAGGGGTTGGTATAATAAATAAACACTGGCATGTTGTCTAACAAAGGCCACAGCAACACCGCATTTAATTCATGAGCTAAAGAAACCAATTAACTGTATGGGGAGGAGCTACTAACATTCACAGATTTATTTTTTTAACTGTTAGTGTTGGGATTGTTTCCGTGGATGTGTTCAGTTAAAGCATTTAGAGGTTCAACCACTACAGTAGAGGACTTATAAAGAGTTTACTTAATTTATAAATCAACACCATTTCAAAAGTTTTCATATCGGCAAATACGATATATCTGTGATAGGACAATATCGGCAGATAAAATCGGCCAACTGATATATCCGTCGGGCTCTAAAGATAACCCACACCTCTACATACATAAAATGGGTGTGTCGTGTGTAGATAAAAAAATAAGTTGTTCTTACTATTGGCTCCTTGACACTGACTTTGCCGTCTCCTTTGGGGTTAAGATAGACGACATAGTGGCCGCCATGGTTGTCACCGCTATGCACCAGCACAGCATGCAGGATGTAGTTGGCCGGGTCCTTTGAGTCGGGCTTCTGCAGGAACTCATCCAGAGGGAGCTGCTCAGGGAACTCAAACCTGGTGGAGGAAAGGGGGTTTGAGCATTAGCCGAATCGTCAATGCCACAAGAGTAAAGACACTTGTACACAAAGACCATGAATGGAATAAACAGTGGGTAAAAACATTGTCTCCTTTGCTCCGTTATTAGCTGAGGATAGAGTCATATTATGTAGTGTATAACTACCCTGTCAAGGCAGGGAGATATTGCAGTTAATTATATGCACTGTTGCTCAAGAATATTCGACATCCTATTCTTCCATTAACATACAGGTTTCCCGGTTGCAAACATGTTTGTCTGCGTGCGCAGCCAGGGAGCAATAAGCCGTCTTCTTACCATAAACTACTGTGGTCACATTAACGCATACAGCATTGTCATCAATGTATAAATGGCATTGCTCCTTTTAAAGCCTGATAATGGAATGAGAAAACACTTTTTCCAGAGGTCAATGTGTTGGTTTCTCTCTTTTGCATAGGTTATTTCTATAACGTTTGTTTGTAGTGTCATCATAATATCAGACTCAGACTTTCATTTGACTACATGAAAAAAGTTACAGAATTTGCCCTCTTGTAATTCTAACAAATGTTCGAAGGCTAGCTTTTGTGGTTTAGTTGTTCGTTATTTAACATGTCCATGTAACTTTTTATTTAAAAAATATATAGCCTATTTTAAACAGCCAATGACATGTTTGACAGTTATCATTTTGTCCATCAATGGATGCAGCCTATAACATCTTGATAAGTGAGCTACGTTTTATATCGGACATTCGCGAGACTAGGCCTGTCAATAAACTACTTTTGTTGGACAGAAATAACTGCGATAAATGATAATGTTTAGACCATGTTATGCCACTTAATGAGGATAAAATAATAATCATTATATTGCAAGAACACCGTTTCGAAAAGCTAAATAAAATTCCTAAGAATATTCAGACATTGGAATTTGAATGTATTTTTTCAACTTTATTTCTTGCCAGAATTTAGATAGCAGACGAGAGGACAGAAGCAGCGCGACTGGCTGAATGTTGGTGACATTCTTATGGTCCTTTTACCTGCTATCAAGATGAATGATAAATATGAATAACATAATTATAGGTCTATTCATCTAGTTTACCACTTTGGATGCAATAAAAGGTCTTTGTGTTGAGAAACATAATAGGTTAACTCTGTCCATGTCCTACAACATGTACAGTGACCATACCGACTACGACAAAGATACCTGATTGTGAATGGTTAAACTGATTTATTAGCAGGCTAAAGCCGTCAAAAATCCATCTTGGTGCGATTAAAATGAAGGCTGCATTTTCACCAAAAACTGAAATTGCGTTGTATTCATAAAGTTCCCTTCAGTCCCATGCTTTTTTCCATGGGAAAAAACGCTGCGAACAATCGTATTCTATGTGAAAGGAACTGAAAACAAAAACACGCATGTAAACAATGGGCAATATAGAGGTCCTACGTGAGACATTAAAAAGTAATTATATATAACTTTTAAACAAACAAGTATAACCTCATCGAGATTATTAGTTTGTACCACAGAATCATATCAAATGTACTGTTTTGTGCATCTTCATAGATGTTACAATAACTTAATAAAACAGATATTGACATCAAATCTCTAGTTATATATATTGGATAATCTATAAATGCACTATAATATTCCTAATGGGAGGGGATGGGTATGTGGCAAGTGACGTGACTTTCATTTGAAGACTCCTGCACCGATTACAGAAACAAAATAGTTCTCACTAATGGGAAAGTTTTACTGGAACCTTGTTTTCCTGAAAATGAATGATATTGGATAGCCTATGTCCAACTATTGTATGGCCAGCGAATATATTTTAGCCTACATGTATCTGATATAAAAGGCTGGTTTAGCTACAAAAGAAAATCGACAAACATACAAATCATTAGATTACGACTCCAATCAACCCCTTGAAGACTTGGATCCTGCCTTGTTTTTATTAAAAAGGGAGTGTACCCCATCATGGTATATTTAACATTTTCTATCCCTAAAAATCCTTGCTATCTTGTGTTTGTCTATCTGTGGTCTATGCTTTTTTGCTAGGGATCCTAGTACTACATTATGGAAGATTATTTTATAATACATTACTTTTAATTATTTATCCTATAGGCTTTTCATTGCCATTCTAGAATCAAAATGTTACATGCATAGATGTATTAACTGTTTAAGAAACTTGATCTGACAATGGACATGGATGATGCCAAATAGTTTGACTATTTGCCTCCTGGGATGTGGCATAGACCTCTTACAGCGCTCTGCATGGGCCATCCCTTTAAAAGATTGCAGGTCACATGTGTTATGATTTTAGAGTATTCAATCTAGTCTGCAATAGTCTGCTATTTCTCAGGGAAATATAAAATTGCAATGATTATAAAGACGTTGACACCTCCAACTGCATCAGAGGATATCGACTTCCATCTTCAATATCGCATTTTTATTTTAATGCATCATTGGGATGCATGAATTCAGCCGAAAGGAACATTAAAATATTCAACAACATAAGTAACCAGTATGCAAAGGAAGAGTATACAATTTCACTTAGATTACTATATGCTGCATATGCCAGAACTTCGAAATAAGAACAAGGCTGTATTTGCACAACACACAGAACCTTTGTGAAATCCATGCCAATTAATGGAGTGCTGGCAACAGCTTCACTCAGAAGCTCACATCGGGGGTCCAGCTACAGCGGCAGCGCTTTTATGAAGTCTAGGTTTCAAGGTACAAGCCTGGTTTTGTTTCACATTGTAGGAACTATGTCGACATGCAAGTACTATGGTTGCAATGGTTTAATAATGTAATAATGCAAAATAGTGTCTCTAAATGTCCCTAAAAGCCATAACCCTTTGGTTATGCCTTTTAAGAGACATTTTCGAAATGGCTCTCGCTCATCTTCCAGTAAAGCGGCTGATAGTTTCACATGAAGCAGAAGGAATAACAGGGGAGCAGCCTTGTTGTTTGAGCTTATAGATACTTTACACACAGAGACAGAGACAGAGATCTATATCTATCAGTATTTCCCACAGGATTTTGTGAGACTATGGTGGGTAGACCTCTGACCCTTTAGGGGGGTCTGGGTGCATGCTCCACCGGAAGAAAATTTTGTACTTTTTAAAATTAAATGCATCAATCTCCTGCACTTTGAGGTCAAAATTCAGAGGCTAGATCTATGAAGAACTTTATGCTCTAGTGAACTATTTTGTACTCTAGTAAACAATTTAATCATTAACACAATGCATTCACTTGGTGCGTTTCCACTGTAGGAACCAGGGTCTAAATTACGTTTCGGGTACATTATTTGACCCCCCAAAAGGTCGAGAAGGGTCTAGCTGCAGACCTCCAGCCTCAGGCCTACCTCCACCGTCGAACCCTTTCCGGTCCCCAGCTTGGAGAAGGAAGTGACGTCTGAAATTGTTTACGCCAGAAGGGACGACACGATCAGGATTCGATAGCTTGCCTCATAGTTCCACACGTCCGCATATAATACAGTGGCATCTAAACATATAAAACCTGTGTCAAGTCATCTTAATTAAGCTCATATATTACTTCCTGTTGAAAACTGACTTGTATATGCAAGAAGAGACCTTGTTTTATAATTTTTTGGTCCTTTTTTCAGACCTTTGAATATGACCCATAGGCCGATGACGAGTTTGTATAAAATACAAATATGTATTGATATTATGTACATAACATTTCACCATATATTAGTTATTTCTTTTAAGTTTTGTTATTAATATTTTACACAGAAAACCTCTACTATCGAATTGCTATGGGGACTTAGAATTTAGTCCATTTAAAACTGGAAGTAGAATTCGTTATTTATGGTGGCTTGACACTGGTGCATATAATACACTTAATTATTAAGCGCGATAAAACAATAATCTACCCAATTTAGTACAGTGGCATGTAAACGCTATTTGATAAGAAAGCACGATAAAGTGTTTTCCATATTAACACATTGAGGCCGGAGGTCTCCAGCTGGACGCTATTGAAAGGGTCCCTGCTCGGGGGGGGGGGGGGGGGGGGGTAGTACTTTCCAAAAGTACAGGAACTTTGGGGTGGTGCTTGCAGTGCTTAATATTCCTGATAGGTCGAGTACTCTAAGCATTAGAGTATGGCTGATTTTATTTCAGCCATTTCAACACCTGCAGCTGCAAACCGACAGTTTTTTGCTCACTCCGAAAGCAGTAAATCACAGTGCTCTTATTGCATCCAGTGGTAAACAACATTCATAGACCTGTAATTATTGCTATCCGTTATATGTATTGATCATTCAGCTACAACCGCTGTTTACTTGCACTGCGGGACGTGAATATAGGTTGCTTTTGATAAGTGATAGAGTGCAGTTGTATCGCAACAGTCTCGTTTTGGATACAAACTTCGTCCAAAAGAGGGATAGCGTACTTTTAGTTATCGAGCAGGGAAACACACACCCATTTATCATAATCCCCCTCATCCGCGAACTGCCCTTCGCTACACTATTTAACACTTGGATTAAACCTCAATAATTTAATCCTCTAAATACATGCAATATTTTGATGAAAGTATGGAGCCTACGTTCGTATTCACTTTAATGAGGCGAGGATTGGATCCATCTGTCTTTTTCACTGCCACAATTCTTAATTAGCATTACATAACATTAGCGTCTTAACTAATTGCGTCAAACAATGGACGAGATTTTGTTGGTCCGATTTTTCTCGGTATTTCTCGCTTGTCCTTTATTCGTTATGTGCCTGACGTAAAAGGACCTTAATTTGCCTTACCTTCGCGTGTCTTTAGACCGCGTTGGAAACGCTGACAACAAGGGGCTGAAGGAACCTTTTAGTCCCATAAATGTAGTTCCTGGGACTAAAACTTCAGGGTAATTTTGGTGGAAACGTGGCTATACGAAATGAGAAGTTTAAACATTTGTAAGAATATATGTCGGGACAAATTAGAGTATGGCGGGCCGCCATAGTCTAGGTAATTAATGGGAAATACTATTTCTTTTTTTAAATCTATTTACACATACGTACACACACAAGCCACATCCAACCATGTGCCCACCTATCATTGATCTTGATGTTTTGGTCAGTCTGGGGGTCATACATGAACCTCATCAGCTGAAGGTGTAGGATGGGGGGGAAGGTGAGGAACTTGACCCCCTTCTCAGCTTCCTGTGAAAGCACATCGACAGACGTTTGAGAATGCTACAACTTGGCCAAAGCATGTTTTTGCTTTTTACACTATTGCACAGTGTTAATAATTGATGTGAAAAAAACCTCACCTGCAAGCCATGCTCTCCTGCATCATATTTGTTGTCACCATCTAACTGCTCTGTGGCCACATAATCCTTGAAAGACTCAAAGACTGCAAAAATGGAGGGAGAAAGGAATTTTGCCAAACGCTAAGCTGGACCTTAAAGGATTTGGCCGCTTTGCAAAGACCCCAGGTTAATTGTTGAAATGATCTATCTCAAGATGTCGATCAGTCATCATTTTTGTTTAACTCCATCCCTCTCGCGGGGTCTGAGGGTTCCGAAATATGGCAGTTGGGGAGCCATTGAAATCCCTTCTATTCCAAATGAGCGTATAACAGTTCCCATAGCTGTGTCTTTGTTCTGTCCATCACAGTAGGCCTGGCATGGTCATTTTTGCCAATAGTTTTCACAAATGAAGTTTTGATTCTGTGTTGACACGCAAATGCACGTGTTCACGGACTTAGAGACTTAACCTGGGATATAGAGACTTAACCTGGGGTTTTATGAAACTGGCCAAATCATTAAAGGTATGGTGCTCCTACCAGGCATTGCTTAAATGCAACAATACTTTTACATTACGGAGCAACCAAACTTTAATCTAAAACCTACACAAGGATGAAAATTATTTTAGTGTTGCTACTCACTGTTTTTCTTTCCTTTGATGCTGAGCTGGATGTCGTAGTAGTCCTCTATCCGCTCGGATCGGTAGTCTACATGCTTACATTGGATGTACGACTAAAAGGAAAACAAAAACCACCCCAAATTAGTATAGACAACATACCGTTTTGTGCAAAAGCATTTGTAACACAAATATGTCTTTACTCTTGTTGAACATTGGCTTTTGACATTGAATAGGAAAAAAAAGATGTTGCCAGAACGCACCACCATCTTTCCTCGAAAGAGCTTGGGGATGGTTCCCTCAACGCAAGTGCCTTTCATTTTATTCTCCACGTTGTCAAGGAGCTGGAACACAGACATGCACACACAGTAAGAGGCTGGATACAATCTGAATGTAGACACTGACAAACACAGATCTGCTACCCAGTCAGAAGCAGAAGAACTCACCACTCTGCAGAGCTCTTGGACATCATGTTGCATGAAGCTGTCCAAGGTCTCCCACCTATGGCAAAATAAAGACAAATCATCACATTAGATGTGCAGAATCTTAGGTTTATCAAGATTTCCCGGATCTGTGCTTGGACATTCCATTTTTTTAGGGCAAGTCATAAGCAATTATTGGTATTGGTACTATAGCTCCCCCTAATGGTAGCTTGCTCCTACATTTTACAAAGCGAGGTACATTTTTGCATAACCCCCCTGCTAGACTTGGCCCGCATTGTGTGGCCTTGCGTCGAGCCATTATGAAACGTGAAAAAAAGTGTTGCGTTGTAATTAGTTAATGAACCCAGTGAAACTTCTCAGTCTCAGATGAAGTGTAGTCGCTGTCCCGGCAGGGCTCAAGACTAACATTTTCTACCATCTTTTTAATTTGGTGGCACCCTAAAAAAATTGGTTGACCCCTTTGTAGCAGTATTGGCATGTCCTTTGTCCCGTCAATGGTTTTTATCGCATAGGCGGTCCTTTTTTTTCTTCTACTGCCAGCGCTTCACCATCTCTTTCCTCACGAACCAACTATTCACACTCCTCCTATATATTAGCTCTACCTACTAGTAATAACAGGCTGCTAAGGTAATATACTCCAGCTACGATTATCTTTTCTTATCTGGAGTTCCGTCATCTACAATAGTGCATTTCTTCTCATGCTCTTGAATAGCGCATGCTGCAGTGCAATTTAACTGAAAGTTTGCACAATGTACAAACTACCTTTTTAGTTTTATGATCATTTGAAGTACCGCCATACATAGTACATAGTGTGTCTTCATTGGAACTTACGTGGGTCGTGTTTCCAATGAGAGCTTGAACACTGGCGCCGCCATACAGCCGCGCTATAACTTACAGCACTGCTCAAAACCTTGGCGCGTATTGCAGCGCCATTACCACTCATATTAAACACAAAACCTAAAATCTACGCTGTGCCCCCCCCCATTAATACTCAAGAAGACAGACTTGTATTTTCAACTGACCAGCTCATCACCGGAACCTGAACACTGATCATACAGGCGTTTGATCAGTGATGAAATAGTAGGTGGTTACAGGAAGCAGTGTACAAGGCATTACCCAAATGATTTGGTGAGTTTCTTGGTGCCAACAGGCTTGTCGCTGTGCTGGAGCTCGTAGAAGACCCTCTGCAATGCCAGGGGGACACTCTTGGAGGAGTCATCGCCCTCTGTGGGCATCATGTATACTGCCTGGAGGGGGCACAAGACATGGGGTTAGGTTAGGAGTGGTCACTCAAATGTTCTATATAGATTAAACAATATTGCAGCAAAGTGCCAAGGATTCCATAACTGAGTTTAACTTCAGCGGAGTCAAAGCATGGTGTATTTTAGGACACTTAACCGCAAAGTATTTGCTTTCCTAGAGCATTGTCATGGGAAGAGACAGGCAGCATTTTAACAAGCCTCTAAAATGAGACAATGGGTGCACATTATTCTTATAGTGTAACTTTTACATTGTTAATACAAGCATCAATCTGATTAAAATAAACAAGGACAAAGTGGTTCCCATGGTCTGCAACTATTTAGGAGTCATAAGGAAACAAAAGGTAACTAAGAAGCGGTTATCATGGTATAGGCTAAGAGCCTAATTAATTGTCAATACAGCATAGTACATAGTAAAATCAGGAAAGGGGGGGGGGGGGGGGGGAGTTGAAGGAGAGTTATTTCAATCCTAAAAGGAGTGAGGTGGTCCATTCTGGAGAAAGAGAGCCCTATGGCATGACTGTAGTGTTAGGTCTCGTGGTAATAGTGTCAGAGGAAGGGAGCTTTCTTTGACATGCAAAGAGACTTTATACTAAGGCTTATTTAATTATAACAATATGGTATAGAAGCTTTTATGTGGCCTGTAATTCATATTTTCCACGAATTATCAATTTTTGTGTCCATTTGATGGAGAATCGCTTGTCTTTCTGACAACTCCAAATGCATTTGACAGTATATGTGTGGCTCAAGGGAATTAGTGAATTCATGCATTGAATTACATTTTGCGATGCACTGATACAAGAAAGCAATATCACAGGGTTTTCCTAGGCTATAATGAAGCAACATCAGTACCTAAACTATGGGTGGATTATTCGCACTCACCCTTTTGTACGTTATAATATTAGAACCCTATATGAAAACATGCTAATATTTTCTCTCTGTAAGCATCCTACTTTGTTTGAACAGATTGTTTGCCAAATACACTGATGATATACCAGAATGGTAAATCTGGAGCCATACCCTCCGTAGTTGGTTGGTGAAAAACAGTGTTTGCAGCAGGCTGTTCATGTAACACGTAGCTCCCTGATTCTTCAGTCCCACGTAGCCTGTGTGCTTCTTTGAGTCCCAACTGGGGATAGACACAGATGGTTAGCGTTAATACTTGCACCTTTTGGTCAAACGTTGTTGGCTGAAAAAATTATAATAAACACCACAAAAGAAAAAGAGGGAGACACATACGCTACTCCATGTGGGGCATCTGCCTGGACATAAACTTCAAAAGAAACTTTGTCATCATCAACAAAGCCTCTCTCAGGATCAGTTACATCCTGAAATTGGAGAAAAATTAAGAAATATTACAGACTGGCAAATACAGGTGTAGGCTATAAAATGCAATTCATGCTAAATTGCATTGCAATTATTTAGTAGCCATGTTAGTTATGCTTGGAGAAACGTAGGAGGCTCGTCTTGAACTCACACTCCAGGACATGAAGTTGGAAAAACCCCAATCATTCTCCTTGTGGAAGAAAAGGTGGCTGATCCTGCGGCTGAAGGACTTTTCATCATCTTTATAGTTGATGATCTTCAGCATGGCCTGGGCATGACATGACCACGACCTGGAGGCCAGCAAAGCAGATGTCAGTAACCTGGTGTAAACTGAGTGTGCAATAGAATGAAGCTCTCATTATGTTATATATGCGTGAGACAACTAGGTTAGTAGTGATGTTAGAAGGCCTAGATGTCTGGTATCAGATATTGAGCCTACACCAGGATCAAATATGGTACAATATGGTAGCATATGACACATAACACCCATATCGTGCAACCAAAATATGACTTGGTATAATTTATAGTATGATGCATCTTTATGGACAATGCAGAATGTAAAAGAATGATACAGATGGGCCATGCTCATCTATGAATATGGTGAAGCAAACATAGTGATAGGAAATGCAAGTTATCTGGTGGTGCACTGAAACGTAGATGTATCATGTGACTAGCTCCTGGATCTCTAAACACAAGCAATCCCCCTTAAAAGTGCATTATTTAAACTGTAACCTACGTAGAGTCGGATTCAGCATTGCACTGCAGGAAGAAGCCAACACTCTTCTGGTGCGGCCGATCTGGGTAGAAACGTGGCATCACCATAATCTTCCAGGGCAGGTTGCGCACAAAGCAGGAGGGGCTGAGCACTGATTCACTGAGACGGCTAAAACGCTCCACAACAAAGCGGAAGGTGGCTTCCGACCGCCAACTAGTATCTGCAAAAAAAATTAAAGAACATTCAAGGAGATGACACAAAAATAAATACATTTTGGGAGGAGAAAATGACAATGAATAAGAGGTAGGTAGAACGAAGTTAGAAGGATGAGAACATTGATGGTAATAGTGCATGTGAGCGTGGCAGGAATTTAAAATGGATTTAGTTAACCATGTTATTTTAACTGTCCAATGAGTGTGGGCAGTGCCAGTGGTCATTGGGTTTTCACATTAGATTTGTTACAGAAATGGCTTTCATTGCTTTAACAATGCAACCAGGCAAGAGACACAGGTGTGCTGAATGAGGACAAGAGCCACATCCTTGTCGATCGGCTATGTGTTCCATACCATCCTCCATGTCTTCCTCTGTGTTGTTTTGTCCATCGGCCATGGCCACGTTGCCGTTGATCACTGGGTTGGCTGGGATTCTCGGAGGGTCATCTGTGTCCCCAGCTTCACATATATTAGAAGACATTGAAGGTACTTTGAATAAATCCCTCTATCCTACACATATTTGTTCAAGCCATGTTACATTTCACTAATCATGGTAGAGTTAAAGTGATTGATGGTAAACATTTAATATTGATGTGCAATAGTGAACATGCGTCGGCAGAGCTAAGCGCTCTAGAGAATACGATGGCATTTTGGAAGATTGAAATGATTAAGAGAACAAATCTGGGATTTTGTCATTCGAATCAATGTTATTTTAAGAGCATCTGGCTGTTAATTGATCATTTGTTTCCCAGAATAAAGATTGCAACTCCCCATGAGCATAAAGATATGTGTATTTAGATCTGCCAATGTTTTCCAAGGACAAAGACTGCAGGAGAGTGATGTCCAGCCAGTCCGCCTACAGAACTATGTTACACAGATGACAAGAACATGTTATCTTTCGGAATGAATGATGTTTGTTCTTAATCAGACTTTTTGTGCTTGGAGTAATTTCAAATACAATTTCATATTTACAAACATTCTAAATATAGGTTATCTCCTTACAGCTATTCATGTTTACATGGGAGTGAAGGGAATGAAAGACGTTTGTAAATATGTTGTGTTGAAGAATCTCAATGTGTCCAATTTATCCGCACCTTTTTTTTAGCAAGACCATTGCATGTTGTCAAACAGCCACAAATTGAATTATACTAATGTTTTTTGGCTTGGTCACTACGTTTCCATATCAAAACATCCAAGACACTAGTTCAAGATGATTACAGTGGATTATTGTTTTATGGACTGAATGCTCCTTGGAATTACCCATTTAAGAAAAAACTAAATATTCTCCTTGGGTAAAATCGCAGAATAGTGCAATGCTTACATAAATCATTTAGTCAGAACAAAACAAACTAGCGACGGATTGAGATACATTTGCTTCATTGCTTGTAAGCATCTTCTTAAGACATAAAACTGTTGGTAATTTATGGTATGTGAATCAAGGGTTTATGTATTCACTCAGTGTTTGACAACAAATGAATGAAACCGCTAAAATAAAGATGAATTATTAAGATATGGTTAAATCACAAATAACTTAAGTTTCTGGTCTTCTCCACTTTTAAATAACATGCATCAATATATCAAAGTCCCAACCACCATCCACGACTAACAGTATTAACGAGGCACTGGACTTCTGACATCTGCATATCAGGTTAAAAATTAAGAGTTGGTGGAAGCATTATACCTATCGTTGAATGGGTCGAGGAAATGCGGCGATGGATACACTTGTTTACTCGTTTTTGTTCCAAGTCATTTTGGCCAATCATTCAATCAAAACGATGATGGGGCAAGACCGAAGGGGTTGTGGCTGCAGTATGATTTCCACCTTAAAATGTGTACGATTTTATCTGGATTTGTTGAAATAAAGAGATAGGAACACTTTAACATAAACATAACACGCAATGGATGACGCAGTATGATGCTGAAGACTTTACAACGCCTTGTCCGGGATGGTCTTATGTTCACTTGAATAAATAATACAATCCCTCTATGCTCTGAACAGAAGAACGCTTAGAAAATGTTGACATACATAATCCCAATTCCAAACACTACCAACAAAACATGGATCATTAAAAATGGCGAGGCCCACGCGTTGGTTCTTGATACAATGAAGCAGCAAATCCCCGCGCTGCCATCCCATGCAAGCTATCCATGCGGGCCTTGCTTGCCGCATAAACCACAACGTAACTACGACTGCCAATATTTCCCGTCTATACAATTTCATAGACCGAAGACAAGCGCTTTATCAATAGGAAAATAATCGAAAGTAGTGGCATCATTTTTCTTGCGAAAACATGTCACTACTTTTATTCGTAGCATTCTGACGCATTCCGCTGACCATGAAAACAGCCACGATCGGGCTAACGAGCTGTTTTCTGCTAACAGGATACGTTTCACACAAACTATCCTCAATAATAAAAAGCAGTTACAGACCATTTCAAAAGAAGAAAGTTTGGAAATGGGCTACATTCATCGGAGTCGTTTCAGAAAACCCAACTAAATTGCATCAATGACTCCAAGCCGTAGTGACTATAACTCGATGGTCGCAAAATTACAAGCCTCCATTTTGAAACACCACACACCCCCTTGGCATTATCCAGTTAGCTAGCATGCTAACTTACGAGTGATCATCGAAGAGTGGGCCCATTTGCTAATGCGTATAGCTTGCAAGTGCTCTCGCTCATCGAGTCACTTGTCTTTTACTTTCGTTATTAATGCAAAATATACTGCAACTCTAACAAGTAACCGTTGCGCGGTCACGATCACCAAAGCAACAATGACAGATATATAACGCTAAGCTAAACGATAACGTACTTTCGGGGCCCGCAAGACAACTAACCATTACACATTACAAACTTGAGAGCGTGCTGACCTTTGTTAAATTGAGTTTACGAATTTTCAATTTAGAAAATAAAAACGACCAGTCTTTGAGAATTTATCCGAATTAGGATGAGCGCAATAGTCACGTCTAACGAGAAATCTCAATAAAAAGTAGTAGCATATTTTACCTCGCAGTGGGTGCCTAATTGTTAATTGCGTGTATGGGCCACAGGGACACCAACGAATGTTTACAAACATCCGAACAAAGCAAAAGGGATCAACTTTTTCTTTGACAATATTACTAATTGAATAGTGGGAACTGCCATGACATTACGATACAAAATATATACTAGTAGCGAACTGAGTAAGAGTGTATGAACCCTAACCATAACTAATTTAATGACAATGTGATTGTTGAACCTTTTCCAATTTTGATATGCAAACCTTGATTATAACAAGTGTATATGTCCATTTAACACTTAAGTTATTCCCGATAACGCAAACAAGGACTGATTTGGAGCTATACAACGGACGCATCATCAGCAAAAATGTAGCCGGCTCTCCCAAGCTAATGGACTTGGGCCTTAGTGTTTACCATGAATATCTATATGAAGCCCTAAAAATACCTTGCATTTCGATTCACTTGATGATTCGTATGATAAATTCCGTTAAGGGCTCACTGGAACACCCTGTGACCATGCCTTACCTTCCATCTCCATATCCTCGGGTTCGCTAAGCTGTTGCTCGCCGGCTTTCTGCTGCTGTTGCTGAGTGTGGTGGTGGTGGTTCATATTGGCAACTGATGTTGTGATGTAGTGTTGCCTATCTGCGTTCCCCTCGACCTTGTTCGAGGTCGGTTCAGCGGTGAAGCGGGTTTTGGTTTGTTGTGGGCTGGGTGTCGTATGATGCAGAGGTGAGGTAGATCGGTCGAGCCTTGGCGGCTGGGCCTGCTCTTTCACAACCTCGGCCTTGTCTGCTGTCAGCGCCGTTGATTGAGGAGGGGAGGTCGGCGGGGGAGCTGGCAGAGAAACACGGACGTATTTGCTCGCTATTCGCCCAATCTCGGCGCTTTGATGGGTGCAAGTCGCTGGGGTTGGGGATAGCTTGGGCTCCAAAAACAGAAGCACGCTAAATAAACGAAACGCTATAACGTTACGCCAAGAAATGTGGGGCAATAGAGGCGAAATGAGAATCACAACCTGCAGCTAGAGAAAATAATACCCCGCTATAGCAAGCTACCCGATGATGGGTAGCCAACTAATTATATCGGTACAACAATAAAGGAAACAAAGAATAATTTGCTATAGTCGCACATTCAATAACTTTCTCTGCGATATCCCCAGTCCATGTACTCCTCCGATTGTCCCTCGTCTGGGGGAGAGCGGAGAAAAAAGCTATCCATTCAAACCAGCTTATAATTTGGAATGGCACTAATTTAGAAGTTTACAAAGAGGGGGATGCCACGGTCCAACAAACGCACATTAAACCACTTTAATATACCGAACGACAAAATACGGCACCTCTTCGCATTTCAAATGTCTGATTCTATGAAGAAATTTGCCCGGTCATAGCCTGTGCCTCGCTCCCGTGGTTTGTGATGTTGACTCGAGGTAAATCTCAAAATGGCGGTCGCGCTTTTCTCTGAAATGTCACATCCGCATGGAGATCCAAACACTCGCGCACAGTCTGAAAAAAGGTCTGAAACGGCCTAACAGCTCCCTTACTGTTATGACGGGCTATGAAGAATTATAGCCGATTCTAGTGGGCTTTGATTCCCAAATAATGTATATATAGAAGGAACCCACACACATTTATGTAAATGTATACGTACGTCCCGTAATTAAATAAATACTGTGAATAAATTGGTTTAAATGATTGTCGAGTAAAAAAAAGATGAATAGCTGCAGGGCTTAAAGTATTTTAAATAGGACCTTCTTGCTGCGACTACATTAACATGGCAAATGCTCTACTCTAAATTACTTTAAGACGTCTGTAGTATAAATTCACACATCGTATTACATGATAAGTTACACAATAATTTGCTTAACAAAGCAAAACCACTTTATTCCATTTAGAATGTTATGGAGAAATGGTTGATTGATCGATTTTCTTTATACAAGGGATAATCATTCTAGGTAATCGTGGAAGGGCATGCCTTTAGAATGCATAGAACGAATATAACAACGGAAACAATAGGAATGGTAAGATAATAATAATTGGAATAGTATACATATGTCACTGTCCAAATCAAGTGGAAGCGCCACAGATCTAATTTCCGCACAATTTACAAAATGATTATGTTTATCGTCGTTAAATACACATATAGTCGGCTATTTGTGTAAGTATTTGTCCAATACAATAAGGTGTTCCCTTTATTGTAGTTTAGAGATCTTATTTATGAAGCAAGATAAAGTTGTGCAATGTCCAGAAAATAAAAATGTAACAGTACAACCACAGACCGTAAGGTAAAACCAGAGCAATGGCACAACTAACCATCCTTACGTTTATGATAAAATATCGCCACCTAATGGCGAAAAGTGATTTATTTTCACAGCAATGGACAGATGTGATACTAATCATATTTGTTTATATTATGATACAGCAGACGTAAAGGATAATCATCAATTAAATAGTGGTCTAAACCAATACCATTGTTCATCAATTGTTTTTATTTGGTTTTATCCTTTTTGTTTTGTTTTATCCTTGTCTTTCTGTCATTAGCTTATTTGAAATGTGTGGAATATGTTACATTACTGGAAATCATTATTAAGCATATGTGATACGTTGAAAACATACGGTGTAATTGGTCACAAACATGCAGTCAGTCATTAGACTCCTATAAGCTTTCGTGTTTTCTGGAGAGGATCTTTTGTCATTTCATGACGAGTGGCTCAATGGCCCAATCAAATCTGTATCTGGATATCCAGGCCAGTCCTGTACAGCGCAACTCCAGCCAATTACCCGTGAAGGGGTGGGCTATAAGCCATAGCGTGTTCGCCAGCCGTATATATACCCCAGTGTCTGCAAGTAAAAAATAGTTCAGGCTCTTTGCTGATAATGTGAGAGTCTCAATATTGTTGATATAAGCAGTGAAAAAAATAATAATCGTAATGAATTTAAGGACTTAAATGAACATAATTTGCAGGCCTCTTTTTATTTTTCCACATTAAATATTAAATTTCTATAAGGTTTGGTGTAGTAAATGGAGGAGAAGAAGGAAGACGGAGACTCGGAGATTCAGGAACACGGACCCGAGCATTGGTTCTCAAAATGGGAGCGGCAGTGTTTGGCCGAAGCGGAGCAAAGGGAGCCAAACGAAGAAGAGGCCGATAACGACCAAGAGAAGCTATGGCATCTCTTTCAAAACTCTGCTACTGCTGTTGCACAATTATACAAAGGTTCTAGTCTGTTTTTTGTGTTTTCTACCATAGCTAGCTTTTAGCTAGTTTCAGCAGCGTTAGCAAGCTAGGCACACACTACAATTGACGTTCATTTGCAATAGAAAGTCAACTAAGCTAACCAGCTAGCCTGTGATGTGTAGCAGCTGACTTTGTCAAAGCTAATTTTAGCTTGCGTTAGCAATATTCGGCGCTGTCCACCTTCTTAACATCGTATTACTGTATTGCTAACATAAATCAGTTCCCCAACAGCGGTTAACATATAACCACGTTGCTATTACAACTTTGACCACTATTGTGGAGTACAACTATATAAAAGACTGTTTACCAACGCTGTAAGTATCCGGCTAAATTACAAAATGGCGATGGTAACAACAATCATTGCTACGCGACATTGCTTACTGACAGCTTGCCTTGGCACATTTCGTATCGTCTTATTTTCAATTGGACGTCGTGGTACTTGGCTATCACAATATTCTCGCTAGATTAAATAAAGGAAGACTTTAAAGTATGTTGATGACGCAAAACTGAAACGTTTGACGATACTTGGTACATTCTCTGCAACGTACAGCTAGGGTTAGAATCGAACAAAATGGCGAGGATATTGCCTGTCTCTTGCGGACAGACCAAGATAAACAGTCAGTATTTAATTCTACCCGGTCAGCCAATCCAGCTAAACTAAAGGCAATACTTGTAAGGGCAATTTCCATTGATTGTAGTAAACTTCTCAAACACCCCGCCGAATTTCCCATCCAGCACACAGTTTGTGTGTTCAAATGTTGCAGAAAAAAGTATATTAAACATAGCCTCTCTCATTGAACAAACTTCACGTTTTGATTGTGTCAGTTTGCTCTTTTATAGTATTGGCAAAATGTCAATAGGAAAAAAGAATTTTCAATCTGTCCTTTTTCAGACTTAATGATTTACTTCCCGTTCCCCACAGATAGAGTATGTCACCAACAAAGTCTGTCGTTGTGGGTGCCATTTCAGAATGCTGCTACAGCAGTTACTAACCTCTACAAAGGTAACCGGTTTTAACTTTTTGTTTAGAATATCGATTCAAACATTCTATCTTAGCTGGATGCATGTTTCATCACATTAGCTACACAGTGAAAACTGCTCCTGCAAACTTATCACGCTCTATATTCATCAGACCGCTAATGACAATTGTATTAAACCATGTTTTTGTAGTGTAAATTAAGGAGATGAAATCATACTAATTTGATCTGTATGTATAAAATGGCTTTAGTCAATTCAAAGGTGCTGTAGGTAAGATTTGAGAGTTGTAAAGAGAGCAAGATTTTATAACTAAACCAAAATAAAGTCCCTTCCCTCTCTGCTCCTTCCTTCTCTACGTTTCTCCGCCATTGAGAAGTGTTGCGGTACAAGCACCTGTGATTGACAAGCAAAATGTATTCTCAGAAGCAATCAAGGAAAGGATGCCATGATTGGTCAGGAATGACCCTGGAGCATTCTAAAATCGAAATTGGGTCATACAGAGGCAGGCGCAGGCAACTTGAAACTAATTTTCTCTTTGCTCATTTCAGTCACTAATAGTTTATGGATGGCTAGGCCGTTTCTAACAAATTACACTAAAATGTCATTTTCAAAATAAACGACACAAAAAACACCGCTCTCGGCTCCCTCCTTAAGTTTCTCCACCATTCAGTAGTGTTACAGTCAAGCACCTGTGAATGACAGGCAAGATGCTCTGATTGGTGCAGGAAATCCATGTTCAAATGAACCACTGAAATCGAATCAGAATATGAATGTATAGAGGCACGATTTGTTGTCTGTCACATTTTAAGCTTTTTGTTTGTTTTTGTTTCCTAATACCAGAAAGTGTAGAGTCCCACCAGAGAAGCTTTGATCTGGGGATCCAGCTCGGACACCAACGTCGCAACAAGGTTATTATTTTCTTCCCATTTCTCCGTCCACAGAACTCTGTCAATGCCATTCAGTGTATGTGATTGTCATTTTGAATCTCGTTCAGTTGTGCAAATTATGGTAAGGCATGCACGCAGACTTCTGACAATGGATACTTTGATTTGCTTACAGGATGTCTTGGCGTGGGTAAAGAAGCGCAGGAGAACCATCCGTAGGGAGGACTTGATCAGCTTCCTCTGCGGCAAAGCACCTCCACCCAGGAGCAACAGAACCAACCCACGGTTGGCCATGCTCGCCCCCAGCCGCGCTAGCCCCTCGCCTGAGACGGGCTCCTCTGTGGAGACAGACCTCCAGCCATTCAGGGAGGCTATAGCACTGCATGGTAAGATGAAGAAAATCAGCAGGCCCCTAACAATGCTATTGTCAAATCCTTTAGGGCCATATGGTTTATGGTGCCATATCACTAGACTAGAACTACTTGAATTTGCAGTTCACCACAGATTTCCTCCTGTCTCCTCTAGGACTCAGTGGAGCCATGGCTAGTATCAGCGTGCGCTCTGGCCCTCCAGGATCTCCCACCCACGTGAGTGGTGGCGGGGGAGGTGGCAGCATCGGGACCGGGACTGGTGGTGGGGCTGGATCAGGGACTGTGTGTCGGGGTGGCAGGCGCAACGGACTCCACGACGTGGACCTGAACACTTTCATCGCTGAGGAAATGGCACTGCATCTGGACTCAACTGGCTCGGCATCGGCCGGAGGAGGTGGGGGTGCCAGAAAACGAAACTCCACCCAGTGTAGTGATGTCATCACAGACTCACCGACCCACAAACGTAACCGGATGATCTAATTGGACGGGCCGCTCTGAAGGCATGGGGGAAGATGCCATGGCTTTGGTATGGAATGGATGAGCTGAAAACAAACTTGATGGGCTTTTAGTGAATCTGGGGCTGGAACAAGCCAATAGGATGTATGTCTTTATTTTATGAGGCTGAATGAGGTTTCCTGTCTCCCTTCCCCTACATCCTGTTGTGGAGATCACACTCTGGTTTTCTAAATGGACTGAGAATGAAGGGTGCTGAATAAGATGCATACAGTCTCACTGAATGTCCAGATTAACATGACTGAATGGAGCAATCGGAAAGGAAAAAGGGATAATAAAAGGGATGTGTGCAGGGGCAGGACGGCCCCTTACTGCACCACTCCACCTTCTCCCCCCTTAAGGATGTAAACTCCATTTAACAAGGACACCAAGGCTGATGTTTCACGCTGTGATGCGGTCGATTTCCAAACCTCAGAACAACATGTAGGCAGTTCATTCTCATCCATGTTCCTTTTTATCTTTTTATATGGCTGAGGGGCAGGAACTTCTGGTCGTCCGTTACAAGTCACCACCATCAACGCTTGAAACTCGACAATGCACGTCGACACTATTGATCCAAAAGGCAGAGAAGAATGCTCTGTGAGGCAATAGAAGCAAACTTGTCTTTGAGAGTTTGCCCTCCAGCTACCAAGTTCAGGCTTTTGACATTTTAATATCTACCACTGTCTGCCAAGATACTTCAATAGTCATATGAATTTGGCTCTGCCAGAATTTCTTTTTTCAACTACCAGTGTTTAACTTTGTTTGTTGCCACAGTTATGGACAGTTGAAAGTCACCTTTTTTGTGAATGTCTTTTCTTTTTAAGGGTTCAAAGAATCCTATGTTGTCCCCCCCCCCCCCCCCCCCCCCCCCCCCCCCCCCCATTACAAATGCAGCTGCTGGTTTATGGGACGGTGTGAATATTCTAAATGAGATTTGCAATAATGGGATTCTTTGCACTTATCTTTCACCCTTAACTCATACAAACAGGTAAACTCTTCCATTAGAATCTGTTGCAGGGTTCCCGGCCGATACAATGCATTAGGCTTGTTCCTGGTGTGGTGGGTGGTTGGTTTAGAATGAACCCTTTGACACAAGTTTGGCCCTAGTTGAAACCACTGCCCAACTCCACATACTCAAGTAATCCTTATTGGTAGATAATTGATTAACAATGCAAAAGAAGCCCAAAACCCACGATTGTTTACCCAACAAACCATCCACTTAATTTATCAAAGCTTTAAGGTGAGGAGAGCAGAAGAGAAAAGTGCATTGGGAAAGTAATGCTAAGATACTTGTCTTGGTATCAAGGGGAGTACATAGGATGGATTTTCTGAGAAAGTTTTGCCGTAACAAACTGATGTTTTACGGCTGTTTGGCGTGCTGTAATCAAAGCATTATCGCGGAACCAACGAAACCTCAAAAGACCTGAATTCGCAAAGATTAAAAAGTATGCCCTAATCACGTGTGCAGTGCAACTTCTCATCAAGCAATGCTATTATATATTTATATAATGTCAATGCAATGCCATTTTAACGCCTCATACAACTCCCAACTTAAGAAGACTTGTTTAATTCCCTTCAAAGATTATATCTGGTACATGAGATTTGTCATTTATTGTATGCCAAACTTGAACTCGTTACATGTTGATCAAAATATTCAATGCATGTTTAGGCATTTTGTAAATCTTATCATTATTGCATAATAGCAAATAAATCTGGTATTAAATGGAACATGCGAAGTGATCATGTTACTGAAAATATGTTGGCACATACTGTGAAGGGATCTAGACAAGTACACTTGAAATGGGATCGTTGCAGGATACAGATACCTCATTAATGGTGTCTAGCAGCCAGTAATGAAACAGGACAGAGTTGCAATTTTATGAATTTTTGCCATGAAAATCATTTGTGTGTGTGTGTGTGTGTGTGTGTTACTAAGTGTAGAATCATGCTGTCTAAGATGATGCTATGCTAAAATGAGGATGGAATCTAGAAGACAATTCCAACAGGGCATTTGATCTAGCTGTACTTGGGTTTAATTGACTATGTTAAACACCATGGCATGACCTTTGATGTTCAGTTACATCCATCAAGCTCTAGGTACATAGTTCAAATTAGACATTTTTCAAATAGTAAATGTGCATACTGGGTGGAGAAATTTCAGACAGACATACAAGAAGCAGCTGTGATTTACACCCCCTTAATTAAGTATATTGAGAATATCTACTCTCACAGGTTTTTCATAATAGGGTTTTAGCATCTGTTCAATTAACACAATTGCCTTCCTGCACATGCCCACTAATGACGCGGGCAACAGATTTTATTTACAATTTTTCACCTCCCCAAACCAATCAGAGGTCTTCTTCACATTTGTCTTTAAAAGGCCCACTCATGCCACGACTCTCTGGAGCAAACACTATTATCAGCGCTTTCTTGATACTTATTTGTTAAAAAATATTGCTAATCTATATACTTAACATTTAGGTGTTGGTATGATATATGTTGTTCACATTGTGAAATAAAAAAAACTAAACCATTGAATGCATTTTGATGTACTATGTTTAATAAAAAATGAGATTCTCAGGCTTCTTGCTTATTTTTGGGTAACTGCAATAATGCTGAAACCCAGAGTAGGCCTAACCCAGATTTGCAAATCTACAATATTAATCAATGTTCACTGTTGTTTGAAATAGTGACTTTTGGGATCTTTGTAAATATTTACAATTTAATATCTAATATCGAGTGGTCAAATGTCATAACTATTTCCGATCTTGATAAAATCCACTCCGATTTTTTGTCTATCCTATGTACGGAAGCCACTAGATGGCACCAGAGCCACCAAAAGCAGTTAAATATTTGCCTATAAAAACGTCAAGCTAAATTTACGTATCCCATGATTCTACTGCTGTAAATGTACAAACTTGTCAGTTTATACTAATATGATGATTAAACAGACAAAAACAAAGTGCATAGTCTTATTTACATCAATTGGTATTACTTGAAATAAAACAATGCAAATATCTAATCACTATGTTAAATAATAAAAGACTAGTAGAGTTCAATGTGAGCAACAAAATAATGTTTTCTCAACAATATCCACTGTATTTCTGTGAGACATTCCACTCACTTTAAGGACCCCTATTTTACCACCATGTGTGAGTTATTGCCCATTACAAGCCATTTCAAAATCTGCCCTGCGCTGTGACATTGTGACATCACATGTGGGAGTGTGCACCCAGATGTATGCTGGATAGATCAGTCTACTATCCTGCCCAGTGGCATGTAGCAAGTGGTAGGCTTATCTATCCATCATACAGGGTACACACTCCCACTTGTGATGTCACAATGTCACAGGGCAGGGCCGATTTTGAAACGGATTGAAATGGCTAATCACACTCACACTGTGTGGTAAAATAGTTTAATGTGTCAACAATGAAAATGGTTGGGCGTTCAAGTTGGGCCTACACTATGGTTGCACACAAAACAGCCCCCTTTACTGGTTGGTCCATAAATGAAAAAAAGGGCTAAACCTAATACAAGCCAATGCTGCACCAGTCCTCGGTCAACTTTATATCTTATGTCCTACTATTATTCTACTTGCCACTTCTCCCCATTTCTGCCTGTCAAATGAATATACATACAATGTACATTTATATATGTGGCAGGTTTAGAAAGGTAAAGGCCAAGTTAAGCAAAAAATAAATCACTTGGTTTCGAGCAAATTAGCAAATCGTGATGGTTGAAGCAAATACTGGATGATATTGATACGTCAAACAGAGTTCTACAAAGCAGAAAATGTCTCATTCTACATGAAAAAAAAGAAAGCCTTAAGCAAATCAATACATTTTAAAGCATAAAAAGTACAAGTATCCATCCAAAATAAGTGGGAAAAAAACAAGCTCTGGATGACAGCTGGTTTTTAATGCGCTTTTCCTCCAAACAAAGCGCTACAATGACATTGCACATTGTGCAAACCACTGCTGCCAAAGGCAACTGCGAGCACCAAAAAGAAGAAGAAGCAGAGAAAAGTTATTTCATTTGCATGTGACTATGGTGTGATAATTCCATGCCTCGGTTAGTGCTAGGTTCTTGTGTTGGTGGTGGTGACAGTGGTGACGGTGGTGATTAGATTTGGCTGAGGGGCAGGAACTTCTGGTAGTAGCTTTTGGTCACATCTATCATCAGGTCTTGTGTGCATTCTGGGAGCTCCCCAGAAAAGAGCCCTGCAACGGTGGGGTTATGGATGTGAGAATGAAAGAGGGGTTAGTGTTTGCACAGCAAAAATCGGACTAATCAGACAAAAGTACTTATCGTGAGCATGTGTGTGTGTTTGTGTGAAGACCTGGGCAGCCGGAGAATACAGTGAAGGGAGGCACCACTGTTTCAGGGGGCAGCACCGTGTTGTCTAGGATCTTGCAGCAGTCTTTCAGCACGCAACGACGGCCCTGCAGAAACCAGAAGAAATGAATATACGGAGGCGATAACATTATGTGACTAAATTGATTATCTACAGCAAAGATCTACAGTAGCAGCCAAAATGTTTTTTTGTATATTTGTTCTATGGCTACCATTTCGATTCTCTCTGCAGTGGATGAGTTAGGTATATGTATTGGCAAGGATCTGGCAAAAACACACATTTCATAATGCAGGCTTCATCATTACATATTTAAGCACACTCTTATAAGAACATTTGAATACTCTGTAACTATACCATTTTATTTTGGTTGTATTGCATTTCATATCGTTATAACTTAATAAAACAGGCGTTACAAATACCTCAAAATAATTTTACCCAGGTATTTTGCTGTTGTTATATTGCAGTCATTATTTGGTTATTACATATAGCATTATTGTTATAGGCAAACAAATTATATACATAAAGCACAACAATCCACATAGTCCATTTATATTTGTAATTGGAGCAGCATCTGGGCATAGTGTATCTGTTTGGTTCTCCGAAAATGTTGTATTTAGCAGGACTTGCCTACACTGCTGCTTATCGTCCCACTGAACCACACAAGGAACCCAGTGTGTCCTCAACGTGACCATTTAAAACCCTCCAACAGAGTTGTATTAGTTTTTTCTTAATAAGGCAATGCAAGTGTGTCTCCCTATAGTGTATTGATATATATTAGCCTATATATATTTAGTATGGATACAAATTAGAATTAAAAAAAATGGGACTTGGTGTGCAAAGACCTTAGAAGGTAAAAACACCTGGATTTATTTTGGAAAAATGTTTACATATACATTTTAACCACACACACACACACACACACACACACACACACACACACACACACGTTTACGCTTACTATGACACAGTTCTTCCCAATGTGAACGTAGGAGCCTATCTGAGCGGCATTGACAACACAGTCTTCTTCGATGAACACATGATCCCCTATATGCAGAGGGAAAAAAGCAACTCTGTAGATGGAAAGAAGAGGATGGAGGTAGAGAAGGAAAAAGGGAAAAATGTGTTGATTGAGATGGAGTAAAGAAACTTGCTGTAAGTTAATATGCAACATCCTACTGTATTTCAGTACACCTTTAACCAGCACAAAATAGCGGCCCTCACCCTTTGCTGAACTTTTTGAAAGGTGGTCTGATTACGCTTCGGCTCTTGACAACACAATGTCTTCCCACCCTAACATTGGCCAAATCACCTCTGATGATGCAGTCGTTCATTACAATAGTCTGAGAGGAGAAAGACACATATATCTTATTAAAGTCACATGCTTCCATGAGGTCTTTAATCACTTACATAGCCATTTGTGGGCTCAGATGTTTTCTTGTTTATCCTCACTTTTCCATTGAGTACAATGTTCTGGCTTCCACATAGCACAGACTGTCTGCTCACTTTGTTGCCCGAAGCCTGCAAAAACGTAACAACCATGACGAATCAACCAACCATGTTGGATATTCATGCATTAAGCATATCTTGACTGAGCAAAATAACAAATGGTTGTGTATATACATATATATATATACACATATATATAAGTATCTTAACACCAAAATAGCGACATCTAACACTAGTAACACAACTAACAATGTATTTGTGCAATGCAGAATACGGTCAGTTTTACAGAGCTAGAGCTTAACTAACCCTTAAAAATAGCGATATAAGCTGCTGGACGAAAACATTACCGTTTCAATATATTCAGCTTTGTTATACAGGATTTCAGATAATTCCATATCGATGTATTTGTAATGGGATAAAGCTAAATGATATCGGCGATCTTCTAATAATAAAAAAATAGTATTATACTATGAACTGCAGCTAGTGTTAATGTTTTGCGCTGCAGTAACCGCTCCCTTCTTCCGGCAAAAGTGTGACCCTTCTTTTGGTTCCGGTACAGAATCCAATACTCTATCCGTTTGTAGTTATTATTATTTTTCATAGCGATCTTTTATTTGTATTTTTTTTTATTTTTGTTTTGTTTTTAATAATGTAAAATCAACACAAATAGTTTTTTTCAAGCTGAAAGTTTTCATGCTATCATGGTTTGTAACTGTTCTCATATGGGTAAGTTATCATTAGCGCATTTTCGATTATTTAGTAGTTTTAGTTGTTCAAGTTGAGAATTGTATTACAACGAACAATAATAAATAAAGAAAAAGGACTGCTTAAATGTTATATATGCCTATAGGCCTACATATAATCGTATTAAGAATGTAAACATCGATCTTGAAGCGGCTTGTTTGCAATTTTAAAAATCGATTCATACTAAACATAGAAATCAAGTTTATGTTTGGTTTGAACAATATACTGGACTGTTGAAACAATACACTGTATGAAATATAGTTTGAATGTTGTACTCGTGGACTGAATATTGGTTGCGCTGTTGGTTTCTTATCGGTAACATTTGAAAGCAACACTCATTTGAAAATGGCTGAATGCTGCAGTTGCTTAAAAAGCAAATGCTCGCCGTTGTGCCACCATTAACAGGTAAATACTGCTTGACTACTATGACTACTATATATATATATATATATATATATATATATATATATATATATATATATATATATATATATATATATATATATATATATATATATATAACGTATAATGTTGATAACAAAATGAATGTGAAGTCTTAAGTGATGCACATTATTTATACTGTTTTATTATGCAAGTTATCTTTGCGAGTTTTGCGTCCTCTTCAGGTGATGCATCATGTGCTCATCTTGTCCGATGTGGCCATCGCTAACATCAAAATGAAGAATAACTTGTTATTGTAAACCGTATACATATCACGTACAAGCCTATACGTATTGCTGCTCTGTGAGCTCAGTTGCACGGAGTACAACACGTCTATAAATAAGCTGTCAGTCATGTTGTTAACGCAGAACAGTCAAACCAGATCATTATAACTAAAAAATTAAGCGTGCCTCATGAACATAAAAAAGCGACATAGCGTTGATGTTATGACGTTAGCTGTACTCAAACAGTAGGCTACTTGGGATTGTAGTTTATGTATATGCTATTCATTCTGGGAAATCTGCCCAACCAAAAATAAGACATTTTTTCATCAAGGTGCAAGACTTCCATGATGTCTAAACTCCAAGGATTTGAGTTCTGGAGAACGACACTGCGAGAGGCACGGTATGTTGTGGCACCCATGGTGGACCAGAGTGAGCTGGCCTGGCGCCTGCTGAGCCGCCGTCATGGCGCACAGCTCTGCTACACTCCTATGCTGCATGCCCAGGTGTTTGTGCGTGATGCTAACTACAGGAGGGAAAACCTTTATGCTGAGGTCTGTCCAGAGGACCGACCCCTCATCACACAGGTCAGTATCAACAGAAAAATGTCATTTACATGTCACCCACCAGAACCCCCTAATGGCCGAGCTTGGTCTGTGGCCAAAGAAGCGCAGACTATAGAATTAGTGCACAAGTGAACATTTATGAGAAACAGACGGGACAATATTAAAAACTGGATCAGTCTACATCAGCACTAATGAACGAATGCCAAATGGAAAATTGGCAACCAAAGAAGATACAGACTAACCTCCCACCATCCCCAACCTCACCTGATGCAGGTGACATAGATCAACATAACATAGAATATCCCTCTAGACACATAGAATACACTAATCATTATAATCAGTTCGTCAACATCATACACACAGTAACAGTTTAGTTAATTAAACACGAGGATTCTTGGCCATGTGAGGAGGGCCTTCCTCACACTCTGCCACTTTTGGTACAGCCAATAATCTTGTGTGTGTTGTGCTTTGTGTGACAGTTCTGTGCCAACGACCCAGAGGTCTTCTTGCAGGCGGCACTACTGGCCCAGGACCACTGTGATGCCATCGACCTTAACCTGGGCTGCCCTCAGATGATTGCTAAGAGAGGTACTTCCAGCGAAACCCTATGGTCCCCTGTGCTGCTCTCCGTATCCCAAAGCCGTATGGTTTGGACTTAACGCCACACTAGAAGCCCTGCTAATGCACCATGTTGCCACGACCAACTCAAACATACCTTGCCATAGTGCCTGTATAATGATTTATTGATGTGAATTGATTGAGCTTCTTAGGTCCAGCTATATGATTTGAGGATGCTTTACTCTAGGGCCACTATGGGGTTTTCCTCCAAGACGAATGGGAGCTGCTGGAGAAAATGGGTAAGTTAAGACTCAGGAGTGAGAACCAATTCTATGGCAGAAATATGATAGAGGTTGATCAAACTGGTAAACATTTTATTTGCTTGATTGGCTCATAGTGAAGTTGGCCAATGAAAAGCTGTCTGTGCCGATCACTTGCAAGATCCGTGTGTTCCAGGACGTAGACAGGACTGTGAGTTATGCACAGATGCTTGAGAAAGCAGGGTGTCAGGTATGGAAAGTGCTAGTTCAGAACATAAAGAACAAAATGGACATAATTACTACTTATATAATTACTATAATGAAGGAAAATTATTCAGCAATTCAAATTCAAGCAATTACACATTGGTCCTTGTTTTCAGTTACTGACGGTACACGGTCGTACCAAAGACCAGAAAGGAGCTTTGACGGGGATTGCCGACTGGGAACACATCAAGGCTGTACGGTGAGTCATTTTTGTACAAAATACATGTTTTGTTCTTCTAAGCTGGCCCCGGCCCTATAGTATTAACACACACAATTCTTTTTGCTTTGTTTTTGAATTTCTTTTCCGCAGGAAGGCTGTGAGCATCCCAGTGTTTGCTAATGGTAATATACAACATCTGAGCGACGTGGAGCGATGCATCGAGGAGACGGGGGTACATGGCGTCATGAGTGCAGGTGAATTATTATTAGGGGTCATATGAAATCCATAGGAATCCTATTGTATTCGTTAGTATTATTATTGGGGTCCTACAAAATCCATAGAAACCCTATTGTATTTGTTAGTATTATTATTATTATTATTATTATTATTATTATTAATAATGTATTTTTCCCCCTGATAAATTTGGCCATATCTCAAAAACGACATGGGCAAAAGTTGTATAAATTGGCCCAATCAGATTGAACCAATCAGCCCAAGTCTCTATCATTTCTGTGCTATAATACCACTATTCACTAAAATGGCCACAGTTCCCAGCCCGAATGTCCGATTTGAGCGGAACCAACTTCGGGACGGTTGAGGGTATAGGCTCTGGTATTGGTCAAGTGAGATGATGGTGATTATTCTAAAAAGATGTGTCTAATGAGCTAAACGGCAGGGTTAACTTTAGACAATCGTCATCAAACGTGATGTACAGAAAGGCACATGGGTCAAGATGAATCAGTCCAAAAATCGCCATCAGATGAATAGTGCACCTTTAATGCAGCCATATCATATGTTGCGTCTCCTCATAGCCTGAAAATATCCAAGAGGCCAATTGTTTTTATGCATTACAATTTCTGCAATGTGGACTAAATGTAACTTAAATTTAATTAAAAAACAAAATGTAACATCTTCTTTTTGACCACTTGTCTATTTTACATCCAATTAGCTTTGTTGGATTCTCTGGAGCCTAATTAATCAAAATTAACAAAAGAGTTCTTGAATTATAAACGGTCTGGCTTCTACAGCCAAAAATACTTTTTAGCACACCATTGGATGGAAGTAGCCATAGCTCCCAAACGCTCCTCCCAATTTGACTGAACTTTTTAAATAAAAAAAGATGTCATTGAATGAATTTAACCCTATATGAAACCCATTTTCTCTTTAAAACCACACAGTGTGAGTGCCAGAGAAAATGAAAAAACTACTAAGTGTGGAGAAAACTCCCACTTCTCAAACATGTACAGATTTTCCGCTGGTCTTTCTCAACGCCCAGTGGCTCATTGGTTTGACCATATGGTGTCTATTCCAGAGGTTTGTGGTTCGATTTCGCTCTATACCTCGCCCTATACCTATCTTTGTTTTGAGATTACCCTAATGTCCTCTATCATTCAAGTTGAACTAAAATATGTTTTGTCTTCATTATTTTTATTAAAGTAGTAAATATTATCATTCCGTCACATTCTTTAGTTTGTCATGTTCCCCTTTCTCACTTTTTACCAAAATGTCCAGATTAATCCAGATCAGCTCCAAACGTCCATAACTGGAAATGGGGACCAATTGAACCAAGTCTCTAGCGCCACCAACGGGCCAAAGTTTCTAGTTTTAAAAGGCTACATCTCAGGTCAGTTTTGACCCACGCTCACAACCTTAGTGTCAGATGATGCAGCTTCTCATGGCCTACAACCTTCCCCATCGGGACAATGACAATAGGTAGGCATGTTTTACTATCTCCTCCGAGACCATTTGTCCAATCATCACCTGCTTTATTGGACTCTGCACCCTATTTTCCATATATCGTATTTTCCGCACTATAAGGCACACCGGATTATAAAGCGCACCTTCAATGAATGGCCTATTTTAGAACTGTTTTCATATATAGGGCGCACCGGATTATAAGGCACATAGAATAGAAGATACTGCAGTCAAACGTTTGACTGGGTTTGCGTTATGCATCCACTAGATAGAGCTGTGCTAAAGGGAATGTCAACAAAACAGTCAGATAAAGTCTAACTTTATTAAGCGTTCTGACAACTCCGTTCACTCCCATGGTAACGTTGTTCAAACGTTGATGTGCATATTAACAATATCTCCCAGCCTTGCTCACTCTTCTCCCAAACGTGGAGGGGAACTTTTCCATAATTCAGTAAACACATAGTAAAAGAAACAGTCTGATACCACTAAATCAAACGTTAGTGCATAACTCAACATTGTTCAGTTACGTATAACACGTAAAGCTCACTTTTTCAGTTCATTGCTCACTCTTCTCCCAAACGTGGAGGGGAACTTTTCCCTAATTCAGTAAACACGTAGTAAAAGAAACAGTCTGATACCACTAAATCAAACGTTAGTGCATAACTCAACATTGTTCAGTTACGTATAACACGTCCACGAATTCCTCGAATTCTTCTTCTTCAGTGTCCGAATTGAACAGTGAGAACAGCGAGAGTTGAATTCTCTCGCTGCTGCTCTATTCCCATATTCTACTGCGTGACTGACAGCCTTGAGCTTGAACTCTGCGTCGTAAGCGTGTCTCTTGAAAGGTGCCATTTTGGGGTCTTTATACACAAGTGGTGTGGGACTGTGAGTAAGCACAGTACCGGTGTTTACTGACTACGGTACCCGTAATGCTGCAAGCGGTGCGGCTTTGTAGTTTACCAGTCGTACTGAAACATTTTATTATTATTAAATTGTTTTTTCATACCGAAACATTATGACAGAGCGCCTTGATCCATATATAAGGTGCTCCGGATTATAAGGCGCACTGTCGTTTTTTTTGAAAATTAAAGGCTTTTAAGTGCGTCTTATAGTGCGGAAAATACGATAATTCCGTACGAACTCTGTTTTCTATTTGGTTCATGTGGACCATGTATGTGTAAGTGCCACAATGATTAGGTCGGGTCTTTCAATAGCTCACTGAGTAGAGCACTTTCCTCCATGGTCCATCGTTCGAATCCCACCATGTACTCAATATTTTCTGAGAATCTTTTATTTTTATTTTGCTTCATGCATTCATATCTGTAAGTGATGGTGAATGTATTTTGATATGCCGTAGAGCACATGGCGGCAAGGCAGAAGGTCCATGGGTCGAATCCCACCAGGTACCTAATATGGTCTGAAGAAACAGCTTGTCTGTAGTAGTAGCCGCGTTTTGGCTTAATAAGTGGCACCACCTCACACTGAGTAATTTGGCGGAATGGGCGAGTTTCGGCTATGGCTCTATAACTTCAAGTAACCTCCAACAGTTGTCTCAATGAATTCACTAGTTTCCATATTTGTCCAACTTCAGCAGTTGTCTCACTGAATTCACCATTTCCTTAATTTTCAAAAATGTTCCAACTTCAGGCACATCTGCGTGCTTGTTATTGCTGCTTGCAGCTATATTTATTATAATTATTAAAGCTACTGTAGGTACGATTTGAGAATCAGAATTAAAGAGCGCAGAAAAGAAGACTTTTAAACTTAACAACCAAAGCAAGTCCCTTCCTTCTCTGTTCCCCATCTCCCTACATTTCTCATCCAGTGAGAAGTGTTGCATTCATGGTGCTGTGATTGACAGGCAAGGTGGATTCCCTGAACTAATCGGGGAAGAGATGCCCTGATTGGTCAGCAATGACCCAGGAGCAGTCTACAATATTAATTGGCTCATACAGAGGCAGGCGCAGTCAACTAGAACCAGATATTCTCAAAGCGCACGTCACTGACTTATAGATGACTGATGGATTCTTAATTTGTCTTTCAGAGGGGAACCTTCACAACCCAGCGCTGTTTGAGGGAAGCAGCCCTCCCGTGTGGGAGATGGCCGAGGAGTACCTAGAGGTGGTTAAGCAGCATCCACCCTGCACCCTATCCTTCGTGCGCGCCCACCTCTTCAAGCTGTGGCACCACACGTATGTAAGCCTCACTTGTAAGAATGATGCATGCCAGCATTCGATGTCAGCCCTCCGCGATGGTGCCACTGTCGACCTGTACTGTCCCCGACCCAGACCTCATGTGGGCCCCGTGCAGCCGTGGTCAATGAAAAATTACCTGTGCTACTAAGCACAATTTGGGGCTTAATACTGTTTTTATATTGTGTTAACCATTCTGTATGTACAAAATAATCCAATATAAAAATATGGGTACATTAGCAGAACATGTCCATAAATATAAAAAGTCAAAGAGTCGTCCTGGGAGCAGAAAATATCACGGCTGCATCTCTAACTTCTTAAATGTTTTCTTTTTTGTTTTAGTTATCAAAGCGTGTATTTTCCGGTTGCCAGAACAAACATCCTCCTAACCCAATCAAACCTTAAAAATAAACTTTTTATGATTAAATATTGGAATATTACGGAACAGCATTGAACTGAATGTAGGTCTACAATGCAAAATCGATTCGCCTTGTTTAGATCCTTGCCTTTGGATACTTTGGATTTTATGCTTTATTCCCTACAATACTATTCAATGCAGCCGAAATGCTTATATGATATGAATATGATCAGTCCAAAACCCAAACCTATTGTTTGGTGGGAGGAGCTTGCAAAATGTTGAATTTAGGCCTCATTAAATCATAAAATAGACAAATATACCTTTCACTCCTAAAAGCCGGGTCCTATTCATCACTGACATTAGGTGTAGGAGCCTTTGTAACAATCTCCTAACTCCTAATCTGAGCTACTTTTAGTCATAAATTAATCCTTAGCTCAATGTCTAGGAGTAACTCTGAGAGGCTTGACGTGTGTGTGTGTGTGTCACACAGACTACAGATCCACCAGGATCTCAGGGAGGAGCTGGCCAAGGTGAAGAACCTGGAGGGGCTGGCAGAGGTCAGCAAACAGCTGCGACTGCGTTGCCAAGTAAGAGAACACCTGCAGTGAAAAATAGTGGCTTTAAGTCCCCTGGGGCTATAATCCACAACAATCAAAGTGGATACAAAGATCAAAGACACTTTGATCTACACCTTAAAGAGCAACTTGACGTATCTAGCAAATGAAACAGTACATTTTACATTTGGTATTTTATAGACATCTGGACACGTTTTTGTAATGCTATGTGCACGCGCAGATCTTTTTTTTTTTTAATGTGATTATTATAACGTGCGTGTGAGTGCTTATATTCGCATCCAAATTTGGCCTATGGGGGTCATTTCAGACCTGGAACACCAATGGTGTGACAAAGTGGACTAAACCACTCAAAATTAAATGATCAGCAATTTTATATATGCAAATGCCTAGTGTGGAGGAAACCATAAGGGCTTGAGTCAATCAGATGAAAAACACATTATTTATGATTCAGGAAAAGTTTGAACTCGGTCAAATTTGACCCAAACACTGGAAGAAGGCTTGAGTGAACAGCAAGCGAACCACAAGGTCCAGAGCGTGGAGCCTAGAGTCCAATTCAACATTCATTAGTTACTTCTGTAGCACACGTGGTCCTCTACAGTTTGAGGTTCCTTGAATCTATAATATTATGACTAAATGATAAGGCTGCGGCTCATCACTCTTCTTCCCAGAAGTTACATCATGTTCAAGTTTGTATTTTTGTCAAAAAGAAGTACGAAATTGTGAAGTGGTTAACCTGCACGATGCTCTGTGAATAACCTACATGGTGCAGGGCTCCAGGTTTCCAAGATGATTTTAAAGGCTGCAGGGTGTCATTATGTGCTGTCCATGCAGGAGGAGATCGCCAGAGAGAAGGAGGGGATTGTGGTGAGGCCGAAGGGGGACCTGCCCTTCCCTCACTGGATGTGCCAGCCATACGTCAGACCAACGTCAGTCTCCCCCCACTCAATATTTACTTATTTTGTATCCATAAAATTGTATTTACATAGTCTGTAGTACCAAACAGCAACTTGACTCTTGCTTTCCGATCCCTATAGCCTTTTGGTTATATTTGGATTATAATGGCAACGTGTGCCACATACCCTTACTTGAGGAATAATTTGTCTCTAAATAACTATTGTTGAAAATATTAACTATATGACAAGCTCGGTACAAAATATGAAAGAAAAAAAAAGACAATTTAAACTGAAAGGCTACATTGATCTTCTTTTTTTTCAGGCCTAAAGAGTTGGGTCCAAATGGTGAAGGCCATGGTTCAGAGGTGAGGAAAACAGCAAGTCAGAAGAGGGCGCTGGAGGACTCTGACGGGACACCTGACGCTCTCTCCAAAAATAAGCAGAAGAAGAAGGCCCGCAACCCTCACAAAAACTTCTGTCCTGAGCATAAGCGTGAGTCCAGTCTCTCCTTGGTGTAAGACGGCGATACTTGCAAATAATGTATGAAGCCAGAGTTTAATTAGAATCACATCAGCAAACTTAAGTTCATGCAGTTGTTAAAACATTTTGCTTTTCGCTTTTCATCCCTGCAGCAAAGTACATGAAATGTGAACAGTGTGGGAACCCAAAGGTAAAGGGATATACGTTTTGTAACTATATTGATACGTTGGAAAAAGGCAGATACACGGAGTAATTGTGTTTTGCATGTGTTAAAAAAATGGAATGGATGTACATAAAATGGGTTGTAATGTGAACTCAGTGTTTTCCTCCTCAGGGAAACAAGTGTGTCTTCGACTTGTGTCGGGCCTGCTGCAAGAAGAAGGCCTATAAGGAAGTGGCCGACTGTCCAAGTCAGTGCGGTAACACACACAAATACATACTGGGTGTGTCATTACACCTGAGTTTTGGTAGTGAATACCAATGCCTGTGGCAGGCAAATAGCACATTTGATTTTACAATCAATTTTGTGATATTTTGAAATTGACAACCTAACATCGATCAATAATTATAATATGCATAATAGGCATAAGGAAATGGGACATAATTATCAAAGTCAAATGGGACGCTTTCATTCCATGTGACTCGCCACTTTTTCTTTAGAAGTATTTGGTGATCCCAGGGGCATCCATTTTCTTCTCTGCTTTTACATCATTAGCTCAAGTAGTTATTTCTTTAACAAAATCTACACAGAAATGTGTTATATTTGATTGTGGGTGTGTCTGTGTGCGCATGACCTAGGCCATGGACTCCGGTTCAAGACCAAAGCAGACAGACAGAGGGCTGAGAAGGAGAGGGCAGGGGACATGCAGGAGACGGAGCCCCACGACGGTTCTCAGGTTCTCCCAGAGACACAGAACACAGAGCAGGGCCAGTCGGACTTCTAACACTCATACACCTCAATAAGGAGCAGCAGGATTCACTCTACACTCCCTTTCAAATTCATGTTATTACATATTATTTCCCAGATTATGGCTATAAAAATCAGTTACACATCAGTGATCTGCGTACGTCTTTTATTTCTTCGTTTTGTTCATTATTGAAAATGATGCCACAAATCCCCAAAAAACTAATCAAAAAGTCAAATCCAGCAATCCCAGTCGTGCTCCCAAACATGGAAGTCGCAAGCTCCTTAAATGTATCTCCAAACATAAGACAATTTGATGCTACCTACATGTTGACATTAGGATGTGTAGGTTAGTCCAGGGTCCAGTGTTATTGCAGAGAGTGGAGCTTAATGGCCAACTTGGATGGAATGATTGTGTTGGACGCAGATCTAAAATCAATTAACAGTATCCTAACACTGTCATTTCCCTTCAAGTGCCAAAGCAGAGTGGGTCCCTGTACAGATGGCACCGACCTGTTTGCACGGTGAACAGATGTGGCGGGAATGCTGGACTTGATGTGGGCTGTGACCAGTGGCTCAAAACATTTCATAATGATGGGCGATGGCATGGCGTTATTTAGGCTGTAGACTGCTGACCAGGTTGCATGTATCGATGCAGTTACAGGAAGGACAGTTGATAAGGGAGGTGTAGCCACCTACATCAACTTGCTACACGTTAACATTTTAAGCGACACTTTAATGTCTAAATGCTTTGAATTCATTGCAATAAAATTATATTGGTTTTTATAACACCAGTTTGTAAATGGAGGCCACTGGCAGCTCCTGCCTCTGCTCTAGACCAGGCCAATTACTTTAGCCTCTTATCAAGTCGTAATTACAATGCTGACTGGCTAATTATGGCAACTGAAAAGCACACATTTTGTAATGCCATGGATTTCACACAGCTAATCACTGAGCCCACTCAACCAAATGATCATGTAATCACATCCAACTTGATTGATTTTATCCTTTCCAATAAGGGTAAAAAGATTGTTTGGCCCTGGTTGGCTAACCAAACCAGCGACATGGGGGAGGAGAGAGTGAGTCTTGTAAACTTTTGCGACATTTATTTTAAAAGCTCATTCTGTTGAGGTCTCGAACAGTGATGCGTTTTGTTAGGTCACAACTAAAGTGCATCTCTTAACATACAACAATAGGGGCTCTGCTGCACCTTTGCCAAACAACATTCTTTAACAATGATGCATAATAAATTCACTGATAACTGCTGCAACTATATTATTAGACAACTTTATAGTCCTTACATTATGCATTAGCTTGGATTTCAGCGAAGTAACATTTTGGATATCGACCATGGCAGGGTCCAAATTAAATTCTTGTTGAATTTAGATTAAGTCTTCCATCCTTCAGGACCTCTTCACATATTTGTGCTCATCCGGGTTTGGCTGTTGGCGGGCGTGAGTTCCCCCTGGCTGCCCTCTCTTGGTGGGGACTGAAAAAACATTTATATACATTTTCACATTCATTATGCATCCATTATGCATGTCAAGTACAATAATAATAATTAGATAAAATACAATTTTGCATTGATGTATTTAATGCATCTTCAGCACAAAGCAAATCATTGCTTTTTGCGACTGCAATCATAATTGTAGTCTTAAGAAGACCATGTTCACTTGAGTCATCTTTGCGTCACCTTGACGTGTATCTGGTTTCGCAGCACGGCTGCTCGGAGGATCATGGCTTTGGCCCGTCTCTGGAACTCCTTGCCCATGATCAATGACTTCTCAAACGTGGTGCTCCTCTGATCAACATCCCGTGCATACAGGATCTAAACAAGGTAATCAGTCACTTCACAGAGAACCGGTGTTGCTTTAATAAAAAAGGTTTTAGCCACTTCCATCCATGCTGTGGTTTAAACCAAGGTAAAAATTAAATAAAAAGTGCTGTAGGTAAGATTTGAGGATTATGGAAACTCGCTGATTTTCACGAGGAAAGTGCATGAGATTTTGACTGTATTCAATTAGATATTGGTATCGTTGGTATTTCTGGCATCCCTAATACTGATTTGTGAACTCTGGATTGATTCTTTTAATGAATTCTGCCAGCAATCTTTTCTGCAGAGAAAAGCCAACAACCATCCTTCTGCCTCACATGATCATGTTTTGATTCAGTGTGCACAGAGGGGCTAGGGACAGACCCATTTTAAATAGTATATATATTTTTTTCAATGTATGGGAAACACTAACGATCACGGATGGGCGTCCTTCTCTCTGACCGATAAAGAAATACAAATACAAAATTACCTGCCCAAGTAAAGTCTCTGTGGGAAACACTAGCAGCCATGGGCAACTTGTTAAAGTAGCACATACTAATATACCAGATCCATTTTGAAATATTTCAATAAATTATGTCTACTGGATTACGGTTTACTGCAACCAAACGTTACCATGAATAAAAATACGGATTTCTCTGGGTTTTAACATTGTTGGAAACTAAGTACACAACTCAACAAAATATGTAACAGGCTTAATAATTTTTAGATATTTTAATGCGGAAATACATTATTCCTTTAAAAAGGTTGTTATTGTTGCGATAGGATATAACAAAACTAAATACAAAAAGTGTGTGTGTTTAGCCGACAGACAGCAAAGTCATGACCTGCCCTACTCTGCCTCTCATTGGATAGTACTCGATGACTTGGATGAGACGTAGACTGAAGCACTGGTAGTCGCATGTAGTAGCACTTTAAAACACATTTTAGCCCCTGCATGGGTGGGTGCGCACGTTTCACTCCGTAATAGACCCTCATATTATACCTTTCAAAACATACCTCTCAAAACATACCTACAGCCCCTTTTAAATGTAGATTGCAAATGAAGCTCTGCCAACAGGCTTCAGACACTTCCATCCATTTGGACCAGCGCGGTTACCTTGCTGTGGGAGTCGATGCGTGCATTGATGAGGCCCTCCAGTATCAGCTGAGTGAGCTCATCCTCTAGTGCTGCTACTGAAGTGTTGAAGGCCTGCGCCATCTTGGTCATGTCTGCCGATGCATATGGGCTGAAATACTACATAAAACACACAGCCCCAACGGTTAGGACTCAACAGTAAAAAAAGAAGAAAATAAAATCAACACCCCAACAAAGCGAGTGGATGTGAAGCATTGTGGGTCTGGCCCACCTCACCTGTATTAGGGCTCTGTTCCTAATCTGTGTGTACAGTGTCCTTACATGGGGGGCCAAGTAGATGTCCAGCAGCAGGTTGTCCTGAAGAGATGAGCACAATTGCACACAAAACAAATAGCTGAAAATGGAATAGTGTTACATTACACAATAGGGAAGGATAGTGTGGCGGAGGCAAGGCTTTTCAAACAGTCAAAAGGTTGTGGGTTTGAGGCCCATGTCTGCATTCCAAATGTGGGCATCCTTGAGCAAGATGCCTAACCTCAACCTGTTCCTTAATAACATACATCTCAATTCAATCTCAAAGTGACTGCAATGACTTAAAATTGAGATCCACACTTTTAGTTAAGAGGCAATCAAATAACCAAAAGATGCATAAAGAGATAAAATACTTTTGCACTGGCCGCGCCATATGCCAAGGTAAATAATGTAGAACATGAAACAATAAATGCCTTTACAGGATTCTCTTTGTGTATGATTCTTGAGTCTTCTATAGGTTAAATTGCAGTGCTGTACGTTAATGTCGGTCTTACCTTCATTTCATCCAGCAGTTTTAGACAAGAGGCGTACTTTGATTCATAAAACTTGAAGATGATGTCCCGGATCTGGGGTTCAAGCTCCAAGAACAATTTGAAGGAGCTGAGGGGGACGAAAACATTATTCAACTAGGAAGGATAATTTTTGTCCACCCTTGATTAAAATACATTTAGATGCCCTAAACTGGGAAATATTGAGCAAGCTCCAAGTTAAGATCAAACAAAACAAGAGTTTCCAAAAAACGAAACAGCAATCTGACTGGGTCAACATGCTCAGTGACTGATCTTCCTCTGGTGAAGGGGAGTCAGACCTGCTGGAGATGACGTTGCGTTGGAGCTCCTGTCTGTCAAACGTAGCCAGGGCGCACATGCCTCCATACACAGCCACGTTACTGGGGGACAAGAGCTGCAATGGGGGAACACAGATGGAAAGCAATCTGTCTCTCTATTGACATTGGTTCCATATATTCAGTCTTTACAGTACAACAGTTTTTGTGAGATGTGGACCTTGTATGGTTTTTCCTTTTGTACCATACTGCACTGGAACCCCATTGCTCACTGTTGTCCTTTTTCCACTGCTGACTAAACCAAAATGTGTCCAAGTACTCATGCTGATGTAACAGGTGTTAACCAGGTACCAAGAGGACCAAACTGCTGCATGGAGGAGCTAGTGACACCGCCATGCATACTTGGTTCAATTATTAACAGCTCCAACCCCAGAAACTCCTGTTGCCTGACTAGCCTGGGAAGAGAAGAAGAACGGGGGCATTTATAAATAAACTCACCTCTGGGAAGTCACAGTGGTCAAAAGAGGTCTGTAGGAAGCACTTGGCTGCTGCTTTGTACTTGTGAGAAGCCAGCTCTGCCAGACCTGGGGCATTCAACCAATACAAAGACACTATGGTCAGCTACACTCGTAACTATTATGTAAATCCTTGCTATGTATTCATAAGTATTATGTCGGAGCAGAAAGCAATGCTCAAAATATTGTGACTAAAACCAAACAAGGATTTAGGAGAGCACAATTCCCCAAACTGTAGACATGTCTCTGCAGAACAGATCGATTTTACTAAGCTGGAGAAAAGTACCCTACATGCTTTGACGTGATAGCTTTTACAGTGAAAATGTAATTAGGATGTTTACAGCAAATCGAACAGTATGCACACCACTGGTAAGTGTCATTCACAGGTGTACTCTATTTTTCTAGCTATAAAGAAAAACCCAATACATTTGACTCTATGAAAGTCTCAGCGATGCAAGGTTGCCTTACCTGCAGCACATTTTAACTTGGCAAGAACCGCTTGGTTTTGACTATCTCGTTCTCCTCTTTGCTAGATGCAAAACACACAAATATAAAATTAAAGCAAAATAGCGTGAACGGTCATGACATTGCTTTAAAACAGAACAAGATTGTTGGTTCTGAAGTGCAATTATGTGTGTTATGAAGTGGCCAGGTAAGAACCTCTGCAATCTCTGGCGTGGACTCGGCCTTGCTGACGTAGCTCAGCACGTGGGACCAGTTCTGGAGGTAAACGCTCACCTGGGGGAGGGGGAGAACAACCTTAATGCCTGTTCACAACTTCAATTCAACAGCTTCATGTACCGCTGCAGTCGAGAGAATCACCGACCCGAGTGCATGGGCACAGCGTTCAGCTTATATACAGCTAGTTCCAGCATTTGATGAATGTTTGAAAATAACAAAATCCACAAGGGGTCAGGTCAGTGATCCGTCTGCCGTCATATTGGAAGGCAAAGGAGAGCCAAGTTGTGAACAGGGCGTTATTCGATTCAATTAGCGTATGTCAACTCACATTCAGTCCGTGTACCTCAAAGAAGAGGTCGGTCAATATATGACTTAATATATTCCAAAATCTTTTCCTCCTTCCTATTACTTGTTCACTACTTCACGAATTTGAGCAGCATCAGCTAGTGGTCAAGCAGGAAAAGAATAGTGTTGAAAAGAGAGGTGAGCTGCCAACTTAATCCTCCAACATAACAGGCTTGGGTGGCATCTATTTTTTTTTCATACCTTCCTGAACTTTCACCAGGGTATAAGGTATATGACAAAAAAAAAAAAAAAACAGTGTGGCGTTACATCCACACTGGAGCTGCACTGGCCACGCAGATTTGTACTGTTGTAGCGCTAGCGGGATACACTTCTAAACAGCGATTTGAATGATATATCCATTGGGAACCTTTTGAAACGCAAGACGTATGTGGTTTAGTTGCGTTTGTGTTTGACTATTGTTTGGCAAAGGATACTTTGTCATTTTTTACTTTGTGTATAAATATTGACCAAACGATGGCTCTATAGAGAGGAGTGCTGCTGCCCGACCGTCTCCTGAACAGGTATACACCGCTAGACACACATGACATTCCGGTGATCGCGTCTTTAGTTCCCTGCGCCAGATATTTAATTCGGAGCATGATTATTTGTTTAATATCGATTTGTAATTTATAAAACAAACTTTCAAACTACATTAACTGCTATGGGATGTGTGATTCTTTTAATACATCACCATAGTTCCACTAAACATTTTACGGACATCTGGAGGTTCCTGACTTGTAACTTGTCGAACGTGGTGTGGAACATCCTACCTCCGGGATTTCTAAATACCCAGGTGTACCGTATACCGCTGAAGCCTATTAAATTAATACATATTAGAATAGGGGCTACAATGGCGATCAAGAAGAAAATCTGCAGATTTAGGAAGTGAGGGTGGGCACTAGAATTGATATAGAATTATTGGAATGCAGCCCATATGTTAATATGGAACACTGAACTAAGATTGACAATTGGCTTGACCTTGATGACATTAAGACACATATTGATGACGTGCTTGGCGCTGGTGCAGTAGTCTCTGGCTCTGGAGTAGCACTTGAGTGCGTTGCTAAGGTCGCCGCAGTCCAGGTAGTGATCCCCAAGGTCATCATGGCCTCTCCTGGAGGGAAGGAGAGAGGGGGGAAAACAAGAATGAGGAAGAAAGAGGGTGACGGAGGAGGAAGAAAGGATTCCACCTCATCGCCTGCACAAATCACAAAAATATCAACCACATACACACACGATTTATGGTCAACAGAACAGGAACCAACGTCTACATGCATAAGTGTCCACCCAAAGCCAAACCTGATGCTTTCTTTAATGGAGTTCCCCTTGTAGTTCTTGAGGTCAGTGTCCAACTTCTCCAGCTTTAGCAAGGCTTTCTTCCGAGTGGATTCGGCCCAGGCACTGTCCAACGGTGGTGGCACAGCTGCACCTTCTGCCACTGCCTCGGCTTCCCCGGGTGCTTCTCTGAGGGGGAAGTCAACCAGCATACCATTAGGGTTAGATAGATAGATATATCCGTTTTGCAGCCAAATGCCAGCCACTTCAAATTAATGTTGAAAGGTTTTGCATTGGAAAATATTAACATGGCTTTTGACATGCAATCTGCTAATTCTAACCTACCTCGTGGCCTCAGCCAGCTTGCGGTGGACCTCCTCGTACGAGTCCACATTAAAAGTCCTCTGGACGAAAGAGAGCGCCATCTTGAGGGCTTCCACACGGAGCTGCGGGCAGTGCTCGGCGATGAACTGCAGCCGTTCAATCCGCATGAAGCCACTGTAGCTGGAGGCATACTGCTCCAGGTCCTTCACAGGACGCCATGCAACGGGTGGACAAGCATAGGGGTAAGCAAAGGACGGCAAGAGAGCACACACAACTAAAGAACATTAACATGAACAGAGAAGTCCCACACTTTGTTTGTTTTGCGCTTACTGGATTAATGTTAAAGTCATGAGGTTTTACCCAAACTAAAAGACCAATCGAAACCAACCCTCTACACATCCATACTGATTCAATCAAGTTTATTCATTTGGGGGGTGGGGGGGGCGGTAATTCAGTCGGTTCACCATTGCTAGATGCTACTAAAATTCTACACACTGGACCTTTAAGTTAAAATCGTAGACCATTCACAATTATTGAAGATGCATTCAGCCAAATGGGATGGTTTTTAATAAAGAGGTACTGTATAAGGTTTGCTTAATAGATGTACCAGTGTTGGGTTCTCCACTACAAAGTTGATGTCTGGAGCATTCTGCTGGTCCTCTTGGGGGTCTGCGTCAATCTGCATGGGCTCCACTGGGCCCTGGAAGTTTAAACCCAATTGATAAACTACAATTAATGCCATCTTTAATAGTAAAACACAGGCTGTGTGTGTGTGTGTGTGTGTGTGTGTGTGTGTGTGTGTGTGTGTGTGTGTGTGTGTGTGTGTGTGTGTGTGTGTGTGTGTGTGTGTGTGTGTGTAATCACTATTCCACCACGATAGTTATCTGCTAAAAAAAACTTGTGTAGAAAGACATTCATTGTCTACTATATGCTAGCTTCTGAAAGCGTTTAGAAGACCTCGTGTATTATTGATATTACATAATGTATCACATACATAGTCATATCGTTTAAGCTCTACCTAGAGTTGTTCTACGCCAATTAACATTTATATTTCCCACCTTGTTTTAAGAGATGCTTGTTAATGATGTGGTATATACGATTTAAAACAATGGGGGGGGGGGGGGGGGGGGGGTATAGAATAACAAAACAAGTTATAGCTATCAACGTTCGAAAACTCCATTAGCTAGCGTGCAAGTGTGTACACACAAAGTAAGCTAGCCAACGTTAGCATCAGACGTACTAAAATGTGTTTTTCTTGCTTTCATGTGGTCAGAGTAAGAAGCAAAGATGATTTGAAACACGTTAAATTCAGAAGATATTGCTTTTGGTCACGTTAATGAATACACACATCTGCTAGGATGACGGCAAATGCTAGTTAACTTAGGACGCCTGTGGTAGCCTAACGTTAGCGTTCTAGGTAATTCAACGTAAGCTAAACTGCCATATATGGGTCAGGCTACTAGGCCCCTATTTAGAGTAAATGCACAGTGCACCATAACCAAATTATTTAAAGTCTGTGTCTCATGATAGACATGAAAATAATAATACATTTTGACAACTACCTGAAAGTTGAAGACCTGCACAGGCAACGGCATCTCCGGGATTTACAACTTTTGTCCACCCGGTGGCGTTGTGCTGCAATATAATAATAAGTAGGCGGTCTGGTTTGCTTGGTTCTTCACGGGTCAACGACCGTCGTACCACAATGTTTCCTATAAAGGAGGCAAAATAGGATATTGTAATATGGCAAGCCCTTTTAACATTTAATCAGTTGGGCTGACTAGTAGCGATTTAGTTTTCACTAGTGGAAATGACATTTCGACATGTCAAAATGTTGTTTTGACTAGTTACAATTGTAATTTAAGATTTATGTAAAACAATTTTGACATGTTACAAAAATATTTTCACATGTAGAAATTACATTTCGACTAGTCGAAACTGATTTACAGATATCTTTAATTTAATTATAGATATCAGTAATTCCCTTTTCACTAGTAACAATAACGATTACAGATATCTACAATTGAATTTCCACATGTTGAAAAAGGATTGTAACTAGTGGAAATGTAATTACCCATTTCAGATATCAACAAACCATTTCGGATATGTGGGCGTCATATTATTAAAATACCATTTTATACCAAAGCCAGTGGTCGACGTTTAATTACCATATTCGTTTTGGATATGTATGTACGTCATTGAAGATATCTACAATTACATTTTGACTAGTCGAAATTCCTTTTTTGATATCAAAAATTAAATTCTGACTAGTTATAAAAGGAACTGTAGATATACAGTTATAATGTATAGTTATAATATAGTTATAATATAATTGTTACTAGTATGAATATCGTTTTCACTAGTTACAATTGTATTTCAGATATCTGCAATGCAATTTAAGATATCTGAAATGCAATTCTTGATATCTGAAATTACATTCTTACTAGTTACAATTCCATGCCGACATATCAATAATTACATTTTGACTAGTCAGAATTGATAGAATTCAATTAATGATATTTGTAATGCAAGAACAATTGTAGATATCTACAATGTACATTTCTACTAGTAAGAAATGAATTGTAGATATCTACAATTTACATTTCCACTAGTGAGAATTGAATTGTTGATATCAAGAATGAACATTTTGACTAGTGAGAAATTAATTGTAGATATCTTTAATTAGAATCGCTACTAGTCAAAATTACATTATGGATATGTTGGCTTGGAATTATAACTAGTCAAAAAGGAATTGTTGATATCTACAGTTGATAATACCGCTACTGAAATGTTAAAAAGGCTTGCCATAATTGTAAATAGTACCACCATCTTGCATCTGAATGCTTCTACTATCTGTGTGTGTGTGTGTGTGTGTGTGTGTGTGTGTGTGTGTGTGTGTGTGTGTGTGTGTGTGTGTGTGTGTGTGTGTGTGTGTGTGTGTGTGTGTGTGTGACGATATATATGAATGTGTTCATTATTATTCATATATATCAATTGGTTTTATGACTTATTAATATTCAAAATAGGCTACATGGGCCACAAACAATATTGTTTACTGACTCCTCCTGGTAAAATTATGATCAGATAAGGTCCTGCGGAAAAAAACAAAATGTGAAAATCACACTTTTACCACTAGTTTGAATGATAGTGTTCTCAAGATGGAAACAAGAGCGGTGTTATTGATCAGTTGCCTATATGTAGCTGGTTACTTGCCTCATTTGAGCAGCTGCAGAGAGTATATCATTTCCCAATGTCAACGTTTTTCAGACACTTGCAAATCAGAAACTATGTTAGGAAGCATATGCCACATTTTGAAAATATATATAGAAATGCAACCCTTGGAGATATCAATGCAGTACTTAACCAGGGGTCAGTCATATTTGTAATAATTGTACACTTCAACAAGCTTGGGCAGCTGAACTGGATGAGATAATAGATGAAGGGCTCTGAAGAATATTCAAATAAAATACATGTTACATACATAAATGTTAAATTGATGTGAGGCACAATGTGATACAATTTTAAACAATTTCAACAGTATTACTCCAACACCATCATACTCCCATAAAGTATTCTAATTAGGACTTGACTCAAGTAGCTCCCACCAAATGGACTTTAATTCCATGTGCCTCTTTCTCGAATTCAGGAATAAATGTTGCAGTTTAGTCAGTCAGGGGAACCAGTGACTTTTGTGAATGTAACAAGGCTCTGAAAGATTGCTTACAAGCGATTCTGATCCATGTTGACATTTTAGCATCAGACAGTTGCTACAGATTTGTGGGCTGCACATTCATGCTGCAGTCTCTGCCCTCCCCCCCAAAAAAAGATGCTCTATTGGCCTGAGATGTCATGACCATTGAGACCGTTGAAAATGAATTGTTATGTAAGTGGAGCCTTGAGATGTGTTATCCTACTGCAGGTCATTAAAGAAGGGTCTGTATGTTATGAATTCAAATGTTGGATGTTGTTGGATGTTTCATTCAATTTATAAGTATGTTTTTTCCTTCGCCATTCTTATTAAATAGTTGAAGTTTCTGTGATTCTTCTGAAGGATTTGTAATACATTTTATATAAAGTTTATTCTATCTGGCTGCTGTCAGGCTAACTTTAATGAATATACACCAATAGTAAACCATGATTTTGAATAACTATCAACCTCCTTTTAATGGATATTAATATATATATACATATATAAATCCTGAATGATTGCTGGACACAATCGGCATCTTGACACAATTCACCACAGGGTTTGTAGGAAATTGACAATTTATATAGTGTTTGTAGTTTATTCTGAAACTTTGTTTGGTTTTACGGTAGATTTCGAACATTGGGACATCTGTGTGGAGACAGTGTGGAGTTAACAAAAACTTGGCAGTGGAAGTAATCTTTAACAAAACACATTTAGCAACTTTTTGTTGAATTATTAATTCTACATCGGAAATTGATCAATTGACATGTTAACAGCGGTTACAAGTCCTTGGTTTTATTAAGTGACACAGGTAGCCTAACAGTATGGTGAGGGAAAATAAATGTTACAAGTATTCCAAACAAAGTATACCAAAGACACCTGGTAACATAATAAAATATTTAATTTAATTTAATATAATGTTTTATGTTATTTGATTTTACGGAAACATATTGTGTTGATAGAAGAAGACAGAATGTACCAAAACCACTTAATCATCCTGCACCAACTGTTTACAAAAGAGAATGTTGATTGGGAAGGTTGAAAAAAAAAAAAGCATAGATGACATATTTTATATTGTTCCTTCAAAGTCCATAATGATGTCCATGGGGACAGACCTATTTGGACATGCCAGATAGCCAGCTTAACTTGAATAAGGAAGGAGCAGCTGGTTCCTCCTCTTGGTTGGCTAGCTGTCTGAAAAGATTGCCAGGGCGGAAGCTGTGATCTATGGCTGAGTTAGTGGGTGTTGCCTGGAGATGGACAGGGACAAATAAACAGCAAAATATTTATTATTTACATGTTATATTTAATGCTTACAAGATCCTTGAAGAATTATCCCAACGAAGCATTGCCCTTTTCAATAGTTTTCATGATTCAGACACAGAATATTCAGCCAACAATCTAAAAATAAAATACAAAACATTTGAGATTGGTTCTTTTAACTATTCAAAAATTTGTATTAAAACATTGAAAAATAAAGGGTAATACTTGTTGGGCTAACACTGTATGATTTGTAGTGAACTTCTCAGGTGAGCTTCTTATTAGTGAAATGATTGATTTATCGGACTCAAAATGGCTGTCGCTTGCTTAAATGTCTCACCATAAACACCTCAACAAGTGTGAAGTAGTGAAATGTCAAAATAACATCAGGAGGTACAATTGACAATAGGTAAACACAGCAAATTGTTGGTTGGCATCATAAAAGTAAATTGGTGAATAAATATTTTACCCATTTTGCATATATGCTGTGGGGGAAAGGTGTTACCCCACTTTTTAAGGAATGAAGGTAAGCAGTTCTGATGATGGTGTATGAAAAAAAAAAGGCAAAAGAAATCCAGAATGAAGTTTCAAGAGCTCTTTTACTAAAAGGGACTTTTTGCATGATTTCGTGACCCTCTGTTCATTAATTCCCAATCATTTTTTGACTTTTTCTAATTATTTTGCATTGAGCAGCATACAAACTAACAAAGAAGTTTGAGGGAACCAGGCATACCCCTAACAACATGCTTTCATGGAGTGCATGCAACAGAGTGCTCACTCCATCCATTTCATGAGTTCGATTAAACTTAACACCTAAAAACTGATTGTGTGAAATGTTGCTTTTACTCTGTACCAGCTAGTTGGTTTACATGCCAGCTTGCTCACACAAGTTGCTAGGACTTCGTAGCTTATCATGCACAGCCTTTTCTTGTTAGCCTAATCTTTCATGAGATGCGTTTCAACAATCAAGCAATTAATGTGGGCTCAATGCAAGTGAATGGGGTCAATATAATTTGGTCATTTTTGCACGAGGTTGATAGTGTGTATGGATATATGCAAAAGGGGTTGAAATATTAAACCATTAACTTATGCACCCATTCAAAATGTAAGCAGGATGAAGAAAACGAACTAATCACACTGGATGGTAAATTAATCTCACAGGGGAAGGAGAACAACACAGCACACAAAGAACAAGAAACAGACAAACACAAAGCCACTGCAACGACACAGTGCACAATGCACTGATGAACTTGCCTGGGTCTCCGGCTATTCAAAAATACTGGAAAGGTGGAGTGCAACAGACAGTGTTTCCCCAGGGTAAGGTAACCAGACGGTGAAAACAAAAAAAATGAAGGTAGCAATGTCGACATATCAATTGAGAACACTTAGAATCTCACCACACACATACACTTAATCCTTTTCTGCAACTCACCCGTGATGCTGGATCGACAGCTTGTCGGTCCGACTTGGTGTTCCTCATGTTGGACATGCTCAAAGGGAGCAGACCAAATCTGAAGAGGACATCAGAGAGTCTTAGATCAAACACACCCACTGCTTTGTGCTTCTTGGTAGCTTAGGGGACTTAAGCTGTTAGACATGATGCATACATTTGCATTTGTTTTTTTATTAATCAAGTTGTGAAGCTGATAACCTTTCCAACTACATAATATACATTTCTAATGAGAAGCAAACAGGGCATGTTAGAACAGGTCCCAGAAACATTTAAAAAAGATTCAGTCAATGCATCTGTATTCAGAATCACAGTAATACACGTTTTTGATAAATTCTACCATGGCTTTTATAATAACGCATACATGGACACACACACACTTTTTTTGCTTACTCATTCTGCCACGGCTTTTATAATAAGGCATACGTGGACAACTTGCTGACAATACTTCCAGTATTACCTTATCTGGCTGCTGGCCAAAGGCAGGATGTTGTAATTCTCCTGAGAGTTTGCACCACTGTTTCGGTGCACAAATTGTTTCTCTGTGTCTGTTAAGAACCCCAAAAGTACCTGAGAAAAACAAATACAATATTCTGTTAAATTTGTGAATAATATTAACATATTGTTATGTTAACAGCCAGTAATGCACTAGCCAAAAGTGCCCATCAACAATGCTTGCAATCAAAAGCCTAATTTATCTCATACAACAAGACATGAGCAATGATCTAGATTGTACTTTCACAGTTTTCATCAATTTTGTGGCCCATGTTGTGTCTGTACCGAAGTTCTCTGTGACAGGCGGTTGAGGTTGGCATTGAATGGTGTAGTAAACACATCAAGATCAAAAGGATCTATGAAGCCCTCCAACCAATCGCAGACCTGTTGGATTCTGGAAGATGAAAGGGAAAAAAGTCAATTTGGGGGTGAGACAGTTAGCAAAAGATATTTAAAGAAAAGCTGCTCTACATCACTCGAGAGCTTCGAATGCAATAGACAACCAAAGTGTTGCAATTATGTTTCTGCATACGTTTACTGTACACATTTTGTCCTTTTTACATGCAAAAACCATTGCATTTGAAATATAACAGGGTTGTAACACAATGGGCCTCATGCAAGAACAACTCGTACGCACAGATTTATGCTAAAATGTAATCAAAATAGTAGGCTAATAATAAGAATATGCGCATGATAATTATTGGTTGCAGCGGTTCTAGTTTGCACAAGCGCAAAGCACGCAGCAACCCCCAAGGACTGTGGTTTGGTGTGCATTAACTTTTGGTTGATGAAGTTGGGTCTATCTTAGAGAATAAAAGAAGAAGCTGAAGTTGAGAGTTTTTCAGATAGGTAATACTTAGGGCTTATTGTGTGAAAGTCTGCATCCACTGATCGAGCCAAACACACACACAGCTCAGATTTACCCGCATTTCTACAGCCATCCACAGGTATCATTGAAATATTAGTCAACCAAGCTCTGGATGACCACAATCTTGAATAAAGTAGACTTGGTGGAAGGTAACCTGGGTTGCGAAGTCTTATAGCCCACTCTTCAGAGTAACTTTAATATTATGAAAAATGCAGGATTCATATAGTATTTACTTTGCAGTAGTAATATGAACACCTCAAACTACATGGACACATTGATCACTTCTTGCCAAGCCAAATCTATTTTAAAATCGGATCACTTCATTATTATTTCGGGACTGCAGGGCAGCAGGTGCTCTAATGCCACTTCTGGCATTCATATAACATATTTTCTTTATCGATTTACTTAAGGACTTCAAGCTATGCACTTTGTTGGCCTGGTGGCTTTTTTTTATGAATGGTGCTTCTGCAGAAATGGGGTGGAACGTGTCCTTATATAGCATTTGTGGGGATCAATATTTGCTTACTCGTGTTCTCATGAACTCGCACACTCATTTTCAAACTGGTGGAATACAGCTTGTATACGCATCATTTAGGAGAATTTCCTGTACTTACCAGCGTTTTCTAATTTGACACACTCGTACGAGTTGTACGTACGCACAAAAGATCAAGTTCAGAGAAGAATATGCAAATGTTCTTGCATGAGGCCCATGATCTATTGTCAAGGTAATATTTGAAAACATTTGATAGAAAACTAGGTGCAGAGGTCCAAAGCCACAGGTGTCAAAATGTCCAAGCACTAAACTAGGAAAATCAAGCAATTTAAAAATATATATAATTGATTCAAATTGTTTCAATTTCTTATAATATTTTTTAACAGTTTCAAAGAACTGCTGCATGTCTTAGTAAGAAATCAAAATTTTTTCCATTAAGCGCCAAATAGCGAAAATTACAAGACAAAACATTGTCCCAAATAAATGAAATAAATATTAACCTGGGGTCTTGAGACGAGCGACCACTCTTGCCATCATCCAGTCTTGTAACCAACGTGGTGCAAAGGTACCGTAGGTCAAATAGCAGCTGCAAAGCTCTGGTTTGGGTCATAGGGAAGGCATTGTCCTGGAAAGCAGACAGACAGAAGCAGAACATGTTTATTGCCTCAAGATATTGATCAAGATATTCATATTTTCACAATATTTTACTAATTACTTGATCTTGGAATTGGTCACCCGCTTGGCTACATAGCGTGGAGGTAAAATAGACTCGGCCCCAAAATTGGCTTGACCGAATAGATAACCCTTAAAGCTAGGGATGGCAATTTCTAAAGTATTTTTTGTAATATTCCAAATCTGGCTTCTCCAAATTGCCTAGCCTACCTTTAATAACATGATTAGAGGTAAATTATGGATTTCTGTTGTCCATCCCTTTAATTTAGAGTTTTACTTCCGGAAGATAATCAATTGTAGATACACACTTAATACTAATAGTAATGCTAATAGTAATACAAAACTTTGTTTTGTGTTAATGTAATTTAGTTTGCATGTACTCCCCGTGTTCAAATGGGTTTCTTCCTACACCACACAATGCATGCATGTTAACACTCATGTCCCGCCCATAACCAAGGCAAGGCACTTCTTCTGGAGTTGATTCCCAGGAGCTACCTTTTGGCAGGCCACTACTCCTAGCTCCTACTGCTCTCGCGGTATTTATTTGTTAAAAGAAGTGTTAAATAGCTCTTTATAATGACAGCCATCACTGATATAGAGTGTTTAGTCAGTAAAATGGGTCTCCCGGTCCCTCAACTCTACAGTAAACAAATGTATCCAATCAGGAGAAAGAACTCCATAAAGAGGCGGTCCTCTCTGCGCGTTCCCGGGTAGGCAGCAGGATTTCAGTGTTGACTGACAATGGCAGAACAGGCAAAGCTACTGATTCCAGCACTGTTAAAAAAGAAAAGAAAGCTGCCAGGAAAAAGAGTCATGCGAGACCCGCACTTATGGTAGGGGAGGAGGGAGCGTAGTGCTAACTGCAAAACTGGATGGCCACACTGCACTACTGCGCCTCACCGTATAAAACGTTTAAATGATACATCATTTATTTGTTTAATATGTACATTATCTAAATGCTCATTTGCTCTTGTATGCTTTTTTTGGTACTGTTTGTTGCAGTGCCACAAGACAAATTTATTTCATGTTTATCCCCTGTGTGTTACCTTACTTCGCTAATACATTTCACGTCAACAGCTTTGATAAATATCTCTGGAATAATACCATTGATTTTCGTCATTTGTTTTCAACTCCCTTTACTGTCACATTGAAACAGTTGTGACACAACAATTGCAAATTGCACAACAAGTGCAGATACACCCCAGCCGTGCGAGAAACAACACGCAGAAAAAAGGACGCGAGTCCCCATTCGTGCTAGATAAAATGACGGCGAAGGCGAAGAACCACCATCCAAACCCAGCGAAGAACCGCCATCAAAACCTAGCCTCACCAGATAGAAGCGAAATTGTTCAGAACCATGTGAAATAATAACTGTGTTCTGTGTGTATATAATATACCTACAATATGCATACAATTTATTGAGTAGGCCTAGACTAAATCTATGAAATGTCTCTTAAATTGATTATTGAACATAATATATTCATGTCTCTCAGACGAATCAATCAAATATAATGATACGCTATTATATAAAACGTAATACAATAACTGTTAGCATAAACATTTCCATATGCGCAGAGTGGAGTTCTCAACTGCTTGATTCGTTATTTTTCGTTCGTTCATGTAATTATATAATTAAAAAGGTTAATGCCATTGTTGACATTATAATTTTACCTTATCTCCCACTGAACAATGTAGGCTTCCCTTGTGTAACCCCTCAAACGAAAAACACAACAGCTGTTCTGTCTTGGGCAAAATATCTACAAAACCTGGGAGGCCTAATAGGCTACATCCCGTGACTTATAGATCTGTAACTAATAGGCCTATGTGACTTGATAAATACATAACATCAATTTAATAAATAAAAATAATAGAAGCACAACACACCATGTTTTCTATTCTCGCACATTTTAGCCCGCACACGGGTGGGTGCATACGACACGTGCAGTTGTGTTTTCAGCTCTCACCTTGTCCTGTGTCTGCAGTGTGATGCTGTGGTAGTGATGAAGAACCTGGTCCAGACAGGACTTCAGCAGCTCATGCAAGGTGGGCCTCGGCAAGGCATGCCCCCCGACTCTGTTCACCTCCAGGCACAGCTGGAACAACAGCGACTGGACAAACCAGGAGGGCTGGAGAAGACAGTCCCGGACACAAAAGGATTTACACAGACTCAGAATGGTAAACCAAATACATTTGGTGGTCACATGTTTGCTTGTAAAGAGTTCCATTCCATTGGCGTGTGACTTACCTGTACAGGAAGTCTTATTTTGGATGTGACACTGCTGCCCGACTCTGCCTCTTCTTGGATCTCTAGCTCCTCCCAGCTTGTGGCCGTTTTCAGGATGGCACCAGGAGAAACGGCATTGAGTGCTGTTGCAAAATTATCCACCAGCGCCTGTTAAGGATAGCATCACCTCCAGTTAGTGGGCAACAGGAATGTAGCTTATCCATGGCCCATCCTAATAGGGATTAACGATTTAAGGACCCAACTAAACAAATGGAATAAAAACCATAGGAACCACACTGAAATGTCTTTGGTCTGTGGTTTTTAGGTTACTCTTTCAAAATAAATAATAAACGTAATGATCAAATATTTGTGGTGGTGCTTTACTTTGGATAGGGCGGTGCTCCAGATACGGTAGGCTTCCATGCTACAGGCACAGAGATCCTGCTTCACATTGTCCCACTTGGCCTGGGCAGGTCCCACCTGGGCAGGAGCCTTGGCTTTGCCCAGCTTCCTCCCCAGTCTTGCAGTCTCCTTGGGAGCCTCTGAGCTGCCTTCTCTTCCCAAGACACATTGCCTGAGGTTTATGCAGAGATCCCCCATGGACTGGCACAGTCGTGCAACAAAGAGGACGGTGCTGAGGTCGAGGTCAGGTAAGCCGGAGGAAAGTTCAGAGCGGATGTGAGACAGGATGTGTTCGACGCAGGCCAGGCAGGACTCGCGTAAGCTCTGCTCTACGTCGGCTGCGTCTTTGAAGCGATCAAATGCCGATGCAGCAAGACCTTTGGCCGGCCTGGCGCCTTGAATAGCTGGGCTGGTATAGGAAGACCCTGGTGTTTAGGGAAGGCAAAAACATTTGTCATGAATAGTGTATAGAGGTTTAGGCAGAAACCCTTGCCGAGGCTGAAATGTTCTGCATAGGAGGGGTCAGTTAATCCTATAGAACAGAATACATGCAAGCTCTGCGAGCTCTCTAATGTTGAATGCTTTCAGAATATGTATTTGTGTAAGTGTGCCAGTTTACAAATGCTTGTATGGACATGGTAATGCCGTCAGTAGCTTCAACATTTTCATTCAGCATACTTGAGCCATGCTTACCTTTTTCCTGTGTTGGAAGGTAGTGTTGCAAGTCATCCAGCCTGGTCCTAAGCTTGGTGTCCAGAGACGTGCAAAAGGTTTGCACACAAGGAGTCAGAGCTAGGGTCTTCATGGCCAGTCCACTGTGTTGCTGCTGCTGGTCCCTCTGGGCCACACTAACCCACGCGCTGTCGCTCAGCAGGTCCCCCGAGGCTTCGGACCACAGGAAGGACGCAATGTCAGACTCAAAGTGGCCACTGTGGCCTTTAGGGGGCGGCGGAGACTTGGTCGCTTGGCTCTCAAGATCACGAAGGGCAGAGGTGAGGAGCTGGGTAGAGCTGTCTGAAATGGTCTCCATTTCGTCCTTGGTGATTGCCTTAGGAAAGGAAGGCCAGATTGAAAACAGATGGGAGGATTTATAGGAACTTGCTAACATCCAACTACTTTTTCTGTTTGACTGTGTGTGAAAAGGTCAGGTCAGTGAAAAGGCTTAACAACAATGTAAACAACTCAGGTCATGTGCTGGTAAAATGACAGCACTTTACCCTGAGAAATGAATATAGCAATTTGTCACCTGCAGGCGCTGAAGAAAGAGATGCTGCAGAAAGTCCTCCCAAACATCCAGGGGGCGCTCAAGCAGGCACTGACATACACTGCCCCAGTGCATACTGATGGAATCAGTGGAAAGGAGGTCCCAAATGGAATCTCTGATGGCTGCCAGTGCTTTCAGGCTTGTCACATATACCAGCAAGCTACTGATGCCTCTGCAAATGTCCTCCTTACAACTTGAGAAGATGAAGAGACATTTTTGTCACAAAGTGGGAAAACACCCAACAAGCAGTCAATTCATAATCTTGATTAATTGGCAACATTCAAATCAATGTAAATTGCTAATAGGTCTAATAATGGCAACATAGAGTTTATAGTTTATCTTTTTGAGCTGCTTCCATCAATGACAAAGGACATTTAACAGGCCTACAACGTATCAGGGTGACAGCGCCATGCAATTCTTATATTTCCAGAACAAAGCTCAGCAGACCATCTGTCCTGAATTTGATAACTTGGTTTGTCTACACATGTAAGTCTAACATAATAGTCTATATTCACTTTTTATAGTCTACTGTTGATTTTGCATAACATAATAAAGGTTTTTCCTGCATATGAGATTAAAATGCCATCTGTGCCAGTATGGTACAACATGATTCTACGCATGAATAATCATAATTTTCCCACACAGAATCTACTTACAAATATGCAAACTATGACTTCAGAGGCATGAGTTGTAAGGAAATGAAATAAATAGAAAATAAATGTAATCCGTTTACTTTGTTATTTATTTTATGATTTGAGAAGGCTGTGATTTGTGAAGGGTGTGCACTTCTAGTTCTATCACACACAGCTCATCAAAATCATGTTGGAGTGGTTGCCATTCAACAACGCCCCTAACAATGCGGTAAAATAGAAGAGCCACACCAAAGCTTTGATAGCATTTCTAACTTAATCCCCAACCCTGAGCATGTTGAATACATTTTTCATTATGCTCCTTAATATCTTTGAATGCCTCTAAATGTTCTAACTTTGGATCACACTGCACCTACCCCATAAAGGAAGCATTGAGCCCTTTTTGAAAGTATCCTGCAAAGCTGTGGCAAAAGCTTACGTATTTATCCACTGTTGCAGCGTGTCGCGTAGCTGTTCCCCCTGAATGGGGTGGGCCAGTGTTCGGAGCACGGGCTGGAACTCAGAGACAGAGGACGGGAGGAACTTAAACACGTTTCCTGTGCTTATCTCCTCCTGTAATATCCTTTTTTTTCCTACAAGATCAAAACAGTTTACATGGACATGTTATATATGCCTTACTAAAACAGTACCAAATTGATATGGCATTCTTTCAACTTTTACTTTCACCTGCAGGTACCGCAGATGTGACATTCTCCAGGGTGGAGAAAAGTATGCCGCAGGTCAGTGCACAATCCCCAGGCTTATGGCCACCTTCTTGGGGCATGTAAAAGACAGCATAGGCCTGGAAGAGAGTTGTAACCAGCAGCTCCACCAAGCTGCAAACCTGTGCCTTGATCCCAGCCCCTGCCGAACAAAATAAAATGGAGGCCGGGGTTACATCTGGTTGGCTATTAATTCCTCATCAATGTAAATGAATATTAAAAACAGGTATTCTGTAATAAAAGGTGAAATTACATTTATGCCGTACATCCCTTAGACATACCGTGCTGTGGCTGGTTTAGCAACTGGTAAATGCTGGACTTCCTGGCCAGCAGGAAGTCAGCGAGGGCCTGGCGAGGTGAGCTGTCCTCCAGGAGCATGGTGGACACCAATGCCTCGGCAATGGCCTGGTCTGACACTGCACGGCCCCGTAGCAGAGACTTACTCTGGAGCAGGATAGCTGACCTGTGTGTGTGTGTGTGTGTGTGTGTGTGTGTGTGTGTGAGAGTGAGAGTGAGAGTGAGAGAGAGAGAGAGAGAGGGTAGGGAGAAATCTGTTGAAAGTTGAGCTACACAATCAAATATCACTATACCTCTTTTAGCATACCATTTACTGCACAATAAAAGCAAGTAAATTAGTAGCTTAATGAATTTCACTTCAATCAATCACCTCTAGCTACAATCCCTTTTTATGTTCATAATACTAATTATTATTTTAAATACCAGGGCACATGGTCAATGTGTGTTCTAGTTTAGACCCAATGCCCTGGTACATTAAAATAATGTATTGTCCTATATTGATGCCTTTGTTAAGAGTCTACATCTCCTTCCTAACCTCACATGGAATTATTGTTGCCTGTTATTTGGAGAGTCCCTCCCAGGAATTTTCACTGCCCCTTTGTGATCGACAAGCCATGGCACAATCAAACACCAGTAGGATGCTGGGAAATGGGTGGGATGAAATTTGCTAATGCTCATTTCAGCTGGTAGCTTTGATTTTACTCCTCTTGCACATAAATGATAGGCTCAGAAAGATAATGCAATCAAATAAGTATGTCCCTGAACACCACGGTTAACTTGCCACAGCTCACTTTTTATAAGAATCCATCAAAATTCTAAATAGTACAATGATGGTGTACTCTATTGTAACCAAATAATCAATGATAATGATTCCCACTTGGATTGTATCTGCTTCAGGGATGCTCACAATAAAACAAGTTCAGTGGGCCTGTTTGGGTTGGCTGCGAGAGATAGTGACAGAAAAGCAGGGGAATGGGCAAGTGTTGACAAACAAGGTGATTCTAGGTACAGCGGCCATTGGTTGAATCTATTTGACTTTCATTGAAATTTTATTTGGAGTTACCTGAAGTGTCCTGTGGTTGCCACTTGACGAACAAGTATTGGGAAGCGGGCTAGAATCGGGCTGCAGTGAGGCCCTGTAGCAGTCTCAAGCTTCAGCATACCATGGAGGTGGCAACACAGGAGGTAGAGCTGAGTAGCCTTGAGGTACTGCAATGACTCCATGGCACTCCAAATACACTCTGGGATCTCCAGGAGAAGCCGGATCTGTGCTGCCATGTTGTAGAACTTTCCCTGACATTTCAACTGGGTCTGAAACAGTCGTTTTGGGGTAACAATAAAAGGAACAACTATTACAATGTGGATACTAGCTATGCAAACGGCTAAACAGAGTTCTCACATACAAATACAGCTATTTTCGTGACGTGCGCAATTCAATACATGATCGCGAAAGTTCGACGTTGCCCACTATTTACATGTAATGTGGAGTGAAATAATAAACCCAATTCTGAGCCACACTTTCGACACTCAGGCTATGCGATTAGTGGGGGCGTGTTCCCATCTACGTAGAAGCTTGTACATGAACGGCATGAATGCAACAGCAACTATTTAGAAACGTACCTCATGTTTAGCGATTGTTTGGCTATTGGGCTTCCCTTGTTTCAACTTTTGACAGTAGTGGTTCATATCCTGGATAGACAGGACGACGCTCTGTGAGCACTGTCTCATCTCTCCAATAGTGTCAGCGGCGTCGATCAGATCCCGGTAGCGTTCGCCTACCATTTGCCTGAGCTCTTCCTTCTTCTGTTCAATTTCGCCGCGGACCTTACGCTCTATTCTGCGAATTTCTTCGGTATTGTAGCGCTCAAACAAGACCCATGGGTCTTTAATCTCCGAAACACGGAGGGACTCTGCCGTACTGACAGTCATCTTGGTAGCAGACTCATCGACACCACTGAAACCCATTGGCTAATACAACCCGGAAGACAGCAGAAATAAACTTCCTGACACAACCACGTAAGCAAGTATTTGGCCATATTATTAATTTTTTATTCAAACATTATTTTTATTATAGCTTTGTTAATACAATGAAACACGCTTATTTTGTCGTTTATTTTGCATCCGCCTCATACTTACCTTTGTAAATTAAATACTACACACAAGTGTGTGTGAGCGTAACTGCGCACGCGCGCGTGCGTACAAGACACCAACATGCACCACCAAAAAGCGCACATTGACCTACTGGTTAATACTCTTCTATAATAAGAGTATTTTTTGATCAATCAAAGTTTATGCAGATATGATATGTTGCTGGTCTGGGTCTAGTCCATGGTCTGGTTTCACCAACTGTCGACACCAGTACAAGGACCACAAATAACCTTGTTTTGGAGTAGGCCTTATAGCGCTTTACTGATCAATGAGGCCCTGTTGGAAACTGAATCTGGAATCTGAAGTTCTTCTTGGAAGTTAACCTTACAATGTTACATTCATTATATCTAACAATATAAGTGATACTTTTCTCTCCGCATCACTTTTATTATATATTTGTAACCGTGTACCGGTGTGCCGAAACCTTAAACCACTTTGTGTATTTTACTTAAATATATATTTAAATGATATCAACTTGAATTTAAGCATTAGACAAGTCACACCAATAGGCTTCAAACTAACAAAATGAAAAATGTAGGATATAAATGTGGGAACTGATGTATCTCCTACTTAAGAGCAGAAGCTGTTGTATCATGGTAAAAATGCATGATTTATAAAGGTGGTAGCAGTTTGATTAAATTCGATTAATAAAATTGGTTTTGCTTTTACCAGTTCAACATTTTTATTTTAAAATTTGTGCATCCTAAAGACTGACCTTTGTGGGATTGTGTGTTTATGTTTATGCATCTCTTTACCGTTATTTCCCGAGCAGGGCTCTACAGAACAATAACTAAACTGAAACAATTAAAGTACTCCGAATCAGAAAATGCTTAATATGTTCGCTCTGAATGTAATGCATGTGTCCTTGTGGTGGTTGTTGTAAGCTATTTAACAACTTGAAATGTTGTTACGTATAGAACCTTTAGTTTTACATCTGGATACAACAATGAATGTAGACGTTTAATCTCCCTTTAAAAAATTCTGAAAGTTATTTTCCAAATTAACAGTTCAGTTTGGATCATCAAAGACTGAATGATTAGGCTTATAGGACCAAGCTAAAGGCCAATTATTCCGTCTCGTGTTAAGACATTATGATCGCTTTTCTCAGAATACTTAAAATGTTAGAATTACTAGCATATTTAATCATGACCCAGGCCTATACCGTATAGCCCCGCTCAAATATATATTTCGCCCGCTTCCATATACATTAGCGCAATCGCGCCCCGCCCGTCAGTGCTAGACTGGCGAGAACAAGCCTCCTCGCTGCCTGTATCGATGAAGTTGTTTCAAAAATGGCGGATTTCCTGCCGTCCCGGTCCGTTTTATCGCTATGTTTTCCTAACTGTCTCCTGACGAGTGGCGAAGCAGAACAAGTACGAAAATCGAATGAAATAGACAAGTGGCTCTATCGAGACAAAACGTATGTAAAACGTCTGGTAAAGATTCTGCTCCTCGGAGCGGGCGAGAGTGGCAAGTCCACTTTCCTCAAGCAGATGCGCATCATCCATGGACAAGACTTCGATCAGAGGGCCAAAGAGGAATTCAGAGCTACCATTTTTAGTAACGTAATAAAAGGTAAAGTTGAACTCCACATGCTTCGCTATCTATCAAACCATTTTGGTGTTTTTATACATGATTAAGTCAATTGGGTAAGTGGCAAGTGGGCAGTTAGCTAGGGAGTAGGAAGTTGCTAGCCATGCTAACTGTCTCAACATGACGTTGCAGCGCCGAGTGGAGGAGCACTTTCTCACTTTTCGCAAGAGCTAGGGCGTCGGGCTGTAGCACACAAAGCTAACTGACTAGCTACTGAGAAACGCCCATGTTATTTGTGCTTGTCTATCCGTGGGACCCAGGAAGATAGTTCAGCACAAACACCGTTCAGTCTTTGTGTGAAACTCGAAGCATTGTTACAAATCGCAATTTTCACAAGGATCTGAGAGTTTTTCTTAAAACGACAATCATACTAAAAGAGTCATATTATATTTACGTTGTTTTACTACCTTAGTATAGTGTCTTAAGAACCAGTTTTGCAGCAAAGTAAATATAAATTGTTTTCTAAATAATCTTCCACCAGACGCCCAATAGCTAAATGTAAGTACTCAAGGATTCAAAGGAATAATTACTATGATAAATTAATTTACTCGTTTAGTCAATGTCTTCCTGTGAGGATAACATTTATGATGTCCGTTTGACTGGATGCTAATTATATACATGATTATTTGTTAAACATGCAGCTGTGGTTCTGTACCCATTACCAGTATGGGCTCCTAACAACTGGCACACATACTGTATAAACTGCATGCATAATACAATACAAATTACACCAAAGGGTATTTTCACATTGAAACTTGGCCCCATGGCAAGGAACAGGCCTTCTCTCAGCTGACCATGGCCATTTAGGACCAGTTTTAAGCTCTCCCCTTTTGTAAACTAAACAAAAAAATTACCAAAACTCACAAATGTTTTTCTCCTGCACACACTTTATCCCCCTTGGTCATATAATCTGTAATTACAGCCTACATTGGTTTTGGTTGGTGTCTATAGTTATTCAAAAAACCATTATTAATATTATTTAATTAAATGGTGGTTTGTGCATTTTACATTTCACAAGAGCACTTGCGCTATTGCACCTGCAGCGGAAACAAACGTATGCAATTCTGGATGATGAACTGCCAGAAAAGCAAAAACACCCAAGTAGTCTCTTCATGTTATATTATTAAAGCCATAATCGGTTATTTGCCTGTGTGTGTGTTCAAGGTCAAGTTTATTTGTCACGTACAAAGTCATACATGTAGGCCTACAACTAGCAATGAAGTGTGTGTGTGTGTGTCGCACACATCATTTATGTCCCTGTGAGTAGGCTCTAAAACGCACAGCTCGTCACTGTCTAAAGATGACGTATAAGGTGCCAATATTACCACTTGGTTTTCCCTTCAGGCATACGGGTGTTGGTGGATGCTCGAGAAAAGCTACACATACCCTGGGGTGACCTGGCCAACCAGCAGCATGGGCATGCCATGATGTCATTTGATACCCGCTCAGCAATGGCAAGTGGTCATGGAATGGTGGAGACGAAGGTCTTCCAGCACTACCTGGCCTCTATCCGTGCCCTTTGGGCTGATCAAGGCATCCAACAGGCCTATGACCGCCGCAGAGAATTCCAGCTGGTATGTATGGTCCAGATTATTTTTATATCTACAAGAGATTACTTTAAAAAAACGAAACCATTGCTAAGACCGTGACTCGTCTCTGTGGCCATCGTCTTTGTCTGCACTCCATTGTTCTATGTGGATGGGGAAGGGGTGTAACGTTACCGAATTACCAGTAGAAATTACAGCAGTTGAGGCTTTCTAAATAACAATCAGATCCCACCTTAAAAATGCTTTCAGGTTTTGTCATTCTGGGGCAGGGTTTCAATAAGCCGAGCACAGGTTGTCACATCAACGCTTAATCAGCAGGTGACAGGGTAACATATCAGCCTATAAGAGGTATTTGCATGCAAAAGCATATGCTTAACCTAGCGAGGGAGTCATCTAATGCAAGCGGTGTTGGGGTTTGGGTGTCATTTAGGGCCAAAAACGTGTCCTTGGTTTAGTTAGGCATACATAAAAACATCTCACATAAATTTTATATGTCGAATAGCATTGTTGAGTATGAGTGCTATAATATGCAATGTGCATGATAAATGCATATGAAATGCACCACACACCATGGCGTTATACTATAAGTGTAATCTTAGAGAAATGTAACCCTCTCTCGGACACATCACATTAACCGCTGCCCAGACGGAGGTCCACACATCCAAACACACCATGGCATATGAATACCCTGTTAGTGTCGGTGTCACTTTGTTACTTAAGTCAAAGTGCCTCCGAAAATTTGACGTCCCAAAAAAAAAACGGCCCAGATTTCAAAGCGGAGTAGGACATTCACAAACTGGTTGTAGGAGACTGGATAAAACGTAGGATGTAACTCCTTTTTTTAATCTGAATTAGGCTATGGTAACCGTGACAAAATGGTAGAGTACTATGTTGAAGATCATAGAATACATACTAAGAAGTTTAAAACAAAAGTATGATTTTAGGTTCACTAGTACTTTAACATCACATGCATGTGCTGGAACTAAGGAAACAATTTTCCCTCTTCCTTAGGGGGAGTCAGTCAAGTATTTCCTGGACAATTTGGAAAAGCTTGGCAAGTCGGTAAGTTTCATCTGCCCAAACCACCAAGGCCTCGAATGCCTCGTTTTCATTTTTTTATATGACAAATGTATATATAATGAATATATATAATGGTTATATAATGAATGTATTTAGCAGCTATTTCAATGTTTAAACGAGGCCAAAATATACCAAAAAGCTCTACCTACCAATAATAACGGGTTGGTAATTGAATAAACATGAATACAACAGGTAGCAATGTTTTTTTCCTTTTATGGCGATCCGTCCCCCACAATAGTGTGTTCTCTTTGGGTGAATAGCGCTAGTCCTGCCGTGCAGTATCATCAAAACTTTGCACAATGTTCAAACCACCTATTAGTGATAACTGAAAGTAGTCCTACTCTCATACTATGGAAGCCATGTGTCTTCAGAAAGGGTGCACTGAAGCTCTGCCGTAACCAAGTCCAACTCGGACCGATGAGTGGATCCGAAAGCCACTGGCGTCGATGCAGCAATCCTACGTGATATAGTAGTTTTGCTTTCTGCGTTATTAAAATGACATTTAAAGGAATTTGACTTTTTTTTTTTCCTCCAAATGTTAAAATATTAGTTTGGAAAACCTAACGAATATTCTAGGCTTAAAATTATGTAGTTGGGCTGGCCCTACGTAGAAGCAGGCCTGTGGGGAGATAGGCAGGTGCTTAGAGTTAAGGGGCACGTAGAAAAGGCCTTTCTGAATTTAAAATGAGGTGAGCTTCTTGCTCAGCAAAACCAGCTTTAACAGCCCCATTGATATGGGGAATGAATAAAGTCTAGATGGCATGATGGAAACGCTCCATTTGCATGTTAAACCGATGCAACAGTAGTATAAATGAAGAAAGAAGTAATTTATTTATATATATATTCTCTTTCCCTCCCAACTTGTTTATTTTTCTACTGTCTCTCTTATTCTGTTTGTCACCTTTAAGGACTACCTTCCTAGCCAGCAAGACATCCTCTTGGCTAGGAAACCCACGAAAGGCATCCATGAGTATGACTTTGAGATCAAGAACGTACCCTTCAAGATAGTGGATGTGGGCGGCCAGCGCTCAGAGCGCCGGCGATGGTTTGAATGCTTTGATTCAGTAACCTCAATCCTGTTCCTGGTCTCGTCCTCTGAGTATGATCAGGTGAGGCCTGGTTACCTTTTATAGATGGATAATCAATGCTTGTCTATACAATTGAAGGGTGTAGGAAAACTCTCCGGGGACGCAACAGGCTTTTGAAGATATGGTACTGATCCGCATGTTTGTCTTTTTGTTGCTCGGCAGTGTAGTTGGTTTATCCGAGCTGAAACAAACATAGAAATCCCTAAAATATCCACAAAATGTCTGCGTCTGTCAATGTTCTGATGAACAACTGACTTCAAACATGGTGAGCTAGTGTCTTCGCTGTTGTAATTGGTGCAGGTACATTGATACCATGTACCAATTACAACCAGAGAGCAGCCAACCATGTTTGAAGTCAAGCGTTAAGAAAAAACCTTTTACCGCGATCTATCTACGCTGCTAACAAGAACGTGCATCCTTTATTTTATTTGTTATTCCAAAATCTTTTGTTACAGGTTAATAGCAACAGTTTGGAGTCTATTTTTAGTTTTTTACAATATAATTCAGATACTGACAAACAGTCAATTTATCCTCCTCAATGTTTTTCATTGTGTTATGAGTTTTTTTAAATAATAAATATTAGCCAAATATTTGATTGGGAAGGCAGTTGGAAATTCGGTGCACTCACCCATAGGCGAGGAGTGGTAAACCCTGCACACATTATTTCCTACTGACACCCGCAAACAATCCAAACGGTGTGGGCTAATGCTGTTCCCTTTTTGCTTGCAGGTGCTGATGGAAGACCGGCAGACAAACCGACTAAGCGAGTCGCTCAACATCTTCGAGACGATCGTGAACAACCGCGTGTTCAGCAACGTCTCCATCATACTCTTCCTCAACAAGTTTGACCTGCTGGAGAAGAAGGTGGCGTGCGTGTCGATCAGGGACTACTTCTCCGAGTTCTCGGGCGACCCCATGTGCCTGGCCGACGTGCAGCGCTTCCTGGTGGAGTGCTTTCGCGGCAAACGGCGCGAGCAGCAGCAACCACAGAAGCCCCTCTACCACCACTTTACTACGGCCATCAACACAGAGAACATCCGCCTGGTGTTCCGCGATGTCAAGGACACTATCCTACATGACAACCTCAAGCAGCTCATGCTGCAGTGAAGAGGGAGGGCATGGGGGGGGGGGGGGGGGGGCAGAGGGGACCCTATGGACGAAGGAGTGAGAGTGGGGCTGATGATGGAAGGGGGTGACAAAGGTCTTCGTTTAGCCTGCACATCTGCCAGGTGTTCTTGGAGCCTATCTCTGCCGATCATCCTACTGCCAAACAATCACTCCCTCTGAACATTGACAGAATAGGTATATAGGTACACGCCACTACCAACCGCTATCGCTGGGCTGATTTACCCCGTTACCCTATCTCCTTCTCCACTTGTTCACTGTGACTTTGGAAATAACATTCTTGGGGACAGATCCTTAACTACCCATTGATCTTTAAAACCACTGTAAAAACGTTCTCTGATACATCAAAACCTATTCCCTACCCATGCCATTTTTCTGGGACCCGTCACCATTCTGCAACGTGTCGGTGCAGTTCCTTATTATCTCTGTTTCAAACACACTCACACATCATGTTTTCAGAGAAAGTGAATTGGATTCATTAGTGTTAAGATCCGACTAGAGGCAGGGGCAATGAAAAACAGCCCTTGTAGCAGAGGATTTGTTGAGTTGTTGTATGATTGTGTATTGGCCTTTGTGAAAGTAACTTTTTACGGGAGTAAAATGAAATGTTATTTTTTAAAACCACTTCTGTATCTTCCATCGGCACTTTGATCACACAATTTGGCTGTGAGGCACCTGAGATTCTTCTGAAGGCAATGTGTCAAGGCGCACCAAGAGCCATTTAGACTTGTTTAATAAGAACATGTCGCTCAAAGACTTTGCCAGTTTTAATTATAGGTTTCCACTTTTTTTTCCTCCTTTAAAACCTAAATGGATAGATTTGTTTGCACGTCATTTTTTTTTATATTAGCAGGTCTATAAAAATACGTAGCTATGAGTCATCTTTAACTTATGCATTTCTTGTGGGTGTTCATACTTATGATTGTGACTAGATAATTCTGTTACAGTTGGCCATGGGGAAGTTTGTGAGAGGGTAGACAAACAGGAGCAAGCCCATAGCAGTCCAGCACATTAAATACAATTAAAAATGTCTTTATTGGCTGCTCATGCTGGCTATGAAAAGGTTACGGTGAACGCTAATTCTCAGGGCACATTTTGACCACTTTTTGTTGTTTGTGATGACATTGACACAAACAAATTAGAGGTTTGATTTAACCTCTTTTCCTAAAAAAAAAACCCTACTTTGTCACCCAATGGCTATGGCTCACCTTGTATAGTTCATCCTGTCGACCATTGAAAAAACAGCGTGTCTTCTTGCCTTTCTTTCCACAAGGCTTTGGAGGAAAGTGCTCTGCCTTTGTTCCTCTCTGATAAAGCCCTCGCTGGTTTACTGCCCTTAAGTTTCCCATATTGGGTGAACGGCTGGTGAATGGGAGGCCCAGTTCCCCGTCCCTATCAAGTGCCCTCTCCTCTAGGCAAATCTTCGAACCAAAAGGGATCAAGCTGGTGGTTTTGAACATGTGTAAGTTGTGCGTTGTACTTATATAATGCCATTGACTTATGTGCATGTTATTACTTACCCCGTTATGTCTTTTCCACTTACAAAGACTCTTCTCTTGTTGACATAGACCAATGTCAGTCAATGTCAACAATACCTTTTCTAATTGTTTTGATTTTCACTGTTGGTTTGCAATGAAACCGCAGCACCTGCTTGCAGTATTCTTTAACTGTCAGTCTCATGTATTCTCTCTGACCGTTTGTTTCTCTGTTTGCACATAGAGTGCTGTTTGAATGCCACACTCGGTTTCTTGTTCCATACAAACCATATCCAAGTGAAGGCCTGGCACAGTGGCCTTTGTATAGACTCAGATGATGAGTCAAGACGCATAGCAGCCTTCGTTGTGAGTCTTTGGCTCGGGCTGTAACAGAAGCTACAGTTGCATGCATTATCAAGCTGTGAGTGATCGTAGAAAATGGAGACGTACCAGAATATTCCTGTAGACTCTGTGATTGACCTGGTCAGTGCAGAACAAAGGCTAAGGATAAGGAACGTACCTAGTACCTTGTATTACCTTATTTTGAATGGAATGTTGAGCCTTAGGAATAGGTCTTGGATGTCCTGTTCCTTTTTTAATCTGGATAAGGTGTTGTCTCTCCATCCTTTGGCTCAAGTGTTAAGCAGAGCCACATGTGTCAGTGAACAAGCCATTATATAATGAGGAATGCCACCACCTAAGACACACATTTTCTTCTGAAAGTTTTGTTTTGGGTACCCCTGCATTTCGTCCTCTTTTACTGTACTGATAAATGCCATTTTACTGGACTGTGCTCTAAAGTGTTCATATTTGCGATTCTATCAGTGTCAAGCAGCTATAGTGCCACTCATCTTCCCTACTCAGCAGGCCACAATATTCATTTCCAGCAACGTTTGATGTATCAAAAGCAGTTGGTTTTCTTCGTCATGACAGACGGCCAAAATGCTAGTAAGAGTTGTAGCTCTATTTTCATTTGAAAAGTGCAAAGGCAACAACTTCAGCCTACAGGCAGTGTTTTTTTAATCGAATATAAAGTGGCAGCAACCGCTGATTTGAGAAATAATGTCATACCTAGCCCAACTCTCGGGCTAGGTACCTTTTGAATTGACTGGAAAAGGGACATATTTAAATGTCAACCATTGTGTCCACTACAAATCCACCCAATGTTTTCTGAACAAATGCAATGGCTGTAATGTATGCCCACTCTCATTTAACAGACAGCAGATAATTTCAGGTGGTTTTTAATGTGACAAGTTACATTTTGAAGCCATAGTTTGCTGAATATCACTAATGATGTACAAGATACTAAAATACTTATTTTGAAAAACAACTGCTAAGCTGATATTCAGACGTTTAAAGGAATGTTTTAGGGTTGACCTGACATTTTGGGATACTTAAATACGTTTATTAGAATTTTGTTCCCTGCACTTATGAGTGCGTTACTTGCAGCAAGAGTGCTGCAGTCGGATCCATGCAGAGCCCGTCATTATAATATTGAATGGTTTTGATCTTAGGCAAACTAAGACCAAAACATATTGCATCCAATGTTGCATGTTTGAAACTAACTTTTAAACATTCACTGATCTGAAAGAAGGCTCTTCTCTTGACAAGCAAAAGACAGGACAGAATACAGGTGTGAAAATTGCTTTGACGGTTGTTATGCAAGCCAGGAGCCTTCAACTATAGCAACAATGTCGTTTTGAACTATGTCTGGTGGTTGTGCACTTTCAACTCCCAACCTATTTATTTACCATATAAATGGATATAAGTAATTGATATTGATCTACATTGAAATGTGTATCATGCTTACATCTTTTTAAGGATTTCCCTTTCCGGTCGCTCTGCATCACTGCAAATTCCCAGGCAATTTGCTTTGTTTACTAGTACAGCCAAACAGAAAAATGCTTCAAGTTATTAAAATTGTCTGTCAATGTGATTAAATCATGTTTCAATTGGAGCCTTCTATGGGACCAGTTTGAAGCAACACCAGAATTTCTATAAGAATTGGTTGGCCACTGAGTACAAGCTATGCAACACTACTCCACAATGATATAAAATGTGCATATTGTAAAACGGATATACTAAAATGATCGGTGTTGATTTTTGTTGCCAATATTTTGGCCTAATGTAATCAACTCATTTTAATCAAGTAGCAGAGAAAATTAACTAATCTGCCAATTACATGTTCAAGTGCCACTTGTTACAAGCTATGCCTTTTTTACAATCTTTTAAAAAGATTTTATACACTAGGTTTTTTTTCATGGGCAATATGAGTCCTCATTTCAGGATAATTCAGATAAAGAATGCTATTATTCCTTGTCGTTTGCTTCTGGTTTGATAACTTGGTTTTACTGTACATTCTAACTGATCCTGTTTTCCCAGTTAGTCTCAATAAAAACAAAGTACAAAAGTCAGTTTGTTGATGCTGTTTACTGTGTTCATTAAAATAATGATGAATCGATGCACATAGTAGGAGCAAAGCAGAGCGTACAATTAGGAGGCCAAGCACCATTGCCTGTGACCATGGTTTTACTTTAAGAATGATGAAAAACCCATCCTGCACGTTAATTGATAATCACCAGAACTAAGGGCTATCAGTAGTCTTCTAGATGTCAGTAATGTTGACTTGTCAGATTCTGGATGTGAAATCCTGTCTCTTGACAGTGGACCTGCTTACCTCTGCTGTAGAACGGCAGCCTATACGCAAACACACAAACAGTTAGATATTAGTGGTTGGCAAAATACTCCTCTTTCTTAGCCTGTGTTAACGTTGTTGCACATATCTGATACCTTTTGTCTACCTATACAACAAAATGTTACTCCCCTCATAATATATAATGAATAAGGCTATTTTCAACATTTACAGAAGAAAGGTAGCCTAGCACCAATATAATTGTTTATCAAAAGTAGATTATTGATTGAGTTTGAAGTTTTGGTAGGGATCTATATATGTGTGTTACCTGCCAGCGCCATAGCCAATCGCAGTTCTTCTTTCAGAAGTGTGAGAACATCGGTTACTCCCCTCTCTCCCTAAAAAAACATTCCACCAAAATGCAGTGGTAAATGTGTGTTGTATTGTTACCAGATATTCCTGATAATTAGGAATTCCCCTGATGTCAACCTGAGAGTTATATTTCACTTTTGAAAAACCTTTTTATAAAAACAATAACATACAGAATGGTTCCATCAGACTCTCTTTGTGAGACCACCCTGATCTTGCCAGGTCACATTCTGTTCCGCTCTGCAGATCATTGTGAAACGCAAACTTGACCCGTTTCTCACCTCACACGCCAGTCCCCACAACACTGGCCTTCCTACGAAGACTGTTTTGGCTCCTAAAGCCAACGCCTTCAAGATATCCGTTCCCCTTCTCACGCCTCCATCCAGGTACACCTCACAGCGGCCCTGCACAGCATGCACCACCTCCTCCAACGCATCCAACTGTTGTGTACACACCACATATACACACCACATATACACACTTTCTTTATTCTTTATCCTCACCCTAATCTTACCCACAACAGCTAACCCTCCAACCACCCACCAAGTCAAGGATAGGAGAATCATGTACTTGCATTATGGCTTGAAAATAATGCTGAAATTTATATACTTGATGTGCTGTATTGTATAACACCAAGACTTGCACGGACCGTTGCGGAAACCCCGTCCAGCTGTCTACCTCCATGGTTGGACACCAATATGCCATCAACTCCATGGGACACAGCCTGCTTGGCATCTTCACCTTCACACACACACGCACGCACGCACGCACGCACGCGCGCACACGCGCGCACACACACACACACACACACACACACACACACACACACACACACACACACACACACACACACACACACACACACACACACACACAGAAAGGTCAGTTATATTTGGTTTATAACTGGTTTCTAAAATGTTTGTTCTGTTTGAGAAGCAGGTATGCGTCCCTGCTTCAGTACACTGAAGTTGTGTACTGTGTGTTTGTGTTTACCTGTTAATATTCCTTTGACCACCACTGGTAGTCTTGTTTGTTTTTTAAGCCAGGTGATATCATCCCAAGAAAGGGTGGGGTCTATTGCCTTGGCTACATAAACAGCCAGTCCACTGTCATTACCATAGCTACCCTCAGAGAAGGCCAATGAGTCTGTTGAGAAGTTAGACATACTACACACACACACACCAACAAATATAACATTAGTACTACAACAATATCTATCTTTTACACAGTGTCTGAGTTAGTCTTTTATTGGAATTATATAAAAGCATTGTTGCCTCTGCCAAAAAAACAAATGCATGTTCTGGTACGAATGGAAAGGATGTTATACAAACATTATGCATACATTATATTATAATATGATATTACAATTACACTGTGGTGTCATATCCATATGATATATTCAACGTGAAATTGTGTTCCTCCTTTGTTGTTTTTGGTTCCTACCTGAGGTGTGGTTCCTACCTGAGGTGTGATGGAAGCTTGAAGCGGTTGCGCACATCATCCCACCTCTTTCCAAGGTAGGGCGTGTCAACGGTAACAAAAATGGCCTTATAGCCCGCGTTTTCTGCGCGGCGAACCAGTGACAGCGTCAGCTCTCTGTCCTTGTAGATGTAAAGCTGCAACCACAATACACCTCCCTCGCTGGCCAAGCTCACTTGTTCTATGGTGGACGTTGCCCAGGAGCTCAGCATCATCCCCGTTTGCGCTTGTTTGCATGCTAAGTAGAAACACAATACGTTACAGGAAGTATCTCCTGCAAGTGTCCATCCGGCATCATTTTTCATGATCACCATATAGGGACAATACAGTCATTCTTCTAGGCATAATTTACTTTCAACAATGAGGTAGAAGAAACAGCTATGGACTGTAAAACTGTCAAACTTGGATGATTTGGAGGAGAGCATTCCACCTTATATATGAATATGTATATATATTATATTATATGTAAAGTATATAAGTATATTTCCTTTCTGAATGTTTTACCAGTACAACCAGCAATGACACCCAATTGTGTTTGGAGAAAATTTCATAGGCACAATTCATGGGACATATTTCTATGGTTGCAACATTCATCAATTTATCTAACTTTGTTTCTCTGTCTGCCCTCTGTGAGCTTTGCCTGCTGACCCTACCTCTGGCCGTGGCTATCTCTCCGTCAGCATGCGCCATCCTCTGCATGGCCGTAGCTGCTGCACACAGAGGCATGCTCAGGGCCTGGCCAAGTATGGAGCACGACAGGTCCACCTCAGAAACATCCCTCAACACCCGCGGTCGGAGACGCCACCTGGGTGGTCATAAACAAACCAACTTTACGTACAAAGCACAGATCATGCACTTGCTTGCTTTGAAGATTGCAAAAAATCTAGGTAGCCTGATTCTAGTTTCCTGTGCATGGCGGTGTTCGTTCATATTACATTAGTACCGCTAGGGGGTGTGCTTTACCAGTGTTAAGGATTATTCATTTTCCCACCTATTTTAATTGGTTCATTCGACTCACTGTGTATCGTGTATTTAAAGCTAGGGTAGGCCATTTATTTTAGAAGCACAGCTGGTATCTGTGGCAGTCGCAGGCCTGTAATACGCCTGTCCAATCATTGTGTTCGGCCCGAATGAAATGGTTGGGTGGCTTACCTGTCTGTCTACCTCCCTACCCGGCTACCTGTGCGCAATCGGCCCATGGCTAGACAGACCTATTGCCAAAGCTAGTGAGCTAGTCATGTTTTGGAGAGGCAGGCCTTAAGGTAGGGTGGGATCTTTTTGGTTGCAAGAGTAAAAGCCAACTCTTACTCTGGCTGGTTCCTCCAAATTGCCTCCCCTAGCTCCAAGTTCTCAATGAGTCTACACCATTGCATAGGGAGTGTTCTGGCATTCAGCGTTTATCTTTTCAGTTTGTAGTTCGTCTTTGTTTTATTTTAGGGTGGGTTGCACTGACCTATTAAAATGTTACTGAATGAAATCTAGGTTAAGCTATTACTCCTGTTGCAACCATCTACATGCATAGTTTAGAGTTCAGTTTTAATCTTAGTTACATTGATTTAACTATAAATGACGATTAACTTATTTGCACCTCTGTCCTTATTTCTGGGTTTTACTAAATCGTGATCATCTGGGTTCGAACCAGTGTCTTCCATCTACCTATAGGTATCCCTGCGCAAGAAATAAAATAAAAGTTTACATGTTACATTAATTGGTGTGTTTCGGTATGCATGTGATGCATGTCAAATCTCTCCCCATGGAACATTTCCGCCTCTTGAACATGTCCCACTCAGTCCCAGTGGTCTATGTGACCCTGGGCAGGGTATTTATACTGTGATAAGGGTTTTTTCCTGTCTGTTTTGACATTTGCCCTGGATGTTTGTACTCACTCATAGGACAGCATGGGTACAGCGGGTCACATGGCTCTCTGTTCTGATTATTCTATTCTGATTATCTATCCTCATTCTGCTTCCTCTTGCTCTGTCTACTTTGACTGCTGGTTGATGCGCCATTGGTGACACATGAATTTATTGAATGGAGTAGGGAGAAACAACAATAGCATCCATAAAGTTAGGATTTACATCAAAATAAACCAAAGGTTAGTGGTGAAGAATAACTTATTTTTAGATCACTTCTGACAGCAATGTATTTGATTTAATTTTAGAGCATGATCATGGGAAGATACAGGCAGCAATTTATCAAGCATATATTCAATGAGACAATGGATGTACATGATTCTTATAGGGAAACTTTCACATAACTTTCGCAGTAACAACAAAATTAACAAAGGTGAGGGGGAGTAACCATCGTGGAGAGTTTAGGATTGGCCATGGCTGAAGTTAGCCATGGCGGGAGAGACCAAGTTAATTTGCAATACACTATGGGGGAAGTGGACATGTCTGCAACGCTACAAGACAGTTAAAGGAATCTTCACAACAAAGAAGTCAGTAGATTGTCATGGCCTAAGTATCAGACTTTGTGGCTACAGTGGCCATGCAAATGCAAACTATCTTAATACCTTTTAATTAGAGGGAGAAAGGGAGACATCTAGGTCCAAGGAGAATATATACAAATTCCTTTTCAATTGACTAGTAATTATATAAACAAAGTTTATATAATTTATATATAATTTTATATTATAGTTACGATTCATATTTCCACAACAGTTAAGACATGGCTCTATGTGGAGGCAGACAAGGGGATGAATCGACATGATATGTGCATCATGTGTTCTGTACCTGTTGAAAGCAGCTATGTTGTCAGCCAGCGTCTGCTGTTGGTCCGCGCCAGAGCGGTAGTAGTCATAAACAGCTTTAGGGAGAATCTTCTCAGCTTCCTCCTCATAGTCGCTCACACAAACGCGATGCTCAGACATCTCGGACACACTTGTAGCCTAGCAGCAGTAAAGAAACCTGAGCAAGGCCAAGACCTCTGCTGAGTCTGTGAAAGAGGTAGACAGACTGAGAGAAAAGAGGCAAATAGACCAGGGTGGCCGCTTTAATCATTAAACTGCTTGCTTTGACCTTTACTCTGTTCACCTCAAGAGTTTCCACACCGCCCTCACACGTATACATGTGCGTAAACAGTGTGAACACAACAAATCATCATATTAGCTGTTTAATTTTATAGAATGATTATTGTTGTAATCCCATTGTAATTTATGTAAGGTACCACCCCCCCCCCCCTCCCCCCCCCCCCCCCCCACACACACACACACACACACTTTCTATCAGATGAATGTCCTCTGGGTCAGCCTTCCTGATCAATGAGTTCAACTGTTAATACAGTGAGAATATCATTATCTGTTAAAATGGTTGGCGCGGAGCTGTTGAGAGTGACATTTTACTTGAGATGATTTAGCTGAAACAAATGTGCACTTAGGACAGCAGTTTGTTATTTTAATTAATAAACATAACATTATTTTGCAATGATGTATCCTTTTAATCTCAGAGTGAAGTTAATAGAAACACTATGCGGCATTTTAGCTAAATGCTTATTGGAGCTTTAGTTTGTGAAATCCTGTAGCATTTGATCTGATTGGTTCAGGAAATTTCGAAATATTGACAAATATTTAAATGCAAAGCAACCACTAAATCCCAATACTGTGGTAGGATAGGTGAGGCCATGGAGAAGACGATCTGCAAATGCACAGATTGAACAACGTATTCTCACAACCATTTAACCATTTGGCTGTACAGAAAGAGAGGTTTTATCAGTAAGTTTCAAGATGTTTTATTTAACTGTTTGGCTGTACAGAAGTAGATGTTTTATCAAATTCAAGATGTTGTATTTGCGACAGGCCTACGGTAACGACCTGACTTAGTTGATGCAACCAAGCTGTCAATTTAAAGGTTTGGGTCCGAAGGCAGTATTTGACAGTAAGCTAAAGATCAAAATGTTAAAATAGATCGCCTTGAAAACTAGGCTAGCCTATTGGAAAGCTCTCCTAACTGGTCCCTAACAACATAACCGGGAGAAAGATTAATTTGAGCATTGGTAATATGTGTCAGACATGCACAACCTTTTATTTGGTTCCATTTTATGGTAGGCCTAGAGCTCCAATCTACCACTTTGTCGCAACTTGTATAGGCAGTGTAATTATGGCAAATTAAGAGGGGTTTTCTATATTAATATGTGGTAGCACTTTAGAATAACTGCAACTTTAAAGCATTGATAAAGCAGTTGTAAATAATGTATTCCTAACTGATGAAGCCTTGTAAGTAATTACTCATTAGTAAGCTATTCATAATCAGTTATACATTATTAATACGATTATTAGAAAATGGTTTATAAGATAATTTATAAAGGGTAAGTTAATGATTTACAAACGATCTACAATGTGTTGTAGATAGCTATAATGCTTTATAAACAATTAATGATGCTGCAATTCATGATTACCGTAATTCAAGTAGTTAGAAAGCATAGTTAAAGTGGGAATCGCAAAGACTTGTAAATAAATATCTGTTGAGCATGAATTGTTTACTAATGAGTATTGATGTAGGAACAGTGCTTTATAAATGCTGAATTCACTATGAAATCCCTATTTATTACTACTTGATAAATGCTTCAAATTTGCAGTTATTCTAAAGTGCTACAAAATAGGTTCCTACGAAAATAATTGTTTGGTCATGTGAGATAACAGCAAATACTACTCGTTCCTATTATAAGCATTTAGACACCGCACAAATGGATATTTCAAAAAGTAGCCTATAGACAGCTGTGGGAAACCCTGAAATGCCAATTGATTATTTTCAGGCGTTTAAACAACGCAATAGTCACAAATGAGGCATCATTGAGTCACATATATTAAAACATAAATTATATAATGATTTGGCGATCAGTTGACGATGGGTCTGGCCTGACGATTCAGATCAAATCTTAGTTGAGGGCACCCCTAATAAAAACATACTTATGAATATTATATTCAATTTCTGTCAAGTGTGTTCCACTAGACGCCACAAAATTCTACACACTGCACACACGCACCTTTAAGATTTAAGTGTAATTTGTTACAAATGGCATAGCCATCCGTTATCTATTAAGAAAAATGCACTGAGTATATTTGTTAATTTAAGTTAAAGTAAGTACTCTCACTTTACAATCTTGGTGGGAACAATCTTTCCACCAACAAAGGTACCCTGAGCATCAGGTTGTAAGGACTATCCAAGAAACATTACATAGGGCTGAGGTGCTTCTGTAACAGGGTAGCCATCTGTTTCCATCCATCTACAACTATTATCTTAAGTGGAAGAGACTCGTGTGTACATGTTTATTAATTCATGCTCATTTACAGGACATTCTAGTTGGCCTATATATCATGTAGAGAAAGCAATAGTACAAATGTTAAAATAATTGGTACATACTGTATATCAATGTATATGTTTGTGTTTTAACCTTTATTACTAGATTATTCTAAAATGTATGGAAATATTAATGATAATTTCCTTAGTGTAACACTATTGGGATTTATTCCCAATGAAAAACAAAACAAAAACCACTAATTTATATTAATTAATTAGTATTATTATTAGTAGCAGTAGTATCATATCATTTGGTGTAGGGGTGGCCATGGGGAAGATACTATGTTAAATATTGGTTTTCTAAGGTAGAATACGGTGAATGTTGCATATAAATGCAATCACACAACAAACGGCTAAAACGAGTTCTAAGATGCAGGAAGAGCACTAGTGTGCTGGGATAAGCAATGAATGGCGTTAATAAGGCCGGCCTCATACGAGATGTTATAAAGAGGTGAGAAAAGGGTGTACATAGGCCGCCTCTTGAAATCACTTGTCAAGTCAGTGTTATTTGTATATTCCTTGGCTATTAAGCCAAAGGGCTTGTCAGTCCACATTTATTTGTAGTCTTGAAGATAAAAAGTAAACATAGCAGTAGCCGAATAATCCGACTTGCTTGCTTTTGTTTGTTATTTTGCGTTTGATTTTATATTGTGTAGTCCAGGCTACTCATGGGCGGTTTTGAACGGAGATAAGACGCCTCATGCAATTATTTATAACAGGTCTACAGGTGTTAACAAAGCTGATCGTTAAAACTCACTGTCTATAGTATTCATTGAAACACACTAGCTAAATCAAAATTACATTCTGCTGTAAAAACTAAAGGCCTAACCGTCTGCACCCGTTATTCAGTACCTTTTAAAATATTTTAAATACATGAACAATTTCAATGGTGATCTGAAATGTTATGTAAAAAACAAAGGCGTATTTTCAGCAAATGTTCGCACCCGATAATCCAGTAATCCGATATTCGATTTTTGCAGTCACTTTTTAGATGGAGACGTTCCCATGCAATTTCTTCCATCACCAATAGAGTGAAGCATAAAACCACAATTGTGAACAAAAAATGTCTAGTGCCTAGGCTAGTTTGCAATGAATGCGAATCAAGGCCTTACCCACATTACAACTGAACCATTCCTTTACGCGGAACTAACACCTTCATCCTGATGTGCAACAAATTTGGCACAGTCATGTCAAACAGCATACAGAATTAGTGGTTAAGAATTTCAAACAAGAAATTACAAATACAAGTTATAAAACGTAATCCAACCTTATGTTTATTTGGCATCAAACAAAACCCAGTAAAATCCATTAAGAAACAGTTTACACCACCACCAAAAACACCATCCTTTAATTTTTCCCACTAAAATTGTAAAACTAGAAGAATCAAGATCAATAAAAAAAAGCAAGCATTAGGGTTACACAAGAAAGACGGTTTCTCACAGGTCAAAACAAATGAAGAAATCTACTTTTCAGGTCGTTTTCTTTTCAACAATCAGGAGAAAAAAATATACACGATACAAAGATTAAAGATGTACACCAAAGCAAAAGGAGAATTGAATGGCCTGTGTCTGCCATCAGAACTCAACAATCCTGTTATTGGACCTTAGACGTCCGTGTCCTAACAAGAGACACTCGACCATTGCAGATTCAACAAGCCAGGATGTTTCGCCTTTTAACTGCAACACAAAGAATCTCCCCGAAAAAACTAAAAACCTCCTCACCTTCTATTTTACGATGTTTGTGATACTCTGAAGAGGTTTGTGTCAAATATAGTTTACAATGTTTCCAGGAAAAATGGTTACACAGATCCACTCCCTATTTAGTTCATAGTTGTTCAGGCTTCAGGTGGGAAGTTTATTGAAGCCTTCGTAATCCGGCTACAGATCAGAGTTACTGTACGATTTAGGAATAGATTTAAGAAATAAGCCGGTGGGGCCAAATCAAGAGGCCTTTTATTTCAAACCGCTCATCCTAGCAAGAGGGTTGGGTGCACCAACTCTGCTTCAAAAGACTACAGGCTGATCATTAGGCCAGGATACATCACACCCACACCCGCCCTGTTCTGCATCCACTGGGACCCTTCCTTGGGTTTGGCTGATCAACACTGACATAGCCAGATTCAAAAGGAAGGAACACCCCAATGGGTTGGGGGTGGGGTGGGTGTGTACAGGCAAAGGGGGGCGAGAAAGGGCACGACTCAGTCTCCGTTGCCCCCTCCTTCCCATGTCCCCTTGTGTCGTTTACATTTCTTCATCCATCCCCGAGGGCCCCTTTGCTGTCAAAACAAATGCCACCAAAGGAGACTGTTGGATGCTCCCCCAACCCCCTTCTGTGAAACATTGGCTGGAATCTTGTTTGCCCAGGAGTGTTGGTGGTGGTGGTGGTCAGTGTGGGGTGATCCCCCACCCCTCCCCCAGGTTGACGTGAACCCCCCCTCACACATACACATCAGGAGTTTGGAGGTGGTGGTCTCTGCTTCCACTCCTGCTCCCCCACCCACCTCCCATCCATGTTGCGGCACTAAGTGCTGCACGGCTTCTTCGCCCCCAGACCCGTCGGGACACCGGGAGGATCTCCAAGCCTCTGCTGGACCAAAGAGACTAAAGGCCAGTGACCCTGTTCACACCCAGGCCGTCCAGCCCTCATACAACTGGGCAAGGTTGTCCAAGTTGGTGGCCTCCTTGATCACATACTCCACCTGGAGGAGAAGACCACACAAGACATGCGAGATGAGGGCTGGCTACTTAACATTCAACCAGAAATGTGTGCGCTTTTCCAGTTCCACTGGATGTGTCAGGCGCAGTCATCTAGAAACAGATATTCTCACAGCTAATTTCACTAACTAATAGCCGACCGATGGCTATGGTGTTTCTAACAAATTACACTGAAATATAGTTCTTAAATCTCACCTCTAGTACATTTAACACTAGGCATAATGAGAACAAAACAGCAGACATTTAGAAGGTCTTTATGATGAGCTGTGTTTAATGTGCACCTGCTCATTGACACTCATCCTCCTGTTTGGATCCACGTCTCGGCCCTCCAGCTTGGCTTTCACCCGCTTCCACACGCTCACAGCATATGAGTTCCGCTCCTGGACAGCTGCAACACAAGGCAAGAAACACCAGTATTAACGAACCCTGCAACACTACGTAGCACCCCTGTCAACAAGCGGTTGGGAATCACAGTCACTATCATTTAATATATTCTGAAGTGGCCCCTTGGTCATTTGAGCAAATGGTTACTGGAAGACAAGCTACAGGCAAGTCATCCTTTATCAGGACTCACAGTTCACAGTTCAGCTAGAAACTCAACTGTGAACTGTCTGGCCTTGGCAAGAGCAAATATAGTAACAGCATTCGTTTTTTAAATCTGATTGGCTGGAGAAGGCCGTGCCCATGTGTGGAAATAAATTACATTTTCTATGCCTTCCACTTCCCACGTGTTCCAGCATAAGACTTCAGACTGATGGCCGGATAAAACAATCTAGTGGCTTGTACCTCGCCCTGTCTTGGGGTCCCGTATAGCCCGCTTAGGGCTGGGGTTCAGGGCCTTGCTGGTCATCAGCAGGGGGCCGGGAGGGGTGTCCGCGGGGGTGCCCAGGTTACGAGGGAGAGCCTTGCGGGCGTTTTGAGACATGGAGTCAGGCTGAGTCTTCACACTGGTACAGCGCACGGCTGAAAAAAAGACATGCCATGTTAAACACTTAAGCACCCTGGCCATCCTCAGACACTAAATACTTTGTGTTTTGTAAAAAGCGTAGCAGCACTATAAAATACACACCTGCTGCAAAGCTGCTCTGAACTGTAGAGGTGGGGCTGACACATTCACTCTCTCTCTGCGTCACCAGTGGAGATGCAAATCCCACGAGTCCGTTATAAACACTGTAGACACACCACAAAAACAGAATTAAAATGGATTTCAGACTTTGTGTTTAGAAAGCACTTGATCTGTGATCTACTCTAACTGTTTGCACTACAACTTATAAAAAATATAATAAACTAGAAAATGCATTTCCGGCAGAAAATGTGCTGCAGTGTAAAGTGAGGTTGAAAATATGTTTAATAAAGCAACACAGTTTAAGCTGCACAGAAATATTGAATATGTTGAGCCCAAGTGAAATGATTTGAACAGAGTTCCAAAGTTTAAAGTCTGAATGGAGTAAGCATAACAATGTAAACATACAAACCATTTAAAATATTGCACAATAGGTGGAAAGAAATCTGAAGTATAAGAGTTAAACAAATAGCTAAACCAAAGTGATTAAGTTGAACAAAGTTGAAAGCTTGAATGAAGTGTAACAACAAGTATGAATACAAGTGTAATGATGTATAAGAGTTAAAAAAAATATTGAATAGTTGAACTAAATGTGAAAACGTTTCAAAGGTGAAATGAAGTATAAATGTCCACCCAGCCCCATCTAACCATGATGCTATATTTTGTATAGTTGCTGTGATCATGACTGGACACACCACCTGACAGCTACCAGCTTACTCACCAGCACCTCTACACCACCATGGACATTCATCATTTAAAAAATGCTCACTGCCATTGTGGCACCCATCCTAAAGTGGGCTGGGCAATATTTTCGATTTAATTGATTCATTTGCATTTTTACTTTCCTACGGTTTGTGAATCGCTGAACCGCAAACCCACATATTTTTTTAGAGTTCTAGACTCCGCAGATTAGATTTGCCTTAAGGAGCAAGTGAACCTGCTGTTTCACCTGGGATGCGATTAACTATTAAAAAAATGTGTTCAGATGGAGCTCCACACATCGTAGCATTATACTATAGCTGTCCGGGAAGCCTAACTCTCTCTCGGACGCGATCATCGAAATCAACGGCCTTCCAGAACGAGCTCCACACAGCCGCACATCACACACACCGTAGTGTTATACTATAAAGTGTCCAAAAGCTTAACCCTCTCTCGGACGCTGCATACAACCGTTATCCAGACAGAGCATAGGCAGTTGCAGGCCTATCGCAACAGTTTAGTTTTAGATACCAACTTTCTCCAAAAGAGCGATTTAATCAACCTAAAAAACAAACGTCTCCGAAAGATGGATGTATTAAAGAATGGACGTCATAATCCCCCTCAGCCGCGAACTGCCATTCGCTACACTATTTTACACTTGGATTAAAAAGTAAAACTCGAGTATAATTTAATCCTCTAAAAAACTAACTATTTCGGTGAAAAGACTGAGCATAAGCACGTCTTCACAAGGCTTTGAATAATTGAATAGTCCCATCTGTAATGTTCGCTGCCGCGATTATATTTTTAAATTATCGCATATTCGCGTCGAGGCTGATGTAAATAGTTTTGAAGCGACAATTTCATCCACATTTTCTCGCTTTTTCGCATCTTTTATTCGCTACGAGTCTGGTGTAAAATGACCTTAAGGCTTAAATTGATTTTGCTGAATAACTGATAGTAGTATTTAGGGATGCAACAATTATAGATTTTGATGGAACAATTACATTCTGAGAAAAATAATCACAGTTTGACACTACGGATGTACCAAATCATATGAGCACTCTCAAATTTTAATTAGAGCGTTAATTTAATTACTTTAATTAATTTAAATTTTCTGTAATTTTTAAGTTTTATTGTATTTTTTGCCCACAATATTTCAAATTTCTTAAAACCCCATTTAAATGAAAATATTAAAAACGAAAGGAATTGAGAACATCTCTTATGCAGGTGTTATTAATCACTGAAATATAAATGTTATTATGGTATAGCACTGGAAGTCTGCACACTCCTAATTGGGGGGGGGGGGGAGAGAAAGTGCGAGCGAGCAAGAGAGAAACAAACAATAGTTGAGCGCTGCCTGCAGCACTCACCTAATGACTATTTTCTGATTCCTATGGCTACTTTGCACTCTCTCCAGTTGTTTTGAAACATGTTTCTTTGTAGCTCTTCCAATTTGAACTGTATTCTTTGATTATTCTCAGCCTCACGCGTAGTCTCCAATGTCAGACTACAGCCTGTGTGTGTAGTCAAATGTCAGACTACAGCCTGTGTGTGTAGTCAACAACAATACCTCTGGCTCTGGGCCAGCAGCTCCTTGAGGGTGGCCGGGATCTCCTGCAGGAGCTCCTGCTGCTCTGCACTGCGGGGCTGGCCGGTGGCCTGCACCACGCTGAACAGCACCATCTGCATGTTGTCCTGCCAGGCCTTGTACTCCTGCAGGAACGCACGCACGCTGCCCTCATACGTCACCTCCTCACCCTCGGCCAACGCGTTCTCCTCATCCTGGTTAAGGGGAATTAATGGATTTATTTACTATTTTCTGGGACAAAATTATACAAACATTGTGCAGTCCAGTGGCTGAGAAGGTACAGATTATTCAAATACAGACTTACATAAATATAATACCTCGTACTCCAACAGTTATCAATTATAGCTTACAACCAGAGTTCCTGATATACCGTCAATCATTACCTTTTTTAATTTGCCATCACACATAACCTGATGCACAACCCGACTCAAGGCGCACATCAACTCAATATTGACTCACATTTCATTCAATAAAAACAAACATTATGATCATACAATTCCCAATTGCAACAAATGTAGGGTACCTGATTACCATTATGAATCATTACATTTCAAAATAATTCAGACAAAAGTCTAACAAAGTTATCCTTCATATTGGCGTTGTGTCAGAGTCTAATTGTTGTGTGCCTCATTTAGTGCAAGATCGGTCCGAATGTTTTCATGGAAATGTAATTGTATTGGACTTTTCCTGCTTTGTATGTTATCCTGCTGCAGACAATGGAAAAGTGCTAGCAACACACAGCCGCTCTTTACTTTATAGTCCTAAGGCCTGCTTGAACAATCTCACAACTTTGTCCCTTTTACGTTGATGCAAGTTGACAAGTGCTTAGACTCTACCAGCTCAGACTGGTCAACCAGCTCAGACTAGTCAACCAGCTCAAAGTCTGCAAGGAACACTTCACTACTGGTTGTACAGTATGTCTATAACATGTGAGCAAACGTTGATACGGATTGTAATGTATAACTAGACATGTCGCCGCATGTGCATTTTCTGAAGAAAATGAGTGAGCCAAATCGTCGAGTGAGCAATATTCCGTGAGCATGCTGACATGCTAATGCTAGCAAGCAAATGAGCAAGCACGCCAAGTTTCAAGTCTCTGGGCCGCTTTGAAGCAGACTTGTGATTGATCAAATAATGGGCCTGATAGTTTTTATTTGATTAAGAGCTATAGCACCCCCTGTCAAGAGACATGCTTAAGCGCGGTTTCTATACATGTACCAACTTTGACAACTCTGAGTTGCTCTCCTTCGGGAATGGTTGAAGTCAGCGTTATCCCCTTTGACTTCTATTATAAAAAACAGCTCGCTGAGCACCTGCAACAGTGGTAATTAGAAATGTACCCTATGACGTAATATTTTTTTTGCTATGATTACAAAACTTTCCACATTACCTAAGGGGGCCCTTGAGGCCCAATCAAAATGAAAATAATACCATAAGGTCGGGCAGTATTAAGGAGTATATTTTGGGTCATTTGGGTTTACTAGTCAGTTTTCACGATTTTTTCAGGGTTTTCCAAAACTTTCAAGGTACAGAAAAAACTTCCAGGTGGACATTATGGGTCCTTTAGGCAAAAAGATTCAGCATGTCAAATAAGGCACAGATACCAAGTTTCAGGTTTTTATATAAAAGGGGGTGCGGCGGTTTAGGTTTGACCACGATTTATAGTGCCCCCTGTGGTCACAGCGGTACAAAACCTTTTGGAGACCTCCTTACTTCCAATCTACATATGCCTATTTAATTTGACAACTCTCAGTACTTCACATTGAGTGGTTGATTTAGAGTTTTTGTCCTATTCCCTTTCAATATTAAATAATATTGTAAATATTAATAAAAAAGAAAAGTATACAGAATTTGAAAAATCGTAGGAATGGTGCACTGTACCAATATATGTGCAATTCTTTGCAATGGGTTTGGTTTTTATACCTGCAATATGAGGCGGAAGAATAATAATAAAAGAAACACGATGACAATAGTGCGGCTTGCTTTGCAACCACACTAATTATGTGTGTGAACTATGAAACCTATTGCTCAAGACTGATTGAATGACCCAAATGCCCCATGCCTAAGGAGCATGAGGCCTGGGCATTAACATCCCTACCTTGGCCATGGCTCGAAGGAGGTGCTTAACATCGGCCAGCTGCCGGTTGTGCACAGACAGGATGCCCTTGATGGAGTCGACCAGCAGTTGCAGGGTCTCGCCGCATGTATCCAGCTGCTGCTCACGCTCCTCCTGGGCAGCTTGCTGGTCAATCAGCTCCTGGCTCAGCTGCTTCTGTGCACACACCAGCCAATCGGCAGTGCCGATGGGCAGGTCCAGTGCAGGGCTCTGCATGGGGGGGAATGGAGTCCACATGGTAGTCACACACACAGGTTTTTATTTTATTTTAAACATGTTACTATGTCTTCTATGATCTTACACATATTAGTCTATGCTTTGCTAAAACTGGTGGAAAATCCCATGTTTCTGAATTTTCCCACTCTGCTCCAAACTCGGGTCCACTTTTTGTGACATGGTGTTGTTATCATTTCATATACAACTTCGCTCAATATACAACAAAAGTATCACAAAGTTGGCATGGGCACGTTTTGTACATTTATTTTACCTCTCTGGCTCCGTGTGGAGGACCCAATACCTGAAGGATTATCTCCAGACGGACTGGTAGGAGGTTGGAACAGTATTGTCGTGTTACTAAAGTATTGCTTGGTGTGATTGAAAGCCTACCAGTCTGTGCAGTAGTTCCAGCTCCAGCGGAGAAACGGTGTTGCTGAACTGGGAAGCGTAGGAGCAGGTCTGCTGGCAGCGCTTCAGCAAGTCAAATAGGGTTGCGTCCATGTTGAGGGCCTCAGGTGTCCGTGTTCGGAGCCCCTCAAAGTTCAAGATGGTGGAGCACAGGAAGGTCACCTAAGGAAGGTTTAAACACAGGATTTGTTTAAATATTAGCAAATAATTCTGCTTATACAATTGGGTTGCTTTGGCGACCTTAACACAAAAATGACATTTGTTTTTACATCAATCAAACATATTGTATAACAAGTGAATAACTCATTAGATGTGGTGTAAGCAGAAAGGACAAAGTCAGTTAAATTATATTTATCTTTATGGTGGCATTTTCTGCAAAAAGCCTGAATAAATATTATTTGGTCGGACTTGAAAGTAACTAAATGACTGAAGAACAACAATCTTTTCTGTGTCTCTTGGGGGTTTTCTCTTTCACCGATGAATAGGTAGGTGGTTTTCCTATTACATGTTGAGGCTATGGTGGGAAGTGTGGGCTGGTGATTAGCGGAGCTCATTCACTTGAAGGCAGTAGTGAACAGTGTGTTCTATAGTCAGCTGAAGCCAGTAGTGAACAGTGCATTATATATTTCACTAGAAGGCAGTAGTGAACAGCGTGTTATACATTCACATGAAGGCGGTAGTGAACAGTGTGCAATATACACTATATTGCCAAAAGTTTTGTGACACCTGCCTTTACATGCACATGAAGGTTTTTGACATCCCATTCTTAATCCGTAGGGTTTAATATGGAGTCTGCCCACCCTTTGCAGCTATAACAGCTTCAACTCTTCTGGGAAGGCTTTCCACAAGGTTTAGGAGTGTGTTTATGGGAATATTTGACCATTCTTCTTGAAGTGCATTGGTGAGGTCAGGCACAAATGTTGGACGAGAAGGCCTGGCTCGCAGTCTCCGCTCTAATTCATCCCAAAGGTGTTCTATCGGGTTGAGGTCAGGACTGAGCAGGCCAGTCAAGTTCCTCCACACCAAACTCGCTCATCCATGTCTTTATGGACTCCTGGTGATTGCCAGACAGAGAAGCGTGATTCGTCACTCCAGAGAACACGTCTCCACTGCTCTAGTGTCCAGTGGCGGTGTGCTTTACACCACTGCATCCGACGCTTTGCATTGCACTTGGTGATGTAAGGCTTGGATGCAGCTGCTCAGCCATGGAAACTCATTCCATGAAGCTCTCTACGGACTGTTCTTGAGCTAATCTGAAGGCCAAACGAAGCTCTTGACTGCAGAAAGTTGGCGACTTCTGCGCACTGTGCGCCTCAGCATGCGTTGACCCCGCTCTGTGACTTTACATGGCCTACCACTTCGTGGCTGAGTTTCTGTTGTTCCCAATTGCTTCCACTTTGTTATAATACCACTAACAGTTGACCGTGGACTATTTAGTAGTGAGGAAATTTCACGAATGGACTTATTGCACAGGTGGCAACCTATCACGGCACCACGCTTGAATTCACTGAGCTCCTGAGAGCGACCCATTCTTTCACAAATGTTTGTAGAAGCAGTCTGCATGCCTAGGTGCTTGATTTTATACACCTGTGGCCATGGAAGTGTTTGGAACACCTGAATTCAATGATTCGGAGGGGTGTCCCAATTCTTTTGGCAATATTGTGTATTTCACATGAAGGCAGTAGTGAACAGTGCACTATATATTAACCTGAAGGCAGTAGTGAACATTGTGCTTTATATTCATCTGAAGGCAGTAGTGAACAGTGTGTACTATATTCACCTGAAGGCAGTAATGAACATTGTGCTCTATATTCACCTAAAGGCAGTAGTAAACAGTTTGTTCTACATTTATCTTAAGGCAGTAGTGAACAGTATTCTCTATATTCACCTGAAGGCAGTAGTGAACATTGTGCTTTATATTAATCTGAAGGCAGTAGTGAACAGTGTGTACTATATTCACCTGAAGGCAGTAATGAACATTGTGCTCTATATTCACCTGAAGGCAGTAGTAAACAGTTTGTTCTATATTTATCTTAAGGCAGTAGTGAACAGTATTCTCTATATTAACCTGAAGGCAGTAGTGAACATTGTACTTTATATTAATCTGAAGGCAGTAGTGAACAGTGTGTACTATATTCACCTGAAGGCAGTAATGAACATTGTGCTCTATATTCACCTGAAGGCAGTAGTAAACAGATTGCTCTATATTTATCTTAAAGCAGTAGTAAACAGTTTGCTCTATATTTATCTTAAGGCAGTAGTAAACAGTGTGCTCTGTATTCATCTGAAGAGAGTAGTGAACAGTGTGCTCTGTATTTATCTGAAGGGAGTAGTGAACAGTGTGCTCTGTACCTGGCTGGTGCGCTGGTTCTCCCTGCCCACCATGGCCCGGCGCTCACCGAGTGTCAGCTCAAAGTCCTGCAACACTGGGGCCAGAGCCGGGTTGGCCCCTCCCGCCCATTTCAGCCGCTGCTCTATGCTCGCCTCCAGATTGGCCAGCTTCTCCTAAAAGTGAAGAAAGAAAAAGAGGGTTGTTGAAGAAGAGTGCAGATGTGGACTGCAGCAATGTTTAATTGATTACATTTGTATTTATTTAAATACATTTGAACAATGACAAACCTGCTGCGAAAAGATACATTGTGGAGCTTTAAGTAACTAAATCTCTAGAACACAATCAATCCATCCACAACACCATCAACCCAGGGAATCAGGCTCTCATTCCATTTGGTCTGTGCCGACTAGCGACTGGAAAATACGAGAGGACGTGACGTCAAAACGCACACCTGACCAATATTTAGTAGAGATTTTGTTTTTGGTATTATTAGTTCCATAACAATCCAAAACATAGTTGCTACTTGCTTCGTAATTGTTGTTATTTGTCACTCTTAGGGCTGACAGTGTCTCGCCAAAGAGCCAATGCTCTCCGGTGCTGCAGACTACCGCTGGCCAGAGAGATTGTGTGCCAGGTTACACAGCATCTCTCTAAACAATACAATAACCAAGGCAGTGCATTTCAAGATGTCATCTGTGACCAACCTGAACTGTTGCGATGGCAGCCTCGTCTTGACTCAACTTGTACAGCTTCTTCTTCATATTCCCCAGGATGATGGAGCGGGGAGGAGGTGTTACGCTCAGCTGCTGGTTCCTGGGCCCCAGCACGTCCTCATGCTGCCACTGCACAGCACAAACAAAAACATACCAAAGAAATACATGAAGGAGCTTGGAAGAAATCCTGTTTGAGTGCTCGAGGCAAATATAAAAGGAGACCAAAAATGTCAGAAAAAAGGTTTCCCTGCCTATATTTGGTGGCAAAATGTAATTGTACAGAAAAACAATGACAAATGTTGATTTCTTTTTCTTTTTTAAAGCAATAATACAGAGCTGCAAAGCGCAGGTGTAGACATTAGAGGCGTGCGACATTAGAACAAAATTCCACTCCTATCAAACGTGTGCCCAAGCTTCTCGTGCCCTGCGGACCTGGAACATGGCGAGATGCAGCTGAGTCCTCTGAAGACTGACTTTGGCAGCGTCCAGGCTGGAGTCCAGCCTCCGCAGAAGGTCCACCTTCTTCCAGGCTGTGTCGTAGGAGGAGGCCAGCACTGTGGCCCGGTTCAGAAGCAGCTGGGAGAGCCGGCCCGAGGCCAGGCCCTCCTCTACTGCCTTCTTGCACAAGTCCTCCAAAGAAACCTTGTTGGTGGAGACGGGAGGGGGATTTAAAAATCAGAGCAGGCCAAGATTACACGAACACTTTACAAAACATAGCAACTGGATTTGACTGCGGCTCACCTTCAAAATGGCCCTGCGGTGAAAAGAATTGGTGGCATACTACACTTTCAGGAGTACGAATTTTTCTTGTTTTGTGAGATACATATTTATACAGATTCTTGAAAATGTCCAAGATACGAAGAAGAAAGCTTTAAATACTAACTCGTTACCACTGTGCAGTACATTGAAGCATTCCACACTGAAGCTTTACCAAGATTGAATAATTGACGTATTCGGATACTGATTACCTTGTTTACATGGCCACTAACGCAATCTAATTAATCAACACAAGTGGCTTACATAAAAAAAATTATATAGCAGGACACTTGCACCTTTCTGTAGACCAGCACAACAGTGTTTGCGCAATAGGTTTACCTTTGTTTCAGCTCCAAAGTCTTTGGCCTCGACCTGGGCCATGATGTCCAGGCCCAGAGCAGACAGGGTGCTGCAGAGAGCCAGGCCCAGGGCCTGGGTAGGCAGACCCAACAGCATCTGACGCACGTACTCCGCCGTGAAGCATTTGATGGGCCGCGTCATCTGCTCCTCGCTCACTACCGCCACCCCTGGGCCAGCAGTGGGACCCGGGCCTCGGTAGCCCCCCGGCCCATTGGGAAGAGGGCTTTCCTCTGCTGCAGGAGGGCATGTGGCTGGGGGAGGCGCCACAAAGATAAGATACCATCAATGTCTGATTGTAGGCTGCCAAATTATTCACCTAACATTTATCGTTTAATAGTCATCTTATGGTTGACACTGACCACATTATTCACACATTTTAAAGATGAAGGTGGCCTACTTCACAAAATTATGAATAACTGTCACAATTCATTTAAATTAGATATTGTTGCCATAAATTATTAATTATTAACTAATGCTATGCTGAAGCCAGTTTGAAGACTGATGTGTTCCACTTTGCGTTAAGATATTGAAGACTGGAAACGTAAATTCCCAATGTGTAACAGTTAAACTAACTCAGCTAAGTAATTACCTGGACATAGCTGTCGTCAATGCTGATTGATATTTATTTCCATCATTTTATAAATCAAATTATATCCTATAACGGATATATTCTATAAATAAAAAATGCTGACGAACTACGCTAGTTCACATCACATAGTTGAGCAGAGAACTGTTATTGCATTTTCTTAATTCGGAAAGTCTCCCGCCTACTTACTTAGGGGCCTTAATCTTACCCATTGAGACTTTAAACAGCTAGTAAAAAGGTGTGGATAAGTATGGCTGTGGTTCCTTGAATGATCCCTAGGTTGAGACTTACTGGAGAGGGTATGAGCAAAGGAGGTGCAGAGCCTAAAGAAGTCTCTGATGGTCTGCAGCCTCTTGAGGAAGAACACCTCCTCCATGACTCGCCGCTGGGCCAGGCTGTCCGAGAGGAGACCACGGGACACTCGCACCTCCCACATCACATCCACCTTCTGCCATGCTGGTGGCACCTCCAGGGAGCTCAGCTGGATAAGGGAGGGGAAACCATTTTTATTTTCTATTTTTTTTTCAAACCACAAGGTTTGAACATGCAACCATTTCCAAGTCTAAAACTGGAAATTAAGTGATACTTGAATGGATTTGAAAATACAGTGAAAGGGCAATCACTGTATATAGCAATACCTTGTCCGTCAGTTGCCCGAATGCGGTCTCCAGTTGGGCAAACATGCCATCAAATGCCACCAGGAGCATCTGCCCAGCGGACATCTTCGGTGGCTCCTGTCCAACCGCCTCCACCACGCGTGGCTGGATGAGCTCAGAGTACTGGGCACGCAGCATTCTGCAGCACACCACAAAACACGTTAGCTTCTATCAGGGGTTCTCAGAATTTCCGGCAACAACCCCCAACATATTTTTTTTATATTTATATATCTTAACGGGTATTTATTTACCAAAAATAAATATCAAATTAAGTTTATATTTATAAATACAACCACTGGCTTAGATCATTCTTTATCAGTCACAGCTGCTCCAAACCTCTGCTTTACCTGTCATGGTATTGTGTAGTGCACACACACAAACAAACAAACAACCTGGTGATATGGAGACAGTGGGCTTGGGCGTCCCGATCCAGTCCTATGGTGGTGGAGTGAAGGCTGGCCTGCATGCCCTCCACCAAGCCCTGCAGATCCAGGCCGTCGGAGCCCTGCTCCACCAGCTGCTCCAGCTCAGCCAGCATGGTCTCCAGGGTGGGCTCCTCCTTCAGCATGCAGCGCAGCGCTTCAGGGAAGATGATCTGGCGGAAGTTGGCGTTCAGTTCCTGGGTGACAGAGAGAGGGAAAGAGGGAGATAAGGCAGATACTCTGGCCCTGAGTATTAGGCCAGCGCACATTTCGGTTCACATTTGCAGCACGACCCAATAAATAAATGGAATCATATTGTTTGTAACAGAGCAACGCACAGAGAGTGTGAATACAGCGGGGGTTTAATTTATCTCTTGCTTTGTTTAGGTCACAAGTCTATTTGGGATGGGAAAATGAGATTTGGGCTTCAAAACAAAAAAGGGAATTATAGCATACACCACTTATCAAATAATTTATCGTGCATGGATATCTTTTGAGGACTAATAGGCTTTTTCCATTGCCTGTTTTGGCCATGCCGAGTCAAACCATGCCACACTGATTTATGTTTCCATTCCCAGTTTAAATTATAAACCAGCTCATGTGTAATCTTGAAAGTATTTTGGCCTCCAAGCGGTCTCCATCTTTCAAACGCAACTCCAATTTTTACCCATGTTTTAGCAGGGCTCTGTGCATGGAGCTTTTCAAAAGATAACGAGACTTTTTAGTTTGGGTAGAATCTAGTCCAATATCAGTTGATCCAGTTTGATTGCTGGCTTGCGTCCATGATTAAAGCATGCATTTGTGTGCTAATTTGTTTCATATCTGGCAACCGGGGGTACTCTGAGAATAGTAAGTCATAGGCCATACATGAACATAAACAACACACATAAACAAACGTTCTGACCCGGAACGGAAATGTTATAGGAAAACATTCTGGCTGTAGCATTGCCGTTTCAGTATTTCGATTTGCACGTTTTCTTAATCTCTGATTACTAGATTATAAAATGACCATGATATGTCCAGTACATCCGTCCCCCATCAACTCACGTGCAGACAGGTGTAGACGCCGTTGGCCAGGTAGACCAACTGCAGAGTGTGCGCAGGTGCTGGCAGGTCCAGGTCATGGGGCAGCAGCTGGCAGCGCTGCAGCAGCGTGGCAAGCACTCCGATGTTGCTGCTCATACTGCAAAGCTCCTCCAGGAACCAGGCACCATCCCGGGACGTAAGGTCCACCAGCTGCTCCCCAGCGCCGGCCGCTGCGCCCTCCATGATCAGGTTCCGTCTGGAGAGAGAGGACACACGTTCTGATCATGATCAGGTTCCGTCTGGAGAGAGTATACATGTTCTGTTCATGATCAGGTTCCGTCTGGAGAGAGAGGACACACGTTCTGATCATGATCAGGTTCTGTCTGGAGAGAGTATACATGTTCTGATCATGATCAGGTTCCGACTGGAGAGAGAGGACACATGTTCTGATCATGATCAGGTTCCGTCTGGAGAGAGAGCATACACGTTCTGATCATGATCAGGTTCCATCTAAAGAGAGGAGAGAGACTTATTGCGTTCCCCTGAGTGGGCAATGAGTAACATGATCAACTGTATTTGTCTCTAACACACACACACACACCTCATGAGGGCACAGAGGGCGGAGGTGATAATGGTGGCCAGACTGAGGGAGCCCTGTTCGGCGTTCTCCCTCTGGAAGACGGCGATACAGCGCTCAATCTCCTGCAACTGCTCCTCACAGGTGTGCGTGGTGGTGCCCTCTGCCTTGAGGCGCTCCGCCTGCCGTAACACACGTCCGTTCACCTCGGCGGCCTGGTGCTGCAGCGCCAGCTCACAAGCGGAGAGGAACTGGCAGCTAGCGGGCAGCGGCTGGGGGGAGAACAGCACCTCGTAGCTGGAGCACAGAACACATCTTGGATCAATTTCACAAATCCGTACCCATTCTGCAATATGTGGATCGACAGTCAATCCAAATAGGAACCTCTACTAATGCTGGAATAGTAAATCCTTGCTTGACCATACAGGAAGGATACATTGGCTTGCTGCACAGGCTGATCTGCAACAAGTCATTGCATCTACCAACCGATTCAATTATTGAAGTGTCATTTGTTAGAAATGGAATAGCCATCCGTCAGCCAATAGTGAGAAAAATGCTCTTAGAATCTGTTGTGACTGACTGCGCCTGCCTCTGTATGAGACAATGTAGATTTATTTTAAATGTAGGGAAGGAGGGAAAAAGAGATTTTCGGTTTGGTTTCAAAATCTTGCTTGCTTCCACTCTTTTCTGCCCTTTCCCTTTACAACTGTCGAATCAGGCCTACAGCAGCTTTGATTCCACTGTAAAGCGCTCGACGGGGGGAGACCATGAGAAGCAGGTGTGAGCTACTGACTGCCTGTAGATGTTCTGGCACTGCTCCGCCGTCATGCTGCACAGCAGCTCCTCCATCCAGGCCTTCCACTGGTGGGCGCGGTGGCGCAGCAGGGTGGCCCGCGGGTACAGCAGCGCCACGGTGGCATAGCTGTGGAGCTGCTCCAGGCAGCCTCGCAGGGCCCCGCGGCGCTGCTGCAACAAAGCACCCACCTCTGCCTCCAGGCCCTCACACTGGCTGATCAGGTGGGCCTGGCCCGCGTTCTGCAGGAAGGCGGTCGCGGGGACGTAGCTGGGGGGGCCTGGGGGAAGAAAGCATGGTTCTATTGAAAATAAGACCTCAATAAATAGATTTAATAATTGCAATAACTAAATAAAAAATGACAAAATGAAAAGGAAATCGCCATAGAGATTTAAAAGACAAACATGGCTAGGACTGACTTGCCAGGGGCGGTGAAACATTAGCCTCAACATTGTTACACAATGGAAAGTACATTTTCATGCAGTGATACCAGATCAAATAAGCTCTGGAAATTGAATTTAGAAATTAGTACTTTGACCAGTTGTGTTCAAAGTTGTACTGACGTCACTGGGTCTTACCGAGGTCAATGGGGCTGCTGATGTCCTGAAGAAGGCTGGCCAGCTGTGTGGCCTCCAGACTGGCGAAGGCTGCCTGGTACTGGGAAATCCACTGGTCCAGATCAGTCAGTTTGCTCTGGATGGCCTCTTGTGCAGTACGCTGACGAGACTGGAGCTGGGTATGTTCAGAATACCTGGAACAAAGTGAATTGGGTAGATAGAGTCAGAAACTTCATCTAGTTTGTTTGCGTCTTAAAATAACCCTTGGCGAGTAATGGAGGATTCCTCCAGTGTTCAAGGCCATGTCTATACAACACTGGATAATAATTCATCAATAGTTTCATGCCTTCCACTGCAACTTGAGCCTGACGAAAAAAATTCGTACCATAAAAAATATATATAAAGAAATCTTAGCTGAAAAGAAGGTTCTAGGTATTCTGTATGACTGCCATATGTGGTGTTAGCACCTGGATATTGCCAAACGCAACACATTGTTAGAGCATAAAAAAGGCCCGGATTTGGCCTTGGCACCTTTGCTCCAGGCTGACGATGAGGTGGTCAGCGTGGTTCTCCGCTCCCTCTAGGAAGGTGGCCTCCTCCAGGAGCTTGGACTGCAGCTTCTCCCCCTGGCACAGTAGCTCCTGCAGAACCAGGTACTCCCGCACCGCCTCCTCCACCTGGGGCAGCACACCCAGCATCTCCTCCCGGTTCTTGAACCAATTTACCTGGAGGTAACAACAGTTCAGCAATGAAGGGAACATGCATCATTTGTATGCTTGTATGCTCATTTCTTTTGTTGTAGGGAAGATATTGTAGAGGTGAGATGAGAAGCCCCCCCCCCTACTGCCACCAAATAAATATTATATATATTTTTATCTTGGTCAAATTCCAATTTGAACCTACATACAATGAGTGTGGGCTACTTTCAGTCGATTCACATTCAGCAGGTAGAGTAAGCGTGTAACGGTTCAGAAACCGAGGCTGAATCTGCAATGCAAACATCCAGAAATTGTGGGCCAAAGAAAGATCAGCACTTCAGACAGATGCTGTTAAATTTTCCAAACTGATATGTTTGCTGCATGACCTTCAGCACCGGTGGGCCACGGGTGTGGAAGAATGTTACATGGCCCTTCTGGTGCTGGCAGACACAGAAACCTCCAAGCAGGAAGCACTTTGCGAGCACACAAAAGATTTGCATGTGTGAAAGATTGCGGTCGGCCAAAATACCAGGGCAAAGTTTTTCAGTCAGACCCTGGATATCCATGCCCTGGCATGAACTAGGTTGAGACAAGTCTTGTATGGTCATATTCCTATTCCTAGATAGACTTTTTTCCCAAACAATGGGTCAACTTAAACATGGAATTATTCATGTGGAATGCATGGCGAATTCAACACATGGTCAATTCCCATCACCTTGATCTCGGCCACGCGTGAGGAGAACAGGGAGCGCGTGATGTCCCTCTCCATCTCCCTCTTGCTTTGCTTGTTCTCAGCCTGCTGGCCCCCTCCTCCATACACGGCTCCTGCGAAGCCCACCTCGCCGCCGGCAGTCCAGTCCACCAGCGGGTCGTACACAAAGGCCTCCAGCAGGGTGAGCAGAGTCTCCCGGCCGCGCCGCATCATCTGCACCACCTGCAGATCATCACAGCATATTATTCAAGGCCGTCTACTAGTTTCACTTCCTGACTCGAGAGTACAATATATATATATATATATATATATATATATATATATATATATATATATATATATATATATATATATATATATATATATCTCCAACACACCTGCTCACAGGACAGTCTGAAGATGCCCTCCACCCCTGTGACCCCCAGGGCGGTCTCGATGTTGTGGGTCATACGGAACGGCACCTTCTCGGGGACACGCAAGCTCTTGCCTGTTGGGGGAATACATTGATGAGATGAATGTCGTCAGGTCAACAGGTACAGAGAAGGGGGGCAGGCAGTCTGGAAAGGGAAATGCGGGAGTTGAAGTGGGGGTTTTATTGACCTTTTTCAAAGCACACATTGTAGTCGATGTGCACCACCTCTCCGGTGGTCATGTCAATGAGGACGTTGTCAAGGTGACGGTCGCCGAGGCCTATGATGTATCCCACCATCGACATAACAGCAGTGGATCTTGCATAGGACTGTAGGATACAAGAGAAAGGAGATTAAACATGTAAATAATACCACATTGATATACAAGATCTAAAAGTAAAGTACACATGTCAGATGTTTTCTAGTACCCGCAGAAGCCTCTTTCAAAAGACCTAAAGGAGATCACAGAAATTAACAGTCTACAAATAAAAAACATAAACAAATGTTTACAAAAAGCTAGACTAGAGATTAATCGATGGCTATAAATTGTGTGCGACCTAAGAGACCTTGTTGAAACGTTCTTTTGACTAAATTGCATTTGATAAGGATTTGGTCAATGACACCCGCCATTTATTTCCTCTCCTTTCCTCTGCTACTAAACGCGGACTGATGTCCACTTGCATGCCACGTAGATATCAAGTTGTCAATATTACTAGTACTTAATGGGTTGGGGATGTCTTTCGTCTGAATAGTTACTAGTAACTAAAATAGAATTACTAGTATCTAAAAACATTGTACTAGTAAAAATGTAATGTAGTAACTATTGGAATAGCTACTAGTTACTAGTATCTAATGAAAAGTTACTAGTAAAACTGAAATAGATACTCGTCACTATTGGAATAGTTACTAGTAACTAGTAAGTACAAGCAACTTAATAATTACTAGTAAGCCTTGAGGAATAAATGTTAAAACGGCTTGCCATACATAACTGAAGTGAGCCATTTTGGAAGTCTAGTTATAGCTAACAGATTGCCATAAGCGCCTTCTTAAACTCTCCAGATCCTTTGTTGAACGCCTGACCTGAGTGACCCTCCACCATTCACTGGGCGTAGTGCAGGAGCACCAGAGCTCCTTGGCTAGCAGATTGGGGGGTGTCGCCTCCATAAGCTCCTTCAGCACCTCCTTCATGACACCGAGCGGCCAATCGCGACGCGATACATCCAAGCTGAGGCCCATGGCCTTGAGTGCCGGTCCAATCCGGCTGTAGTACAGCTCACTGGGCCGCGGGACCAAGGGCACGGGCTGGGCCTGCAGCGAGTCCTGGACCTGGACGGTGGAGGCATGCCAGATAAGTCATGCATATAAATAACGCAAATAGGTAAAAAATGACTTACAAAAAAAGTATTTTATATCTTATTTTTTCATTGACTCATGAATATTTTCTAAATACAGCACTCACAAAAACTAAAAAATAATTCAAGTCATCTGTATATTTAATATTCATGTAAATGCTACGCCTTAAAAAAGAACCACGGTTCACAATTTCAGTCTATTCATTTCCTTCTATTGCTTCAAGCTGATTTAATGGGTGGTCTATTTGCCCACCTAGCTATGTACCCAATGGGTGACCAATACTGTACACTGGCATTATGGCGACGGTGCACAGCTGGACTTTGAGGAAATGCAAACTACACAAAACAGCAACGACGGGGGGGGGGGGGGGTAGTATTCAGACCACACCCCTTCAATCCTGAGTCTTTCCAAGTCTAGCCGACTTTGAGATGTATATTAATAAACGTTAGGACATTTTCTTGACAAGATATTTCGGTAGGTGTGTCGTGGCTATAACCCTCTGTGAAATTGTATGGTTATATTACATTTTAAGATCCGGTTGTCAAGTTTAAATGTGTATTAGAGTCTGACCTTCTGGGCCTGCAGCACTGCCTCCCTCTGCTGCCAGCGCTTGTACAGACCGAACAGTGGCACGGCACCATCCACCCACTGAATGAGCCCCGACCGGGAGCCCAGCGGCGTGACGGAGTAGTGGCGTGCCTGGAAGTGGGGCTGCTCCTTCTGGTTGACCTTGGTGAACATGGTGTTGACAATGGACAGGAACTGCATGATGCGCTCGTCCAAGTGCAAGTCCTCCAGACCTGATGAAGAAGCAAGTCCAAAAATCGTCTGAGCAGCCATAGCATGGAGGAGTTGTTCCTCTCATTGCAAAATAGATTGACGCATTAGACCTTAGTTTGGGAATGAGGACTTAAAATGAAAAAAATGAAAACACTAAATGTGCTTCCTATATCTGTGCAAAAGATATAGGGTTGTTTGCTTTTTAGTTTTATGCATATAATGTTTAATGGGAAAACAAAACAAAACAAACAGAATGCCCAGTAGAATATTGTAATACTAGATTTTAAGGGGATACCCACCTTTGAAAAGGTAAGGGTAGCTGCGTCCGTCTGAGCCCAAGAAGAAGAGCTTCTTGGGCTTGGTCTTGGTGGGCAGGATGGTGATGGTGTTCCCCACACTCTGGATGGTGACAGCGTCTGTAGCAGAGACCTCCCCTGGCATTGCGATCTCTGTGGCGGCCATGGAAGCCAGGCGAGGGCTGATCTCATTGAGGTGAAGCAGATAGCTGGCTCTCTTCTGGGCTCGCTGCTGCAGGCTCAGCATGATCTAAAAAATGAAAGCCACACATTTTGTATTAACCATTGTCATTCTTATAAGCATCTCTGAAACTTACTTGTTTTAATTTGGACTGTAAAACCTCAGGGCACTTTTGACATTTTGACAGTAAAATAAAGGTTTACCTTTTATTTCCCTTTATTTTACAAAAGAAAAGCGTGGAATATATTTGTAGCATTTTGTATTCATATTGATAATGACATAGTATAATTTTATAACATTTGTTATTTTGGGGTTACTTTGTCATTTCAGTGAAACTCAGCTACCTGCTTGAAGGGGGCCCAGCTGCTGGCGGGGTTGGCCGGGTTGTGAGGGCTTTGAAGCCGCTCCAGAGCACTGCTGATGGCATCTCGGTAGGTCTGCTGGAACCAGGTTTCGTGGGGCGTCTCTGCGGGTGCAGCCGTGATGCTGCACACGTGCTCCAGGGCGAACACAACTGGACGCATCAGGGCCGAATGCTTCTCACGCATGATGGCTAGTTTTTCATCCCTAGGAAAGCATGCAACAGTTAGCAGTACACCTCCCACCATGATCCCCCATTTTAGATTTTGGCGGTGTTAACTGCCGCATTTTAAAAGAGGAACACTCAGACTTTTGGGGAAATAAGGTTATTTTCCCCAGTCAAACAAGAAGCGTTTCTCAATCAGCAGTGCTCAATTTGACCAAGTTAGCATCTGACTAAGTTAGCCAATATCAATGGAAGCTGGTGAGAATGACTAGCATTGTCTGTGAATTGAGGGTAAAATATATCATTATGGGGTGTTCCTTTGTCAACTCACTTGCGCAGCGTGTTGTTGTTCTGAACCCTCTTGACCTCTTCCTCCAGCTGCTGAATCCTGCGCAGCACGTGCATGTGCTGCTGCTGCAACACACCCAGCCACAGCTCGTCCCAGAGGAGCGTCACCCTGCGCAGCTCACTCACCAACAGCTGCACCTGGTGGACATGGTGGAAATGCAAGAAAGCTGGGGAATGGTTTTATACATCCATACCGACAGCATGGCGTGTCTACTCTGGTTTGTTTTTTTCTGCCAAGAAACTGGTACAAAAAAATGATAGTACTCGGCTGTGTTTTTAGTTCTTGCCAGTCAGAAAGTGGTGCAAAACAATAATTCTCAGACTGTTCACCATCATCCCCATGAGTCAAAGGGTACTGCCGTGTGTATATACCTGCACCACCATGGTGGGGTTGGCTGAAGCAAGCTTCTCTACGATCTTGCTGTAGCAGTCCTGCATCATGGCCTGGTCCAGGCTGGAGCACAGGGCGGCCAGGTCCTCTCCGCTGGCCTCACGCCCGCTGCTCTCCTGTGAGGTGGGCAGGCTGGGCTCCTCCTCGTCTTCCAGGCGCTCCCCTGGCATGACACCCAAGAAGGGGGTCAGAGCGGACGGAAGCTTGCTCACTGAGAGAGAGAGAGCGAGAGCGAATAATATTTTTATATAGTGCTATTCAAGATACTCAGACACTTTATTATAGCAATAAAATAAAAGGGTAGTAATAAATTATTAATCAAATAAAAAAGACACTAAAACATTTTAAAGCACACAAATGCAGTAGAGGGGTTAGTGCAGAAAGAACGGGGAAGTGAGCCGTACCTGTGTTCTGAGCATCCCCTCCCAGAGACAGCGAGCCCACTATGGCAGGATAGAGGATGAGGTGCGGGGAGTCCTGGGCCACTCGGCACAGCAGGCTGCAGATGCTCTGTCTGATGTAGACCTCCGGGTGGTTGAGACGAGAGAACAGCTGGGGAATGATACCTGAAGGGGGCGAGAGCGGAGTGTTTTGTAACTTGAGTAAATAATTGAAAAAGGTTTTAGTTCTCAAAGAGGGGTGTGTATGCCAGGGTGAGGAAGCATACCCCTCCAGGGCGCGGTGGGAGTGGAGGCCAGGCCCAGCTCTAGGCCCTCCCGCAGCTCGCTGGCGTGCTTCACCAGCAAACGCAAGAGACGCAAAGTCGCCATGACAATCATGTCGTCGTTGCTTTGCTTGCACACCTCACTGGACAGCAGAAGTTTGGGGTCTTCCTCATTAACGGGGACCTGATTAAAACAAATTGTCAAGTTTAGGACGAGTTCACTCAACTTTTTTTTATGGCAAATGCAGTCTAGAGAAGCCAGCTGCCACACCTTTCCGGCATTGAGCTTGAGGAAGGTGAAGTAGGCTGTGCAGGAGATGCGGTACAGGCTGAAGATACGATCCGCCACTCTCCTCCACACCCTGATCAGGCCCTCCGTGACGGCCGGGCCGGCCTCCGCTAGCCAGGGGCATGAAGCCAGCAGCTGCCTCCAGATGACATCCACCAGGTCGTCCTCTTCATCCTCCTGCTGCAGGGCCAAGTCCTCGTCCTGGAACAAATTGGCACACGTCCAATTATCCACATCCGTTCCTCCAGCTGACATAGGGTAGGCCTTTCTTTTGAGGGCTTATACAAGTACATTCTAGGATATATGGAGCTTCATATACGAGTACATTCTAGGATGTATTCATTATACAAGTACATTGTAGGCTGTATGGAGCTTCATTATTCAACTACATTCTAGGCTGTATGGAGCTTCATTATACAAGTGAATTCTAGGATGTATGGAGATTTATTATACAAGTACATTTTAGGATGTATCATTACACAAGTACATTTTAGGATGTATGGAGCTTCATTATACAAGTATATTCTATGATACATGTGTAGCTTTATGGCATGCAGGGGTCTGGATGAGAGCCTTCTCTTATGATGCATTTTCAAGTGGAAAATATAAAAGCACCAACCTGTATGCCAGCCGGACGACACATGGCCTGTCCAAGGATGCTGAAGATGGCATTCTTATCTTCCTCACTTGACGAATCTGGCAGCAGTTCCTCAATCTCCTTCTTCTCCCCGGAGAGCAGAGGAATGCCCTCCCCTTGGCTGCAGGGTCAGACCAAATACAATGTAGCAGATATGTTAGAGAGCCACCATAGATGGATGAAAACTGAATGCAAAAGACCCAATATAATATTGAGCAAATGCCTCTAAGATGTTATATCATTTAGAAATTGTTTATATACAAGATAAAATAATGTTAGATGTCCTCTACCTAATGCCATTTCACTAAGCTGGAACAGTAATTCACGTTTCATTCACTATTATGAAGCAATACTTAATAGCTTAATGATTTAAACTATATACTTAACTCCAGCACAACAACGTATATTAATATATTCATGAGTTCATAAATACACCCGTTAAGAAAGCAATATTTCACCCATTTCGCATATTTGGCTTAAATGTCACTTCTCCACCACCAAATATATTCATAAAGTGAACCTCTAAAATGTTGTGATAGTTTGTGTAGTTTGACCGCTGTGATCAAACTGCACAAAGGGGAGTTTTAACCGCAAAATGTACCAATCAACTCGCCACGGCAACCTTGTTAACAAAGTGATTTATATTGTATTCATTTAAAGGCTATCATTTCACCAGTTGTATTTTGCTACACAGCTACTGACCTAGCATTGTCCACCACTTTCCTTCCCCAGCGATAGGCCCAACTGGCCAGGGCGGCCCAGGACTTGGCCATCTCTGGAGCCAGACTGGTAGAGAGCTGATAGAGCTGGCCAAGCACAAAGTCTGCCTCCCCAACACCAACACTCACTGGAGAGACGAGAAGAGAAAAGAAGGAGAAATAATGCTGATTAAAGCGAATTCAAGCTTAATCAATGGTCTGTGTGTGTGATGGCACACATGACCAACAGCAAGAGCAAAAGTATAACTTTTTAATGAGTGTAAAATGTATAGTCATTTGCTGTACACAATTACACAACTGTACTGCTGTACACAACTAATGGCTTTTGTAGTTTTTATTGTTTATCTAATGTGTTATTCAACTTCGGATCGTTTTCGTTTGCTTGTACAAAGATCCTATTGTTATCGTTTTCTTTGTCAAGTGTTGCTGCGAAAAAGCCGTCTTGTTCAGTCCACCTCCCTTGGAGCAACGATGGTGTGAGAGCCTGACCTGTGCTCTCTGTGGTGATGCGGGAAGAGCCCAGCTCCCCCAGGGGCAGAAGCAGCAATGCAGTGATGTTGCGGCTAAGGAGCGATGCAGTGCCCGTCGCTACAGCACTGGAACTGTTAACACCACATGTGTTGTTCACCACCTAGACAAAACCATTAGATCACAGGTCGTTGTAATTGAACAAGAATAAATACATACCTTTTATAAATGTGTAACAAAACAGAAAAAGAAAAGAAAAACCCAAACCCAAAACAAAAAAGGGTATTTTGTTCCCTTCATTTGGGCCTCAAGTGGGGCCACATTTTTCTCTTAACTTGATCTTACTTACTTGTACGTATAACTCTAACGAGTGTACCACGTCAGATTCAGTCAATGCCCGCAAGTACAGGAAATAAATGATGCCCTAAATTATACATCAACGTGCTGAATTCCACCCGTTGGATATTGTGTGCGTGCGTTCATGAAAGTTAAGAACAAGCATAAGTTACTTGTAGAACCAGTCTAGAAAATTCTAAATACAGGTCGTTAAAACGAATTAAGAACAAATCAGTGAGTGGTTCTTGCTCGAGGCCCAATCAATTCAATCTTGAGGGAATGTAACTCAAATAAATGAACACAAACGAAAAAAAAACGTATTCCTAATCGACACAAGAGAACAAACACCTTAAAAGGTTGATGCATGCATGCCTTCATATGCACCCATCATCTAATTTAAGCTCCAGGCTCTTAAATCCTTGCCTGTTTGAGCTGTGGAGTCAAGTCCTTCCAGTCTACGAGAAGCCACTTGCACAGGTTGAGTACAGATCGGCACGCGGCCGGCTCACACTTCCCCAGGTGACCGTAGGAGAGTGCACACGAGCTCAGGGCCACCATGGCTGCCACAGACTGGCCTGGGGTGGGAAGAAAAAGGAAGTGTGGTGAAGGAAAGCTGGACACAAATTTAATTCATTACAAGGGTTATAAAACAAATGAAATATATATGGACATCTTTTTACATTTCATACGTGTATTACTGAATTAAAGTATTACTGTATTTTGGTGACTTGCATTTTATTTTCCATTCTCTATCGTTTTCCATTTTCGATCTTGAGCTGTAGACAATACTGTGTATACTAATTTAGGAAGCATCTGGTAATATTCACATTGCGGCTGGAAAGGAATTGGGTTCCACGATTACCCTGGCTCACACCTTCCATTGCGACACTGAATTAGTTTCTTCCTCTCACCTGCTGTGTAGAGTACTTTGGCCTTCTCCATCTCCAGCTCTGGCCCCCACTTCTCCACGGCTGCGCCCTCCAGGTTTAGGCACATGAAGGAGGAGGCCAGCGTCTTCTCTTCGTCTCCTCCCACCTTCGCTTCCGGGTTGCTGCACTGGCTCAGAAGCCGGGTTGCCAGGGCAATGTTACCCTGTTTACGGGCAAATTTGACAGCCACGAGACACAGCTCCATGAAGTGGCCATCGATGGCTGCAGAGGAACCTGGAGCAAGGAGTGTTCAAAACACAGTTGATATCTGCTTGGTTGTAAGAAGACTAAAATGTTAAGACCTTTGCCAAATATATTGAGTGTTCAATACAAATCGCTTGTTTCAGTTTTACCTTTGAGTTTGAGTAGTAGCCGTCTCTGAAAAACGGTGTACCGAAGTGCCTGCAGCCAGGGCTGCACATCCTGTTGCTTACAGGAGTTCAGAGCTTCGCTGTCTAGGGGAATCACACAGTCCTACAGAGAAACATGAAGACAAACAGACATCTTCATCATCCACTGGGGAGACAGACGGGGTGTATATGGGTGAGATTGTGACAACTTAAGGAGAGGGATGAGCACCTCCTGTCCCGTGAGAGTGTTGTCCAGGGCGGTGGTGCAGTGCAGCTGCAGGGTGGACACACTGGGCAGGGAGCTGGACAGGGTGAGGGTGGAGAGACGCAGGGGGCCCAGGGAGATCCGGCCCGTCTGCTTCAAATAGCGAACCAGGGTTCTGCAGAACAGCCAGGCAACTCATCAGTAATAAGACCGCAGATGCTTTGATCCAAAGCGACTTGGTTAGGCTGAGAACCAAAGCGAGCATGCATCAAAACTAGGGGTGTAACGGTACACTTACTCGTACTGACCGTTTTGGTACGGTACAGATGGGTACCGATCTGAATGCAAACAGTTGGCTTGTTTTGCGTCCAGAACATAGGCCACTTCAAATCCCAGTTCCCACACGGACATATTAAATTGTATAAAACAAATTATAAACTATTCACTGATGTACTCATCATAAACAATACATTTTATGTTTAGTTTGTTTTTCTCTACCGAATTTACCCCTTTAGGGTTAACCTCTGTATGGCCGTATAATGTCCAGAAATTGTAGATATGCTGTATATGCATCCGTTTACCTTCCCAGTGAGTAAAAGCATTAGCGGTGAGTAGAAAACTGAGAAAACATTAGAAAACTACCGATCACTTGACATGACAATGACTCATTTGACTTGACGACAATCCTTACTCAGAACTCTGTGTGGACTTGTGCTCCTGCTGGTTATTGGCTATGGTCATGGCACTGACGGCACTGCGGAGAAGCTGCACCTCGATGGCTTTCTGGAGCTCTGAAGGGTCCAGACTCAGCACCGAGGGCAGCAAGCGCTTCAGATCTGACCAACAACATGGACATACACATATGAATCAAATGGCATATGCTAATCAGGGAAATACATACTATTGAACTATGTTGACTAAAGGAAAAAGAAAAAAGATGATTAGGGGGCATGGGGGGCACTGCGTTCACTCACATTAACAGCTCCTAGGGTTGGAGTTAGTGTCACTAACTATATATACACACACACACACGACTCAAACTGACCTAGGTTTTCAAACTCGTCATAATATCTGAAGAGTATACAATACAGAAAAGTGATAAAATGTAATGGGTTTTTACAAACTAAATGTGCCACCCAAAAAAAAATTGAATCCTCCAAGCCATGCGCATCGCATTTTCCAACCGTGGAGAGATGGGAATGTAGTTACCAAGCTTGTCCTTAGAGCCGGTTGCGCTGAGCAGACTGCAGTCCTCTCCGGGCAGCAGCTCCAACTGTGCACCACATTCTTCAAAATCTCCATCTTCAAAGTGGCTGAGGGCCTGGATATAGTTGAAGTCCATCTTGAGGTGGACCCCAGGCGGAGAGGAGGAGTTCTTTTTAAGGGCCTGGACACTGGCCTGCCACTCCTGCACCGAGGGCCAGTCACACAGCGCCACGTAGCACTGGCAGGCCTTGTTGGCCAGGAAGTTGAGCACCTCCGAGGAGCACTCAGTCGACTTCAGCAGCACAGTCTTCCTGCCGTCGCCTGCATGGATGGAATAAAAAAAAGGTTTAAACACAGACTGACTCGACACAAAGACAAGATGGCTTTGTTCTTCTAGCACACACAGCATTTATAGCGTTTTACTTTCCAGTCGACAAACAGGTAATCAGTCCAAGTTTGTTCCATGGCTTTGTTAAATACTTGATTTAGATTTGTCTCTCACAGCATTAAACTAACCCTAACCCAATTAATAAAAGGATAATAAAAAATAAGCAGCTCTTTTTTAATTGTCTGCATTTGATAATCATTAACAGCTTATTATATAGTACACTAAATATATATGGTTTTATATAGCAACCGTTGCCTGTGTGCTTGGGGCTGGATGCAGCTCCGGTGCAGATACTGGAGGTGGATAGCTTCAGCAGGCGACCAGCCCCTTGGATGGAACAGTCCATCCCTGTGACGGCGCTCAGCTGCTCCTGGTATTCCACAGCGGCCCTCTCAAAACTACAGCACAAAGAACATAGAACACTTAATGTTAGTCATCAACACAGAATACTAAATGTAAGTCATCAATAAAGAACACCGAACACTAAATGTTAGTCATCAATACCATGAAACTCAGTCTGGCATTTTCTGTGTGATCATAGCTTATGCCATTGCCTGCTGCTACATATTCTTTAGCAAACCATCCATTTTAGAAAAGTGTGTTTGCTATTCAATAGTTGAATGCTCCTAAATTACAACCTGAAGTCAATATCATTTGAGTAAAACTGAGATTATGCCTAAAGATATACAATCATGAAGATGAATCAAACAAAATAGACAAATGTGACATACAAAGATGTCATGTACAAACAATGCTACTCAATGGACCCTTTTTCACAGAGGCGTCATCGTAGGACAAACACGGTTTCGCTAGTTTAGTCTACTACCCGTGCTCTGGACTTGGTTGCACCAGCTATATGTACATTTGTTGCCAAGTCTGTGTGTAAAGTCGTTACCAAGTTCTTAGTAACCATGAGTTAGTTTCACACTAGCAGTTCACTAAATTCAATTGCACAACCGATACACAAGTAATGGCCTTACAAGTAACAACTTAGTAATGAGGAAGTTTAACTTAAGCAGTTCAAATGACGACAACCAAGTTGTAACAACAAGCTATGATGTAAACAAGGAAGTGCTTGAGAAGACATTGATTCGCATGGCACAGTCGAGTTTGACTGTGTGTAAACTCCAACTGCTGTACTCAAATACTGTAGAATAGCTTTGTGTGTCAAAAAAGTTACGTTGAAAAGTTAAACCGGCTCAGTACCCTGGGTACAACCAGGCATCCGCGGCTGGGTTCTGTGCAATCCCTTTGTAGATTATGTTAAATTAAATATTTAGTAACTACTAAGCTACGTAACAACTAGTTTGTGAGGTGCAACCAGTGATGATTTAGTAATGTGTTAACCCCGACTAAGTAAACCCATACGTTATAACTAGACTACGTTTGAACTATGCTAAGCTAGTGCAACAGGCCCTTGGTACATAAAAGGAGCAGATCCATAATTAAGTGTCATGAGCATCACCTGTGTTTGTCCTTCGATGATGCACGTCAACCAGCAAGCACCCAATATCCAAATAAAAACCCAAAGGCCCTACCGTCCATCTGCCTGCAGGGCCACGGAGGACAGCCAGGCTAGACTCTTGCCCGTGTTGCAGAGGTTCCAGGCAGCCAGGCCTTGAATGGCCTCGGGGCAGCGCAGTTCACATAGAGCCTCCACCAACATCATCAACGGTACTTCCAGCTCTGGGCCCTGAAGAAGAAGGGGTGCAATGGTCACCTTCACTTCAACCGTGTAAAACAAACATTCATGGATATAAATGAATTCATTCATAAATGAAATCCACATTTAAAAAAGGTAGTGTAGGTTAGATTTAAGGGATTTATTTGCATGTAATTTGTTAGGAATGCCACAGTCATCCGAATATCGGTTTCAAGTTGACTGCACCGGCCTCTGTATGAGTCAAATTAGATTGAAACAGTGGGTGTGTATTGAGGCATTGTTTTTGGGAATAAATGTTTCTATCAATCACAGATTCGTAAAATGCAACACTTCTCATTGGTGAAGAAACAGAGAGGGAGGACCTTTTTTGGTTAATGTCTTAACCACTCTTAATCCTCTTCTGTTCTCTCCCTCTTTACAACTCTCAAATCTTACCAATAGCACCTTTAATTCATTCGTTTTTGCTTGTTTCCCCACATACCTGGGTGTTGCTATTCTTGATCTCAGTCATCAGGTCAAAGCCATGGCGCACGGTCACAGCTGGCTGGCCAGAGAGCAGGCCCACCCTCATCAAAGCCAGGCGGATTCTGGTCAGCCAATCCTGGCAGGTCTGTCGGTTTGTATAGAAAAATGTCCTTATACCCTGAAATAGGACAGAAGAAAGAAAGTTAAAAACATACCCCTATCACTAAACCTATTTCCATGTAGTAAATTTCCAAAGTAATTAAAATAAATGCCTATCAATTATCAATATTTTCAATTCTGTATGAAGATATGAAAAATAAATGGTAGTTCCTTTTTTGGGCTTGAATAGCAAAACAACAGTCAGGAGCTCTCTGTTAGAGAGCTCAGCAGACACACCTTCGGCGGCGCGGTGAGTGCGTTGGCGCAGCCCTCGTAGGCGTTGTACATGAGCTTCTCCAGGTTCTCCAGAAACTGAAGGAGCAGGGTCAGCCGCAGCTGGTTGGAGTGGTGGCCGTCGCTGTCTCCGCCTGTCCCGCTCCATGCCCCCAACTCCTGCTGCTCTGGGTTCAGGCTGTGAGCTGCCAGGCTCCGGATGATGGCTGAAAATACAATAAACAAAGACGGGTCAAGTCAAAAAGCTGTTTTTGGTCATTCAAAACAGAGCACCTTTGTGGGTATTTTACCGTTTTCTGTGCGTGGGCGTTGATAAGCGAACCAGATCATTTTGAAACTGACATGGTTTTTACCCTTTTTTAGCCAACCCTTTATCCTTTTATAGAGCTTTTAGTTTTATTATACATGCTTATTCTTCTTATTATCATTTTTTCTTATACAAATTCTCCAATATCTTAGAGTGGCAAACTCGAAAATTTCTGTTTGTTCTCTTTGGACAAAACAGTGTCGCCACAGACACCCTGTTCATAACATTCATAATACTGCATGTGCAACTGCAATATCAGTGGGCTAAATCACCATTGTGTTGCCTCATTTGGTGATAGATTGACATGAAAAGCTTAGATATTACCACTTTAAAGTCAAAGGAAGTTCTGCACATCAGAATTGGCTCCTTTATGCTTAGCGTAAATAATGTAATGGGACAATAAACTTGAAAACCAGCTCTCTCTCCCCCCTCCCTTCCCTTACCTTCAATGGTCTGGAAGGTGTCCTGTGCGCGGCCCAGCGGAGTGCGGAGTTTGGAGAGCACGGTGAACTGCGCGGCCTCCCACACGGCCCACTGCCACAGCACCACCTCGGTCTTCAGCAGGCCACGGGGAACGCCACCGCTAGCTGCTGAGCCTCCCCCCTCCCCCGCACGCTTCTCCAGCCGCTGACAGCTGTGGTACAGACGTTCCAGCCACGGGTCCTTACTGTGGACACACACACACAGGATTTGTGTCATGGAAAAAACAAATTCTAATAATAATAATAATTCTAATACTACAACTCTTTACTTCATTAGTAGTTCATTTCATATGCTTTTGTATACATTCTCATTGCACCTAGAGATAGCTCCCTTCCTCTGCCCAACTGAAAGGCATTACAACTCTAACCTTCTCTAATCGTCGTAAACACTCGAGGCCATTGCCACTTCGCCCCTCTGCCCATGTCCCGGTGTATTCCAAGTTAACTTGGCCTCTTTAGTCATGACCAATCTATAGCCCTATAGAAGCCCTTCTCATAGAAGAAGAACCCCCATTGTTTCTGTGAAGATGCTTGGACAATGCTGCCTGTCTGCGCACATCAAATGGCTTCCCATGGTCATGCAATGGATTAAAGAGTACACCACCATCATCATCCCAAAAAAAATATATCGAGAGGCTTTCCACTTGAGAATAATATGTAGGCATGTAGATCTATACAGACCCCCCGCGGTGCACTGCTCCATACAGTATGAAGCTGATGAGGTCGCTGAAGTCCTGAGGGTGTAACGTGCCACTTGGGGAACGGCCCATGTGACGGCGGATGGTCATGGAGATCTCGCCCATTTCTGGGTGGCTGTGGTTACTACATTTGTATTTATTTATTAAAAAAAACACACAAAAAACACATGTTAAAAACATCAAGAACATATAACATTTCCAAAATCATCAATCTGTACCCACTAGCCAGCAACTCTACACCTCGATAGACACTTCTTATTTGCTATTTTCACAGAATTGAATTAGACTAAAACTGTTTTACTTGCTTGCTATGCTACCCTTATGGCACCCATTGCACTCCTAACCACCCTGGAAGGAGGAATCCCTGGTCCTTCTCAAGGGTTCCTTATGTTAATTAAGGGAGTTTTTGCTTGTTCTTTGGGGGGCCAGATAGCGGGGTGCCATAAAATGTGGCCTGAGAAACCCTTTGAGACTGTGTCCGTGATCAAGGGCTATACAAATATGATGTATTTGACCTTACCGTTGTTGTAGTTATAAACACAATTACATTACACGTAACTTTGGTAATTATTATGAGTTTTTGGTGGTATATCAGTCTGGCAAATATAATTGAATGAATGGGTGGAATGACAGGTAATGCCAATACGTCATGGAAACATTCTTAATTGCGTGTGTCTAACATATTACCCAAGTGCCACACTCAGAGGGATTGTCCTTAGTAGCTTTCCGTAGGCCTGCCTCACCCTAACCATTGAGTGTACCAGTTGGACTCTGCAAACATCCACACACCTGGGAAACGAAGCAGAGTCATGCCAAAATGATACATTTTCACAATAAAGAGTTGTGTGTAAGGGTTATTACCACGGCTACATACATGAGGTACATTTTACCTAAAATTCAATTCAATTACTATATTACTGTTTATTGTTACTAATTACTAAATTATTGTTTAATTTAGATCTCAGAAGGATACAGAATTAATTTAAAGTATTATATGGAATAAAGGCGTTCCCTTCCTTGGCCAGACACATTTTCCAAAATGGTTTTGTAAACCACTGCAAAGTTTTCTTGTTATTTTCATAGCTCGGATACAATATTACATAGTCAGGTTTCTACATGTAAACCTGTAGGTCTGACAAATATATATGTTTTATAGTTCAAATAGCAAAATCGTTTCTATGAGTAAGGGGTGTCTGTCTCCATGTGTCTGTGTGTGTGTGTACCGCTGCAGTAATTCAGTGGACAGAGATGCAGAGAGAATCTGCAGGCTGTTGCAGCTCTGGAGGCAGATGCTAGGTTCATCGTTCAGAGCTGTCCAGATGTATGGAGAGAGGGGAGGAGACATTACTAAAAACATAAACCAATTCTCCTCATTTCTAATAATACATTCGTAATATTCTTTGTTAAGCACGACAACTCCCAATGCGATGCCACTGCAACCAGACAATACAGGTTTGTGAAAGTGTAACTTCATTGTCATTCTTAAGACCTTTGCAACTGCACATTTTGAGTGTGTCAGGGTTTATTCATCGATTATTAATCAATTATTTAGCAATGCCATCAATATCTTTATCAATTCACAAAAGCTGAAAATACCATAGCTATCCTTTAAATGTGTCCAGCGATCAAACCCATTAAGATATCCTTTCATGTTGTCCATTGCGCTTACCGTTAGCAAGCACGCCTTTGCAGAACTTGTCAAAGGAAGTCAATGAAAAAAGGGGAGCATAGGTGTCAGTTTTCTTCATCAGCAAAGAAATCTCCTGGGCCCAGGTTAGCAAGAGCTTCCTAAACACAGCAAATAAATACAAAACTCAGATCGACAATCAATTTGACAGTAAATTGTAAAGACATTTAATGCTAAAAAAATGCTACCTTGCTAGATTGATGGCAAGGTGGCATAGTTGATTTAGTGGGAATGTGTGTTGTAATTTTCACCTTCTTAAAGAGTAAAACACACTTCTACCAATAATACTTTGATCATGCACACTACATTCAGAAGACCCATTTAACCCAGTGAGAAGCAAGTCACATGACATTTTAGTGACCAGGGAATTTAACACAGCAACTGTTGAACATGAATGGTACTATATGGACTTACAGTCAAGCTAAAGAAAATGTACAGTCAAACCTTGTTTTCATAAGACCTCATCTATAACCTGTGTTAGCCTCAGCTGAAAGAATATTCCATGCATGTACTGAACTTAACACCGTGTGTGTATACCTGGCTTCTGGGTAGAGATGCTCCTTGGACAACAGGGAACCCAGAAGACTCAGGAGGGTGCTGAAGTGTTTCTTTGTCGCCGTGGTAACGGTGCTGATGACGGCCCCGTCAAACAGGGAGGGGGATGAGGAGGACAGGCTTGCTGATATGAAGTGGTCGTGCCTACCGACAATCAGGGAAGACAAAGTGTTCACATTAAGAGCTCCACATATGGCCAAGCACCTTTAAATAACAATACTTGGGTTTTCATAGTTTCCAAACTATTACCGTCAACTGACTTTCGTGGCAGGAAAGTCAGCCGTTGTTAAAATAGTCACCACTGCCACGTGTGACAAAAAAATCTCTGCTTTCTGACTCAAACCTGCACTATGCAAGTTTTGAGACGACAGTTACTGGGAATTAGGGATGCACCAATTCCACTTTTTTCACATACCAAGTACAAGTACTTGCATTTGGGTACTCGCCGATACCGAGTACCGATACGAGTATTTAACAATACCATTACAGTTAAAAAAACATGCCCCCCTCTTTCCTAGAGTTTTTTTAACTGGAACTGTTATCACCATAGTTACGGCCCACGGCAACTTTGGGATACATTTTTCGTACCGTCGTTGTGTATGAGCGTTATATAATGAGTGATGTTGTATATGAAATGCGGCACACACCGTAGCGATATACTATAGGTGTCCGGGAGTAGACTTATTTCAGTAACAGTGATAAAATGGCATAGGTTACTATGTTGACGATCATATAGGACAAATTACCATGTTTAAATTTTTTTTTAAATAAATCGGGTGGTAGTATCTGAGATGTTTTACGAGTACAAGTACATGAGCACAGTATCGTGTCCGAGTCCGAGTACTGGTATCGGTATCGGTGCATCCCTACTGGGAATGAATAGTAGATGGGCGCGTTTTATCCTCGACATTTTCTAGTACAGATAATGGGATTTGTTATGTAGTCAACACCTGCACTGAAAAAGATACATAGTGCAGGTTTAATGTCACGTTTGTTTTAATGAGTGTGTGCAATAGAGATTTACCTTGTGCAGTGTGAATAGAGTGTGTACAACACAGAGTACTGGACAGCTGGGTAGTGCACCGCCAGCTCAGAGTGAACCACCGGCAGGTTCTGACTGAGCAGGGCAAACACTGTGGGAGACAGAGCCCACATCTAAAAACCACAGAAGGTAGTAAGGTTAGGGATGACACATTTAAACACTTGCAATAGAAACTACCGGACAAAAAAACAGCTTGAAGAGTAAAAAAGAAAGAAAGTGAAGAGTGAAAAGATGTCACTCCTATCTGTTGAACAGTGTATCTTGTATCAGAAAGATACAAGACAGAGTTCCTCCCAGGGAGATAGTAGCAGTGTGCATGATCCAATAAAAGCTCTGTTCACATGCTGAAAAAAGGGTAACACCAAGTCACGCTCACCATTTTCTAATCTAAAGAGAGTACTGCCTCAATTAAGTCAATGGTCGTACTTCTCAAATTTATTGGCTTAAAAGAGAGTGGATGTTGCAGACTGCTTTTTTTTTTTTTACAACACAAGTATGAAGCAGCAGTATCTTATATTTGAAAATTGCTGCACGTGATGGTTCCCCTTAAAGCCTTGAACATCTGCGCATTGCAAAGATCGTCTTCCATTACTTCCCATTTCACCAAGACACTATTGGACTAACGAACATACAAAGCTGCAGTCTATATGTAGCCAATTTAAAAAAGGTGCTGAAGGTTAGATTGAAGAGCTACAATTGGGAGTGTAATTTGTTAGAAATGCCATAGCCATCCATAAGCTAATAGTGATACACTCAGACACTCAAACACTATATGACAGTGGATTGCTTAAGTGGTGGAGATGTGATGACACTGTATGTGTGCATGTGATTCATAAACTATGTGATTGAGAAACCATCTTGCCTGTCAATCACATGCACACACACGACGTCATCATATCTCCACCACAGGTGTGTAAATGTAACACTCGACAGTGGAGAAACGTAGGGAGGGAGCAGAGAGGAAGGGCATTTTTGTGGTCGTTTCATTTCAAAATCTTGCCCTTTTCTGCCCTCTCTTTATAACTCTCCAATCTTCCCGACAGCAGCTTTAAGTTAAAAGCAAGAGCGTCTTACCCCAATAAGGGAATTCTTGGTGTTGCCAATGGTAGTGAGGGCACCAAGGTCGAAGATGAGGGTGAACTCAGCCCTCTCTGGGGGGAGGAGCACAGAGGCGAAGGCAGGGTGCTGGATGTCAGGAGAGGGGGACGGAGTGGCACCTTGCTCTAGTGGGGCAAGGAGGCTGGCAAGACCACAGGACATCTCTCCCAGCACCAGCTTGTAGGCTGCCTCAAGTGTAGGGATGTTTTTCAGGCTTAGGAGAGCCTGGTACACGCCATGAGTAGCAGCCATCACCTGCAAAGACAAAAACAAACACGCAAAATGAAACCCTGACTGATCTAGTCATATGTTCGACAGAAAAGGAGGCAAACTTGTTTCTGTAAGAAATCTACTTCTTTATTTATACAATTGATATATTATCAAACGGCATAGTTAGAATAGCTTAGTTATGGCGAGACTCACCTCTTTCTCTCTGTGGAAGCGAAGCTCCAACAGTTGAGAGTTTGGTGCTAACAGTTTTTCAACAAATGATACAGGCAACTTGGTATTGATCTGGTCCACAATCTGCAAAACAGAAATGTTTAGAATGATCTGAACGCAGACAAAATACTAAAATTACATTTAAAAAAAGATACTACAAAATACATGAATTCCATTCAGAACTTGAACTGGTAATTTTTTGGAAAATGTCAAAGAGATCACAGGACTTGTGTTTGCGTGTTCTTACCAGGGTGAGGAGACCCAGCACGGCAAGGCTGTAGTCTTGCCCGCAGCCGTGGCAGGAGCTCAGCTGGTCCAGGCCGTATGCCAGGACGACGTCGGTCAGCTGGGCGGATGGCTCCATGCTGACCAGGAGCACGCTCACACACTCGTTCCCGGCGGTGAGGACCGCCTCGGAGAACAGCACCTGCCGGGCAGTGCTGACGCAGGACAACACCCTGTTGAGAATCTGAGTGGGAGGGAGACGGAGGAGAGATCAGTTGGAATAAAGTCCCTATTGGCTGGGTCATCTTTCACACAATAAGCGTCATAGAAGGATCATTTTCCAGTGTTCCTTTCTGTGTGCTTGCCCTCACTGACTGGGTCAGAGATATGTTCCCATTCAGGGCTCTAAGGTGACCTTTTTTCCAAAGGAGCTCCGTGCTCCAGTCAGTTAATAGTTAACGCCACACAAGCACATGTAGGGCACTCAAAAACATGCCTGCTTGTTAATGAATGGATCTGGCCATCAAGTAATAGTTTTGCCCTCAAACTTTGGAAGCGGTTCAATTCATTAAAACAAATGTGTTCATTTAGAATTTAGTTTGCAATATTTTACTGCATACAAGAAAGGCAGGCATCCTTACATCTGACACATAGTCCTCCGTGATTGGTGGCCCCCTGCTGGGGCTGAAACGCTCCCCGATACTGCGGACCACCGTGCTGAACACACGCAGCAGCGCCGCCAGCTTGGGGAGGGAGACCGTAGGGGGGGGTACGTCTTCATCGGTTACCTCTCCAGAGCCCACGTGGCTCAGGTCCTAAAATTGAAATGTTTAAAAAGTCAAGACAAACAAACCCACGTCACAAAAACATACAGCTGGCATGAACACATCTTTTCAAGCTTTGGATAATCATTTGGATTTCCATATGATAATACGAAGAGTTCATAATAAAAAAAAACATTCACAATGCGTAAGTCTCTCTTTCACTGAATGACACGGATGATGAGACCACGGCAGAATCACGTTTCTTCTGTTTTTCTTTTCCTTTTAATTTCCAAAGAGGTTAAATTCATTAAAGAGCCGGGGAACCCACTGTTTCAGATGGAATTGAAACACTATGATTTAAAAAAAATATTTTGGGCTCCAAGTTTTAGGAAAGAATTATCCCCATGGTTACGACCCACGCCAACTTAATGATACTTTTTAAGTACCGTCTTTGTGTAACTTATGCGCGTTAAAATAAGCAATGTTGTATATTAAATCCACCACACACCGTAGCATTATACTATAGGTGTCCGGGAAGCCTAACCTTCACTCGGACGCAGACATTAAATACATCGCTGCTCAGACGGAGCTTCACCCTCCACACACACTCTAGCGTTATACTATATGTGTCCGAAAAGCCCAACTTTCTCGCGGACACCGCAGTCAACCGCTGCCCAGACAGAACTACACAGGTCCACACAAACAAACAAACCCCGCTGCTGTTGGCCCTTAGTCATGACGTCAGACTACCTCAGAAAAGGTACTCAGACGTCACGAAAAGAACGCCACCTGTGTTCGCAGCAGAGTGGAACGTTCACATAGTGTTTTGGGGAGAATGGCAAAAACATAGGATTTCACAGTGTTTCTCTAAATTGGGGACTTATTTCAGTAACAGTGACAAAATGGCATAGAATACTATGTTGACGATCATATAAGAAACTACCACGTTTAAAACCAAAAAAGTGGTTTTGGGTTCACTGGCTCTTTAAAACAAATGTGCTATAATTGTTATAATGCAAAAAGCAAAACTACAATAAAGCGTAGGATTGCTGCGTAGAGGACGCCAGCGACTTTCGAATCCACTCATCGGTCCGAGTCAGTTACGACAGAACTTGTGTAAAGGTTTTCAAAGACACATGGTAGACGTCCACAGTATGAGACTATTAAACCCTATTTATCTTAAATTAACCCCCCAAAAAAGTGGTTCGAACATTGTGCAGTTATGATGAAACTGCACCGCAGCACAAGCTCTATTCCCAAGTAACCAGAAAAAAAAAACACTACATGTGCTATTGTGGATGACAGAAAAGGAAAAAAACATTGCTACCTGTTCTTGTCATGTATAGTAAATGACCAGCCCTTTATTACTAGTAGGCAGAGTGTAGGGTTGGGTGATTTGGCCTAAAACATAAAACATAGATATTTCAAACTAATCGACAATTTTCGATTTAAACCTCAATTTTTTCAGTTTATTTCTAGACATCCTAAAAAGACCAAAGTATATGGTGCGTCGTTTGCAGCATCTTAATTAACCCCTTTTTCTGTATAAATGGGGACCATATCTTTTGCGATGTAATATGTCACAGCATCTGTGAGCGCCTTCCACCTGGGCCCTTTCTTGTCATAAAGAATGACTGTTGAAAATGCTGCTGCCAAGGTTACCTGCTTTTTTGCAGGCGCTTTGTGGCTTGAGCTGGCATCTGCATCTCTTGGTGCTACACACACCTGCCTACCACCGCATGTCTGTCACAGGTACTGGATTAAGTTGGTTGTGTTCCCCATAAACATGGTAATATGTCTTATATGATCGTCAATAAAGTAATTGATGCCATTTTATCACTGTTACCGAAATAAGACCTTAATTCAACGAAAACAGGAGTAAAAGGCTATGTTCTCCCCAAAACACTATGTGAACGTTCCACTCTGCTTAGTGCCTGCTAGTATAGTATTCAACGTCACGACCAAGGGACATATACAACGTCGCTCATTATATAGCTATTTACACAACAACGTTACTAAAAAAGTATCACAAAGTTGCCGTGGGTCGTAACACGCCCCCTCCTTCCCAGAGCTCTGCACACATTTTTTTTTTCAAACAGTGTTAGAATCCCAGCTGAAACAGCGGGTTCACTTGATCTTTAAGGTAAAACAAATCTGCAGAGTCTAGAAACCGCGGTTTTGCGGTTCAGCCATTTCAGAAACCATAGAAAAGTACACATGCTAATGTCAATTCAATAAAAATAAAAAATAAAGATAAAATTATCGCCCAGCCCTAGGCAGATGTTTTTGGTATTTTTAATTTTTATAGTTTTGCGGTCATTTAAACATTGTTAACTGTATGTACAGTAAATTGTTAGCTGTTAACCATTAGCTCGCTGCAACCCTGTCATCTGGCTGCAACTGAGAGGGATCACCGGCATGAACATTGTAATCCTGGGATTACCCTCGAACACTTTAATGAACATTACCATTATTAATACCAGCAGTTAGTTGAAAGTGCCCCTACACTGCCACTTTCTATGGCATCTTGACAACAGCCATCGGTCTTGCCGATTGTCACACTGAATGGAATGGATCGGAGTGGTACCAAAGTATTTGAATAATGTTGTAGTGTCCGAAGGATTATTTGGTTAATTAGAATATTTGGGGCCAGCCGTACAAAAACATATACACCAACAAAAGGTTTTATACTAAATAAAACCTGTAAGCACCAGCCTGTAAAACAGCTGGTGCTTGCAGAAACGAAATTGGGGATGTTTTACCTCTGCGTAGGCTTCCATATCTTCCAGGAACTGCCCTAACAAGGTTGTCGAGAAGGCGAGATCTGCAACCCAGAATTGCTCCAAACTCTGCAGCCAGCCTGCGGCACAGACATATATCCTGACATCATAGAGCTATTTAAATCTTTTACAAATATTGTTCATTTCTGTTTTCGTGCCATTTAAAAAAGGAAGAGGACATCATATTTTTGAATTCAGCACACCTCTCATCCCATGACTAAATATATTCATATCGGGCACATATATGGTAGTGTTGGTTGTCCATAAGACACATCTATAATGCCTAAAATCAAGTTTGTTTCTATAATGTTAATCTAAATTATATTACAATAAGTAAATGACAAGTTGTAAACTAATTTGTAACCCAATTACTATACATAAGTAAGAAGTAGTAAGCTATTCCAGTAATTAAATGGTTCCAAGATCAGTTAACCATAAAAAAGTAAAATAAATTGGATAATGCCAACTGACCTGACACGTGTGTGGTAAGCGACTGCTTCTGTGTGTGGTCAATGTGCCAGCCTACCAGAATATCCACCGTGTCCTAAAAAGGATGGAATTAAAGTTATTCTATACATGAAGAAAGGAATTTGCTACATTGGACAGCACAGCAAACCAATCTTTTTGGGGTATAGTATGGTTTCAATCCATCTTGCAGGTTGGCACCCCCAGTTAATACATTTGTGGGGGAGTTCACTAACGGAGCAAAAAACAAACAAATGTAAAGTAACTACTGGTAAGACATGCTCGAGTTAAAAGCAAGTAGAATCATAATGTTGAGAGCGTGGAGCCTTGAGATAATGAGGTAACAACCCTCCTGCTAACAGCAGTGATGAGCCACAGCCTTAACATTTAGTCATAATATTATACAGCCAAAGAACCTCAAACTGAGGACCAAGTGTGCTTCGGAAATAACTAATGAATATTAGGTCTCACTTTCAAGGCTCCACCCTCTGGACATTGTTATTAGGGGCCCAAGCACAAAGTGCAAGGCAACCTATTGTAATTGTTCGTTTTATTATTATCAAAATCATGGTGAACAAATCTGCCTCAAGAACCTATGACTTCCGTCTGGACAGATTTCCCGACATTTTTAATTTTGTGAAAAACACCAAAAACCCTAAGGATCCTAGTTCTTAGATCAAAATCCTTTGGCACATGCCATCTATGGACCAATATCTTCAATCTGAATATTAGGGACGTTTGTACTCACCCTAAAGTTGGTACTGAAGACATGTGGGTAGGAGCGGGCCACCTGCAGAATACACTTGACACTCTGACACAGTAGCTCCGGCGTGTCCAGGTTCTCCAGGATGGACTGCAGACTACTCATCACAAGCTGAAACACAAGCACCCAGATCATCAGCCACCGAATACAAATGACAGAACTGAAGGAGCAGTTGCAAGTTCCCATGCCATTACCTCCTGGAACCCATTTGTTCTTGTTCCTGGTGATACCGCATTACCAAATAAAGTGTAAATTGGGCAGCATACTTCAAAAATAAGACAATTTGTTTTCGGCTGGCCGAGCCGATGAAGTTCTTTGAAGACAAACTTATTTTATACAGGGTTTATTTTAATCACTTAACATTCCATTAATTAAGACCAGTGGGGTCTCCGTGGAGACCGGGCAATCAGAACGCAAAACGGACGCAAGCTCCCATCTGTGCTAGATAAAAAGACGGAAACCCCTATCCGCGAGGGATTAAAAAGAAAAAAGCGAGATGAAATGCCAAGAAGGCGTGGCCAATGAGCCGTCATTCAAGTGCTTCGCTGGAAGTGAAGGAGATCAGTCATGATAGCACCAATGTGAAATATAACTGGGTTCTGTCTACATACCTTATACAGCCTACAATATATTAAGTAGGCCTGTACCAAATATATTAACTGACAAACAAATAAACATAATTTATTCATCATCGCGGATATAATTGGTTTGTCTGAAACAAACCAAATATATAAAATGTCTTAAACGAATCAATCAAATTTGACAGGCTATAACCTGAAACTAAACAAAATAAGTGTGTGTGTTCGGTCACACATCGCCATATGTCAAGTTCTCAAATGCTTGATATTATTCATTCTTTCATACAATTACAATAGGCCTACCAGTGTTGATTTGTACCTCAAGCGAATGTGTTATATATGCCTATATATTTAAAACAAAATGAATTGTGAGTGTTGTTGGGCCGGACACACATCGCCATATAGCTCAGAAGGGAGTTCTCAACTGCTTTATCGTTATTATTCATTCCATCATATAAATATAATATCAGTGTTGACTTGTCCCTCAAACCCATGTCTCTCAAATATAACAATAAAGCCTATAAAACAAACTAATTGTGGATGGTCTTATGGCCGACACACATCACCATACATGCATAGTAGAGTTCTCAATTGTGTAATTCCTTATTTGTTCTTTCATATAATTAAAAAGGTTAAGGACATTGTTGCCATTATTATTTCTCACACACCACACCATGCCCTGTCATAGGAAATAGGCGGAGCTGGGTTGGGGGTGTACTCACGCACATGGAGCATCAGCACACTGGTAGTCAAATGATAGTCACACTCTTACACGTGTGGATACACACAAAATAAAATCCCACCCACCATGATTTTTGGACTAATAAATCACACACAATGTTCGCAATACCGTCATTTGCAGAGATTTCACAATTTACATCATTTTGGAGGTGCATACGTTTGTTAGTTTTCTCCGCAATCACTTCTTCACTTCCGCAATTTGTTCTTGCGACCTCGCCAAGCGTATTTCTGCGACAACTATGCTGCCCGCTTTATGGTGTCTTTGTTATTCCTGGCACACACTAGACGGTTTAGCAAAATTAGAAAACTTGAGACCACACACACTTAATAGATGGATACATTTAACTGTTTTGGTCGTATAGTGTGTGGAATGATACGATTTTGCCAACACAGCACACCACACACTAACAGATTCCATAGACCAAAAACCCAGTCCTGATTCGCAAAACCAAAACTCATGCAAATCGCAATTGCAATCTCACAATCAAAAACGCAGCGTAAACAAATATGGTAGACATCCTAAAGCACTATGGACAAAGTAATGGCAACGGAGTGAAAATTGACTTACTAGTTGCTGCGGGAGTTTGACTCCCCTATTTCGCAAATCCATCACACTTTTGCCTTTTCTGCCATGGCTTCTGTTGTGATTACCTCCCAATTGGCCATCGTCTTTCTGACGTGACAAGTCCTAGACTTCGAACTCAGCTGTCGGTTCGCCCCACACCTCAGGTTATTGGATCGTAAATATTGATATATTGAAATATTGAAGTTTAATATTAGCAATTTCGAATCTGTGCGGCCCGGATCAGGTTTGGGGAAGTAAAATATCAAATCTTAACATACCCAAAACCACAGGATAATCTGGCAAAATAAACGTTAGAACGACCAAAGAAATCGGGGCTTTGCTGACCAGAGTCGGAAGGGGAAAATCGGGTACAAAATTTGGCTAATTATCCTGTAGTGTGTTCCAAAATTATAAGCGAAACAGCTGTTTGTGCGTGGTTCATGTAGACATTACAGTTATTATGACAAAAGGTTAGCCTACATCGTTGTAGTCTACTCTTTTGATTTGGTCATCCAAAACGACAATCAAAAGCGGAAATGCCTTCTTCTTACAATGTATGTGATTGGCAAAGAACAGAGTGTACTGGAAGGCTGTAGATGCCACAGCACAGAACAGTAACGATGAGTATGAATAAGTGGAATATGAATGGCAAACATTAATGAGAACAATATTGGGCAATAATCGTAGCCCTATGATCAAGTACTACCTATCAATCAGTATAATAAATAACTTAAATGGCTAAAGTTCCAATAAAAGTACAAATTTAAAAAGACTACTTCAAGCTACTGTAAGTATGATTTGAACGTTTTAAGGGACGGAGCAGAAACACGATTTTGATACTAAACAACCAAAAATATGTCCCATCCCTCTCTACTCTCTCCCTGAGCTTCTCCGCCATTGAGAAGTCTTGCCTTTCATGTACCTCTGATTGACAGGCAAGATAGACTTCAGGGTTCTGCCCAGGAATGTTTTACATGGTGGCACTGGAAAGGAGCATTGTGATGCATCGTCACCATTATAATTTTTGGGACAACTCTGGATTCACCAATCAGGGAAGAGATGCCCTGATTGTTCAGAAATGGTCAGTCTAAAATCCAAATTGCCTCAACAGAGGCAAGCGCAGTAAACGAGAATATATATTCTTACAGTGCATTTCACTCAGCATAACAGATGAATGGCTGTGTCATTTCTAACAAATTACACTCAAATAATGGGTTAAATCTAATTTACAGCAGCTTTAAAGATTTTAGGTCAATGTTCTCCTACCTGCATGACTTGGGAGAAAGCCTTCCTCTCGCCGGCTGCCTCAAGTCCCCGGTGCATCGCAATCAGATACAGCAGCTTAACCTCGTCACGGCTGCAGGCGCTGAACTTCAGGAAGAGCCACTTGAAGATGCGCTCGGCCTCGTAGCTGATGGCCCCACACAGGAGCCCCAGGCAGGCTGCTGCCTCCTGCCTCATCTCCCACAGCAGTTTACTGCTGCAGAGACGAGAAGACAATGACTTGTTGGCTACAACTATAATGTGGTTCAGTGTCACCTGAATGGGAGATGCAACATTAAATCATTACAGAGAGCTTTTTAGATGATAGCAACCAGCCCACAACATACTACCATAAAGTGGTTAACATTTGTTATTTTGACTCTTTCAATATGCAACTGAAGAATTATAAATTTAATGAATGAAGAATGTCAAGTCTAGATTACCAAAACTACCAACGGAAGTAAGAAAGAACTAGGTCCAGTGAAATCCAGTGATAAAGTAAGCATAGCATTAAATTGATCCATCTGCAGACATCAACAGATTTTTCACCAAACAAACTTAAACATTATGCCATATTTTGTTGGCCTTTTATTTTAATATCCACTTCCGTTTTCCATTATCCACGGATAGCGGTGGGCGATATGACAAAAATGTCATCACGATTTTTTCAGGCAGAAATCACAATCCATGATATTATCACTATTCTTTTCATATTTCTTCTAAAGACAATTTTTCAGGTTACTGAACCGTTGAACAAAGCCAAACAATTTTCCTAAATAAGAAATTATTTAGGAAAATATAAGCAAAGAAACAAAACCACAAAGAACAAGATCAGAGACTATTTAGGCAAAATATATTTTCAATCGTATGTTTTTAATCAACTTTGCAATGTAAAAGTATTAACATTGAGGAATTACTTGTCGTCATGATCTAGACTTGTATTCAAGAACAACCAGTACTCCCAAAACAACAATACAACAGAACTTTGGTACAGCATGATCATACCTAATATAATGCTAATACCACGTTTTAAGTTTTTGGTCCTCTAGTTGTTGTTTTTCCTGGCCCTTGTCTATAGAAGGCTTGTTACTTTAAAAATCACAACATATTTAATGTTTGCTTAAAGGTCCAGTGTGTAGAAATCAGTGGCATCTTTCGGAACAAACATGGCAGAAATGGAATAGAACATGTTTATAATGTAATGTGTATAATCCCATGAAAATAACAATCGTGTTTCCGTTACCTTAGTTTGAGCCTTATATTTCTACGTGGGGAGCGGGTCCTTTTCCATGGAGGCCGCCATGTTGCACCGCCATGGTTCTACAGTAACCCAGAATCGACTAACTGCTCTAGAGAACGTGTTTGTTTTTAAATAGGCGCATTTTGGGCTAAGAGTTGTAGGAAGGAGTGGGGCGTGTTATCTCCATGGCTACGACCCATTTGTGATTCTTTTTTAGTACAGTCGTTGTGTAGGAGCGTTATAATGAGCGACGTAGTATATGAAACGCGCCACACATCGTAGCGTTATACTATGTATCCAAGAAGCTTAACCCTCTCGGACTTGGACATCAAAATCAACCACTGGCCAGAAGCTCCACACACGCATTAAGGCGTTAAACTATAAGTAGGGATGGGTACCGAAACGGGCACAGAGTACAAAATATTAAAGACGCTAGTATCGATAAGCTCTGACGTTATCGGTTCTGCTCTCGGTACTTGAGAAATTTAGAAAATATATGCATTATTGCTATATAAATGTTATCTTGCACATTTTATCTCACCAACTCCGTGTATTATGCAATAGGATTTAAACATTCGTCTATCTAGTCGCAACACTGTGCAACACACACACACGGCGGAAAGAACTAAACGTTCAAAAGTGTGGTTACATTTGACTAAAGTTTACACTGACAACGCTTGATGCCTCAAGTGCAACAAGTCTTTTTCATGTAAGAGCGGAAACACGAGCAATATGCGAAACATCAAGCGAAAGTGCATCTCATACAGGCAGAGAAATGCACCGTTTTTAACAGCCTAGCTCATAGTTTATCTCTCGTTGCCCCATCAGGTATGCTAGCTGCCTAGAGCCCACACACAGAGTTAAATGAATAATACGAACATGGGTTAATGATTAAAAGTAACCATTAGCCTGCCTATTGTTTAGCTATGGTGGCGTTCATAAATTAAATCTGAAATGCTCTAAAACTAATAGATCTGAAACAACGGGTGAACTTATTTATTGTTGTTAACCTGACATTTATAAGCACAATGTACTTACATTAACATCTGTTGAAAGTGGATTTTGTTAGTTGTATATAATGCTGGATAGTTTAATGAATAATAATGCATCCTATTTTATCCATTCTATTTTGAGAGTAAAATGTATGACGCTCTGTCAAAAAACAACAAAAGGAACTGATAAGAGTACCGTTAAAGTAACGGATCAATAAGCAGTATCTATAAGAATAGTAGTACTGTTAAAATCTTAACGACACCCATCCCTAACTAAGTGTCCTAGAAGCTAACCCTCTCTCGGACACGGACATCAACCGCTGCACAGACGGTAAAATAGTGTAGCAGATGAGGGGGATTATGATAAGTGGGTGTGCATTCTTTAATAAATCCATGTATTGGAAAATTAGTTTTTGAGGTAGTTTCCCTGTTCAATAACTAAAAGTAGGCTCTCTTGGACTCTTTTGGATAAAGGTGGTATCCAAAATTAAATGACTGCACGACGTCATGTTATCAAAAGCAACATATTCGCAGCGCAAGTAAACATTGGCTTGTAGCACCAACTGCAATCGAGATGACTCTTCAATACATATAGATTGTGATAATTATAGGTCTATGAAAGAAGATTACCACTATATGGATGCAATAATAAAACTGAGAAATGTAGAAGGCCGATACTGCCACCATGTCCTACAACATGTACAGTGTCCATGGTGACTATGACAAAGATACTCAAGTGTGATTGGTTAAACAGATTTATTCTCAGCCTAAAAAGCAGAGAAAAATCAACCTTGGTATGATTCAAATTAATGTCCCTTTTTCGCAAAATGGAAATCGCGGTGAATGTGTACAGTTACATTCAGTTCCATGATTTATGTGGGAAAAAACAGTGAACACAAGTTCAATGTAAAATAACCTTTACCTGTAAGCTATGATCAATAGTTTAATATTTACATGTTGTATAAATAACTAAATACAATTCATAAAGCTATCATGCGGTCATAGACAATCACATCATTTTGGAAGCACCTACTGGCACCTTACAAAATACAGGCCAGTGCAGGCTACGGTAGTCGTTGGAACGAGAGGGATGAAGGGGGATATTCAGTTGGTTGCAATCCACAACCTCGTCAATATTTTGCTTCATAGTTTGTTGTATGTCAGAACATGATACTGAACAGTCCAAGAAGCCAGAATGTTTTGATCTGTAGCTGATTTTGTAGACTGCATTAGTGCAGTAAGCATACAGCGATGTGCCGTCAAAACTATTTAAATTGCAACGCAACCGATGGAATGAACAGAATCACTGTATCATGATACTGCCAATCCTCTAAAAGGCAGATCGTAGAGACATTTGGATCGTTCACGATCTAATATAGTCATATTGAACACCCCTAGCCTAGGCCTTTAACCTAAAACACAAATGGCATTCAAAGTGTAATACATTTGTTTGTATGTTTTTCTTGAGTGTAATGAATGTTAATAGTGTCATCTCTTACCTTTCATTCAAAACTTCATTCAGGGTACTCAGGGTGGTATCCAGCTGTTTCACCAGGGCCTGTCATAATTAGTTATTTAAAAAAAACTGCTTTCATCAACAAACATTGTATTCCAATCTAGTAAGTACAACCATCAATAAACCCATTTCTCACTATACATTTCTCAAAGTAAGAAATCCAATATTTTATGCATCAGGAGACATAATGGTATTCCAATGTACTTGGATTTATGTCTGCAATTCTTTGGGTTTCATACTTATTGTCCTGCATCTATTACACTCTACTATGTCACTAAGTTGTACGTCTTTTCTGTCACTACAGGAACATTTAATTAAATGTATATTTTAAAGAGCCATTGAACCCAAAACGTTTTTGTTTTAAAAACGTGGTAATATGTCTTAAATGATCGTCAAAACAGTAATCTATGCCATTTTATCACTGTTACTGAAATAAGACCCCAATTTAGGAAAAACAAGGGGTAAAATCCTATGTTTTTCCCCAGTCTCCCCAAAACACTATGTGAACGTTCCACTCTGCTGCGAATGCAGGTGGCGTTCTTTTCGTGAAGTCTGAGTGCCTCGGAAAAGGTACTCACACGTCACAAAAAGAACGCCACCTGCATTCGCAGCAGAGTGTAACATTCACATAGTGTTTTGGGAAGAATGGGAAAAACATGGACCCGGCGACGCGGTGTGTGTGGAGCTCTGTCTGGACAGCAGTTGACTGCGGCATCTGAGAGAAGTTGAGCTTTCAGACACTTCTAGTAGAACGCCACCGTGTGTGGATGGTGAAGCTCAGCCTGAGCAGCGGTTTTTATTTAATGTCCGCGTCCGAGTGAGGGTTGAGCTTCCCGGACACCTATAGTATAACCCTACAGTGTGTGGTGCATTTCATTGCTCATTATAATGCTCACAGTATCACAAAGTTGTGAGTCGTAACCATGGGGATAACCCCCCCCCCTTTCAATCCAACAATTTTTGTTTTAATCTCATAGTGTTCGAAGTCCAGCTGAAACAGTGGATTCACTGGCTCTTTAAAAAGGTACTTTGAAAAGGAGAGAATTAGCCATCAAGTAGATTTATCACAGAGGAAGGAGAATGGCTGAACTAACCACTTTGTTTTCACTGTGGCTGATGAAGTCCTTCAGTTGTTTGAGGGTTAGCAGCCTGCGCTCCCGGTCATCCTCACGGGAAACACGACGCAGTAGGTTGGCCAGCCGCGACTCCTCTGTGTGAGACATGCCTCGGTCTACACACACACACACACACACACACACACACACACACACACACACACACACACACACACACACACACACACACACACACACACACACACACACACACACACACACACACACACACACACACACACACACACACACACACACACACACACACACACACACACACACACACACGCTAGTTGAGACAGTTACGGTGGTTTGATAACACAGACCGCTATTGCCTTTAAGCATAATTGCCCGGACAGAATCTGAAGGAAAGGGCTGAAAACAAAGACCAAAAAAAGCATTTTCAGAAGAATAAATTACAGATAAAACAACCCTGGACAGACAATGGAAAGATTCATATCCCAGTGTTTGGATATTCCAGTGAGCAGTGTTGGGTCAATTAGTGACAACATAGAAAATACAAACCATTTACCATAGCATCATGCCACCCAGGTAGTATGATATTTAGTTAAGAGTGCCTAGTTAAGTTCAACCCTCGGCATCCGAGCAAGGCCTCAGAGACACCAACACTCTGAAGGAGCTACACAATTCAGTGGCTGAGAGTGGAGTGAAGGTGCACCAGACAACCACACCCAGCGCACCGGCCTGTACGAGTGGGTGTCAATAAATAAATAAAATAATGCACATTTGGAGTTTGCCAGAAATCAGGGAGACATGGTTTTGTGGTCAGATGAGACTAACATGTAACTTTTTGGACAAAATTAAATTCAAGTGCTATGTGTGGTGTAATCTTAACACTGCCCACACCTTAATAACACCCTCCCTGTGGAGTGTGGTGGTGGCAGCCTCATGCTGTGGTGATACTCTTCCTCAGCAGGGATGGGCATCTTGTTAGAATGGATAGATCTATACACAGGGAGAAACCCCTAGCGTGCTTCAGTCCGCAGAAAGAAAAATGAGGCTTGCAAGAAACTTGGCCATTCAGCTTGACAATGATTCCAAGCACAAAGCCAAACTACACAGGTGTGGATGAACAACAAAAAGGTATGGCTGTCAAGTTCTGGTCAGTTGGTAGATATGCACTTGTTCGTAGGGATGCACCGATACAAGTACTCGGGCCGATACTGTGTTCATGTACTCTTACTTGTAAAACTTCTCTGATACAACCATCTCCGATACCACTTTACGCAACGTAACGTTGAAGAGCCCGTTTTGTTTTTTCTAAACGTGGTAATTTGTCCTATATGATTGTCAACATAATAATCTATGCCATTTTATCACTGTTACTGAAATAAGTCCCCAATTTAGAGAAACAGTTTGTGTGGATGTGTGGAGCTCGGTCTGAGCATCAATTTATGTAATACCCGCGTCCGAGGGTTAAGCTTCCCGGACACACATAGTATATCGCTATGGTGTGTGGCGCATTTCCATCGCTCATTATAACGTTCATACACAACGATGGTACACAAAGTTGCTGTGGGCCGTAACCATGGCGAAAACACGCCCCCATCTTTCCTAGAACTCTCAGCCCAAATTATTATTTTTTAAATCTTAAGTGTTCGAATTCCCGCTGAAACAGTGGGTTCGCTGGCTCTTTAAACTGCAATGGTATTAAGTACTCATATCGGTACTCGGTATAAGCGAGTACTGAAATGCAAGTACTTGTTCGACCAAATTCCCATTGGTCGGACAATCCCTGGTGTTAATTTCGTAAGGAAAAAGCGCTTTAATACATTATTTTCGGGGGCGGGAGTGACATCTGCAGACCAATGTGTTTTCTTTTTGAGTGATGGGCTATATTTTGTTAGGAATAACATTAAGTATGAATACAAATATTGAATGCTCCGTAGTTTCTGTTTTAACAATCATATGGTTTGATAGACTATAAGACTTATAAGACCGAAGGTCAAAACACCTCGGTTTTCACAACTTTGAACTCGCCCAATTTAAGGAACACTGTTAGTCGGAACTGACTGAACAGTTACTTGGATCCAAACTAATTGATACCAAAGAAGTCGTCGGTCTGGCAGCATTTGGTTAAAAAAGGAAGACAAAACTATGTAAAGTAAGTAAAAGTATGTAGGCATATCATCTAAAATCGTACAGCACATGTTTTCGTTTTGTTTTCTTCATGTTGTCTGCGATAGGCTTTGAGTGTGAACATATCAGAATTGGCACCTTAGCACGAATTGCAGCGCCATCCACTGGGACACATTATATTAAACACAGAACAAAACCTACTATCGAATCTTCCGACATGTGTGTTGTCTATATACTACGCACGCTGCCCGACGCGGTGCTCCGTGGCTCATCCGGTGTGCGACCCGCTTTATATTGAAGCTCTGCCGTAACCGAGTCGCACCAGGAGTGGATCTAAAACCCACTGAACTTCTCCAAACAGCACTTACGTGATATTTAGGCTAGCAGGTAGAGCAGAATGCACTGTGGCCGATTAAATTAATGTATTTTTTTTTATTATAAGTTTTACCCCATCAACCAATAGATTGGTCGTAGAGTTGGCCAAATTTCAGTCTACCAAGATTGCTTTAGTAATGGCTCAGGCTCTTGTGGACTGCAATTTAACAACAAAACAAAACAAAAAACTTTAATAAATAAATAATCCTATTATAACTGATAACTAAACAGTTATAATAAAATACAAAATCAGTTCTTCAACACTTTCAACATATTATTCGATATATTCATATATGTCAGTTAAAAGCGCCTTACCCTGTGATTTCCTCATGTCCTTTGAAGTTAAAGCACGGTTTCCATGCTGAAAAGGAGTCAAATCCGCGGTCACGTCATTGAGCCTCAACTCTTGCCCCACCGACTTCCAACCAAATGTAGTATCACAGCCACCTCCACCAGCTTCATGTTCACCTGTGAGGGGGTCAAATAACAAATTTTGGATAACACTGGTTCAGAACTATCCAGTAGAGTAGTTTAAAACCAGGACGGAAAGATGGATGGTAATAATATTGTTTGTTATTGTTAAGAACTTTGTTCAATATTGAAATAAAGATCAGTTTGAATCACTTTAATAATATCTACTGTCCGTCCAACCAATTGGGTTTGCTAGACTTACATCAGGGTAAACACATTAAAAGCACCAACATAAAAAAGTAATAAACATAATGAGTTTATGCAAAATTATGCACCAACTATAAAATGCTCTAAAGGGCTTGTACATCGCATCGCAATGACCGCCGCCCTTTCAGGGACATATGAGCATTGGAATGGTTAGTAATTATGTTGGTAGTACTGTTTTATTAGTCATTGTTTAGTAATTAATCGTGAAAGGATTGGTCATTATGGGAAGACATTGTTGTGTTTGACACTTGAACAGCATTGCTTATGCGAGACATGGCAAAACAAAGCATTGGTTTCGGTATATTTACATAATTGATTTTGGACTTTACAGTACAACAAAACTCTTGACTTCATCAATGCCAATACAGGGGAGAAACAAATTTTTAATACACATACGTTACATTTCATCTCATAGTAAGGAATGCTTTTCTCACCCTCCCGATCAAGTGAATCGGTGGCTGCGTAGGCATTGCTGTGTAGCAACGGCAAAGAGTCGGGGCAGTCAGAGGGCACCACGTTGTACAGGGCTGCTGGGCCAATGTCTTGAGAAGCACTGTTTTTCACAACCTCCTGGCTCGCTGAGGCACTGTCAAGTCTTAAAGTAGAGACATGCAGTGACGTGTAAACACCAGCCCAAATACAAGATTAGGCTATAGACGTATAGTAGATACACTAACACCAAATGTGTGAGGACAATAATGTAGTAGCCTCGATATCCATCGCATGCGAGTTTGCAAGCAAAGAGAGCACCTGTGCGACTGGATTTGCCATGACTTCGTAGGAAGTAGTGCAAACTGTACACTTTTTTAAGACAATATGCAATATTTGAAGTAGTTTCGGAAGTGAGTGTGTGGTTGGAGGAAAAGGGTGGCTTCAAAAGTTGATAGCCAGTTAGCTAAATCACAAACGAAAGTGTGTACAAAATTGTGAACAAACGACAACCACAGGTCAAGTTTAACATTTTGTCTTGATGAGTATGTGTGGTCTTGTTCCACTAAATTGTTAAACAATTACAACTATATTATTCAATGCGTTGGTGTATGGCTACTTCGCATTTAATGCCTAGTAGTTATACTATCAGCTAGCCACTGTCTGGCTACCTAAATGCATACCAGACTGCCTGCCGATAGCTCGTGATGGAAACAAATGTTAGTTAAAATAGGTTGTCAGCTATTAAACTGAAACGATGACATGTAAGCATATGATCAATACACGAGGGGACGTGACATCGAAGGTAGCTGGTTTGACAAAGAGGGCATATGTAAGCCATCAGCCATTAATACCTGCTCAGATATCTGATTTGTGTAGACCTACGATTGTTAAATATGAATACTGTGTGAAGGTGATTATAATATTGGAATATGAAATGGTCGTATTCTCAGGTAGTCATGCATGCTAAATTATGCTAGCTAAATGATGCTAGCTAAATGAAGCTATGGACGTTAGGCCGATCGAATCCCCGTTCTATTTTAAACAGACTCGCCAATGGCGCAATACCAACCTGGGCTGCCAATCATTCCAATTTCGGTGCAGTTTGAGGGCGCTGCTAAGCCGAGACCCAGGGGCTTTACGGCTCATTACCTTAGAGAGAACTGCATGACCCGCTGTCAGCGGTAACTCGGTACTTCCTGGAGCTTAATTCCAAGAGACGTTAACTTAACGTTTATGAATACGCATGAATATAAAGTAATGTTTTGTATGGAGTCGGCCTTTTCCCCCTTTCTCTTGCACCCACTCATTCTTCTTTTTTTTAATGGTAGTTTACAACGTCGTTTTTATAACAGCGCCCTCTGTGTTGCGTATGGCTATGGTTGTGCACATCGATGTATTTTAATTTAACAACGTACCTTGATAGTACTAACACAAATACAAACACACAAACACACACACACACACACACACACACACACACACACACACACACACACACACACACACACACACACACAGAATTCAATCATTATTATAATTTCATATCATCATTAGTTCAACCTGACATCATTTCAGACTTTAAATTCCAGAATCTACACACTGGAGTGCCATCTTCTCACCCAAAAAAGTTATTTTGGGTAGGTATAAAACATTGGAACAGATCGGGAAGAATGAAAGAAAGATTTATAATATTAGATATATCTCTAATAAACCCAGTTATAAACCCAATCCCAAAGTGTTTCAACCTGTATTATTCCAAATTAGTATTAGGAATTAGGCCAAAGATGGGTTATATTTGTTGGTAATGCCCTTATCTGTTGCTTGTATTGAGGGGGTCACCTGGTTGTAGTGCAATTATATCTGCCTGTATTGCTATACAAGATGGAAATATCTGTGCCAATGTTATGCAGAGTTTTGCAACTCCGCTTTGTGTGCAAAAGAGTGTGCCCAATATCCCATAAACGAATGGAAAAATAACTTAACACGGAATATAATGTAGTAATTTATTAAGCCTGGATAGAAAATGTGGATTGCCCAGCAGAAAGTTAAGGACAGTAAAATAATGAAACATAAGGCCACTGTCTACATACTTGCAACCAGATAAGGTATCTGGTACCTGTTACCGTACTATATCTTCTGTTCACTGGAGCGGTTTGTGTCCTTTAAGACCATTCATGTCTGTAAGAATAGACAGCAGATCTGGTAATTATAGGTATGAACTTGTGATACCACCCTGACAATCCAAAGAAGGACTTCAGTCGAGTTCTGGTTTGAGACAAAGGCCCCTCTAACCCCCTTGTGTAGTCCAAATAGACCAAATAGAACAGATGGACTGGTAAAAAGGTTTCGACTTTGTCATGTCACTACTGGTGTTTCTCTCTGCCTTTCAAGATTGAGGTAGATGTGAATGCATCTGGACCTGGGCGGTGCTACTACAGGACAGTGCAGATGACATCAGCCACCCTGTGTGCTACTTCTCTGCCAAATTGAAGCAGAGATCAGCTTGTGTACTGAACATCGGCATCAAATATATAAACAGGGAGTTATAAGGGGAGCCACTGGTGTGAAATGTAGAGTGACATGTGCTTGCTTAGATTGTTTGAACACCAGGCACACTGCTGCCTTCTGAATCCTGAGGTTAGCAGTGCACTCTGGTAGCCCAGCCAGTAAAGCACTGCAGTAGTCTAGCCATGAATGACAGCGCCTGAACCAAGAATGGACTGCTCGGTCAGGAATCAAGTCAAAGCAGTCAGTTAGGCTCTGTGGGCTGGATGGCCTTATATGTTGACAAGAATCTCTGTCTTTGACAGGTTCAGCTGAAGGTGACAGGCCTTCACCCAAACAGAGATGTCTGAGAGGTACTGAAATACATGTAGAGAAGGAGAAGACTTGGGCGTCAATGACAGATCCCATTGAGGTGTGTCAACAACAAAAGCAGAGGGCCAAGGAATGACCTTTATGTTACATCAGTTTTCCTCTCACCCCTCAATGACACCCTGTAGGACTATCCTATAGATTATAACTACCTGTACACTCCCAGTGATACCAAGACCAGATAGAGTTGACAGTAGGATCTGATGGTTCATAGTGTCAAAGGTCATGATATGTCGAGCAGGACGAAAACTGACAACTTGCTGAGTCGTTGAGGTGGTTGAGGTGGAGAAGAATTTACAAAAGGCAGTTATACTTATGTTAAGTTACTTATCCGGAAAAGGTCTTAGCGGTGGCGCCTGAGCGGTGGCATCTGAGCTGTGGCGACGATAACAGAGAGAGGACTGATACTAGGTCAACAAAGTCTCTGGACTTTGCCCATGGAGTTGGGGTGTTGTGTATGGAGGTCTGCAGATTACCTGACAGAGGGTGTCAAGGCATGAGGTTAGGATAGAGTAGAGTGGATAGCAGCAATATTTACAGCAAGTGCAAACTGCTGTTGGGGGAAGGGTTGAGGACTGAACTGGGGGAGGGCAACCACAGTGTTCAAAGAAGACACAACAAGGAGAGGCTTGAGGAAAGGGTTACTGAGATGTAAATAAAGAAGTTAACGGATGTGTGTAGCGGTGAGGTTGTCAGTGGGACAGTTAAATGCAAAAATGAGGGCCAATGGGTTTGCTGGGGTGCAGACAAATTGCAGGTCAGACAAGGTTAAGGGGGTTAGGTAATCAGCATCTTGTCTAGCAGGATGTTGAAGTCATCTGTTATCATCAGAAGAACGCCGTCCTCTGGGATGGATGAGAGCTGGATGTAAACTATGTTTTATCGAAGAGGGAATAGAGAAGGGTGAATTAACAGGATTGAGCGCTGACCAACTCTTGGTCACAAAGCAATGGTCACACTCGCTTTGAGAGATTTAAGAGATTACTGCTTCATACGCACATATATAAAAATTGCGTATACATGTTTCTACAAAACATTTTCGGGAAAGATGGACCATCTACAATGTAGATGGTCCATCTTTCGGACTGATGATGTAGATTCTACATCATCATCAGTCCGGGAATTGCATTCTCCATTAATCTGATTCAAAAAAATTATGTTAAGGCCCAACCAAGCAAATTTCTTTACAGTAACATAGTTGATGTTGCAGTCTGTGATTATTTCACAACAGGTGTATAAAGCAGTACTCTCTTTCTGTTAGAAAATAGCCGAGCATTAAGGTTCCCCTTTAAGTTGTTTTTAGTGCAATTCCTAGGATACATTTTGAGAGTTTTGATGTGCCCAGGTGCCCAAAATTAGCAGATTATGAGTAATAACAGAGCTGTCCTCTGCTATCACAAGGACAGTTTTTTCCCCTCCGCCACTAGCCTTATTAACAAGGCCCGGAAACCACCCTGACTCTCTCCACACCCCACCCCTGGCTCTACATGCCACTGTACTTAAATCTGCTCTTGTACATCTAAATTGTGTGTATATATTTATACATATATTTATACTTATTTTGTTTGTTCTGTTTAATGTGCAATGGAGAACGTGACGTGCACCTACATCACCAAGACAAATTCCTTGTATGTTTAAAAAGCGTACTTGGCAATAAAGCTTTTCTGATTCTGATTCTGATTCTGATTCTATATATAGACGTTAACTTAATGACAGTTGGTGTCTCCAGTTCCTCCACAAAGCTATCCAGATGGTGGGTGACAGTGACAACAATGTAAAAGTCATTGTGTGGTATTCAAATGTTTATTGAATATTATTGCAGCGGGAGTAGAGCGGAATGCATTTTCAGGATTAAGAGATTAGCCATCCTGTCCCCCTCCCTGTCCAGCTAGACAAGGAGTGTGGGGGAAATAGACGAGAGTGGCTCGACTTAACATTGTTATAAACATGAATGACACCATGCTATTGGATTGAAGAGCATATATCTCTGTTATATGGGTGTATGGGTGTTGGTATGATTAGTGAATTGGTCACTATAATAATGTTTATACAATTTTGCCACAGAGCACCCCAGCAAGGACTCAATAGTGTGTACTTGGAATGTAGTCAATCCAGATTTTTTCTACTGAAATGTTATTTCTAGGAGTTTCGAAATGTTAAGAGGACATGACATAACCAACAGAGGTCCAACCCTATGATTTCAGTGTTGGAGAAGCCTATAACCAATGACATAATCTGGCAGCTGGTGTAAACTTGTAAGTGACTTGAAAAAATAGAAGAAATTTGTAATGGGGAAAAAGAAAAAAGAGAATCATCTGGAGGAACAGATGTAAAGTTTAATTGGTGGAAAATAAATGTAAATGTTAAAGATTATTATTTCAAGCAGTAATGATTATAACACCTATAAAACAAAACATGGAGATGTTTTTATGTAGTCACAAACCAGGTCAATGTCTGGACAACAAATCCATGGACTAGAAGTATGTACCTGGCTGTGGAAAAAAGGGTACAACATAAACAAATGTATTCAAGGACCAAAAACACAAAGCCATCATGCATTAATCGCGCATAACCTGACTCAACTTCATGTATGTACAGTTTTGTTTTCATCTAAAATGGACAAATAGAGTTACTTGTGTTAGCAGTGATTGAATTGATCCCTTCTACAGCCATCTCAGTTGCTTTACTCTGCACCATCTGATGAACAATGGGAAGGAGATGCTCACGACTGAACATCGTTTGGTGCGAGGGCTTAGGGCAGGGGGCCGTTTTCTTTCTGTAGTGAGTGTGTGTGTGTGTGTGTGTGTGTGTGTATGTGTGTGTGCTTGTGTGTGTGCTTATGTGTGTGCACTGGCATTTGTTTGTGTTAAGTGAGACAGATAATGTGTGTGTTTGTGCGTGCGGGAGTACAAGTGTATGTGTGTGTGTGTGTGTGTGTGTGTGTGTGTGCATGTGTGTGACATTTTTGTGTGTGTGTGTCATGTTTGTGCATAATGTGAGAGAGAGAGATGGAGAGAGAATGTGTTTGTGTGTGTGTGTGTGTGTGTGTGTTTATATGTGTTTGCATGCATGTTTGTGTGTTAAGTCAGAGAGAGAAAGAGATAGAGAATGTGTTTGTGTGTGTGTGTGTGTGTGTGTGTATCTGTGTGTATCTATGTGCATGCATCTATGCAGGCTATGTGAAAGACGTATGAGTCACTAAGTGGAGAGAGCGAAAGCTGAGGTCATCCCCAAAGAGTCTGTGATAGAGGACTCAAGCTCACTCTGTTCATTAAGAGCCAGCAAGAAGAGACAAGAGGATGGGAAGAAGAACCAGGAGGATGAGAAAATAAAATACGCTGGGGGCACCATTTCATAGCTACTTCTTGTCAATCAATATCCTTATCAGTCGGCAGGCATTTGTTGATTTCTATAGAGAATGTCAGCATACAGTCAAATAACATTGGCCAACAGCACTTCCTCATAGTAGGTTACTGTGGGCCTAAGGCATCAGTTGTGTTCATATAATTAGAAGGTTTATGAAGCGGTACTATCTTAGATCTGTTTTTACAGCTGGACTCAAAAGGAAGATCTTATTTGGGTTCTTCTTAGTAATTGGTAGTTAACCTTACAGTTACATTAAACTTGCTCAACAATAATGGCAAAGAGGGATTGGTTAAAGAGGATGACTTTCTTTGTGAGGGAAGCAAAAATGTGAAGGTGGGAAAGGTTTGGGGACAATGTGCAAAGCTGCAAATGGAAAGAAATAGATACATTTAGGATGGCTATTTCGTAAACCCACATTTATGACATCATCATTCAATGACTGGATTCAATACCACAAGAAAAGTTAAAAGTGTAGCAATTATCACCAACATGAACATTTGATCAGTTCATTCCCAAACCTTTATTAATAGCAATACTTTTGCTAAAGCACCCAAAGAAAAGTTTTTGTTCTGACACATCCTACTAAACCTTAAGGATAATAACAATGTGTGTGTTTGTTTGAGTTTGTTAATGATTAAATGATTCCTAGAAATGTGACAGACGCAGAGAGATCATTGTAATGAAGACATCCCATATGTTAATCTTGGTTTCCCAAATAATTATAATTAAGACATGCATAGATTCACTCGTGCAGCAAACAGAGTTTGATGCCACTCCTCCACACACACGCACACACACGCACACACACGCACACACACGCACACACACGCACACACACACACACACACACACACACACACACACACACACACACACACACACACACACACACACACACACACACACACATACAAACAATATATTGAAAAAAAGGGTCTGGAGGTCTATTGACAACAGCATGTTAACTTTTGTTTTCTACGAATGGTTTAGAGACACAGAGGCTGAGGCTGTTTAAAAGAAAGCACATCCTCCCATTCATTCACAGGAGAAGCTAAAGAGGTTAGCGTTAACCCTGGCACTTAGAGAGGTCATCTGTGGCGGGGCCATTCCGGCAGTTCAGAGGTTGTATCCCATCAGGTCCAACTTTGCTTTGATGATAGACTGGAATGTCCCCCTGTAGATAACTAAGATTATAGGTCACTCCAGCACCAAAATAACTGACTGCTGACCTGGAGCTTATAGAAGGGAGCAAATAAAAGTAGGGGAAACAATTCTAATGACACACACTGTTTTACTCTCATTCACAGGTTAAAAACTGCTTTGTTTGTTATCCAATGTATTTTTGTTTACCGGATATTACTGATTTGTTAAACATATTTATTTTCTCGAGACAAAACCGAGGAGTTTAGCCTGGCTTTGGGAGGCTATAAGAATGTACCAAATGCAGAATGATGCATCCACATAGTCACAGTATTTATTTTTGAATGCAAGTGAGTGAGACTCTTCATGACAGTAAAGAGTAAAGAATCTCATTCTCTTGTTAGAGATTGAGACCACTCAAAATTGTATTGCGGTATAACTTAAATATTACTAAATTTCTGAGCCAAATCATTTATGGTGGATAAAATATCAGATATTCTTCTTCTTTTTTCGAAGCATTTCTTACATAGTCCAATAAAAGAACTTTATTTTGTAAACAAAAGTTCCCTGCTTTAGTATGGAGTTGCTCTAATGGGAGGGAGCTTGAAAGAAAAGTGACTTAGGGCTAGGCTACTTTTCCAACCCCTCCACTACCGCTCTCTACATCTGTATCTCTCCCTCATCACTTGTCTTTACACTCAAGCTTTCTGCTCTCGGAGAAGAACAACTCAAATATGCTCTGGTGGGAATTGCTTTTGCTCCTGGTCCTTGGAGTTGTCCAGGTCAGAAATCTGCCCAGCACAGACATCAGGATTACACATGGTAAGGTGTATTTTTCTTTTTAACACAGTTTTGCCTGTCCAAGGTAGAGGAGCAGAATGTAAGGGTAGGCCTACAGCTAGACTTGATTATTTATTTATTATTTACTAATCATTCTGTACAACTGCCAGTTATTGAGTCATACAGATTTAAAAATTGCAAGTCGACTTATTTAAAATGTACTAAACTGATCATAACATAATCGTATTTTACTCAATATGATGCGACTGTATGACAATATATGATAATATCGCATGATTTCCAAAATTACCTTACTTCATCAACCTTTCCCTTGCTCCTTGCCATCTCTGGCTAATTTCCAAACCTAATCTGGCTAATTTCCAAACCTCAGCCCTGCCATTACAGTTGACAGACCCAGCCCCACAGGCCCCCTGTCCACTCTTCTGGACAAAGTTTGGGAACAACTGCTACCGTTATTTTCCACTTAATAAAACCTGGGCCGAAGCAGACTTCTACTGCGCTGAGTTCTCCAACGGTCTCAAATCAGCCAAGCTCACCTCCATCCATAGGTAAGACACACCATAATTACGCATTTCACCATAGGTAAGACACACAATAACCACACATTTCACCATAGGTAATACACACCGTAACAACGCATTTTATTTTAACATTGATTCCTTTCAAGGTACAACCACATATGTCATTGACATTTCTCTGAGCAACCATTTTTCAAGGGTGTGTTTACAAACAGTTGTGCACAGTAAGAAATGTGCTGTATCAAGAGATACAATTAACTCGGCTTACTGTAGACTTTGTAGCAGAGTACCTTCTACTTTCTGAGCATATATATTATTTACTAGATTGATTTCACATCTTATTTCATAGCCACTGTCTCTCACTCTTTCATCTAGCTGGGAGGAGAATGTGTTTGTGTATGATCTGGTGAACAGCCATATACTGGGAATCCCCACTGATATCTGGATAGGACTGCATGACAGGAGACAGGTAATGTGCACACATCCATGTGCTCTCACACACACACACACACACACACACACACACACACACACACACACACACACACACACACACACACACACACACACATGTGCACATACACACATACACACACACATTCACATTCACAAACACATGCACAAACACATACACAAGAACAGATTCTGAAAAAATTTACTGAATAAATGAAATAGGATCTAATGTAATGTATAAATAAAATGTCACATTGATGCCTATTACGGAATAAAGGAGGGCACACTGGAGTGGACGGACGGCTCTGTTTATGAGTACAGTTACTGGGATGGCAACCAGCCAGATGATGGCATTCAACGCATCCCACAAGAAGAGGACTGTGTTGAAATGTGGTTTCGACAGAGCAGTGGTGAGAACATATTGGAAAAAAATTGCATGCACGCATGCAACATACACACCCAAAAAGTAATGACACAATTGCACAATCATAAAAAAAACTATTTTTTTATTAACAAAATGTGTTGCGTATATTTCAACCACATTATGTATCAATGTCTGAAAAGGGGGTTAGAGCATCACCATTAATGATTGGTAGCGATAGCACTGTTTAGATGTATACATATAATAATGTATTAATCCTGGTGGTTGCACTTTTTGGGCATTAACTCAAAGAGGGTTCCTAGTGTCCATTGGATCACCAAAGTTGGAAATTGCCTGTATAAATATTACTGGTTAGCTTTGAGTCAAGGGCCAAAAGGAAACACCCATGCAGGCTGTCCAGCAAAATCCTTGCTAATCTGATAAATATTGTCAAAAAATGAATGGGACTATAATTATCAAATAATTGATCAGACATGATGTATCTTTGATAAAAAACATTTTCGATAATGTGTGTATGTGTGTGTGTGTGTGTGTGTGTGTGTGTGTGTGTATGTGTGTGTGTGTGTGTGTGTGTGTGTGTGTGTGTGTGTGTGTGTGTGTGTGTGTGTGTGTGTGTGTGTGTGTGTGTGTGTGTTTTACAGCACTGAGGTCATGGAATGACAACAGCTGTGACAAGGCCTTTTCTTTTGTTTGCAAGATCTCAACACTAGAATACTAGCATTGTTCAACTCTGTTATCATTGGTTTACTGTTGTGATTATACTTTATGCGTTCATCATGCAAACCTGTTAGTGACCTTTTGTGATTGTTAATATAAATGTACCGTTCATACCTCTGCATATCTCTTCTTGTAATCCTTCTGTTGGCACCTTTGCATACAAATCAGGAGAAAGGCTCATCAAGGTGATGTGTTAAACAATATATGGAATATTTTGTAACCATGCTTAACTTAAAAGGCTACTTGTATTGATGTTGAACACATTCATTTATACTTAATAACAAATAACTAGCTATATTGTATAATATTTACTTCCACCCTTTTCAAATATCAACTGTGTAAAGAGATTTCAAACCCTAACCCAAGCCAACTACCAAACTGCAATTTAGCTCAAATCTGGGCCATCTTGGTATGACCTTGATGCAATGGCCTCATGGGTAAGGAAGACATGTTATGTACATAAAAAGTAAAATAACAAGAGAAAAACGATATGCATGTGGGTTGGGTTAATTTGGTCGGGGAATAGATTGGCATTGTCAGCACATACATATGTAATTGGCAAAGTGCTGAAGTACATTTTGGGCTATTATTAAGTGACCTTACCCTCCCTCTAAAAGTACATCTCCAGAGGTGCCTGTTTTGATAGCCCTTTTATTGCTGAGATATAGGGCTTCAACCATGACCCCTGGTCAATAAGTCAGGAAAGGCTCTTCTGACATCTATCAAATGGACATGCCCTACAAGCTGAGGATTTCCAACACTGTATTTGGGTTTGTTCTATGACTAAGTTAATAATTCCAGCACGTCCATTGCAGTGGTGGGCCAGGTATGGCTTCGAAGACCATTGGAAATTTAAATTGGATAGAATTGGTACACTTTTTTTGCATTTAACGTGAATAAGTCATCAGTGTTTCTAATGACTTTACAATGATTTTGTAAAATACATACAATAAAAAACTTTTCCAAGAGTTATTCTATATTGGCCGGCTTGTATCTTACAAGCCGGTACAAAAAAATAAAAAAAAAAAAAATAAATCATTGGGCAAGTAATTTATTTTGTATCTTACCACAGTATTATTGCTCAATATACTAATATCAAGCAATAATACAATTACAACTCATAACCTGTGGACATGTAAGTTGACGCTGTGCACGTCTATGCATGTTTTGTGTGTAACCAGATGAGTATGTGCATAATTGTGTACATTCTTGGAACAATATTGTAACAATGATTACTATGAGCGAACACTTGTTTGAAGACTAAAAACACAGACACTATTGCTTTACATCTTGCGATGGCCCAGAGAAATGACAGAGTCTAGTAATTTAAGTAAAATAAAGGTGTTTGCATTGTATGTACAATGAAAGAATACTCTTTGTGCTATGCACAATTCAGCAAGGTGACTACAGAAATAGACACAGATACTATAAAGAGTATTACTATATAGTAAATATAGTAAATACTATAAATAGTATTTAGACATATTGTTTAATATACAGTATATTGACAAGACAGATATAGGCTAAAAACCAAGACAAAACTACAGCAGAAAGTTGGAGGAAATTACTATGACATTTTTGACAAAAACGTGTATATATTTTCATTTTATAAATATGTTTTCATACAAAATGAGTATTTCTTCTACTGTTGAAGTACATCACATGTAAATCCTTAACAATTATTCCTGTTCCTTCTTCCCTGATATATTCTTATACCAACTCACCTTGCATGCTAACTCAAGTATATACAGTGTTAGATGTTAACTTTAAGGTTCATACAATTTAAATATCAGCTGTAATAACAATAAGTGATAAATTGTAATATGATTAGGACAGTTAATATGATTGTTTAACTGTAATGAGTCGTATGACTCACACTGGAACAACACTGAAGCACTGGGGAAGTCTAGATTATAAAGGCTAATGTTTTCACCCTCAAGTTTAGAAATATGAATAAGATTTGGTTTTAGGTCTAAGGTAGATATTTGTTCTGTTATGCAGAACAAATATCAACAAATATATGTTCATTATTTGCTATTTGTTATGCTGATAATCATACGACTATTCTGTAACAGCTGTTTAAAGAGTGCATGTACATGTTTTCATCGTGTTATGTACTGTTACATCCCAGTACATGGGTTATTTGTGTCGATATTAACTTGCTCATCTGCATTTTACCACTCAGTGTACACTGCAGAAATCAATCCCAAAGAACCTTTCAGTTTGCCACACTGAAACCACGCTGTGGGAGTGTATGTGGATAATGGCTGGTTTAAGCAGCTTCACCTGGCTGAGTCTGATTGGACTCGGGTTGGGTGAGGCTGCACACCTGTTGCACATTGAGCAATCAATGTGCACAGGTTAAACCAGCTATCTCCACACACATTTGGGAGGCCCGCGGCTAGAGGAGAGAAACAGTTCAGGAGAGAAGTTGAGGCTACCAGTCGGAGAATTTTCAGTGGAGTTGTGATTTTTGGAGAGGAGCTGGGAGAGAGAGAAGAGACTCTGAAAACTTGAAGCGATTCATAAATACAAGGGGTTCTAAAACAGGGAATAAGTCCGTTTGAGTAGCGGGCGTGGGAGGGTGGAAGCTCTGCCAAGATGGCAGGGACGGAGAGTGACGGTGGCGAAAGTAGTATGTTGTTGAGTGAGGAGGAAGAGAGAAGGGAGGGTGATTGGAACGAGGTAGTAAATAGAAAAAGGAAGGAGAGTGGTAGGAAAAGGAAAAAAGAGCATTCTGGCGCTAGTGGGTCGGATAATGAGAGAGACGTTGGGAGGAGAGGTCAGAACACCGGAGTGACTAATATGGTGGTAAGATTTGAGGAAGAAGGGGGAGTGAAGAAATTTGATCCTATAAAGTTGACACAAATCATTCAAAGGCAAGTTGGTGAGGTGAGGTATGCGAGGGTTTTGGGGGATGGTAATTTGCTAATAGGCTGTAATACAGAAGAGGAGGTGGAAAAGGTGAAAAAACTGACTAGCGTTGGGAAAGTTAAGATATCTCGGGTTGTACGGGTTGGGGAAAAGAGGTTCAGTGGTTGTAAGGGGGTGGTGTTTGGGATTTCCCTAAATGTCAGTATGAAGGTATTGATGGAGAACTTGAAGGTGAGGACTAATTCCATAAGGAATGTGAGGAGACTGACCGCTGGAGTGGAAAAAAGGGAAACTGAAGGTATCGTGATAGAGTTTGAGGGAGGGATGCTACCTAAGGAGGTGTATCTTGGCTTTCTGAAGTATAATATAAGAGAGTTTGTACCGAAGCCTATGAGGTGTTTCAACTGTCAGGAATTTGGGCATGTGGCCAGAATGTGTAAAAGAAAGAGTAGATGTGGTGGGGATCATGAGTATGGAAAGTGTGGAGAGGGTGTAAAACCAAGGTGCTGTAATTGTGGAGGCAGTCACAGCGTTGCTTATTGGGGTTGTGAGGTGTTGAAAAGGGAGGTGGAGGTGCAACAGATAAGAGTAAGGGGAAAAGTTGGCAGGTCAGAAAAGACAGGTGGAAGGAGAAGATTCCAGAGAGATAGAAGCGGTAAAAGCACAGCAGGAGAAACAGAAAGTTTGGAGAGAGAAGAAGAACTTGGTAACGTTTATAGCGGGAGTTATTAATGCGACCTGTGAGATTAAATCAAAAACTGAACGGATTCAGATTATTGTGAAAGCAGCAGAACATCATTTGGGTATGAGAGGGCTAAAATGGGAAGAGGTGAATGATGAGCTTAGAGTACAAGCTAGCCAAGAGCTAACGTGTTTGAGTTGATATTAATAATGTTGCTAATTCTACAATGGAATGCAAGGAGTTTATTATCAAATGGACAAGATTTCAAGCAGTTTATTGTAAGTAGGAGAGATAAACCAGACATTGTTTGTGTTCAAGAGTCCTGGTTACTTCCTAGTCTAGACTTTATTTTATATGGGTATTTGGCGGTGAGAAGAGATAGAAGAGACGGGAGAGGTGGAGGATGTGTCACTTTTATAAAACAAGGCCTTCCTTATAGAGTACTGGGTATAGGGAATGAACAGGAATATGTGGTAGTGAAGGTATGGGCTGTGGAATTGGAGTTGGTCATTGTAAATTATTATAATCCCTGCAAGAAACTAGAGTTACACTTACTTGAGGAGGTAGAAGGGCAGGATAGTAGGAACATTATATGGTGCGGTGATTTTAATGGGCACAATGTGTTGTGGGGGAGTGATAGCACGGATAAAAATGGGCTGGTGCTTGAGGAGCTGTTAGATGAGAGGAACCTGGTTTGTTTAAATGATGGTAGTAAAACGAGAATAGATATTACGGTGGGTAAAGAATCTGTGCTTGATCTCACATTTGTATCTAATACTATAGCATCAATATGTGATTGGTTTGTGTATCAGGAGGGGACCATAGGGAGCGATCATTATCCAATCTGGTGTAAGATAAATGTTAATACCTCGTTGGTTAGCGAAGGATTGGGTGGGAAATGGATCCTTGAAAAGGCAAATTGGGGGAAATTTTTGCAGGTTAGTGACAAATGTCTAAATCAGGTCAATGCAGAACTGTCTATAGAGATGCTTGATAGCTACATAAAGCAGGGCATAATATTGGCAGCATTGGAATCCATTCCTAAAAGTAAAGGTAGTAAGAAGAGGAAAGTAGTGCCCTGGTGGGATGATGAGTGTAAGGAAGCTGTGAGGAATAGAAACAGGGCTTTCAGAATAGTGAAACGAACTCATAATTTTCAGCATATGATACAATACAAGCAAGCTCAGGCTGTAGTGCGGAGGACAGTGAGGCATGCAAAAAGGTCTCATTGGAGGAATTATTGTGATACGATTGGTAGCACAACGCAAGTGGGTGAGGTGTGGAGTATGATGAAAAAGATGGGAGGTGATAGAAGGGAGTGGAGTTATCCAGTTCTGACTGAAGGGGATGTGACAGCAGTAACTAATACGGAAAAGGCAGAGTTGATGGCTATTACATTTGTTAAAGTGCATAGCTCGGATAATTTGTCTGTAGATGAGAAAAGAGGCAGGGGTAAAATGAAAGCGGACAACGTGGAGGCTCTATGCAGGAAAGTTAAGTGTGATGGTGATGGTCTGAGTGTCCCTTTCAGTATGGGGGAATTGAGGAAAGCACTGGATAAGTCGGGTATGACCGCGCCTGGTAAAGATGAGGTTTGTTATAGCATGATAAAGCATTTAAATTCTGATGGCCTGGATAAATTATTGTTGTTATATAACAAAGTTTGGGAGGAGGGTTACATGCCAGAGAGTTGGAAAGAGGCGCTGATTGTACCAATAAGGAAACCAGGTAAAGATCCAAGTAGGCCTGGGAATTATAGGCCAATTGCATTGACTTCTCACATTTGTAAATTAATGGAGCGTATGATAAATGAGAGGTTAGTAGATTTCATTGAAAGTAGAGGCATGATGGCAGCTTATCAAAGTGGTTTTCGGAAAGGTAGGAACACTATGGATTCAGTGGTGTGTTTAGAGGATGAAATAAGGAAAGCCAAGTAAATAAAGAGACAGTGGTTGCAGTGTTTTTTGATGTTGAGAAAGCATATGATATGCTATGGACTGAGGGACTGCTAATAAAGTTACATAAGATCGGAGTTGGGGGGAATATGTTCAATTGGATAATGGATTTTTTGGATAAAAGGACCATTCGAGTGAAGATAGGTTCTGAGGTATCCAGCATGTTTGTTGTTAAAAATGGGACACCTCAGGGGAGTGTAGTGAGTCCGACGCTTTTCTCTATTATGATAAATGATGTATTTGTGAATATTCCGATGGACATAGGTAGATCACTGTTTGCTGATGACGGAGCTATGTGGAAAAGAGGGAGAAATATTGATTATTTGATTAAGAAAATGCAGGATGCAGTTACGCGAGTTGCAGACTGGGGAGCTCAGTGGGGTTTTAAATTTTCAGTGGAAAAAACAAAAACTATGTTCTTTACAAGGAAGAAACTCCATGGTTGTAATCTGACATTATATGGAAATGACTTGGAGAGAGTTGATACTTTTCGTTTTTTAGGTGTGTATTTTGATATGAGACTGACGTGGAAAGAGCATGTTAGACAGGTGGTTAGTAAATGTAGAAAGGTGATCAATGTTATGAGATGTCTTGCAGGATTGGAGTGGGGGGCTGATTTTACGTCAATGAAGTATATTTATAAAGTCTTAATACGATCGAGGTTGGATTATGGTAGTATTGTATATGGATCTGCAGCTAAATCTGTTCTGTCTGATCTGGATGTTATTCAGGCCCGTGCTCTGAGGATTTGTTTGGGGTCGATGAAAACTGCCCCAGTTTGTGCTCTGCAAGTTGAGACAGGTGAAATGCCATTGTGGCTCCGTCGGAAACAGCTTATGGCCAATTATTGGATACATTTAAAAGGTCATGATGAATGGCATCCAACAAAGAGGGTATTGGAGAATAGCTGGGAGAGGGGTAAAGAGCGAAAGGGAAGTTTTGGATGGATAGGCGAGGAAATAGCAGAGCAGATGAAAGTCCAAGGAATTGAGTTTTGCCCAACTGTCCTGTGGCCTGTTATGCCAGCCTGGATGCTGAATATTGCATGTGTAGATCTGGAGTTGCTGAATATCAAGTGCAGGAATAAGACCATAGACATAGTTCAAGAATATTATGACTATAGAAATATAAATTATGGTGGTTATGTACAGCTTTTTACTGATGGCTCGAAAGATTTACTGACAGGAGCAACGGGGGCTGCAGTGGTGATTCCCAGTTATCAGACTGGAGTCAGTAGGATAACTTCAGACTATTTAAGTGTGTATGCAGTTGAAATGCTTGGACTTTTGTTAGCTGTACGATGGGTGGAAGAGGTGATGGTGCGCAATGTACTCATTTGTAGTGACTCAGTGTCAGCGCTGTCAACTCAAGTCAGGATCGGCCAGTAGTCACCAAGAACTTGTGTATGAAATTTTGTTTATAAATTCAAGGCTTGTTGATCAGGGTGTGAATGTGGTGTTCATGTGGGTCCCTGCTCATGCAGGAATACCAGGTAATGAACGAGTGGATAAATTGGCAAAGGAGGCGGTTAAGAAGGGTATTGTAGAACTGAATACTAAGCTCTCAAAATCAGAAGGGAAAAGCATTGTGTGGGAAGAAATTTCCAAACAGTGGCAACAGTATTGGGATGGTGGAAATAAAGGGAGGAAATTGCATAGGATTCAGGCTAAAGTAGGCCATGGAGGGGTGAGCTACAGTGGATTTAAACGACAAGATCAAGTAATTATCAGCAAACTGAGAATTGGACACAGTAGGTTAAATAGTACACTTTTTTATATTGGGAAAACATCCGACTGGCTATTGTAGTTTGTGTGGGGAAATGGAGACAGTGGAGCATGTCTTGATGTAATGCAGGAAATATATTCGTGAAAGAGGGGTTATGTTTGCTGGACTACAGAAATTAGGTTTAGTTGGACGCAGGATTACACAAGTCCTTGAGAGTGGAGTTACCGTTAACGGAAGGAAATATTTATTTGCGTTTTTAAAAGACACTGGCCTATTTAGGAAATTGTAGTTTAAAGGAGTGATATGAATAAATAGATAATGGGCAATTGTCTGTAGGAGGCAGTAATGCAACGACTTGGATGCCAGCTGCCGTTAAAACTCAAAGAAGAAGAAGAAGAACACATTTGGGAGATCTCCTGCATGGCAGCGGAGCACCCTTGCCATATTCATTAACTACCACTTTAACAATAAACTGGATTTAACATCACCACCCTGCATCCTTTATGTTTGGAGGAGCCCAGAAAAGTCACCTACGTGGCATGTAGCATGGACCTTTGCTACACACGCTAAATTCATGCTTGTCTGAAATCAAGCTTTTGGACAGCTGTGCCAACACCACCACTCCATCATGCGACCTCCAGGGAGGGAGGGGAAACATGGTCACATTCAGCCTGGGAGTGCAGGCTGTGCCACCGCTGGGAGGTCAACAGTCGTTACCAGTGGGACGTCTCGGGGGGACGTACCTGTGGAGAACTGGCCAATCACGATGCGGCCCACAAAGTCATTGCTGCTCTTCATGTTGTGGTCATACACTAGAGCGGGGTACAACAATTATGTAAAAGTTAGAAGTAATGAGCACACTTTTGGATGGGAAAAGCGAGGAATCAAGTAGAGTAGCATCCTTCTTTCAATCAAAAGCATTAATTTGCCGTGCTACTTGAAATTAATACCATTTCATCAACAAACACATCCACATAAAGAATGGATTACATTTTTATACCTTACATTTAGCTTCAGGAGATATTAACATAAACAATAATTTTATATTGTTTTAATCACAATGATGTAATCATAATCCAGTGAGCATTGATGAGCCTTCCTACAAGTAAACCCTCAAATAGACAAACAATCATTGGTAGGAAATCCTTCCACAACCCTCTGCTGGACGCGTCAGTCAGTAGGATGATGGCCAGAGAGAAGTTTGGTGTTGGGAGGAGGAGGGGCTCCCCACAAAGAGTCTGTTTGACCTTCTTCCCCCCCCCCCCCCCAAACACTTGCTAACCCTCACCTGTGAAAACGAGGCTAACTTCGCTAGAGGTCCTCGTCCAACACACGGAGTCTGAAGGACTCATTGCAGAAGGGGTTGATGGTTCCACGCATACAGGAAGTCTTCTTGGTTTTCACCAACTTCAATCCTGCCACCAACTGCACCTTCACAAAGGGATCTGGGAGGAGTGCCATATATCAAATGTCTAAATATGTCTTGTTAAATTTCTGGATTTAACGAATTGCATCTCTATCCTACTGCTATGAAAATAGACACCATGTCTATGTTTTTAACTGTCCAAATAATATCTTTCATATTGGACAATCAATCGATCAGTACGTATACATGCAGAGGGAAAACCCTCTTATAACCCCCCTTCAGCTACCGGAGAAAGCGGGTTCCCGATAATTTGCGATGTCTGGTGGTTTCGGTTGGGGGGAGGAATAATTATGTGCATGCACAAAATGTTGAGATATTTATGTTACACCCATTCAGTATACATGCAAATGAATAAACAAGATCATGTTTGGTCTAAAATAAAAAGCTGAGCTGTGCCTGGTTACTCGCGGCCTTGTTTTGTATGAAAGTGTTTACATGTTGCAAATGAACACCAGGATGTAACTGAAAACATGTCAGCTCCTCTGTTTTTGGACTCAGTGACTCTGTGGCCTCCTGCTGGTTATTTTGTGTTGTCTACCATGTAGACAATCATTATCATTATGCTTATTTATGTCCTGTGTTTTCAGTGCCATGTGTCAGATTGTCTTATGTTTGCTCTTAGCGTACCTAGTCGGTTCACTCCGTCCGCCCGCCCGCCTGCCTGCTTGCTTGTTTTATTCCTGCCTGTTTTTTGGCTTTTTAGTTTTTGGAGTCCTCCTGAGAAACAGGAGTTAATGTTTGTTATTGTTTGAGCTGAAGCCTGGTCCTGCCTCAAATAAATCATTTTGGACTTACTCTGCTTTTGGGTTCATATTTTGCACAATCCTGACATTACAATCGGACCAGAACATGAATCCAGCAGATTTAGACCAGCTGAAGACTATCCTCGACGTGCATGGGGCGACGTTGGGAGGACACCAGTCACAGCTGGAGTCTATCTCCAAGACTGTGGAGGCAATAGCAGCTAGTGTGACAGACCTAGCAGATACGATTTATGTGGCATTTTATTCTGAGATGAGGAAATTCTTTGATCGCTCCAAGCAAGGTAGCAGCACGGGAGATTTTATATCTCTGTCAGGGGCACAGGTCAGTCTCAGATTACTCAGTAGAATTCCGAACCCTTGCCTCGTCTACTGGCTGGAACCTAGATGCTCTCTTTGACGTATTTTTCAACTGCCTTTCTGGAGGGATTAAAGACCAACTTATTCCCTGTGATCTGCCTACTTCATTTGACGGCTTGGTGGATGTGGCTATCTGTGTCGACACCTGGCTGAGTCAGCAGCGCAGACTGAGGACATCATTCAACACCCAGCGAGCTGATTCTGGGACCTTCCTTTCTCCCCTGGCCCTCACCATGGGGGCAAGAGGGCCTGCTCCACCAACCCAACCTGAACCGATGCTGATCGATTGGACCCGCCTCTCATATGCCGAGAGAAAGAGGAGGATGGACTCCAAGGCCTGCCTCTACTGTGGTCATCTAGGCCACTTAGTTTCCACCTGTCCAGTAAAAGACAGTGCTCACCAGTAAGAAGGAGAGTCCTGGTGAGCTCAATTCCCTCAAATTTCTCCCCATCCCTCCGGACCATTCTGATGTGGGGTGGCCATCAACACACCACATTGGTACTCATTGACTCTGGTGCAGAGGAGAGTTTCATTGATGCTACCCTGGCCACCAAGTGGGGAGTTCCGGTCTCCATCCTGCAAACCCCTCTGACCGCCTCCGCACTGAATGGCAGCTCTTTCGCCAGTGTGAAGCATCTCACAGTTCCGGTGAGTTTGATGCTCTCCGGCAATCACAATGAAGAGATTGTGTTTTATGTTATTGACTCTCCTCATATCCCAATTGTGCTTGGCCACCCTTGGCTTGTGAAACATAACCCTCACATCAATTGGAGGAATAATTCTATTTTGGGCTGGAGCCCTTTCTGTTATTCCCAATGTTTGAGGTCTGCCCATAACCCCTCACCTGTTTTCTCTGAGCGCCCTGAGGAGTTTCCGGACCTATCCAAGGTGCCGGACGAATACAGGGACCTGAAACTAGTCTTCAGCAAGTCCAGGGCCACTTCTTTGCCACCTCACCGAGGTGAGGTGATGCGCTATGATTGCGCCATAGACCTGCTACCAGGATCTTCACCTCCTCGTGGTCATTTGTATTCTCTGACACACCCCGAACTGAAGGCTATGGAGAAATACATTGGGGAATCCCTGGCCGCAGGCATCATCCGCCCTTCTTCTTCTCCAGCCGGCGCTGGATTCTTTTTCGTGAGTAAGAAGGATGGATCGCTACGACCTTGTATTGACTACCAGGGTCACCGTCAAGAACAGGTACCCTCTGCTGTTAATGTCCTCAGCTTTTGAACTACTACAGGGGGCTACAGTGTTTTTCAAGTTGGACCTTCGTAATGCATATCACCTGGTACGAATCAGGGATGGGGATGAATGGAAGATGGCATTCAATACAGCCACGGGTCACTATGAATACCTTGTCCTACCCTTCAGGTTAACCAATGCTCCAGCTGTCTTCCAGTCCCTTATTAATGACATTCTGCGTGACTTGGTGAACAAGTTTGTTTTTGTTTACCTCTATGACATTTAAATTCTTTCTAAGTCCCTTCGTGATCACGTGCAACATGTCAGAATAGTCCTCCAGAGTTTGCTAGAGAACCAACTCTTTGTAAAGGCAGAGAAGTGCGAGTTTCATCGTAGCTCTACATCTTTTCTGGGCTTTGTCATCTCTAAGGGCGGTGTACAGATGGACTCAGCCAAGAGCAAAGCTGTTGTCGAGTGGCCTACCCCTCAGTCTCGCAAGGCTCTACAGAGGTATTTGGGGTTTGCCAATTTTCACCGCAGGTTTATACGCAAATACAGTTCCCTATCTAACAGCTCTGACTTCTTCTTCTGTCAGGTTTCTCTGGTCGGATGTAGCAGAGAATGCATTTCAACAGCTGAAGAGGCGCTTCACCTCTGCCCCCATTCTGACTATGCCAGATCCCTCACGCCAGTTCATCATTTAGGTGGATGCCTCTGATGTCAGGGTAGGAGCGGTCTTATCCCAGAGGTCCACTGAAGACAGTAAATTGCACCCATGTGCCTTTTACTCACATCGTCTCACTCCCACTGAACAGAACTATGACAGGGAACTACTGGCAGTCAAGTTGGCATTAGAGTAGTGGCGTCATTGGCTGGAGGGCTCAGAGGTCCCTTTTCTCATTTTGACTGACCATAGGAACCTTGAGTACGTCAAGTCAGCTAAACGCCTCAATGCTCGCCAGGCTAGGTGGTGTCTTTTTTTTTTTTGCCGCTTCAATTTTACCTTGTCTTTTCGCTCTGGTTCAAAGAATGTGAAACCCGATGCCCTCTCTCGCCAGTTTAGTGCTCCTGAGCATGCCCCAACCACTAACACAGTTTTGCCTGCTCGGTGCCTGGTTGGAGCCATGACCTGGGATATTGAGTCTGTGGTCCGCTCTGCCCTACAACATGAACCTAGTCCGGATAATTGTCCCCCTAACTGTCTGTTTGTCCCCAGCCCGGTCCGTTCTCAGGTCCTGCAGTGGGGTCATTCCTCCCGTTTGACTTGCCACGCTGGAGTCAGGAGGACTATCGCGTTTCTTTGTCAGCGCTTTTGGTGGCCCAGGATGGCTGTGGATGTTCAGAACTTCGTTGCTGCTTGTCAGATCTGCGCACCAAACAAGAGCTCCAACCAACCACCCAGGGGACTCCTTCAGCAACTCCCGGTACCCAACCGACCATGGTCCCACATTGCTGTGGACTTTGTGTCTGGCTTCCCACCATCATCTGGTAACACCACCGTCCTTACAGTTGATGACAGGTTCTCCAAGTGTGTACATTTTGTCCCAATGCCGAAACCTCCCTCTGCTAAAGAGACGGCTTCCCTAATGATTGTGGTAAGGAGGGGCGTGGTTTAGCGCCGGCTGCGGGCAGAAGGGGCGGAGCGGCTCAATTGGGGTCTCAGACGCAGCTGTAGGGAATGAGCGCAATTAGATAGCTATTAAATACTGATGTGTATTGTGCTCTTCCCACAGTGAGGTCGGGTCTGAGTAGACGGACGCAGCACGCCGAGAAGGCGATCACGCATTTCCCCAGAGACGGACAAGCGTTGGTTTTTTGTTGTTATTTGAAGTGAGCAATAAAAGTGACAGTTTTGCTCAGCACTGTGTGTTTGTGGAGGTTCGTTAACCCTGGTCGGTAGCCCAGAGTGGCTACAGTGGTGCCTGAACAGGGACCAGGTCCTTTCGTTTAGTGTTTTTTTTCCCGTTTTCCCGAAATGGATGGCCAAGTGCCCGAGCCGCCATTTGCGCAGGCCTTACGGCGGATCGCCGAGACGCAGGAGGGGCTTATCTTAGCCCACCGACAGCAGACCCAGGCCTTAGTGGAAATTACGACCCAGCACGCCGAGGAGCGGGCGATGCTCCTAGGGCTGGTGAGGCCGGAACGGATAGGCCGGCGGGGCGAAGGAGGAGGGGAAGACCGACCCCAAATCCCACTGCCCAAGATGTCCCCTCAGGACGATGTGGAGGCCTTTTTGGAGGTATTTGAGGGGACGGCAGACGCGTGTGGCTGGCCGGAGGCTGAGTGGGCGCTCCGACTATTTCCGCTATTGTCTGGAGCAGCCCTGACCGCGGCACATGCGCTGCCTGCCACCGCCCGTGGGGACTACGCCACGGTGAAGAGGGGTCTGTTGGACCGCCTCGGATTGCCGCCGGAGGGACACCGGCGCAGATTTAAGAGTTTGAAGATGGTGGAGGTAGGCCGGCCCTTCGCCTACGCACACCAATTGGTGGACGCCGCGGCACGGTGGCTGCGACCAGAGGAGCGCAACAGTCGGCAGGTGGTAGAACAAGTGGCGCTGGACCGGTTCATCGAGGGTTTACCCCAAGCCACGGGCGAGTGGGTCCAGTGCCACCGGCCTGCGGACCTGGAGGCCGCCATTACACTGGCCGAAGACCATCTGGCGTTGCCCTGCCGAGACCGGGAAGGGCAAGGGGAGCTCCCCGCGGCGCCGGTCCGCCCGGTTTCCCGACCCCGGAGACCGCTGGAGGCATCGTGGGCCCCCGTAACCCCTCGCACCGACAACCCCCATTCATCAGCGATAGTTCCCCAACCTAGGGCTAACCCACTGGGTCGGTACCGGTCCTCTCCGGGCCCGGCCTCCGCCTCTAGGACCCCAAACCCGCAGAGAGCTCCTCATTCGGCGAGACAGGAGTGTTGGCGGTGCGGACAACCCGGACACCGCCAGTGGGACTGCCCCCAGATGGAGGTGGGGCAAGGGGTCCGGGTGGCCGCGCCGCCGGCCTCTTCTCCCGATCTGGAGGAGGAATACTGCATACCGGTAAGGATGCGAGGGAGTATGTACCGAGCGTTGCTGGATTCAGGGAGTGAGCAAACCCTGATCCACCAAAGCTTGGTTCGACCTGAGGCTCTGGGAGAGGCATCGTGGGTGCATATAAGGTGTATTCATGGGGATGTGCACAAATATCCAGTCGTGACTGTGGAAATTCGCTACGGCGGTGAAAAGCATAGAGTTAAGGCTGCGGTTAGCTCCCGCCTATCGCGTCCCCTACTATTAGGCACTGATTGGCCGGGCTTTGGTAGGTTAGTGAAGGAACAGGGGACGCGGCCCCGACGGGAAGGGACATGTGTGATGTGCTCCGTTCTCAGTGGTGACGCGAGCTCTCCCGAGGTCGGAGGGGGGGAGGAGCCTCAGGAGGAGACGCCGGTAATACGGGTTCTTCCCCCGATGGATGACTTTCCCCTCGAACAGTCCCGGGATGATACACTGCGCTTCGCCTTCGACCGTGTACTTTCCATCGACGGCCAGAAGGTGTCACCCGAGACCGTGTTAGCACATCCATATTTTGCGTTGGTTAGGGACAGGCTTTACCGAGTGAGTCGGGACACTCAGTCAGGGGAAGAAGTGAGTCAATTACTCATCCCACAAAGCCGCCGGGAAATGGTTTTCCAGGCGGCTCATCACAGCCCAATGGCAGGTCACTTAGGCTGTGATAAAACACGGAACCGGCTTATGGCCCGCTTTTACTGGCCGGGCATTCACGGGGATGTACGTCGGTGGTGTGCATCCTGCCGCGAGTGTCAGCTAAGCAACCCCCCGGCCACCCCAAAAGCGCCATTGCGCCCTCTACCATTGATTGAGATCCCCTTCGAAAGAATTGGTATGGATCTCATCGGGCCATTAGACCGTAGCGCACGGGGACATCGATTTGCATTGGTCATTGTGGACTATGCAACCCGATATCCCGAGGCAGTGCCCCTGCGCTCTATCTCCGCGAAGAGCGTGGCGCAGGCACTGTTTCACTTAATCTCCCGAGTCGGAATCCCGAAAGAGATTCTGACTGACCAAGGCACTACGTTTATGTCACGCACACTCCGGGAGTTGTATGGGTTACTTGGGATAAAAGCGATCCGAACCAGTGTGTACCATCCCCAGACAGACGGCCTGGTGGAAAGGTTTAACAAGACGTTAAAGTCCATGCTGCGTAAGTTCGTACACGAAGATAGTCAGAATTGGGACAAATGGCTCGACCCTCTGTTATTCGCCGTTCGGGAGGTGCCCCAGGCCTCCACGGGGTTTTCCCCATTTGAGTTGTTGTTCGGTAGGAGACCGAGAGGCGTGTTGGACCTACTTAAGGAAAACTGGGAGGAGGGTCCAAGCGCCAGCAAAAATGAGATTCAGTACGTGATGGACCTGAGGGCAAAACTCCATACACTGGGTCGGGTTTCACGGGAGAATTTGCTTCAGGCCCAGGAACGTCAGCGACGGTTGTATGACAGAGGGACGCAGCTGAGACAATTTGCACCGGGAGATAAAGTACTTGTATTGCTCCCAACATCCAGCTCAAAATTACTCGCTAAGTGGCAAGGACCCTTTGTGGTCACACGGCGAATTGGGGATGTTGACTATGAGGTCGAGCGGTCCGACAGGGGGGGATCGCGGCAGATCTACCACCTCAACCTATTGAAAGGTTGGAAGGAGGCGCGGCCAGTGGCTATGGTAACCTCGGTGGCCCGGGAGGACGAGTTCGGTCCGGAGGTGGCCGGACCGGGTCAGCCGTCCCGGGTCCCCTGCGATGGGTCACTGGAGCCGCACCAGAGGGCCGAGGTCGCCGAGCTGCAACACCGGTTTGCGGACGTGTTCTCCTCCAGGCCGGGGCGCACGACGCTCATTGACCACCGCATCGAAACTTCCCCGGCGTGACGGTTAGAACGCGCCCGTATAGGTTGCCAGAACACAAGCGGAAGGTGGTTCAGGCGGAATTAGAGTCTATGCTGGAGATGGGAGTAATAGAAGAGTCGCACAGCGGATGGGCCAGTCCGATCGTACTGGTACGCAAGTCTGATGGGTCCATCCGGTTCTGTGTCGACTATCGCAAGGTGAATAGTGTGTCAAAATTCGATGCGTATCCCATGCCTCGGGTCGACGAACTCCTGGATCGGCTAGGCACCGCTCGTTTTTTTTCGACACTGGATTTAACCAAGGGCTACTGGCAGATTCCCTTGTCTCCAGAGTCTAAGGAAAAATCGGCCTTCTCCACTCCGTACGGGTTGTTCCAATTTAATGTGCTTCCGTTTGGGTTGTTCGGAGCCCCGGCCACTTTCCAGCGTCTCATGGACAGGGTGTTGCGGCCGCACGCGGCATATGCGGCTGCCTACATAGATGATGTCATCATTCATAGTGACACATGGCAGCAGCATATGCAGCGAGTGGCAGCGGTGCTCGAGTCACTGAGGCGAGCAGGGCTCACGGCCAACCCAGGGAAGTGCATGATTGGTCGGAGGGAGGTACGGTATTTGGGGTACCGCTTGGGTGGTGGGCAGGTGCGCCCGCAAATAGAGAAAACTAGGGCGGTCGCGGCCTGCCCGCGGCCCGAGACCAAAAAGCAGGTGAGGGCGTTCCTGGGGCTGGCGGGGTACTACAGGCGGTTCATCCCTGCCTTCTCGGAGCTGACCAGCCCCCTGACCGACCTCACCCGAAAGGGTGCCCCAGATCCGGTCCAGTGGACCGAGCAGTGCCAGGCGTCGTTTGAGAGGGTTAAAAAGGCTCTTTGCGGGGAGCCGCTCTTGCTCACGCCTAACTTCGATCTCCCTTTTGTGTTGCAGACGGATGCGTCGAACAGAGGGCTGGGAGCCGTGCTGTCCCAGGAGGTGGAGGGCGTAGACCGCCCGGTGCTGTACCTCAGCCGGAAGTTGTCGGACCGGGAGGAAAGGTACAGCACCGTGGAGAAGGAGTGTCTGGCCATTAAATGGGCGGTCGATGCCCTGCGCTACTACCTCCTGGGGCGCCCGTTCACCCTCTGTTCGGACCACGCCCCCCTGCAATGGCTCCACCGCATGAAGGACACCAACCCACGGATCACGCGGTGGTACCTGGCTTTACAGCCATTTCACTTCCGGGTGGTCCATAGGCCGGGGGCGCAGATGGTGGTGGCGGACTTCCTCTCCCGACTGCCAGAGTTGGGCGGGGGGGGGGGGGGGGGGAGTTGGCTGTCGGCCGGACGGCTCCCCGGCCTAAGTGGGGCGGTGGGGATATGTGGTAAGGAGGGGCGTGGTTTAGCGCCGGCTGCGGGCAGAAGGGGCGGAGCGGCTCAATTGGGGTCTCAGACGCAGCTGTAGGGAATGAGCGCAATTAGATAGCTATTAAATACTGATGTGTATTGTGCTCTTCCCACAGTGAGGTCGGGTCTGAGTAGACGGACGCAGCACGCCGAGAAGGCGATCACGCATTTCCCCAGAGACGGACAAGCGTTGGTTTTTTGTTGTTATTTGAAGTGAGCAATAAAAGTGACAGTTTTGCTCAGCACTGTGTGTTTGTGGAGGTTCGTTAACCCTGGTCGGTAGCCCAGAGTGGCTACAATGATAAAATAAGTCTTTAGGATACACGGGCTACCCCTTGACATAGTCTCCGATCGAGGTCCTCAGTTTGTGTCTGCATTTTGGAAGGAGTTCTGTAGACTCCTTGGTGCCACTGCCAGTCTCTCATCGGGTTTCCACCCGCAAACCAATGGCCAGACAGAGAGGGCTAACCAAGACCTGGAACGAGTTCTTAGGTGTCTGGCCTCTCACAACCCCTCCTCCTGGAGTCAGCATCTGGCATGGGCTGAGTATTCCCACAATTCCCTCCCTGTTGCTTCTACTGGTCTGTCCCCTTTTCAATGTTCCCTTGGCTACCAACCAGTTCTCTTCCCCTCTCAGGAACTAGAGTCCTCTGCCCCTTCAGTCCAGGCATTCATCCGGCGGTGCAGAGCGACATGGAGACGCGCCCGAACCACCCTGCTGCATTCGGGTGCCCAGGTAAAGCGGTTGGCAGATAGACGACGAGTCAAAGCGCCCCGCTACAGGAGAGGACAGAGTTTGGCTCTTGACCAAGGCCCTACCCATCAAAGTGGATTCCCATAAGCTGGCCCCCCGCTTCATTAGGCCCTTTGGCATTGAGCGGGTCCTGGGCCCCTCTGCAGTCCGTTTGCGGCTGCCCCTCTCACTATGGCAAGTCCATCCCACCTTCCACGTTTCTCGGGTCAAGCCAGTCTGCCGAAGTCCTCTCTCCCCCCCCCCCCGGTTGCACCCCCCCCCCCCCCCCCCCCCCGCCTCATTGATGGCGGCCCTGCCTTCACGGTGCGTTAGCTGCTGGACGTCCGCCGACATGGGCGTGGCCTCCAGTATCTAGTCGACTGGGAGGGGTATGGGCCAGAGGAACGGACATGGGTTCCGTCCCGCCACATCCTGGGGAAGACCCTCATCAGTGACACTGGGGAGGGGAGCTTTCTCAGGAGTTCCTCACAGAGCACAGAGCACAATGCAGGAATACAGGTAAACAGGCAGCTGTGGGGAGTTAGATAGTTAAAAAGACTGATAGGCCACTATAGTGTGCACATAACAACTTGAACATCAAAACTAATTAGTTTAAGTGAGCTGACCTCGGAATAGGGCCTTGAGTCATTTTCCATCACAGGTGATATGACTGTACCTGTGAATAAAGCGACGTTAAAAATTGGCGAAGCCTATGAACCGCTGTAGCTGTTTGCGGTTTGAGGGAGTAGCCCATTCTGGCACAGCGGAAACCTTAGAAGGGTCCATCCTCACCTCCCCCTGACCTATAATGTATCCCAGAAAGGAGACTGATTGCACATGAAACTCGCATTTCTCCGCCTTGACATAAAGCTTATTCTCAGGCGTTAGGAGAACCTGCTGCATGTGATGCTTGTGCTCAGCCAAGGACTGAGTGTTGAAGGCGGTCTTCCATTCATCCCACTCATGCGGACCAGATGGTAGACGTTGTTTGAATCCAATTTGGAGAGCACGGTGGCACCATGGAGGGGAGGAAAGGCAGAACTAATGAGAGGTAAGGGTACTTATTCTTCACGGTGATGTTATTCAACCCCCTGAAGTCTATGCATGGCCGAAGAGTACCGTCCTTCTTGCCAACAAAAAAGAACCCACCACCCACCGGGGAAGAAGACAGACGAATGCATCCAGCAGCAAGGGATTCCCGGATGTACTCCTCCATGGACTCCCGCTCAGGCTAGGAGAGGTTATACAGGCAACTGCTCAGCAGGGGGGAGCCGGGAAAGAGGTCTATGGTACAGTCATAGGGGCGGTGAGGAGGCAGGGGGCTCCAGCAGGGACCTAGACTCGGGAGCGGTGGGAGTTTGGGCAGACAGCAGACAATGAGAGTGACAGTAAGAGCTCCATGCAGTAATTCCTCCAACCCTCCAGTCAATCTGAGGGTTATACATCTGAAACCACGGGTATCCCATTAGCACAGGGCTAAAAGGACAGTCAATGACATTAAGTGATAGGGACTGGTCCTGCGCGCCACACGAGCGAGCAGCTTACTGTTTAAGGCCTTAGCCTCGATAGGAGAGTCAAGCAGCTCAGTCTCGATGCCAAGTTGTAGCACCACCTCCTGGTCGATAAAACTCTCATCCGCTCCGGAATCTAAGATAATTGTGAGGGGTAGTGTCTGGTCTCGCCACAGGAGGGCGGCATCGATCAAGGGACGAGAAAACGAGGGGTTGAGGGCACGACTCGTCAGGACCCCTCGGGCTACTGGCGAGGATGCTCGTTTCCCGGGCGAGTGGGACAGACAGACACAAAGTGTCCAGGTAGACCACAATACAGGCAGGATCTGGTCAGCATGCGACGCTCTCTCTCTTCCGGGGACAGGGGTACGACCCAATTGCATGGGCTCAGACTCAGAAGGACTCGAGGGTCCGCGACGGGAATGAGAAGAGCTCGGAGGTGGCGACCGGGATGTTGCTGGTGGAAAGGGGATGGACGACGGTGGTGGTCGAAAGGTTTTCTCCCTGCGACGCCAGCGGAGCCGGTTGTCAACCCAGATGGCTAGAGCAATCAGCTGGTCGAGGTTCGTAGGAAACCAACTCATCCTTGACGCTGTCGCAGAGCGCACTCAGAAACGCCCCCTGCACCGCTTCATCGTTCCAGCCACGAGGGTGCGGAACTCTTTGGCAAAGACGGTTACGCTGCGGGAGCCTTGGTGTAGGGACAGTAGTCATCTCGAGGCATCCTTACCACATACTGGATGGTCGAAAACCTTGCCGGCAGGTGTGTAGACAGAGGGAGATGAATGAATGATGTAGAGTGAGAGACACTGGCCCCTGCTAGGTGGCAGAAGAGGACGGCGTGACAACGACCTGGAGTCAGAGAATTGGATAGTCCAGTACTTACGTAAACACGCAATGCAGATCCTGTCACTGCAGGTTGGGATCTGCAGACCCCAGATTTAAATGCATTTATTAGACAGTTGGCTGAAAAGTTAATTTCAGTTTGCTAAATCAGTCAATTACAGCCCAGTTACAGTCAAATGCTAAGACACACTCAAATGTATGCACACATAGTGCGTCCAGAACAGTCTTCAGTGACGACATTATCACATGTTAAGCTTAACATGCAGTCAGACACCATGTCTCTAGACCACATTCATAAACCCCATGTGGTCTTTGATATTCTTATGCAACACTTTAGCGAGTTTACGTTATCCAGCACATGCCATTAGCAGATTTTTTATAATGAAGTCTGTGCCCGGCAAGGATACAATAGACTTTTGGATCAGGAGAAATAAATCAATGGATATGGCAAGCGATTGACTGGGAAATAAAATGATTGATCCAAGCCATGAAGTTAGTTTGATCTTCATTAAATGTTCGGTCAGGGCAGGGTTAAGTTTAAATCCACAGAGTCATTATTTGCATCTGAAATCCAAGAAAGACTTGATGGACTTTATTATGCGTAACCCACAGAAGACGATTCACGTTTCGTGTACCGCGATCCACAAATATTTGGTAGTTGTGCTTCACCTGCAGAAAACCTAATTGTATTTGGCTGTGGTGGTCTCCACTCCAACGAAAAGGTTTTATGACCTACAGCTCCAGCTTTATTTTGTTCACGTTATCTTGCCTACTCCAATTGTACAATGTATGTTAAAATGTAATCAATCATTTTAATAATGTGCTGAAGAGTGAAGATGGATGCTCTGACATTGAATCTGGACCAGTACAGTCTGACCCTGAAGTCGAGGTGTCAATGTTCACTAATGTTGAGGGGAGACGAGGTCCCTGATAAAGTTGGTATTGCAAACTCATCCAGGCAGTTACATTCTTACCCAGACATGAGCACCTTGTCTGGGGCAGACTCCCACCCATTGTCCCCTTTGATTGCAGTTATCGTGGAGCCAACCAGCTTGAAGTATACTGGTGAGTCGACAAGTCACACCTCTCTGGGGTTACACGTGGGTGCCCATAACCATTGTAAACCCTATGGTGAAACCAATTACCTTAAAAATAAATGCTGAACTCACCGATGTATTTCCATATTTGCATTGGGTTTGGCCAAGTTGGACATTGGAACATGTCACATCAGCGGCGCCTGCCAGTAATAGCTTGTTCAGCTGCTAACTTACATATTTTCCAAAGACTTCCTAGATTGCGGTAAAGCAAAGGGATACACACACCACATTCGACTTACAGATGATCGCCAAAAAACAAATTATTTTCAGTTAACAATTTCATTACTACCTCTAAACTTGATTTTATGTTTTTAACTGAAACTTGGTTAGAACAAAGCAGGAGCGCAACCATTTTTATTGAGACAGCTCCTCCCAACTTTGACTTTACGGATGTTTGTAGATCTAGAAAAAGAGGTGGAGGAGTTGCTGTTTTATTTAAGAATCTATTTCAGGGCAAACGGATGTAATTTGGTGATTTCCCATCATTTTAACACCATTGCGCTGTACTGAAATGTTCCCCCAGGGTTCTGCTTCTCATCATTTACAGGCCACCAACATATTCAGCAAACTTTTTTGATGACTTTACAGAACTACTGTCTAGCACTTCCACTGACTGTCTAGTTATACCTAGTGACTTTAAAATTCATATTGATGATTCCAATGACCATAGTGCGAAATAACTCTCTGCTATCCTGGACACACTTGAACTGTACATTTGAACACCTGAAAGGGGCCACTCATAGTCGGGGACATACCTTGGATTATCACAAAGGGTCTCAGTGTCTATGATGTCTCTGTGATTGATCCTTCCCTATCTGACCATATCTGTGTTTTATTAGATATATGCTTCATTCCTGATACACAAATTAGATCAAATACTGTTAAAAAACAGTACATCAATGAGAATTCTAGTGCACTCTCTAAAAACGCCATCTTTATGCTACCACCGCTCACCTCAAGTTCTGCTGATGATCTGGTAGATAACTTTAATTCCAAAATTGTGAATGTTATAGATGTCATTGCACATGTTAAGGTTAAAACATTTTCTAGTAAGCAAAAAGCACCCTGGAGAAATGCTGCCTCTAACAGTCCAGAAAAGAGTATGCTGTAAGGCTGAATGCAACTGGTGGAAAACAAAACTTCATGTTCATCATGACATCTATAAAGAGAGCCTCCATGCCTAATTTAGCCTTGAAAAGTGCTCTCACTCTTTGAAATCCTGTTTTATTTATTGTATGCATTGTTTTTATGTGAAGCACTTAGTCTCCCTTGTGTATGAAATGTGCTATATAAATAAAGTTGACTTCACTATATGAATCCAATAATATTATATAAGGCTAGATGTGTTGGGATTTTGTCATTGTAATTTGCTAATTGTAATCGAGGGAATGTTTCAGATTGCGCACATCAGTCGGATATATGTAGTAGCTGCTGTACTTAATTAATTTTTTAATGTGAAAGAGCTAACCTCCCATATTGGCCAGTTTTATGCAGATCACTTGGTTGATGTGGTTGACTGTTGCTCCTTCACTCCACCCTCACCACAAACTCTGTGCCTCCTTCCAAGTGATTGCTGACCTCTCTGTGGCTTACCTCAGCAGACTCCTTGTTTGGATTTCCTTCATTCATTTTGGCGGTTTCATATGGAGGGCAATATAATTCCAATTGTGTTCACGTAAGGATAATTGTGTGTGTGTGTGTGTGTGTGTGTGTGTGTGTGTGTGTGTGTGGGGGGGGGGGGGGGGGGGGGGGGGGGGGGGGGGGTATAGTTATTGAGTAAAGGGGGCAGGAAAAAAGTAACTGATGCCATTCCCTCGCAGTCCTACAACCATTACACCATTGCTGCACACTGTGTAAGCCCTAGATTTGCAATATTTCCGAGCAACTGAAGTTTTTCACTATGCTTAGATGAAGTAATTAATATTTTATAAGTAACTTAAACATCCGACTTAACACTTATGTTCTTCGGTTAATTTGTAAAGTCTATGATAGTGCATTCAAATTAGCCTTGGAGAGATATAACCATCTCCTGGGTCACATATCGCCATCCAGAGGTGTATGCTATCCACATTTTACAGATCAGCTGCTGTACACTTTGAACAAAACTCTGAGATCCACAAATGCGTATAGACTACTTTGTGTGTAAAATTCTGTTCTGGATGATGGTGTGGATATCAATATACAAAACACAAGTTGAAAATATTTGTGGATTGTGGTCAGTGTTGGGTAGTAATTGTATTATTGTAACGCATTACTAGTAACACGTTACAATAATACAATTACTTTTCCTCGTAACGAGTAGTGTAACAAATTACTAATACAATTCCAGTAATAATATTACAGTTACCAACGCAAATTATTACTCGTTACAACCTTTCTTTTGTTGTTACCCCACTACTGATTTAAAATGTAACAATTCCCGGATTCATTTTCGTAATTGTCGAGCATGTCAGCAAGCAGCTAGCTAGCTAGCTTGGAAGATGTAAACACAAACGTTTACATTCAGAAATATTCCCATTACTTCGGTTTTGTCTTAAGGAAAGATGACAAAAACATTGTTGTCAGATGTAAATTGTGTGCAGGCACTAGGACTCTTTCTACAGCAAAAAACATGACCTCAAACATCTACAACGACAGCACAGCAACAGAAGCTTGTGGAAATAAACCCCACCAACGAGCCCTCTGCGGCCGCGGAAGATGGCTGTAGCCCTACAATGGCTAAACAACCAAGACTGGATTTTAATCATGGACAGTAGGCTACAAGCCAAAAATAACTAATGAAACTTGTGGCTGGATATGTGGTGGATGAAATGTTGCCTATCTCCACGGTTGGCTCTCCGTCTTTTAGAACCTAGGCCTTATTGTTGCTGTAGGACTACAGATTTGATTTATTTGTTGTCTTATGTTTTAAATGTTAAAGGCCGGTCATACAGCATTACGTTTTTTAAGTGAAACGTGAGGAAGTAGCCTACTTTACTTCATTCGCGGTTATCCCATTTGGCCTAATTGTTCTCGCCAAATATAAACATACTGTATACATTAATTCGGTCATTGGATTGTATAAATTAACTTAAGCTATGGATCTGGTTAAATGTGGACAAGACAATTATTAGACTAGGTTAACCTTCTATAATTTGTCATTAATACAGAATCGTTGTGTCCTGAAAGATTTACTACATAGCCTATAGGTCTAACGGTTTTAGCATACATTTTAAGTTAAATTATTTCTGTTATTATTGTCAGGTTAATGTTGCTGGGCTATTTAGGCCTGCATTTGTGTATTGCTAGAAATGCATTTACTTGGCACTTGTCTGCCTCTTTTTCGTCATGGTCTTGCCTGATTTTGTTTGGGTCTGCCAGTTTGAGCCCTATTGCAAATTTGACTTTGGTCTTAAATGCTTTATTAAATAACAAATGTTCTTTAAATTGTCTCGTCCTCAGTTTGAGCCAGGTGTGTTTTACTGCTTTTCATATAACCTGTAACTTTAATGGATTCATAGGCTGGAGAAAAAATTTGCCTACCTGGGATTACCCTTATACTGACATTCACACAAAGGCCACGTGCAAAGTCGGAATTACGAGGAGAAAGGACGCAATTACCAATTTTGTGGGGTGTAACGAAAAGTAATATAACGAGTAGTGTAACAAATTACTGTTGGTAGTGAGTAATAAGTAAAGTAATGATTTTACTTTAAAAAAGAGTAATGAGTAATGAGTGATATATTGCATATTTTTGGAGCCCAACACTGATTGTGGTGCGTGCAATGTGAATTGTCTTCTGTGGGTTATAACTCTCTTCCTTATAATGTATATGCATGTTGCCATGTTTGTCACCATGTCGCATATGTTCAGACCCTCAACGTGGTATGTTTTCTGAACGTTCTTTGTAACTTTTACAGGCGCTAACCAGGCTACAAGCATGGATAGCGATGGTGGTTCCGGTCTCAGCTTTTGATCGTAACCATGGGAAGAGTACATCAGGATTTTTAAACTTCTTAAGGCAAACTGATTAACCGAAAAAAGCATGAAGAAAGTGATTGTGGGTAGCCAAACATACGGTTTGATCAAGCATTTTGTAGGAAAACCCAGGTGGCATCAGATAGTCTGGTGGTAGTCAGCATTGTGAATGATAATCGTGTTCAACGTAGGTTGTTATCTTGCTCAAGCCATTGAGGCAGCATGGGGGAGACCAGTTCAGCAAGTTCAACATGCAACAGTCCCTAGGGGAAAATGATCAAGGATGTTACATATGTAAATTAGATCACAGGCCAAATGAGTGTAGTTTTGCAGAAAAGTGTCATAAGTGTGGCGAAATGGGACACATTAAGTTAAATCACCTCCAGTGAAATGAAAACAGAAATGGTGATTGTGGTAAGGGGGGCGTGGCTTAGTGCCGGCTGCAGACAGAAGGGGCGGAGCGGCTCAATTGGGGTCACAGACGCAGCTGTAGGGGATGAGCGCAATTAGGTAGTTATTAAAAAGACTGACATGTGTTGTGCTCTCCCCACAGTGAGGTCGGGTCCAGCCACGCGGGTGGAGGTTTTGTTATTAATGCCGGAGCTTTATTGGTTTGAAACGTGCGCGTCCAGGAAGGACGGTGAATCTTGGTTTTTGTTAGAAAGGAAAATAAAAAGGACATTTCTTGTGTTAATCCTTGTTGCATGGTTTTTTACCCTGGTCAGTAGCTGCACATTTGCTACAGTGGTGCCGGAACAGGGACCTCAGCTCCTTTTTTTTTTTTTTGTGTGAGTTACGGTATTTATTTATTTTTCCCCGACGATGGAGGAGCAAGCCCCCGAGCCGCCACTAGCCCAGGCCCTGCGGCGAATCGCAGAGACCCAGGAGGGGCTCATCCGGGCGCACCGCCAGCAGGCACAGGCATTCCTCGAAATCGCCGCTCAGCACGGGGAAGAGCGGGTGGCATTCCGCCAAATGTTGCGGCCTGCAGTGACGGACCGGTGGGGCGACGAAACCAAAATGTCCCCCCAGGATGACGTGGAGGCTTACCTGGAGATGTTCGAGGGGACTGCAGGGGCATGTGGCTGGGAGAGTGGGCCGGGCATTCACAGGGATGTACGTCGGTGGTGTGCGTCCTGCCGTGAGTGTCAGCTAGTCAACCCCCCGGCCACCCCAAAAGCGCCGTTGCGCCCTCTACCACTAGTTGAGATCCCCTTCGAAAGAATTGGTATTGATCTCATCGGGCCATTAGACCATAGCGCACGGGGACATCGATTTGCATTGGTCATTGTGGATTATGCAACCCGGTATCCCGAAGCAGTGCCCCTGCGCTCTATTTTCGCAAAGAGCGTAGCGCAGGCGTTGTTTCACTTAATCTCCCGAGTCGGAATCCCGAAAGAGATTCTGACTGATCATGGCACTACGTTTATGTCACGCACACTCCGCGAGTTGTATGGGTTACTCGGGATAAAAGCGGTCCGAACCAGCGTGTACCATCCCCAGACAGACGGCCTGGTGGAAAGGTTTAACAAGACGTTAAAGTCCATGCTGCGTAAGTTCGTACACGAAGATAGCCGTAATTGGGATAAATGGCTCTACCCTCTGTTGTTCGCAGTACGGGAGGTGCCCCAGGCCTCCACGGGGTTTTCCCCATTCGAGTTGTTGTTCGGTACGCGACCGAGGGGCGTGTTGGACCTACTTAAAGAAAACTGGGAGGAGGGTCCAAGCACCAGTAAGAATGAAATTCAATACATGATGGACCTTAGAGCAAAACTCCATGCACTGGGACGGGTTTCACGGGAGGCTTCGGGCTCAGGAACGTCAGCAACGGCTGTATGACAGAGGTACTCAGCTGAGACAATTCGCACCGGGAGATAAAGTGCTTGTATTGCTCACAACATCCAGCTCAAAATTACTCGCGAAGTGGCAAGGACCCTTTGTGGTCACAGGGCGAATCGAGGATGTTGACTATGAGGTTGAACGTTCCGACAGGTCGCTGCAGATCTACCACCTCAACCTACTGAAAGGTTGGAAGGAGGCGCGGCCAGTGGTTATGGTGACCTCGGTGGCCCGGGAGGACGAGTTTGGACCGGAGGTGACCGGACCGATTCAGCCGTCCCGGGTCCCCTATGATAGGTTGCTGTCGCCGCACCAGAGAGCCGAGGTCGCCGAGCTGCAACACCGGTTTGCGGACGTCTTCTCCGCTCGGCCGGGACGCTCTACGCTCATTGACCACCGCATTTAAACATCCCCCGGCGTGACGGTTAGAATGCGTCCGTATAGGTTGCCAGAACACAAACGCAAAATGGTTCAGGCGGAATTAAAATCTATGCTGGATATTGGGGTAACAGAAGAGTCGCACAGCGGATGGTCCAGTCCGATTGTACTGGCACGTAAGTCCGATGGGTCCATCCGGTTCTGTGTCGACTACCGCAAGGTGAATAGCGTGTCCAAATTCGATGCATATCCCATGCCACGGGTCGACGAACTCAACCCGTGTTGAACAGTTTTTTTTCGACACTGGATTTAACCAAGGGCTACTGGCAGATTCCCTTGTCTCCAGAGTCTAAGGAAAAATCTGCCTTCTCCACTCCGTACGGCTTGTTCCAATTCAAGGTGCTTCTGTTTGGGTTGTTCGGAGCCCCTGCCACTTTCCAGCGTCTCATGGACAGTGTGCTGCGGCCGCACGCTGGATATGCGGCTGCCTATATTGATGATGTCATCATTCATAGTGACACCTGGCAGCAGCATATGCAGCGGGTGGCGGCGGTGCTCGAGTCACTGAGGCGGGCGGGGCTCACGGCCAACACAGGGAAGTGCATGATTGGTCGCAGGGAGGTACGGTATTTGGGGTACCACTTAGGCGGCGGTGGTCGTGGCCTGCCCGCGGCCAGAGACCAAAAAGCAGGTGAGGGCGTTCCTGGGGCTGGCGGGGTACTACAGGCGGTTCATCCCCGCCTTCTCGGAGCTGACCAGCCCCCTGACTGACCTCACCCGAAAGGGTGCCTCAGATCCGGTCCAGTGGACTGAGTAGTGCCAGGCGTCGTTTGAGAGGGTTAAAAGGCTCTCTGCGGGGAGCCGCTCTTGCACACGCCTAACTTCGATCTCCCTTTTGTCTTGCAGACGGACGCGTCGAACAGAGGGCTGGGAGCCGTGCTGTCCCAGGAGGTGGAGGGCGTGGACCGCCCGGTGCTGTACCTCAGCCGGAAGTTGTCGGTCCAGGAGGGGAGGTACAGCACCGTGGAGAAGGAGTGTCTAGCGATCAAGTGGGCGGTCGACGCCCTGCGTTACTACCTCCTGGGGCTAGGGTTAAATGGGACACATTAAGTTAAATCACCTCCAGTGAAATGAAAACAGAAATGGTGATTGTGGTAACCAGCTTTATTGGTTTGAAACGTGCGCATCCAGGAAGGACGGTGAATCTTGGTTTTTGTTAGAAAGGAAAATAAAAAGGACATTTCTTGTGTTAATCCTCGTTGCATGGCTTAGCGCCGGGTGCAGACAGAAGGGGCGGAGCGGCTCAATTGGGGTCACAGACGCAGCTGTAGGGGATGAGCGCAATTATTATTATTAAAAAGACTGACATGTGTTGTGCTCTCCCCACAGTGAGGTCGGGTCCAGCCACGCGGGTGGAGGTTTTGTTATTAATACCGGAGCTTTATTGGTTTGAAACGTGCGCATCCAGGAAGGACGGTGAATCTTGGTTTTTGTTAGAAAGGAAAATAAAAAGGACATTTCTTGTGTTAATCCTCGTTGCGTGGTTTTTACCCTGGTCAGTAGCTGCACGTTTGCTACAGTGATACAGTCTAAGCAAGACTGTAAAGGGAGTGTAAAAGGGTCTTTGGGCGCATCACATCAGTGGGGAAGCAGGTGCTGAAGAAGATGAAGTAGAGGATAGCCTACACATTGTCACAGAGAAGATAAAAACGTGGCACACATTACAAAGCAAAATTTGTCCATCCAAATCCAAAGTTAGCCTAACTTTAAAATTGACATGAGGTGCAGTGTGACTATACTGACCAACTCAAGAGTTCTCCAAACTATGGGGCAAGGCATGGTGTCGTCTAGCCATGCTTCAGTGTATTCTAGGTTTTTGCCAAACATATTAACCTAGTTAGCACCCCTCCACAGTCTGCTTAGGAATAAGTAGTTGTGGGGAAAAGAGAGGCAGGACTGATTTGACCTATCAAAGAAAATGATGCAGTTATCTAGAGCAGTGGTTCCAGATGACCAGGCCAGTGACTGGTGCTGGTCAGGTGACCAATGCCCACGGGGCTACAAGAACCAAGCTTGAGAATAGATTTTTTAAAACGAATGAAATAAATAAAATTTTAATGAACACCTTTTTTTAATGTCTGCCTATATTATTTGTATAATCCTGGCTATTATCCGTCATGTATTTTGTGGCCCATCACATGCAGCCTGCTACTTAATAGAACCGTCAACAAATCTCAACTAAAAAAACAACCACATTGGCATACCTTTTGAATGTGCAAACTGACATGGTTAAAAGGCCAAATGATGAAAGTGACATGGAATTGGTAGCCAAACGAAAAAGAGTCACACTCCCTCTTTCAGTGTGCTCTCAAAGTTAACAGCTGAAAGGTATAGAGATAGACCCTTTCCCAAGCCTGTCCTTTTTACATTAGTAAGTGCAAAACTGATTTTGTAGTTTAGTTAAAAGACATGGTTATCCACCATGCAACTTACGCCTAACATTTATGGAACAAAAATTTGGGCTCTCTGGAGACAGAGAGGATCTTTAAAAGTAGAAGCTGCCCTTGCGTGTGAAACTGTGAGCAATATACATCTATATTGTGAGCAATATACATCTATATTGTGAGCAATATACATCTATATTGCTCACAGACAAGGATCATACAATGATCTAATCCTGGCCAGGGTGCATGAGAATGTAGTACACAGGTAGCCACAGCAAACAAAAGGAATAGTTGAGTGGTCAAGATGGGTGTGTGTGTGGATTTCGGGGCATGGGTGGTGGTCCTACAGCCAGCAAAAAAGTCAATCTTAGAGCATATTCCCCATTTTCCCCCGAAGTGTTATGTATGAAAGCACTGGCAGAAGGTTACTTATGATGGCCAAAGTTGGATTGATAATGAAATTGAAAATGTAGTTAAAACATTCATGTTCATGTCGGGCACACAGGAAGGCAGAGGCAGTTGCTCCTCTTCAAGTTTCAGTTGACAGCTTTGTTTACCTGCCTGTTTTCTGCTGGATTATAGTAAAATGTATCTTAACAGCATTTGAGGTGTTGATCTCTGCATTTCGATTCACCTCCTTCAGAAGTCCTGACAGAAGACAATGTTTGAGACGCAACAAATAAGTGAGGCACACAGTGGAAAGTCAGACTGTTTAGACTCTAAATGTAAGGGCTACCAGCAGCCTCTGCACAAGTGCAATAGGTCATCAGCACTACTAGTGCTGATGTGAAGTGCAAGGCCTACAATATTACCAAAACACTTGGAGTGAATATATCGTAAAACAAGTAATCGAAGTGTTTTGCATTTATACAGTGCTTTTCTTACCTGTGGCCACTGAAAGCACTTTATAATTAGTGGCTCACATTCACCCATTCATATCTACATTAATACACAGGTGGCAGTGTCAACATGCAAGGGTACAACCAGCTCGTCAGGAGCAGTTAGACTTAGGTGTCTTGCTCATGGACAGCCTTGACTGTCAAGATGAGGCCTTTCCTCACCTTGACACAGCATTAGGAGATTGCTTTCATGACAGAATAACCTGCAACATTGGCCTTTACTTAAAATCAATGATTCCTGATGTTAGTATGAGAATTGATGTTGGAGTGAGAGAGACTGCTCAGAGAAACAGATTTAACACTGGCTGAAGCTGTGCAGATCTGTCCCGTGAGCGAATTGGATAAGCAGCATACAAAAACTGCTGCAGCAAGGTCAGAAGGGGATGCATTCAACTGTAAAAGATGTGGTACAAAAACATCGGAAAAGCCAAGGATCCTGATTGGCACGCCACCTGACATTCTCCAATCCGGAACAAGCAATGCAGGGACTGAGAAGTACAAAGGCCTGGCCTGCTCAACAGTCGCGGCAGCTAAGATTTTCATCTCGCCACTGTGCCTCTCATTTATGTTGGATTGTTATGTAAACTCAAGTGATTGTTTCTCTGTGGGTGCTGTTTTGACTGTTTTATTTTTGTTTTGCTGGACTAGGTCAAGTAGTGAGGTTTTATTAGTATGGATGCAAAGCAAGGCACACTATTATCATGTTTCTTATTAGTGTGGTTGCAAAGCAAGCCACACTATTGTATCATGTTTCTTATCATTTTACTTCTTCCTCCCTATTTTGCTAAATGATCTACTCCTACAGTTTTGCAGGTATAAAAACAAAACCAACTTAAAATAATATTAGTTTAGTATTGAAAGTGAGTGTGGGAATAATGCTAAACTCAACCACTCCAAAACTGAACACCTGGGAGTTGTCAAATTAAATAGGCATATGTAGACCGGAAGTAAGGAGGTCTCTAAAATGTATTGTACCACTATGACCAAAGGAGGCACTAAAACTCGTGGTCAAACCTAAACTGCCTTAACGGCCCCATTATATAACGATTTCTGAAACTTGATATCTGGGCCTTATTTGACATGCTGAAAAAATTCCCGTAACTAAAGTTATTAATATCTTGGAGTTTGGAGTTCTGAACAAGTAACGATTTGATATGTTGCTGTTTGACTTGGAACACATTTTGGCCGATCCCTCTCTCTACTGCCGTAAAGATGTTTTGGCCCAGATAACCAATTACTTTGGTATTCCATACTCTAAGCAGATACTTAAGAAGGAGCTTAAAGCTATTGTTAAAATTGGTGGAGTTGACGATTATTGTACTGCCGGCGCCAACAGAGCCTGCTGTGCTTGAGGACGGCACCCTGACTGAAGAGGCAGGGCCCTGAAAGGTTGAGGGTGAACTTCAAGGGGCTTGAGCATGCTTGGGAGTGGGCATTGAGGTAGACGAGCAGACAAAAACTCAGTTTACTCTGCCTCGTTATGATCCTCTCTCTTCTGCCAGTTCTTTATCCAGAGACAAGGCTCGGCTAAAAGTCTGCCTTGCTCACCTCCAGATGGAAGCCTGGGAAAAGGAAGAAAACAGACAAGCACAGTTGCAATTTCAGCTGGAGATTACAAAGCTGGAAATGGAAAGTGACAAAGCTGTACGGCTGCGTCCGCTTCAGCTCGAGTCTCAGAAAGAGACACCTCTGCTGAGTGCATCTGCCGATGCCATGTCTTCGTCCTCCATCACTTCACCCCGTAGTGCATTTGAGATCAGTAATACATTGCTTTAGTACCCACATTTCGTGAAACTGAAAGTAGATTCCTATTTTGGTGCATTTGAGGACATTGCTTCTGTCCTGCAGTGGCCGCCTGAAGTCTGGCCTCTTCTGTTACAGTGCAAAATTCATGGGAAAGCACAAGAAGATGTCGCTGTGCTTCACTTGGAGGACAGCCTCAAGTATGGCTCTGGTAAAGCTGCAATCCTACGAGCATACGATTTAGTCCCTGAGGCATACAGACAAAATGTCAGAAATCACAAGAGCTCAGCTTGTGGTAAGTAACTTTGTAGTGTCAATGACAATACAGAAAAAAGACAGTGGAAGCTTGATACAAACCAGGAAGTTCAACCATGTGACAACCGCAAAGGCTTGTGCCAGTCCACATACAACGAGAGGAGGAACCATATACCTTCCCACAACAGGGAAAGTTTAACTACGCCAAACAAGGTTTCTGACCAAATAGAACCAGACAAAATTGCATGCCATGCTGCTTTAATGCCGCTTTGAACCATACCCTGATGATATCATTCCTGAATCAGGGTCTACAGAAAACCTGAAGCTCAAAGAGAGGCCTTTAACTTAGACTCCTCAAAAGGGAGGGAATCAACTGAATCCAATGACTCAAGCTCCAACGTCAGTACTATTCCAATCACCTCAGAACAAGTGAGACAGGTGCTATCTCCTAAGTACTACCACACCGTCAATACAAGGACCATTTAACCATGCAGAAGTTGAATTAGATCAAAGGCACCTAGCTGCATTTCAGCCTCAGACAAAAATCCAGGGGAAAAATGACAAGAGAAGTGAAGCCACTTCCTTTGCGTGGTGGTGTTAGTGGTATCACCAGCCCACAGGAAAGACCAACTCCCAATACACTAAGGCACGTTACATAAGTGGAAACTCTGAATGTGTGTGTTATATTTACATTCACCATATTTAAAAGAACAGCTGGACTTTCTTGTTCCTCTCTTATTTTCTTCATATCTTCTTACAGCCTAGCTATAACAGGTAAAGCAGGCATAGTGTAGCATAGTTTTGAAGGTGCTACAATGGCATGGAAGTGTACAACTTTCAGCAACTGATATTCAGAGACATCAATAAAAATAATAATGGCTATATCTAATTGTTGCACATTGTTAACATACCTGTGCATGCATGGGTGTGGGCATACTATACCTGTGAGGTGGGCACCAGGGCCCTCCACCTTTCCAATGACACAGTGTCAGGAGAATTTGTCAAAGTCCACCACAGACAGCAATAGTGATCGCCTCTGGGCTTCCAGGAAGGGCATATCAAAGGTGAAATGCTCTTCAAACACTGTGTTCTGGGTCTTCCTTTTCACTCCTGTCTGGCAAGAGTTTTTGTGGTCTAGCAACAGGCTCAACTTAACGTATGGGTTGGAGTGGACCATATCCTGCCGAGTGCCATCACAACTCAGTGGAGGGATAAGATCACAAGCCTCGATGACCCACACACCCAAGTGCCTGTTGATGAGGTCATATCTAGTTGGGTTGAAGATGCACAACACATAATCAATAAAATATATTATTTTGACATTCTAAAGTTATTTGCTATTCTCTATTACACATTGAAAGAAAATTCTACCAAATGAAATGGTGATATTGAGGATGCATACTGTGTGCTGAAATGGAGCATGCCCAGCTGGTACCGTAGGAGAATCTCATCATCTGTCAACAAGTCCACGTCATCACAGCTGGGTTTGTTAGAATGGAGGCAGGGCTCCAGTTTGTCAAAGTTCCGATTAGGAGGGGTCTGGGACATGCGCAAAGGCTGGACAGCTTCCTTCCTAGGTCCTGTGGACCAGAACTCAATGGGTTTGACATTTACAATGAGAGAGCTTGGCTTCTGGTTGTCTGGAAAATGTGAGTAAGAGGTATAGATTATATTTTAGCCTGATCAGGATTTACATATGACTTTGTGCAATAAGTCCATATTAAGCTCAATAAAAAGACATCTCGTCGAGTCATAGGCTTTAAGCATAAATCGGAAGGAAGGCAACAAATATTTGAGGCATCAACTGCATTCTGGTTTCCATATGGGGGATACAAATCCCGGTTGTGTGCGTCATGTAGGCAGGGATTTCAACACGGTGTTGTTTTGGTTCTGTGGAGATTGAAGGGGTGTATGTGATGTGGGTAATGAAAGAGTCTGAATGAATTGACAAGCAAAAGTATCAATGCGGTATCCAGTCCTATTTTGGTGAACTAACTGGTCTGCTCTTACCGCTGCAACTACGTAGCTTGCATGTTGTTTGAATCATTGTCTTTGCGTTGTGTAGTTATCTGAGCTCTAATGTTATGGTTTCATTTATGTAACTGTTTGAATATGTACTTTTAATAAAAAACTTTGATTTTTGAATGACCCAGGGATGTAGAAGTAAAGATCAAATCCACAGGCAAGTTTCCAGTCTGATACTTTCAGAAAGACTGCAGAGTCAATACTTTGTGTTCAACACCTTATTTGTGGGCTCACACAGGATACCCAAAACAACCACCAGAGTCCTTCCGTGGTCCCAATTATCTCTGCTTGATTTTGCATGTAAAATCCTGCACGCTCTCCCATTATAGTATTTTTATTCATCACACAACACAGTATCTTAAAGCACATGACAAAGGCGGGGCTCTCAGTTACCTCCAATCATTACCTGTTATCATACAAAAAGGTGTAACCCACAGATTGCTATTGGGTTTGTCAGGGGTGTGCGAAATTCGAACCCAAAAGCAGATATAGTTTAATCGATTTATTTGAGGCAGAGCAAGGCTTCAGCTCTTTCAATAACAAAATAAACGTCTGTCTCACAGGAAGAGTCCAAAAACACAAATAAAGGGCACAAGGCCGCTGTTGGCTAAAACAGGGAAGAAATCCAAACAAAAGAAGAAAAGCCAGGTCGTTGTCCGAAGAGTAGTCCAACGGCAGGCAAAGGTCAGAACGGCAAGCAATATCCAAAAACAGACAGGAACCAAACAGGCGGGCAGGGTACAGGTACAGGTACAGGTACAGGTACAGGTACAGGTACAGGTACACAAAGACCAAACATGAGAACAACCGGACAACGTGGCACTGAAAGCACAAGACATAAATAGGCTGAGTAATTAGCACAATGACGAACAAATGAGCAGGAAAAAGGGCGGGAAACAGACAATGGCAGGATGTACAGGTGAGGGGTGGGGACAGAGGCACGGCAGAAGTAGGCACATGGTGGACAAAAACACAAAATGACCAGCAGGAAGCCACAGATTCACTGAGTCCCAAAACAAAGGAGCTGACAGGGTTACCGTTATTCGTTATTTTTTTTGGGGGGGGGGGGGGGGGGGGGGGGGGGTTGTGATGGGCCCCCGACCTGTTGGTCTGAGGGGGATCTGTTGTGAGACAAGGGAAGGGCCATTTGATGCTAATACCAACCGTTGACCAATTGTTTTAAGAACAAAAGGGAGAAAATAGAGAAAATATACATAATTTGTTTGATCAACTCAAACTGGGGTTCAGAGAAAGGGATCTGGCAGGAAGGGGCGGGAGGGCAGGGAAAAGGTGTCGTCAACTAACAGTGGGGGCCAGAGACAGGGCTCTGGCAGGGAGGGGGAAAACAGCATGAGGCGAAACCATATCTAACTTTAACAATTAATACAATCTTCAATATTCCTCTGTTTGAGACTCTGTTTGAGATGATTGGTGAGTCTCTCACCAATCATCATTCAAGATATCCATGCAAGGAGAGCACCTGCCCAGCATAAAATAATTAAACGTCACCAAACACAAATATAAAAAAAAAAAATGCAAACATCACCAAACACAAATACTACAAAAATAAAAGGCAATCACCAAACACAAATATTAAAAAAATAAAAGACAATCACCAAACCCAAATACTACAAAAATGTAAACAACCACCAAAACACAAATACTATTAAAATTGCAAACAATCACCCTATCAAACATGCAATGTAACTCAGTCCGTGTACAGCTTTCATTGAAAACAAAGCTGCCCAAAGTTTTTCGTGCACCTCACTCCGACGTGTTGACTGTGGCCCCAACCCGACAAACAAGTAAGCAATCCTGCATCCCCACTTTATTCAATTCCGAGAGGAATTGAACAAGCAAAGTGGGTGATGCGATAGCAGCGTCTGCTGCTGTCGGTTTGCTGATCTCTTCTGTCGGTCTGCTGGGGAGCTCCTACTCCCTGATCCTTCATCCTGGTCGCCAACCAATGTAGGTTGGTATCCCACGCTGACACTGAAGAGGGTGGGGGCACCAGTGTAGAGGGAGAAGATGGCAAGGTCCCTGAAGCGCTGTCTTTCGGACTGGTGGCTCTCTCCGGATCGATGACAGCTGGTGCAGACCCATTCCATTCTGGATTGAAGTTCGGGACTCATCCTGGTAGTCCGCAACATCTGGACTGGACACCCCAGTCTCTCCTAGGCCTGGGCTGGCCCCTGGGCCTGCATCGTCTCTCCGTCTTTCGGACTGGCCCCTGCTCCAGTCTGTGCCGATGGGTTCGCTCATGTCTCTCTGTACTTCTGATGCCATATCCGTTAGTCCCCTGTACACGACTGATTGATCCTTTGTACGATTGCTTGTACTTTTATTTTCCATTAGGGTGGGGGGGGGGGGGGGGGGTGAAACTGGTCTGGTCCGCGCGGGGGGAAAGGAGAATGCACCTTTCTTGCCTGTGCATCCTCTCCGGAATTGGTCAGGTCCATCTGTTATGTTGAAGTGTGGGTGGGGCGGTTGTTTGATGAGCTGTTCTTGGGGTAGTCCTGGATGTTCCTCTCCTACCACCAGTCGGTGTGTGTGGTTTGTCGCAGAATCCAGACTTGAGCACGGGGCAGATGGTTTTGGTTGAGTACAAATGGGGGATGTGTTTAGGTAGACGGGTGGTGGTGGTGGTCGTGTGTTGTTTTGTGGTAGTTGGGCCAAGTTATCTTCTGGCCATTGGGCATGGGTCTTGTGTAATGCATATGCAGTGCATTGATCCTGGAAATGACCTGTTTGTACGCATCCCCAGCATGCATTGTTTGAGTGGGTAAAGGCTCTTCCACTGCCTCGCCCTCTCACCATTCCGCCTCTGGTTTGCCGTCTCTTCTTCCCCACTGGTCAGTCCGTGGGTCCTCATATTGCATGCGATCGGGTTGGGCAGGGTATTGTTGTTGAGGGAGGTATTGTGGTTGGTGTCGCTTCATTTGTTGAGGTGACGTGTGTCTGGTGTTGAGTGATTACTGCTGCTTGCATCGTTGGTGGAGCTTCTTGCTGTAGTTCCCTTTCTTCCAAGACAGCCAGTTGTTTCTTAACCAGATTCTTGTGTATCCTGTTTGTTTGGTCCTGGTACATGACAGTTTGATCCTTTAAATATTATTCTGCTTGCCTCAGAGCTTTGTCTTCTGTTTGCTGTTTCTTCTGTTCGTTAATTTATATTATTGTCATGGCATCTTTGAACAGTTATTTTTTACTTGGATGGCCTCGTAGGAGGGAGACCAGTGCCATCGCTTTGAATGTGTAGCTTTCTTCTTCGTTTTCTTCCAGGCTGTCATCATCAGTGTCGGAGTAAACAGGTCTTGCTTTTTGTGCATGACTGCTTGTACATCTACTTTTCCTTTCCATGAGGGCTGGGGGTGAAATTGGTTTGTCCTGCACTGAGGGAAAGGAGATTGCACTTGTCATGCCTGTGCATCCTCTTTGGAATGGGTCATCTCTATCTGTTATTTTGAACTGTGGGTGTGGCGGTTTTTTGGTGAGCTGTTCTTGGTGTAGTCCAGGAAGTTCCTCTCCTACAACCATTTGGTGTGTGTGGTTTGTTATATAATCCAGGCTAGAAGATGGGGCAAAGGCTCTTGGATAAGTATGGGGTGTGTCTTGTTTGACGGGTGGTGTTGGTGGTCGTGTGTCATTGACCTTGACGTTTGGGACCTTTTTGTCTTCCATCTGCTTTGCTAGCATATGTCTCAACCTTTTGTGAGCTTGTTCTTGCCATTGTGAAAAGTAGCGGCGGTGTGTGAGTTGTCCAAAGTTGAATATTTTGGAATCCCAACCTTTTCAAGACTTTGTTGATGCATTGTAGGGCTGTTTCGTCCCATGAGCCCTCTTGTGGCCATGGTGTACCGGTTTCCTTGGTCCATTTCATCCATTCTTTGTGACAGGTCTGGAAGGATATACTATGAATTTATATCATGTGTGTCAGTGTAGTCAAGGTGTGTGGTTCTTCATTAGGCATTGTTGAATTTCCCCATGAGTAACATATTGTCAAAGGACTGTCTTGTCTTGTCTTCTGTCCTCTTCTCCTCACTCCTTTTTTTACTGGTTATAAAACAAGCCAAAAACAACTGCGAACAATCGAAAAACTTCTGACTAGGCAGGCCCTCTCACTTTAGAGGTGGTACCTCAGCAAAACAAAATAAACTTCTGGCTAGGCAGGCCCTCTCACTTTAGAGGCTGTATCTCAGTAAAACTAAATAAACTTCTGACTAGGCAGTCCCTCTCACTTTAGAGGCAGTATCTCAGAAAAACAAAAAAACAGAAATACGCTCACATATACGCTACATGTCCCTTCAGAACACATTCCTTTAGCTTTAACACACAATCCAAAGCTCACATATACGCTACACGTTCCTTCAGAACAACATCTTTAGATTTAGCGTACTGTTAAGGTACAAGACGAGGGACCCAAATGCAGAACACAGGAGACAGAGATGTAGGGTTAGGGTTCAACGGGATTTATTAACGGGAAACAGGCAGAGGCAGGGCTAGTCATGGTCAGGCGGGCAAGGGTTCGGCGGCAGGCGGGCAATCAGTCAGACAGGGGCTAGACGACAGACGGATGGTCGGGCAGGCATGGAAGGGTTCGGCGACAGGCGAGCAATCAGGCAGACAGGGGCTTGCCGATAGACGGGTAGTCAGGCAGGCGTAGGTTCAGCAACAGGCACAGGAATCCGGAGGGAAGCTGGACACAGGAATAGGACGGGTTAGGGACAGGCAAGGAGAGTATAATTAGACTCAGGAATTGCGGGAACGAAGATACTACCAGGTGGAGAGTAACAACGAACTGGCGCCGGCTGCTAGGAAATGCAGTGATGAAATAGGGTGCGTAGATTGATGATTGCTGGCAGGTGTGTAACCAGAGGCACGTAGGGAAGTGGCAGCCGGCACCCACTAGGTGGTGGCAGTGGACGGTGTGACAGTACCCCCCCCCCCCCCTACAGATGCTTCCAGGTCGACGCCCAGGACTGGAGGGATGTAGAAGGTGAAAATCCTTCATTAATGCAGGATCCAAAATTAGGCTCCTGGAGACCCAGGAACGCTCTTCTGGACCGTATCCCTCCCAGTCCACAAAATATTGTAGACCCCGGCCACGGCGACGCACGTCCAGGAGGCGATGGACTGTCACGGATGATTGTCAATAAGCCTGGGTGGGGGCGGAGCTGCAGCCGGGGGAGACAACGGGCTGGTGGATACGGGTTTAACCTGGGAAACATTAAAGGTTGGGTGAACACGAAGGGACGAGGGGAGTTTTAACCGGACGGCACAGGGGTCGACGAGGGACTTCAAACGGACCAACGAAATGGGGGGAGAGTTTAGGGGAAACTGCTTTTAGTGGAAGATCCTTGGATCGAAGCCAGACCCTTTGCCCGAGGGTGTACTGTGGAGCGGGAGGAAGAACGGAGCAGGGCAGCGCGTGCACGTCTCCAGGTGCGCTGACACCGGCGTAAGTGTGCCTGAACGGATGGGACTGCGATCTCTGCCTCTAGAGTAAGGAACAGAGGTTGTTGGTATCCCAGAGAACACATGAAGGTTGACAGGTCAGTAGACGCGTTAACCAGGGTGTTATGCGCGTACTAGACCCAGGGGAGTTGAGTGCTCCAGGAGGATGGGTTAGTGCCAGCGACGCATTGGAGCGCGGCCTCCATCTCCTGGTTTGATCGCTCAGACTGACCGTTAGACTGGGGATGGTAACCGGAGGACAGGCTGACCGTAGCTCCGAGGGCCGAACAAAACGCACGCCAAACCGGACCTCGGTCCGAAACGACATCCACTGGTAAGCCGTGGAGGCGAAATACGTGGTGTACCAAGAGGTCCGCCGTCTCCCTAGCTATGGGGAGTTTTAACGCTAGAAAGTGGGCGGCCTTTGAAAACCGGTCGACGATGGTGAGGATGGTTGTGTTACCATTGGATGGGGGAAGACCGGTGACAAAATCCAAGGAGAGGTGGGACTAAGGGCGACTGGGAATGGGCAGGGGACGAAGAAGACCAGAGCTGGGCCGGGTGGAGGTCTTGTCCTGCGGGCAGGATGCACACACCGCGATGAACGAGCGGACGTCAGAGTCCACGGAGGACCACCAGAATCGTCGGCGGATGAAGTCCAAGGTTCGGGTTATACCGGGGTGACATCCACCTTGAACTGAAGAGATGGGTTGGGCTGGACGAGTATAGGCGCCGAGACGAAGCGCTCCTTGAGACCCAGGAAAGCTGTCTCGGCCTCTGGCGTCCACACGAAGGGTATTTTAGTGGAGGTAAGGGCTGTGAGGGGCGCTGCGACCTGGCTGTAGTCCCGAATAAAACGCCGATAAAAATTAGCGAACCCTAGAAACTGTTGTAATTTCTTGCGTGTAGGGGGAGTGGGCCACTCAGCCACCGCAGAGACTTTGGCAGGGTCCATCGTAACCTCCCCGTTGCCAATGATAAACCCCAGGAAGGAGACGGAGGGAACATGAAATTCACATTTCTCCGCCTTCACGTAGAGCTTGTTCTCCAAAAGGCGTTGAAGAACCAGACGAACATGCTGCTTGTGTTCGGCCAACGACTGGGAGGATATCATCCAGGGAGACGAAGACAGTGTGGTTCAACATGTCCCGGAGGACATCATTGACTAAGGCTTGAAAGACCGCGGGGGGGTTGGTGAGACCGAAGGGCATGACCAAAATATTCGAAATGTCCAAGAGGCGTGTTAAAAGCTATCTTCCATTTGTCCAACTCTCTGATGCGGACCAGATGGTAGGCGTTTCGGAGGTCTAATTTAGTAAACACCGTAGCTCCATGGAGGGGAATGAAGGCGGAGCTTATTAGAGGTAACGGGTACTTGTTTTTAACGGTAATATGGTTGAGGCCCCGGTAGTCGATACACGGGCGGAGGGAGCTGTCCTTCTTGCTTACAAAAAAGAATCCGGCTCCTACTGGGGAGGATGATGGGCGGAGTCCCTAATGTAGGAGGTTAATAGTACAATCATAGGGGCGGTGAGGTGGCAGGGATAGGGCGTGGGCTTTGCTGAAGAACCTCTCCAAGTCATGGTAATCCTCAGGGACGGCGGACAGCTCGGGAGGGGCAGTAGCCGCACTGGATTCTGGATATAGAGGGGACTGGGCCGTAAGCAATGGGAGTGGCAGTGAGTGCTCCAGGAAGTTACCGTTCCTGTTCTTCAGTCGATCAGGGGGTTGTGGGTTTGGAGCCAGGGGTAACCTAATACGATCTGGGTAAAAGGACATTTAATCACGTGGAGGGAAAGGGATTCATGATGATTGCCTGAGATACGTAGGTTAACATGGGGACGGCCGACGCTCCACTCGGCCGAGCGGTTGGCCGTTCATGGCCTGGGCTTCAATAGGGGCTTCTAGTGGGATGGTGTCGGCCCCAGCTGCATGGACTCTGGCTGGGAAGAGGGCGAGGGTTCGAGGTGGGAAGGAGATGAGAACGCCGACTGAAATGGTAGAGGCGTCGGGACCGGACGCAGAGCCCGTTCTCTACGGCTTTCACGCAGACGGTTGTCCAATTGAATGGCGAGGGTAATCAGATGATCTAGATCAGGGGAGTCTTCCTGAGAGGCCAACTCATCCTTGACAGAGTCGTTGAGCGCACTCGAAAAGACCCCCTGCAAGGGAACTCAACCGCAAAAGTGGCAACACTCCGCGACCCTTGGCGCACAGTTAACAGGCATTTTGAAGCCTCTCTTCCCCGCACCGGGTGATCGAAGACTCTCCGCATTTCCTCCGTAAATGTGGAGAAAGAGAAACAGATGACAGAGCCATGCTCCCATTCTGCTTCGCCTCGCAATGCCCCGATCAGGCACGCGACACAGGATCGTGGGGTAGGTGTTTGGCTGAAGCTCGAAGACCAGCGAACAATGTAGTAAAAATGACCGGCAGGAACCCAGGTCACCGTTGTAATGCTCAGGGGTCGGGACCGATGGCTCACGGAAGATGGGTAGTGGAGCGGGGGCTGGGGGTGGAGGTTACGATGAGGTAGCGGCAGATGACGGAGTGCGGAGTTCATGGACCACTTGGGCAAACTCCCGGAGGTTAGAAGCAATCTCCTGCAGGGCCTGGTCGTGTTGCCCAAGAAGGGCTCCCTGGCGGGAGATCACCTGGCGCAGGGTCTCGGTGTCTGCTGGGTCCATACTGGCCAGGTCGCAACTGGCACAGGAATCTGGAGGGAAGCTGGACACAGGAATAGGACGGGTTAGGGACAGGCAAGGAGAGAATAATTAGACTCACTCAGGAATTGCGGGAACGAAGATACTACCAAGTGGAGAGTAACAACGAACTGGCGCCGGCTGCTAGGAAATGCAGTGAAGAAATAGGGTGCGTAGATTGATGATTGCTGGTCGGTGTGTAAACAGAGGCACATGGAGAAGTGGCAGCCGGCGCCCACTAGGTGGTGGCAGTGGACGGTGTGACACGTACAATCAGATGCTCACAAATATGCTACACCTTCCTTTAGAACACATTCTTTTAGCTTTAATACACAATCCGAAGAACACATATACGCTATGCGTTCCTTCAGAACAACTTCTTTTATGCAACATCAGACGCTCACAACTCTACTACACGTTCCTTCAGAACAACATATTTAGATTTAGCGGAAAATCAGACGCTCACATACAACAGCCTACTTATTTATACTGCATACCACGGTCCAAAAGCTCCGGACTGGAAACTTCCCCAATAGTGGATCTCAGCGTTTGGCCCGCGGGGTCCCGGTGTTTTTGGTGGGAATTCGAGTGTTTGGTTGTCTGGTTGTGGCGCTTGTTTGGTCCGTCGCTTTCTCCTTGCCGGTTCTTTCGGGTCCCCACGAGTTGCCTGACTGTCCGTTGCTTGCACGCCAAATGTAGAAGTTAAGATCAAATCCAGGACAAGTTTCCAAGTCCGATTCTTCCAAAAAGTCTGCAGAGTCAATACTTCATGTTCAACACTTTATTAGTGGGCTCACTCAGGATACCCAAAACAACTACCAGAGTTCTTCCGTGGTCACAAATATCGTGCTCTCCCATTATTCTTCTCCCATCAAAGTTTTTTTATTCATCACACAACACAGTATCTTAAAGCACATGCCAAGGGCAGGGACCTCCGTTACCTCCAATCATTACCTGTTATCATGCAAAAAGGTGTAACCCACATATTGCTATTAGGTTACCATTATTCAAATCAAGCCAATGACAAACCGCCTACACCCGCCTGCATGCAAGCCATTCCCCAATCCCTTGCCCCCCGCAATAACACGTCCAATACAAAGTGAATGGGAGGCGTTGCCAAACAGCGTTTGGTGGGGCCGGTTTGTGAGCCCTTACGCCTCGTACACACCGCCTGCATCACAGCGTTGTGTTGTGCCGGAAGTTCCATTCATTTCCAATGTAACGGTGCGTTTGCCCAGCTATGCTGCGTTTGCCCAGCAGCGCTGCAGTTGCATTGCGTTTCGGGTGATGTGTGCGTTGGATTATCCAATGCATGCATCAAATCCACTGCGTAGTCCTGGTCAGAAGTATCAAAATATCCAATGTTGTGCTAGCTAGCTAGTCATTTTTAATTGCATAATATGAGATTGTGAGAGCTGAATGTTATCACATTTTCCCACAGGATTGTGCATTTTATATTGTAACGGTTCTAGGTTGCGTTGTTTGTGTGCATTGTGCTAATGTTGTGATTGGGTGCTCAGGAGAAGGGGGCGGGCCTTGGGGAGTGAGATATACGGTTAGAGGTTTAGAGAAGTTCATGTTCGTTTTTGTTATAGCGTTCGATAACGTGTGTCTACCATTAATAAAAGGGAGTTAGTCAAAACAACCTGTGTGGTGCTTGGACGCATAGAAACAGGGTTGCTACATTTGGTGTCAGAAGTAAAACGACAACTGGACAAAACGAAGGACGTGACTTTGCCACACACACTGCCCGTCGCCTTGCATTAGCGCATAAGGCTAACTGCTTGAGCAAACGATGGTGATGGCGTCCGATGCAAAGCCAGAGATAAAGAAGGAGGATGCTGACGATGAGTCCCTGGGGGCATATGGATTACCGCGGGACCACGCACGAGAACTCCGCCGGCTGATGGAGCTGAGATACAACGTGAGTGAGTCCACGAGGAGGCTAGCAGCTGAAGCGGGGTTCGGCCCCGGTGAAACACGTCGCGGAGACGCGACGCGCTGGAGCTGGCCCTGGAGAGGGAGGCTGTGGGAGCGGTGCTGCCAGACTACCAGTTTTCGACACTGCAACACCATCAATCAACCGATTTATGGTGTTGCAGTGTCGAAAACTGCTGTTGAGGAGAATGCTGCGGAAATAAAGCCAGCGTGGGTCCCGGACCTGACGGAACTGATCCGTGCTGCCACCCTCCAGCCCACTCGCAATTGCCTGCCTACACCACCTCGGCGCCATGGTCTGCTGGGGGTGTGGCCAACCTGGCCATCTACGCCGTCAGTGCCCCACATTTTCCGGAGCCCAGGGAAACGACCAGGGGTCTGTATAAACGGGAAGATATGGACCCCTGACATGGTTACCCGACCAAAATCGACCCCCAGCGGAGGAGCCCAACAGCACAGGCGGGGGAACAGGGCTTCACTTCCCCCAGAAGCAGACAACGCCGTGGGTCCAGTGGTTGTGGTGGGTTGGACCTGTGTTGGGGGCTTTTGCCATGTCCCTATCACAGTGCTCCAGAGGGTGATGGCGGCAGGCCTCAAGTTACAACCAGCCAAGTGTCACTTTTTGAGGAGGGAGGTGATATTTCTAGGACACAAGGTTGGCGGTGGTTAGTTGGGACTGTCGAGGAAAAGATACATGCAGTGAAAGACTGGCCAACACCTGCCGACCAGGCGCAGCTGAGGAGCTTCCTGGGCCTTGCTTCTTACTACAGGAAGTTTGTGCGTGGTTTCTCCTGCACAGCCGCCCCTCTGTATCGCCTTCTGCAGAAATATATGGACTTTTCATGGACAGAGGACTGTCAACAGGCCTTCACCTCTCTACAAGAGGCGCTGATAACAGCCCCTATCCTGGCCGCACTCGACCCCATCCTACCATTTGTGGTCGACACAGATGCCAGCAATGTTGGCATGGGCGCTGTCTTGGCTCAGGTAGGGCCAGAAGGAGAGAGGGTGGTGGCGTATTTCAACAAGTTCTTTAACAAAGCTGAGCAGCGCTATAGCATCACGCGGCGAGAGTTGCTCGCTGTCGTAATGGCGATAAGACATTTTAAGTACTACCTTTGCGGCCTGCCCTTCACCGTCAGAACTGACCAGAACACGCCGCCCTCCAGTGGTTGATGTCCTTCAGGGAGCCGGAGGGACAGATCGCTCGCTGGTTGGAAGAACTCCAGTCGTACTTCTTCACTGTCGTGCACAGAGCCGGGGCCCACCACACTAACGCGGACGCCCTGTCTCGCCGGCCCTGTGCATCTGGCGGTTGCCGCCATTGCTAGCGGAAGGAGGCACGTGAAAGAACTGTGTGAGGAGGAGAGCTGCAACTCGCACTGGGGCTGTCCGACCTCCCAGGCGCTGGAGGTGGTAGATGTGGCGGAATGGAGGACCCAGCAGGCTCAGGATGTGGACCTGGAGCCTGTACTGCAGTGGGTGGAGTCGGGGAGTCGACCACCCTGGGAGGAGGTGACTGGCCGCCCACTGGCAATCAAGGGACTGTGGGCCAAGTTTGATGCACTGCGTGTCAGAGATGGTGTGCTACAGAGGGCGTGGAAGGAGCCGGCACCAGAGAGGAGAGGTGGCAGGTTGTTGTTCCCAGGGCACTTAGGGAGGCAGTGCTCAAAACCGCTCATGGGACTGTGGGGGCGGGACATTTTGGGGTCTCTAAAATGCTCCGACGCCTCAGACAAGGGTTTTATTGGGGGCAGTTCAAAAGAGACGTGGAGGACTTTTGTCGCCGCTGCGATCCATTAGCCGCACACAAGGGCCCCCTAGACCAGTCTCACGCTCAGCTACAGCAGCAGGCAGCGGGGGCACCGATGGAGAGAGTGGCTGTAGACATTATGGGGCCCTTTCCTCGCTCAGATAAGGGGAACCGCTATGTACTAGTAGCAATGGACTATTTCACAAAATGGCCTGAGGCCTATGCCCTTCCTGACCAGGAGGCAGAGACAGTTGTTGACGCCCTGGTTGAGGGGATGTTCACAAGATTTGGCGCTCCAGAGATTATTCACAGTGATCAGGGGCGCAATTTTGAGTCAACGGTGTTTGCCACCATGTGCAAGCGGCTGGGGATGCACAAAACCCGGACAACAGCCCTGCACCCTCAGAGCGATGGACTTGTTGAGAGGTTCAACCGAACCCTCGCACAACAGCTTGCTATTCTCTCAGCTGAACACCAACGTGACTGGGACACACACATTCCACTTGTGTTGATGGCCTACAGGTCAGCGGTACAGGACTCCACATCCTGCACACCAGCCCTGCTCATGCTGGGGCGGGAGCTGCGAACGCCAGCAGAGATGGCATTTGGCAGACCCCCCGACACCCTTGCCGTGGCCCCTGAGAGTATGCCAGGAAGCTCCAGGACCGCCTGGAGTCTGCACACGCCTTCGCACGGGATCAGCTGGAGAGGGCTGGCATCAGACAGAAGAGGAATTATAATGTGACGTCCAAGGGGCGGGACTTTCAGGCTGGGGAGCTGGTGTGGGTGTACAGCCCCCGCAGGAAGAAGGGACGGTGCCCTAAGTTGGACTGCCACTGGGTGGGCCCCTGTAGGGTGTTAGAAAGGATGGGGGAGGTGGTTTACCGGGTTCAACTGCCACCTAGAGGCAGAAAAGTGGCGCTGCATAGGGACAGGCTTGCCCCTTACAGGGGTGGGGCTTCCCTCACACCGAACTCTGAGCCCCCTTCCCCTGCCCCCCCGCAGCCCCCTGCTGCCACACCAGAGAGGAACCCGACCTCTCCAGACAGTTCGGCCACTCCACAGCTGGGGCGGCGGCCGCGGAGGAGGAGGCGGGCTCCCCGCCGGTTTGAAGACTTTGTTTTCCCCCTCGGGGTCGAGGGACTTTCTCGGGGGGGTGCAGTGTAACGGTTCTAGGTTGCGTTGTTTGTGTCCATTGTGCTAATGTTGTGATTGGGTGCTCAGGAGAAGGGGCGGGCCTTGGGAGTGAGATATACAGTTAGAGGTTTAGAGAAGTTCATGTTTGTTTTTGTTATAGCGTTCGATAACGTGTGTCTACCATTAATAAAAGGGAGTTAGTCAAAACAACCTGTGTGGTGCTTGGACGCATAGAAACAGGGTTGCTACAATATTATGAAAAAGATTATGTCCAATCATAGCGATCTAAAACCTAGTGACAGTCTATTCTGTTGTCTCCCACTCGTGTTTTAATTTTGGAGGGAATTAATACTAACAGAAACACCAACTCAGCCCGAGTCCAATCAGACTCGGCCAGGTGAGACTGCCTGAACATCATCATCCACACACATTCCCACACACATCTTTCATTAATGAGACCAATGCTGATCTTGACAATCTTGATTGCACTGCTGGACGTAGCCTAATGTAGTGTTAGGCTGGATTCAGACAAAATCGGTATCCATCCTGCGATAAGCGCAGACGGCTGCGGCGATGTGGGAGTGTCACTTCATGGGCCATTTGTGTGACGTCATGTTTTGAATCTTTAACCACTCCCTCATGGCAGGGTTGTACAGCTCTGGAAAGGACAACCCGGCAGCGATCAGTCACTCTTCCATCTTCACGATTGTTAGGTAAACAGCAGAATGCTACAATGGTAACGTTAAATGGTAAACAATGTTCTTCTTCCCGTGGGCGTCTTCCGGTCTGATCGCCAGCATACGTGATTGGCCACCGTAACCGTTCGGTTGCGTTTCTCCAAAATTTGATTCTGTTTCAACTTTTTGCCGCAGGCCACTGCATTACTTTTCGCCACCCTCTACGGCCTCCACCGCAACAGCTTAAAACGCACTACCCCTATTCAAATGAATTGATTGAACTGGCGTTTTCGCCGCAATGCCTGATTTGGTCTGAATGCTGCCATGGAGTTCTCCTGGTGAACCTCTGTGTAACGTCACCCTCTGCCACCACCTAGTGGCGCCGGCTGTCACTTCCCCACGTGCCCTTGTTTACCTCTCCGTCAGCAAATACCCACGTGCACTCCGCTCTACATTCCGGTCTCCAATCCATCAATCAACGCACCCTATTTCTTTCCTCCTCACCAAGCAGCCGGCGCCAGTTCATTGTTACACTTTTCCAAGTTACTACCTTGTCCCAGCGCTCTAATTTCTCGTTCCTCAGCCCTAGCCTGTCTAACCCGCTTGTCCTTTTCCTCTAGTCCTCCCCGGTTCCGTCCCGACTCCTGCCTCCACTCGTCTGACTGCCTTCCCTGTTATCGACCACTCGCCTGCCTGACCACCCGCCTGCCTACATCACTCGGCCTGTTGCCACCCGCTTGCCAACGAACCCCTGCCTGCCTGACCATCTGCCTGCCTTGCCCTTGCCTGTACACCGTTCCATCTCTGTCTCAGTGTCTCGCGTTTGGGTCCTAGCTCTGTACCTTAACAGTACGAACTGGCCAAACATGGACCCAGCAGACACAAATACCATACACCAGGTCATCTCCCGTCAGGGAGCGTTACTCGGACGTCACGACCAGGCACTGCGGGAGATCACTTCCTCCCTCCAGGAAATAATTGTTGCCGTCCGGGGAAACCACGTCCCGGCTCCTTCCCTCTGCCCCTCCCCTGCCAGCCACTTCACGCGAGCCATACATCCCGGCCCCCGAACGATACAGGGGTGATCTGGGTACCTGCCAGGACTTCCTATTGCAGTGTGACCTGGTGTTCCGGCTCCAGCCCCTGACCTACCCCACCGACTGCTCCCGGATCGCTTACCTCGTCGGAGCCTTACGTGGTAGGGCCCTCTCTTGGGCTACCTCCGTAATGGAGAAGGGGTCCGATCTCTGTTCCTCCTACTTTGAGTTTACCGCTGAGATGCGGAGGGTTTTCGATCACCCCGTCCGGGGCAGAGAGGCTTCCATGCGCCTCTTCTCCGTCCGTCAGGGCTCTCGAAGCGTCACCGACTTCGCAGTGGATTTCCGAACTCTCGGTGCGGAGAGTGGGTGGAATGAGGTGGCATTAATGGGGGCTTTCCTGAACTTGCTTTCTGATCCCCTCAAGGATGAGTTGGCCGCTCGGGAGGAGTCACCCAATCTTGACCATCTCATCTCCCTCGCGACTCGCCTGGACAATCGTCTGCACGAACGGCGTCGCGAGCGCACACACCGTTCGTCCCCGGCATCTCGCTCTCTCTCTCCGGCTGCCCCGCTACCATCTCCACCTCGGCCCTATTCTCCCCGCCCTGAGCCAACTTCCCAACCTGAGCCGGAGCCTATGCAATTGGGGCAAGCCCGCCTGTCCTCGACCGAGAGGCAACACCGGCTGGCAACCGGTGTTTGCCTTTATTGCGGTCTCCCGGTACACACCATTGCTTCCTGTCCCACCTGTCCGGGAAAAGGGTAGACTCGCCTGTCACTCGAGGGATTCTGGCGAGTTGAACTCTTGATCCCTCGGCCCCCCGTCCCGTTCTGGACTCTGTCCTGTTATGGCGGGATCAATCCTTCCCCCTGTCGGTCCTCTTGGATTCGGGAGCGGACGAATCCTTCATTGATCGACAGTTAGTCAGGCAACTTGGGATTAAGACCACCCTCTTGGATTCCCCCGTTTTAGCCCAGTCCCTCAACGGGAAGAGACTCGCTCGGGTCGATCGCCGGACTATACCTTTGTCTCTGGTCGTCTCCGGGAACCACCGCGAGTCTCTCTCTCTACACGTATTGGACTGCCCTCTCACCCCAGTAGTCTTGGGATTTCCCTGGCTGCAGCGTCACAACCCTCAGATGGACTGGAAGGAGAGTCGGATCTCCTCCTGGAGCCCTTTCTGTCTCGCCCACTGTCTTCGTTCCGCCCAACCCCCCCTCACTCCTGAGGCTCCACCACCCCCTCCTCCCGACCTCTCCTCCGTTCCATTGGTTTACCATGACCTTGGAGAGGTTTTCAGTAAGGCCCGCACCCTCTCTTTACACGCTTACCGCCCTTACGATTGCACCATCGACCTACTCCCCGGAGCTCCCCTGCCTAGCAGTTGGCTGTATAACCTCTCCCGTCCCGAGCGGTTGTCCATGGAGCAATACGTCCAGGAGTCCCTCGCCGCTGGGATAATCTGTCCCTCCTCTTCCCCATGTAGGAGCGGGTTTTTTCTTCGTCTGAAAGAAGGACGGCTCCCTCCGTCCTTGCATCGACTATCGTGGTCTGAACAACATCACGGTGAAAAATAAATACCCGCTGCCTCTCATCAGTTCTGCCTTTGTTCCCCTCCACGGAGCCACGATCTTCTCTAAACTTGACCTGCGCAATGAGTACCATCTGGTCCGGATCCGGGAGGGGGACGAGTGGAAGACGGGCGTCAACACTCCTTTGGGCCATTTTGAATACCTTGTCATGCCTTTTGGTCTCACCAACGCACCTGCTGTCTTCCAAGCGCTGGTTAATGATTTTCTCCGGGACATGCTTAACCACTCCGTATTCGTGTACCTGGATGACATCTTGATCTTCTCCAGGTCCCTGGAAGAGCACATAATACATGTACGGCAGGTTCTCCAGCGCCTTCTAGAGAACAGACTCTTCGTTAAAGCAGAGAAGTGCGACTTCCATGTCCCGTCCGTCTCCTTCCTGGGTTACATCATCGGCCAGGGGGAGGTGAAGATGGATCCGTGCAAGGTCTCTGCGGTAGCTGAGTGGCCCTCTCCTTCCTCCAGGAAACAGCTCCAGCAGTTCCTTGGCTTTGCCAATTTTTACCGCCGCTTCATCAGAGACTATGGTCAGATCGCTGCCCCTCTCACTGCCCTAACCTCTTCTAAGAGGCTCTTCGAGTGGACGCCGGAGGCGGAGTCCTCTTTCCGGAACCTGAAGGAGCGATTCGTATCCGCGCCCATCCTCGTTCAGCCCGACCCGTCGCTCCAGTTAATCATTGAGGTCGACGGTTCCGACACTGGGGTGGAGGCGGTACTGTCTCAGCGTTCCGCCGCTGACCACAAGCTCCATCCCTGCGCTTTCTTCTTGCGCCGGCTGACCCCGCCTGAGCTATGACGTCGGGAACCGCAAGCTCTTGGCGGTGAAACTGGCACTGGAGGAGTGGCGCCACTGGCTGGAAGGAGCAGACCAGCCATTCATTGTCTGGACGGACCACCGGAACCTGGATTATATTCAGTCGGCCAAGAGACTCAACTCTCAGCAGGCCAGGTGGGCACTTTTCTTCGGACGCTTCAAATTCACCCTTACCTACCGACCTGATTCCCGCAACGTTAAGCCGGACGCCCTGTCCCAACTGCACTCCCTCGAGGATCCCTGCCCTGAACCAGAGTCCATCCTGCCGTCAGCCTGTCTGGTCGCTATGCTCACCCTGGAGGTCGAATCCGCTGTTCTCCAGGCTCAGCGACAACAGCCTGATCCCGGCTCCAGTCCGCCCAATCGGCTGTTTGTCCCTGACAAGGTGAGGTCCAAGGTGCCCACCTGGGCTCATTCCTCGAGCCTCACGTGTCATCCAGGCATAACCCGAACCCTGGAGTTTGTTCGTCGGCGGTTTTGGTGGCCCTCCATGGACGCTGACGTCCGCGCTTTCATTGCGGCGTGTGCTGTCTGTGCCCGTAGCAAGACCTCTAACAAGCCACGTACTGGTTTGCTCCGACCCTTGCCTATCCCCAGTCGTCCATGGTCCCACATTGCCCTGGACTTTGTCACCGGTCTCCCCCCCTCTGATGGTAACACCACCATACTCACCGTCATAGACCGCTTTTCCAAGGCTGCACATTTTATTGTGCTCCCTAAACTCCCCTCCGCCAGAGAGACTGCGGACCTCTTGGTTTTCCTCTTGGTGTTTCGCCTCCATGGCATTCCTCTGGATATCGTGTCAGACCGGGGTCCGCAGTTATATCTCAGGTCTGGCGAGCGTTCTGTGCGGCTCTAGGAACCACGGTCAGCCTTTCCTCCGGCTACCATCTGCAGACCAACGGGCAGTCCGAAAGGGCGAACCAGGAAATGGAAGCCGCACTCCGCTGCGTGACAAGCACCAACTCCTCGTCCTGGAGTACTCAACTTCCTTGGGTTGAGTATGCCCATAACACCCTTATCAATGCGTCCACTGGTCTGTCTCTCTGGGATACCAACCGCCCCTGTTCCCGGCCCTGGAGGCAGAGATCGCGGTTCCTTCTGTTCAGGCTCACCTACGCCGTTGCCAGCGCACCTGGAAGCGTGCACGTGCCGCACTTCTCCGTGCGTCCTCCCGCTCTCAACACCAGGCGAACAAGCACCGACAACCGGCCCCGCAGTACTCCCCCGGAGAGAAGGTCTGGCTCCGGTCCAAGGACCTTCCTTTAAAGGGGTCCTCTCAGAAGCTCTCTCCCCGGTTTGGCGCCGGCTGTTACTTCCCCACGTGCCCTTGTTTACCTCTCCGTCAGCAATTACCCACGTGCACTCCGCTCTACACTCCGGTCTCCAATCCATCAATCAACGCACCCTATTTCTTCCCTCCTCACCAAGCAGCCGGCACCAGTTCGTTGTTACACTTTTCCAAGTTATTACCTCGTCCCAGCGCTCTAGTTTCTCGTTCCTCAGCCCTAGCCTGTCTAGCCCGCTTGTCCTTTTCCTCTAGTCCTCCCCGGTTCCGTCCCGACTCCTTCCTCCACTCGTCTGACTGCCTTCCCTGTTATCGACCACTCGCCTGCCTGACCACCCGCCTGCCTACGCCCCTCGGCCTGCTGCCACCCGCCTGCCAACGAACCCCTGCCTGCCTGACCATCCGCCTGCCTTGCCCTTGCCTGTACCTTTGCAAATAAATCCCTTTCAACCCCGTTCCATCTCTGTCTCGGTGTCTCGCGTTTGGGTCCTAGCTCTGTACCTTAACACCCTGGGCCAGACCTTTACTCAAAAACACTCCATGGGCATATATGCACATGGGTGTGTGTATATGTTTGTACGCAATCAAGTCAAGTGATGGAGATGTTCAATTATACAAAGTGTATTAAGTCCTAACCTTTTGTGTTTGGAACACTTTGTCTTTGCAAGAGACGCACAAATAAATTAAGTACAAACTCTAGTATTTGACTCTACTAACCTATGGCTAACTCACTAGAGAACTGTTAGGTGAAGCTGAAGAAGGAGAGGGACATCTCAGAGCTGGGGTGTGTCAGGGTGGAATTGTTGTTCTTTGGGACAGGGCTATCCATAGTATTTTCAAGTGTAAAATCAATAAACATTATGCCTGTAACCTCCTGAGGATCCTTAGTTAGTGTTTTTTGGGGCATTGTGCAAGCACTTAAAGAGAATGTCACAGTTAGAGCAACTGGCCAGAGGCTCTGAAAATTTCTCGTTCAGATGCAGCAGTTAGGGTAACTATGAATGGTTTGTATCTAGGCCCGTACAACTATGAACTAGTCTGTGAGATGTTTCCCATAATGGTTCTGTATATGACTGCAGGGACGTGAGACTTACAGCCAGGCTGGGGTCTGGGCAGGGAAAGAACCTAAGATATCCACCTCCTTATCACTGGAGGCACAGCAGGCTCGCTCCCAGCACCACAGCAGACATGAGTGACAGGAGCAGCGGCACCATAGACAGTCTGACAGCATGGCCAACAGGCCCTATATTGGGACACACATATTGTGTGTCGTATGAATTAAACTGTGACTCTTTGTGAAACAGTTAAAGTGGTACAGAAACACACACTACTCGGCTTGATTCCATCAATATGTATTTATCAATAGGAGAATAAGTATTAAAAAATATCACAAACTAAAGATATATATATATATATATATATATATATATATATATATATATATATATATTCTGAGCGCCATACTAACTTAACTGTCATTTTGAAACACGTCTCATAGACGTCTTCAGAGTGGTAGATGCCAAAGTTTGATAGAAACCATGTAAGTAATAAAGTAATAAACATATTGAAAAGGATTTGCTTCTGGACTATGGACAGCAGTTAGCCCTTAATTAGCTAACCATTGACAGAACAACCAAAAGGTTACGTTGTTAAAAAACATTACATCAATGTTGACTCGTCTGTGGTTGGGGTACCATAGTAAAGAGTGGACAATATATTTACGTTGACTTTCCCTTCTTATTTTGTTTGAGCTCCACTTTAATGCCTCAATAAGCAGAGGGGCAAATACCATGTACTTGTGGATACTTAACAATTTAACTTCCAAAAGTTCTCTCTGATCACGCACACACACACACACACACACACACACACACACGAATGTTGTATGTATCCATGTATTTGGACATGCTTGTATTGTACAGCTTTAGCCCATAACTCCTCTAATGGTAGAGGTTAATCTTGTGCAATATGTTTTGTGTTTGCTCTGTACCTCGTTGATGGGTTCCAGCTGTCCTTTTTCACACAGGTGATGTGAAGCAGAGGATCATGGGAATAAAGAGGAGACACGATGTTCTTTCAATAACCCCTACCCAGCAAACATGCCCCTTTAGAGCCAATGTGGGGCCACTGCGGGAAGAAATTTGAGCCCGCACGGGCAGCCCACTATGGGCCCAGCCCATGCCAGTGGGTATACTGTCGACCCACTAGGGCATGCTCTGTGGGTCCTTAACAAATAAAAATAATTGTTTGGTCCTAATTTGTACCTGCAGTACAGACCCACAACATCACTATTAATGCATATGCAGAATAATTGAAATCGAAAAATGAGCAGTAATAAACTAAGGGTCATACATTTCGAATACTACATTTATTTAAAAACGGTTGAAGAAAAAAATAAGAACATGACAGAAAACAGACCTAATTTAAACACAAATCCATCTGCCATTTATTTTCGTGTCCTTTGGCTCCTTCCCCCATCCCGGTCTCTCAAATTCCGGAGCCACGTTTTGATGGCAGTTTCCACCTCGGATGCGGTAGCCCGGCTGCTTTTTGTCACAGCATCTAAGTGAGAAAGAAAACACGATTGAAATGTCAATGTCAAAAGGATTGTCCAAGTGCAAAGTAAACACTTGTGTCTTCCCTACTGTTAGGGCATTTCGACCAGATATTATTTTGAGTTCCTGTTTATTAATGTTAAAAACAATGTTAGGCTTTGTTGTTGGCAGAGAGAGAGAGAATTGTTTTTCTTATTTGCCTAATGTACTTCTTCAGATGCAGTGAAAATGGAAACAGGAATGCAGAAAAGGGACCTTAGCAGACCTTAGTTCCTAGTTTAGTTTGTGAGTTAAGTTCTGGAACTTTTTGGTCAAAAAGGACTAGTTAACATAACATGTTTCACATATTAGCTAGCTTATATGTGAAATACCACCATGTCTGTATTTTCAAGTATAATCAGAAACACAAAAAGTAAGTGGGGGAAGTGGGGCTTCTGTGCCCCCTCATACAGTAAGTGTTTGTGTCACTTATTGTATGTCTATAACCCTCATGTTGATATTTTTAGTAGCCTATTAGAATGTTTTTCGTCTGCCTTTTACTTTATTAATTGCATTCACTCTTCAAAAACATTTAAAGCAGCATTCATTTGTCCTGATTATCTTGATAAACAAAATCTTGTTATGGGGAACAGAGCGAGGGGACCCAAACGCACAACACAGAGAGGCGGAGACGGCGGAGAGGTTCAAGGGAGTTTATTGGGAGCGAGTATAGACAAGCCGGGGGCTAGGCAAACCGTAGTCAGACAGCAAAGGGTTCAACAACGAGCAAGTGGTCAGGCAGGCAAGGGCTCGACAACGGGCAGGTGGTCAGGCAGGCAAGGGGTCGGCAACGGGCAGGCAGTCAGGCAGGCAGGGGTTTGACAACGGGCAGGAAATCCGGCGGACAGCTGAGCACAGGGAGAGAACAGGTTACGGGCAGGTATCGAGAAAGGGGCAAGCCTACAAGAGCCAGAAACGCGGATACTAACAAGAGTTGAGTAAACAACAAACTAGCGCCGGCTGCTAGGAATCCATGGCTGAAACTGGGAGCGTTGATTGGAGATTGCCGGCAGGTGTGTAAACAGGGGAGCACGTGGAGAAGTGGCAGCCAGCACCCGCTAGGTGGTGGAAGTGGACGGAGTGACAGTAGACGGCGTGACATTACCCCCCCTCTACGGAAGCCTCCAGGCGGACGCCCAGCGCCGGACGGGTGTTGTTTGTGGAAGTCCCGGATGAGCGAGGCGTCCAATATGCGACTTTGGGGAACCCAGGCACGCTCCTCTGGCCCATAGCCCTCCCAGTCCACAAGAAACTGGTGTCCCCGGCCGCCACGACGCACATCCAGAAGGCGGTCGACCGTCCACGCCGGGTGGTTGTCGATGAACCTGGGTGGTAGTGGGGGCAGAGCGGGAGGAGACAGCGGGCTGGTGGACACGGGCTTGACGTGGAAGGTAGGGTGCACACGAAGGGACGAAGGGAGTTTTAGACAGACGGCACAGGGTGGTGGGGGCAGAGCGGGGGGAGACAGCGGGCTGGTGGACACGGGCTTGACGTGGAAGGTAGGGTGCACACGAAGGGACGAAGGGAGTTTTAGACGGACGGCACAGGGGTTGTTGATGGACTCGATCTCGAATGGGCCAACGAAACGGGGAGAGAGTTTCTGGGTGGGGAAGGGAAGATCCCTTGACCAGAGCCAAACCTTTTGCCCGGGTGAATACTGCAGGGCCGATCGGCGGCGCTTGTTGGCTTGCAGCTGGGAGCGGGAGGATGCACGGAGCAGGGCGGCGCGTGCACGCTTCAAGGTCCACTGACACCGGCGCAGGTGAGCCTGGACAGAAGGGACCGCAATCTCTGCCTCCAAGGCGGGGAACAGGGGTGGTTGGTACCCCAACAAGCACATGAAGGGGGACAGAACAGTGGACACGTTGATGAGGATGTTGTTGGCGTACACAACCCAGGGGAGTTGAGTGCTCCAGGAGGATGGGTTGGCGTTTGTGATGCAACGAAGCGCGGCCTCCATCTCCTGGTTTGCCCGCTCCAACTGTCCGTTGGATTGGGGGTGGTACCCCGAGGAGAGACTGACCATGGCTCCCAGGGCCGCACAGAACGCACGCCAGACCTGGGTGATGAACTGGGGGCCACGGTCTGAGACGATATCCGCCGGGATGCCATGTAGGCGGAACACATGGAGCACCAGTGAGACCGTCTCCCGAGCAGAGGGAAGTTTGGGAAGTGCCAGGAAGTGAGCGGCCTTGGAGAAGCGGTCAATGACCGTGAGGATGATGGTGTTTCCTTCGGACGGGGGGAGCCCAGTGACGAAGTTGAAGGCAATGTGTGACCACTGACGACTGAGCAGGGGCCGGAGCAGACCAGAATGGGGACGGGTTGAGGATTTGTTCCAAGCGCAGGTTGCGCATGCCGCAATAAATGAACGGATGTCAGCATCCATGGTGGGCCTCCAGAACCGTCGACGGATGAAGTCCAGGGTGAGGGTTATGCCTGGGTGACAAGTGAGCCTAGTTGAGTGTGCCCAGGTAAGCACCCTGGACCGCACCGTGTCTAGGACAAACAAGCGATTGGAAGGACCGGTGTCGGGGCCAGGCTGTTGTCCTAGCGCCTGGAGTACGGCGGACTCGACCTCCCAGGTGAGTGCAGCGACGAGACAGGCGGACGGCAGGATGGGTTTGGGGTCTGGACAGGGGTCCTCGGGGGAGTGTAGGCGGGACAAGGCATCTGGCTTAATGTTCCGGGAGCCAGGTCGGTAGGTAAGGGAGAAGTTGAAGCGGTCAAAGAATAAGGCCCATCTGGCCTGCCGGGAGTTAAGCCTCTTGGCGGACTGGATATACGACAGGTTGCGGTGGTCCGTCCACATGATGAACGGCTGCTCTGCGCTCTCCAGCCAGTGATGCCACTCCTCCAGCGCCAATTTAACGGCCAGGAGCTCACAGTTTCCCAAATCGCAATTCCGCTCCGGAGGGGTAGGTCGGCGAGAGAAGAAGAAGCACGGGTGCAGCTTGTGGTCCGTGGGGGAGCGCTGGGAGAGCACCGCACCTACCCCGGTGTCAAAGGCGTCGACCTCCACCACGAACTGGAGAGAGGGATCGGGTTGGACGAGGATGGGCGCCGACACAAACCGCACCTTGAGGCTCCGGAAGGCGGTCTCGGCCTCCGGCGTCCACACAAAGGGCCTCTTAGTGGAGGTCAGGGCCGTGAGGGGTGCCACAACCTGACTGTAGCCGCGAATGAAGCAGTGGTAAAAGTTAGCGAAGCCCAGGAACTGCTGGAGCTTCTTGCGGTTGGAGGGAGTAGGCCACTCAGCCACTCAGCCACCGCAGAGACCTTGGAGGGGTCCATCTTAACCTCTCCCTGCCCAATGATGTAACCCAGGAAGAAGATGGACGGGACATGGAACTCGTACTCCTCTGCCTTAACGTATAGCCGGTTCTCGAGCAGATGCTAGAGAACCTGCTGCACATGTACCTTGTACTCCTCCAGCGACCCAGAGAAGATCAGGATGTCATTTAAAAACACAAACACGGAGTGGTTTAGCATGTCCCGGAGGACATCATTGACCAGCACTTGGAAGACCGCGGGGGCGTTGGTGAGTCCAAAGGGCATGACCAGGTACTCAAAGTGACCTAGGGGGGTGTTGAAGTCGTGTTGGGTCTTCCACTTGTCCCCCTCACGGATGCGGACCAGGTGGTAAGCGTTGTGCAGATCCAGTTTGGAGAATACCATGGCTCCGTGGAGGGGAACGAAGGCAGAACTGATGGGGGGTAAGGGGTACTTTTTCTTGACCATGATGTTGTTAAGGCCACGGTAGTCAATGCAAGGGTGGAGGGAGCAGTCCTTCTTACTAACGAAGAAGAAGCCCGCCAACACCGGGGAGGACAACAGGCGGATGATTCCAGCGGCGAGGGATTCCTGGATGTACTCCTCCATGGACTCACGTTCGGGACGGGAGGGATTATAGAGGTGACCGCTAGGCAGGGGGGCCCTGGGAAGAAGGTCTATGGCGCAGTCGTGAGGGTGGTGAGGAGGCAAGGACAGGGCGTGTGACTTGCTGAAGACTACCCCCAGGTCGTGATACTCTTCCAGCACGGAGGACAGGTTGGGGGGCGCAGGCTTGATCCCGGACTCCGGGGCACGGGGAGATTGGGCAGAGTGTAGACAATGGGAGAGGCAGAACGGACTCCATGATATTACTCGACCGGAAACCCAGTCGAACTGGGGATTGTGAGTCCGGAACCACGGATATCCCAGGACCACTGGGGTAAAAGGACAGTCTATAACATGGAAAGAAAGGGACTCATGGTGATTCCCCGAAATCAACAGGTTGACCATCCGGCGCTCCACACGGGCGAGCGAAAGACTCCTGGTCGATGAAAGACTCATCCGCTCCGGAGTCCAGAAGGTTGGTGAGCGGTAGGACTCGATCCTGCCACAAGAGGGCAGCATTGAGTAGGAGATGGAAAGCCGAGGGGTTAAGGGCGTGACTCGCCAGGACCCCTCGGGTTACTGGCGAGTCTGTTCGTTTCCCGGGCGAGTGGGACAGGCGGACACGAAATGACCAGGTTGGCCACATTACAGCAGGCTCTGGACTGAATTCGGCGCTCTCTCTCCTCAAGGGAGAGGTGGGTGCGTCCAAGTTGCATGGGCTCTGGCTCGGGGGAGAGCGATGATTCGCGATGGGAGGGACCGGTGCTCGAGAGAGGAGGCCGGGAAACTGCAGGCGGAACGGGGAGGGGCGTCGGGGACGGACGGAGAGCCCGCTCTCGGCGGCGCTCGCGTAGACGATTGTCTACCCGAAGGGTGAGAGCTATCAGGTGGTCAAGATCTGAGGGATCCTCCTGGGAGGCCAACTCGTCCTTGACAGCGTCGCTGAGCACGCTCAGGAAGACCCCCTGCAAGGCCTCCTCATTCCACCCGCTCTCCGCTGCGAGGGTGCGAAACTCAATGGCGAAGGCAGCAACGCTTCGAGATCTTTGGCGTAGGGACAGCAGGCGTATCGAAGCCTCCCTGCCCCGAACAGGAGGGTTGAAAACCCTCTCCATCTCCTCCGTGACTGCGGAGTTGGAGGAGCGGACTTCGGAGCCACTCTCCCACACGGCCGTAGCCCAGGCGAGAGCCTCACCTCGCAGCGCCCCAATCAGATAAGCGATTCGGGACCTGTCTGTGCGGTAGGTGTGAGACTGCAGCTCGAAAACCAGGGAGCACTATCAGAGGAACGCTCGACAGGACCCCGGGTCGCCCTCGTAACGCTCGGGGGCTGGAATGAACGGCTCTCGGGAGGAAGCTGGAGGACTAGGGACTGGGGGTTGAGAACAGAACGAGACCTAGGATGGAACCCTATGGGACCCCGCAGGAGAGACTAGCTGGGGTAGAGGAAAAATTGCCTATGTTAACAGAGAATCTTCTATTGCTGAGGTATGATGTGAACCATGTCAGTGCCACCAACCCCGCACTGGAGACGGTCAGTTAGTATTTTGTGATCTACTGTATCAAATGCTGCGCTGAGGTCAAGGAGAATCAGGGCGGCACAGTCACTGGAGTCGATAGAGAGGAGCAGGTCATTGGACACTTTCAGCAAGGCAGATTCTGTGTTATGGTAAGCCCTGAAACCCGACTGAAATTGTTGTAAGATGTTCTTTTGGTGTAAGTAGGGCAGCAATTGACGGAGAATAACCTTTTCAAGAACCTTTGACAGGAATGGGAGTTTAAAGATTGGTCTGTAGTTACTAGGTTTTTTAAGAAGCGGCTGGACCACTGTGTGCTTAAAGCAGACTGGAATGGAACCAGTAGCCAGAGAACTGTTGATTATGGAGAGGATGCTGGGACCGGCTATGTCAAAGACATCCTTCAGGAGAGCAGTGGGGACAGTGTCAAGGGGGCAAGTTGCAGATTTCATGGAAGAAACTACTTCTATGAGGGAGAGCAGCGTGATCGGTTGGAAACAGTCCAGGTCAGATGTACAGACAAGTTAGATGGCTAGGTCACGGATGGAGTGGGTAATGTTCATCTTAATGTCCTCAACTTTGCTAATAAATAATTCAAAAAATTATTTGGGGACACATGCCGGTACTGGGGGCGGGACAGATAGCAGAGTTAATGGTAATGAATAGGACCTTGGGATTATGAGAGTTGTTGGAGATGAGAAGGCACAAGACACTTTGAGTGAACATTGACAGCGAGCGGTGCGAGTGGAAGTGCTCTGTTTCCGGACCTCTACAGTTCACGGCTCCTCCCTCCAACGCTCCCGGTTAAGTGCTCTTCTGCCTATACAGACTCTTGCCGCTCAGTCGAACAGTTTTAATAGGGCTGATAATCACGAAATGTTGTGTAGTTGATTTGTACTAATTATAGGTTTTAGAGGATAAGACTGAGATTAGGGCATGGTGTGGTAGACAGGGAAAGCCCCAAACCCCAAATCATATCATTTGGGTTATATTATTTCTTGTGATAAATACGATTAATGTAAACTGGAGCCCTTTGTTTGTGTGTGTGTGCGTTATGTTCCCTGCACGCTCCACCCCATCATAGTAGGTTTTACAGTATTTTAGCCAATCAGCATATCTCCATTGTTGGTTTGGTTATCGTGAACTTAGAATTGCAAATTTTCCATTTCAGTAGATATCATTTTTTTGTTGAATTTGTTGTTAAATGCCTTGATGAAAACAATTTCTTTCACAATCCTGTCGAATTTGAGAGATGGCAATATTTCAGTTTTCAAACTAGGCATTCAAAAGTCTGTCTAGAACTGTGACCTCGCTCAGACCTAAGAAACCTACCATTCACATCTTCATTCAGTTAGAAACCAAGACTAAGGCTGATTATAATGGACACGTGGATGACAAGGGAAAACATACATTTAGACACTTTTACCTGTTTTTCTAATAGCCTGACAATGATGATCAATCAAATTCATGAGAGCAAGCTGTATAGCTTTATATTCCTAAACCCACATTTATTAAACAACAACCTAAAGAGATTGATGGTTGCATCATGTTATTTATTTCAGTTCAGTTCAGAATTCTTCATATACTATTACAGGTATTCAATCAACTAATGTTCTTTACATTGGCCAAGCTCAGGGACAGTTTTCATACTGTATATCCCAGGTTATAGTTGTCATCTTGTCACCTACAAATGACTAAGCTTTGATTGGGTTTATTCTGTTTGTTATTTTGTTCAGGTAAACCCTTAAAGCTTTACTGTTTGGTTGATAATACTGTTTTTGCTTTATTGTAAACTTATTTGCATTTTATATGTGAATGTGTGTTTAACAGTTACATTATGAAGCCTTGGATACTTATGTTTCAGTTTCATGCAATGGACCTATTTGATGTGACGACCCAAAGTAAACATTATAATATACTTCTACGACTTGGGTGTTGGTTCAAGTTTAACGTGTTTATCTGTCTGTCCATGCGTTGCACCAAGGGGACATAATAGATGGAGAACCTTTGTATGTGTTTGTTTGTGTTATTATCCTCTAAATTTCTCTACTCTACTCCCACCAAGCATCCCTCTCCATTGCGCCTCACACTCTTTATGCCCCACCCCCGACCTTAGCCATGATGTTGCTCTAGCAATTAGCTGTGGCTGTAGCCATAGCAACAGGAGTGGCTTCCACGCCCTGCCCTGCCAGAACTAATGCAGTCAGAGCTAAAGACAGATAGAGAGATAACAGAGAAATAGATAGAACTAAAATATGCTCAGAGTGAGGGAGGTGGGCGAAAAGACAGGGTCAAGGCAGAATGACATTAGCAAGTGATGGGGGATGACAGGGAGTGAGAGACAGAGATATGAAGAGTACAGCAGAAAGGCGGGAGACTGGTAGAGGTGTTAGCAGATACATCACAGAATAATACAAGTTGTCTACTGAGAATTCCCAGCAAGCAGAGCAGTACATGCAATCATGCATGGCACTAGACACACACATACATAAATAGAATATCCTTGAAACACATGCACGAAACAAAGATGTAAGATATAACCATACATTAGCTTTTTCACCAAAGACCTACATACTACACAATTAAAGATACAATCGTCTTTGTTTTCTTTTCCAGCCATATTGCAATTAAGGCATTAAGTGCTGAGGCCTTGCATTATGTTATAGTTATAATTAAAATGCAAATGATGACAATGAATGGAACATTTCAGCAATGTGGTGATGATGAGACATGCAACAGATGAAAACAGTACATAGAGCTTAAAAAATGGATTACAGCAGGTATGTGATGTAGCCACATGTTGACATTACTTACAATAACCTTAGCATCCACACACACACAAAAGAATATAAACTGCTCAAAAAAATAAAGGGAACACTAAAATAACACATCCTAGATCTGAATGAATGAAATAATCTCATTAAAAACTTTTTTCTTTACATAGTTGAATGTGCTGACAACAAAATCACACAAAAATTATCAATGGAAATCAAATTTATCAACCCATGGAGGTCTGGATTTGGAGTCACACTCAAAATTAAAGTGGAAAACCACACTACAGGCTGATCCAACTTTGATGTAATGTCCTTAAAACAAGTCAAAATGAGGCTCAGTAGTGTGTGTGGCCTCCACGTGCCTGTATGACCTCCCTACAACGCCTGGGCATGCTCCTGATGAGATGGCAGATGGTCTCCTGAGGGATCTCCTCCCAGACCTGGACTAAAGCATCCGCCAACTCCTGGATAGTCTGTGGTGCAACGTGGCGTTGGTGGATGGAGCGAGACATGATGTCCCAGATGTGCTCAATTTGATTCAGGTCTGGGGAATGGGCGGGCCAGTCCATAGCATCAATGCCTTCCTCTTGCAGGAACTGCTGACACACTCCAGCCACATGAGGTCTAGCATTGTCTTGCATTAGGAGGAACCCAGGGCCAACCGCACCAGCATATGGTCTCACAAGGGGTCTGAGGATCTCATCTCGGTACCTAATGGCAGTCAGGCTACCTCTGGCGAGCACATGGAGGGCTGTGCGGCCCCCCAAAGAAATGCCACCCCACACCATGACTGACCCACCGCCAAACCGGTCATGCTGGAGGATGTTGCAGGCAGCAGAACGTTCTCCACGGCGTCTCCAGACTCTGTCACGTCTGTCACATGTGCTCAGTGTGAACCTGCTTTCATCTGTGAAGAGCACAGGGCGCCAGTGGCGAATTTGCCAATCTTGGTGTTCTCTGGCAAATGCCAAACGTCCTGCACGGTGTTGGGCTGTAAGCACAACCCCCACCTGTGGACGTCGGGCCCTCATACCACCCTCATGGAGTCTGTTTCTGACCGTTTGAGCAGACACATGCACATTTGTGGCCTGCTGGAGGTCATTTTGCAGGGCTCTGGCAGTGCTCCTACTGCTCCTCCTTGCACAAAGGCGGAGGTAGCGGTCCTGCTGCTGGGTTGTTGCCCTCCTACGGCCTCCTCCACGTCTCCTGATGTACTGGCCTGTCTCCTGGTAGCGCCTCCATGCTCTGGACACTACGCTGACAGACACAGCAAACCTTCTTGCCACAGCTCGCATTGATGTGCCATCCTGGATGAGCTGCACTACCTGAGCCACTTGTGTGGGTTGTAGACTCCGTCTCATGCTACCACTAGAGTGAAAGCACCGCCAGCATTCAAAAGTGACCCAAACATCAGCCAGGAAGCATAGGAACTGAGAAGTGGTCTGTGGTCACCACCTGCAGAACCACTCCTTTATTGGGGGTGTCTTGCTAATTGCCTATAATTTCCACTTGTTGTCTATTCCATTTGCACAACAGCATGTGAAATTTATTGTCAATCAGTGTTGCTTCCTAAGTGGACAGTTTGATTTCACAGAAGTGTGATTGACTTGGAGTTACATTGTGTTGTTTAAGTGTTCCCTTTATTTTTTTGAGCAGTGAAGACAAAGCATGACTTTACTTCTTCACACCATGGAATGACCTTTAAGAAAAAATTAAGGGGGAAAACACACAGGAAGAACAGCATGGAGAAACTACAACATTTAAATATAATATACAGATGAGGAAGAGAAGAAAAGAAGAGAAGCCAAAAGGATTGTTGCGGCTGTTCTCTGCACAACAACAGGTGTCAGCAGAAGAGAGCGAGACGTAAACCATCTATCTGCCCAGAAAGTAGAGCGCAGTCTATAGCAGATTCAGTCTACAGCTTATACTGTGTTTGGACCTGTGTGTCCCTTTCTCCTGTTTTCCAGTGCTCACCTCTCTACTCTTATGGTAACACACTCAACCATGCTTCCCCCAGCATCCTATCACTTTCATTCCACAAAGATCCATCTTTCCTTGATCAGGCTTTTCTTTCTCATCTCGTGGTCTCCCTTTAAATAAATGACAGCATGATCTCCCCACTCTCTTTCACACATCTATTCCGTCTCCCATTCTTTCCCTCTTCAACCCCACCCATCTCTCTCTCTCTCTCTCTCTCTCTCTTTCTCTCTCTCCCTCTCTCTCTCTGTATCTTCTTCACTCCATGCCACCTCATCCATGTTTGCAGAAGTGTATTCCTATCGTTTACAGTATTTATGTCTCTACACATGTAGGTGTCTGTAGTTTTCAATGTTCGATTTTTCTCCCACGAATGATTGTCATCATGGGAGACAATCTGGCTGCCCAGTATAGGTTTGAACACACCATAACCTGGGAACACACAAAACTTGCACTTGCCCTGAGCAGGCATAATGTATGTTGTATAATGGGACATCAGGTGCTCATGAAGCTAATTTAATCCACTTAAGCATATACAGTCATACCCAATTCATGTATTTCTGAATTTGTTAAGGGAAGAATTCCAGTTAAACACCGAATTATAAAATAGAGGGCTTAAGGAAGTTGACTTGAATGGAGTCTTATCAGGTAGCATGTACACTAAAGTTGTACTTAATAACTAATAAAATAACATGCATACAAATATACTGCATGAAAGTGAAATAATGTATATTTTATATTCATATATTTCTGATGAATATACTTCAAATAATAAAGAAGTATATTTTTGACTACTTTAGTTAGTCCTAGGGTTAGTGTTAGTAATAGGTTTAGTGTTGGTAATAGGTTTAGTATTAAAATTAGGGTTAGTGTTAGTAATAGGGTTAGTGTGATTAATAGAGTTAGTGTTAGAAATAGGGTTAGTGTTAGTAATAGGGTTAGTGTTAGTAATAGGGTTATTTTAGTAATAGGAATAGGGTTAGTAAAAGGGTTAGTGTAGTAGGGTTAGTGTAGTAGGGTTAGTTTTGGTAATAGGGTTAGTGTTTGTAATAGGGTTAATGTTACTATAGGGTTAGTGTTAGAATTAAGGTTAGTGTTAGTATAAGGGTCAGTGTAAAAGTGTTAGTGATAAGGTTAGTGTTCGAATTAGGGTTAGTGTTGGTAACAGGGTAAGTGTTAGTAACAGGGTTAGTGTTGGTATTAGGGTTAGGGTTGGTGTAAGGGTTAGTGTAGTAGGGTTAGTGTTAGTAATAGGGTTAGTGTAATAATGATACTGGTAGTAATAGGGTTAGAACTAATAATAGGGTTACTGTTAGTAATAGGGTTAGTGTTGGTAATAGGGTTAGTGTTAGTATTAGGGCCAGTGTAATAGTGTTAGTAATAGGGTTAGCATTAGTAATAGGGTGAGTGTTGGTAATAGGGTTAGTGTTAGTATTAGGGTCAGTGTAATAGTGTTAGTAATAGGGTTAGCATTAGTAAAAGGGTTAGTGTTGGTAATAGGGTTAGTGTTAGTATTAGGGTCAGTGTAATAGTGTTAGTAATAGGGTTAGTGTTAATAATAGGGTTAGCGTTAGTAATAGGGTTAGTGTTAAAATTAGGGTTAGTGTTAGTATTAGGGTCAGTGTAATAGTGTTAGTAATAGGGTTAGTGTTAATAATATGGTTAGCGTTAGTCATAGGATCAGTGTGCATGCGTGCGTTTGTGTGTGTGTGATAGGGCGGAGGGAATACAAAAGCCTATGAGGGGTCAATGCTTTCTTACCGGCCTCAGCTGATGTGTTGATGAGACACTGTCATGCTGTCTCTTTAGAGGGGTTTGTTATTTTTACAAAATGTTTTACATGCTTTACAAACCTTTAAAATGTACAACGTGGGTCCACTGTTTAATTGTCCGGGCAAGTGCATATTTATTGTGGTTTGCTTTGTCTGTTACTCCTTATGAACTCTGCTGATATCTGTGATTATCTCTGAGGTTATCTCTGTAAGCATACTTTCGTACAAATAAGTTCTGGTAAAAGTTTTTTACTGATTTTGGGGTTACCTTGTAGTTCTGTCCCTTTTGCAGTGATAAATGTTTTTCAACCTTATCTTGATTATTTGAAGAACCATATATTAAAAAGTTATTTAAAGAACTTTTGAGTAGCCGGTTCTCTGTGTAACTCAAAAAGGTTCTCCGATGGCATCATTAAGAACCATATAATAAATTGTTCTATAAGAACTGTTGATACCTAATGTCATGACACTGATTTATGGATTAGCCAAATACACCATGACCTCATCAGTATGCTTTTATTTTTAGCTGAGAAAACCCTTGTAAAAGGAAAAACTCTTTTTAAATAATAAAAAACATACAATATATACATATTCACATACAATTACAATCTTTGACTATAAACAACTGTATTATTAATATCACAAACAATCCGTTTATATATTTTTTCATCTATTTATGTTTAGCATGCCTTGCGTTTCATAGTGTATCATCATGATTCAATGTGTCCATATTTGTACAATGTGAATGAGATATGTGTCTATTGATATATGTCTATATGTGTCTAAGTTTCTATGTTTTACATGTGTACTGTTTTGTGTTGCCATTTGAAATCAACATTATGTAGGCTGTCCCCGAAGGATAAACTGATAACCTTGTATATGGTATAGTATCTCTGTATCCCTTGACATAAGCTGTGACACATACTGGAAACAATGAAGGTAACTTCATGTTCAAAAGAGAAGGTAGTGCAGAGAGAACAGACACATTTACATCCACATGGAACTGTGCGTTTATTTTGCAAAAATCAACTGGGCACCTGACACTAGAGTAAATATGACATCACTGTCTTCATGGCAGCCAGCAGCATGCCCTCAGAGGAATGCGTGTGAAATGTCAACTCATGAGTAATTATATGTATCATGATGGCAATCTGATGATATATATATATATATTTATACACACAAACACAGGGTTATGGTTATATTTTTACCTGCATCCTATATATCATATCACTTTGTTAGGGTTGTCTTTGTCTTTGTCTTTGTTTTTGTTCACTTCCAAATGTGTCTGTGTCCTGGCCCTCCAAGTTCGGCAAATCTCCTCGGAGGTCGAGTCAGACGGATCAGTCTGTGGAGGTGTGTCCACGTGTAAGCCAGACGTCCTGACACCATATTTAAATGCACAGGTGGGATCCCTGCCCAAAGGTTTCCGCCTGTAGCCCTTTGACCAACTTCCACAGTTTCCTTCGCCAATTTAGAGAACACCATGGGTTCGGACATGAGGCTGTTCGTACCCTCGCCTCCCAGAAACAGATGAGCAATGGATCGTTTCTCAAGGGCCTCTGTGAGGCACTGAATCAGGTCCTCTACTCGTGCCACCAGGTGGTGCTCCGCCCAAGCCTCTGCAGGGATTCTCAGGAGCAACCGCATCCAGGCTGTCTTCAGGACATAAGAGGAGAGCACCGTTCCCCATGCCTTTGCCCCCTGGATATCTAGAGCCTGGCCACCAAGGTCCCGGATTGCCTTGACCAGCTGGAGGCACTTGAGATGGCAGGAGCTTCGGGGGACCTGACTCCTTTTCCACCTCAGCAGCCTCTGCTCGTGGTGAGGGAAACAAAGAGTCCACAGGTCTTTCCGGTTACAATGTTTCACCGAAAGCGACGTAGTGTCTGTTGGGACAAGGTAGACACCGTTGCCAAGTAGAAAGACAGGGACCATGCGCACGACCGTGGAAATATGGCAGCAGATGTAGTCTGGCTGTTGAGTAAGGTGCAGCTGCACACATTCGTTGGACAGCGTGATACTAAGTCTGCAACGTTGCTCATGTGAATAGCGCACAGTGGCTAAGCAGCGCTGCATTGTGTGAAAGAACCAGCGGAGAACTGAAGCCGATATTATCATGTAGACTTTACTCCCCTTTTCACCTCGACCAGATGGGGATTCCTGGGGGCAAGGCCGCAGGAAGGTGTCGGCAAAAGATGGGTGTCTGCGTACCCATTCTTCATGTAGGGGCACTTCCAGGCAGCCTTTAGGAACGGGACTGGACGTGTCCTTCTCGACAGTATTCAACGCCCTCAAAATGTCCCCCTCTTCCCTGTCCACGTCTTCATACTCCCTCTTTGGGGCATTCTTCTGGTGATCATCCTCTCGTATATCATGCCTGCTCTTGGGCCTCTTGTCTTTTTTCTTCTTGTCATTTTTCTTTCTCTGGACTGAGCATGCAAGTTTCAATCCTCCTTTGGTTTCCTCTTCACCCCTATCGGCATCCTTTTCTCTCTGGTCTTTACGTTCCTCTGCCGCCTCTCCCCTCTCCACCCCCCAGATGACTCTGGGCTGTAGCTTCAGTCCATTGGGGACTCTCAGTGGGACTAGGATGTCGAAGCAGTCTGGAGAGCCGATCTTGTGCTCCTCATAGGTGCTACCCACCTGGAGGCAGGTGGTTAAATGGAGGATAGATTTATTGTTAACATTATTAAGTAAGGTAATGTACAGTGTGGTTATAAGAATGAGAAGTTGTAAATGGTAGGTAGTTGATTCCGATCCACTATTGACAGGTTCTGAAAATGCATGTAAAATCACTGTTTTCAAAATAAGTCACCTTTAGTTTTGTTTAGCCCTGTTTCAAACCGACAGCTTTGCATCTGCTTTGACATGCAGATGTCTTTGTGTTTCGGACACACATTGCAATAGGGCTTGTACATTGTGACGTCATATTGCAATGACTTCATTTCGGAAGTATAGGAGGATAGGATTGTTATTGATAGTAACAAAGTTTTGGTCATTGTTTGATCATTTATCGTGAAATTATTTGTCATTATCGTCCGACATTGGTGTGTTTGAAACTGCCAAAGCGATTCACATGCAAGAAATGGCAAAACAAAGTTTTCATTAGCCTAGGTTATGGTATATTGACATTTATTTAGGATTTTACATCACTACAACTCTCTCAAATCCTCACAAAATGGCGGAATATCGCTAACAAAAAAACTCATGATGCATTCTGATGTACAAGCCCTATATTCTTAACTGAAAATAAAAAATCACCTGTAAGAAATCACCCCGGAAAGAAAGGCAGGATTCAGGGGGCGTGGAGGTGTGGCCAGCTCTTATCAGGTCTCCAATCACTTTGGCTACATTGGCTTTGCTGTGGCCCACCATGTGAGGTGAGAGCCGCACCCATCGGTTATAATAGTCCTCCAGCAGCTTCTGTCGAGATGTGTCTGCTCTCAGAAATGTGTCCGCAAGCCTAGCACCTTTTCCTGCCCTTCTCGGATGGGTGGAACAACAATATCTGAAAGTGAAAAAGAAGTATGAAATAAATGTATTTGCAAACTATGCAAAGTCAGAGTTGAAATGCTTTGTGATAGTTGAAATTAAATTGACTTGCATTTTTTAAGCAGCTATTTAACTTTGTTTGTGTTATCATGACAGATCATTAATCATTATATGAGGCTATCCATACTGAATACACTTTAATTCACTTTCTGGATGAAGGACCAGACTGAGGTTAAATGGGAATTTCCTTTACTTAAAGAGTAAGAAATGTGGTACTCCGTAAAAGTCAACATTTCAAAGCAGCTTTCTTAAGAGTTTGCTACTCTTTCAATGAAAACTTAGATTTTTTTGTTTTCAATTACATGCAGGAGGATGAGCAAACAGTGTGGGTGTTCATTCAAAGTTTGTAGCTACCTGAGGCAGAGGAAACACAGCGTACTGGCCAGGACAAGCTTGATGAGCAGAACGATTATTGAGTAGCCTGCTGCATCACAGCAGTCGTCCACTCCTGGTTGGTCCCTGGAAATGTCTGACTTCTGTTCCGAGCTCAGTGTTTGTGTATAGTGGTGAAGGACCACCACAATAGTCACCAAAGAAATAAGAAGAGGCCAGAAGACCCGGAGATTGCATGTGTAAACGCGTATCATCCTACCCGAGCTAGTTGTCTCCCCTCTTTCCCTGCCTGCCTCATCTTTGACTTTGGTCTGTTTCAAGTGAACTTGGTTTTGTTGATTTCTTTGGGTTCTGCATTTGGTATGGAAGACTTAAGTTAAGTTTAACTCATGTTAATGTACACAAAAAAACACATTGAAAAAACATCTCGTTTTCCATCCGCTCTCCTTTTTCATCAATAAAGGGCTATGCTGTGTCTAGTGACGCGCTACTTGTTTAGCTTACTCAAACGCCGGTGTTTTTTTTTCTCATGCAGACGCCTAAATCATATCTTATCAGGCTACACACAGACGATTATACATTCACAGACTCACTCAAGGTTGCTTTAACTGTCTCCTTCCTGTATTTTTCTCATTTTTCTCTTTCACTTAAATGTTCTTCAAACTGCTGCCTTTCCAACTCTCTCTTTCCCCTCTCTTCCTCCTCCTCTCTCTCTCTCTGACAAATGACATCTCTATGATCTCTATACTACTGCTGGTTGCTAACCAGGAAGTGCCTCATGAGAGAGGAATTTCAACATTGGAGGAAGAGAGCAGAAGGAGGCAGAGTGCACTTTCCAACTCTCCTCCCCCTTTTCTCCTTTAAGAGAAAAAGAGAGCGAGTGAATTCAAGGATAAACTTTTACGCCACAATCATTTTGTGCAGACCCAGTAAATTGTAGCTTACATTTGGTATCAGCCTTTGGAGTAGGGAGGGGGGAGGTCAGCTTTCTGTCTTTTTGTTTGGTTTGTTTCTTTGAAATTGCTCATAACAATAACTTTACTGATAAATCAAAGCTTTTGAAAATAGGCTTGAAAAACCTTTTGTGTGACGTATTCTATGTTTGTTCATTCATTGGCTTACCATCACATGGTCACAATACAGACCATTACAGGCATTTGAGTTGTCCAACAAACACAGCTTTATAAATGACTTGATTGAGGCAAACTCTTCCACAACAGAGGAACTAGTCTTTGAGGCTTGCCAGTTGACTTTTTTTTTGGTCCACACTTATCCATTTACAATATCTTGTATGAGTACTTCCTTTATTGAAATACCAGACAGATTTGAATTCATACAGTTGACAAGTTGTCGCTTTTAAATATCAAAATATTTCCAATTAAAATGCCTATATTAACATGTTTAACATGTTCACAGGGCACATTGCATACTTACATTATTGGTCACACATCCTCATATGTGGTATATATACGTGTGTGTGTGTGTGTGTGTGTGTGTGTGTGTGTGTGTGTGTGTGTGTGTGTGTGTGTGTGTGTGTGTGTGTGTGTGTGTGTGTGTGTGTGTGTGATATTATAATTTCAGGGAATTGTATTTAAGTTTGAAGCTTAATAATCAAGAATGTGGCAAACACTTTGCAGTATAAAAAGAGACAGTCCATTACTGGTATCTAATCCATCTTTGTTTAACTCTTTGTTTGTTTACCCCTCCCACACTCTTACTGGAAGTAAATGTGAAGCTTGGCACTTACAGCCCAGCAAAAGTAACAAGGAGAGAGCTTTGCAGGAGTATGTCTACACTGTGCCAGCTATCACTTCCAAAGCCCACTACCATAAATGAAAAACACCATTTGACAGACTACATAGACATGGCTTTCTATGTAGACATGGTTGTCTAAATCCATTTGAGTATTTGTTATATATATATATATATACTGTATATATTGTGGCAGATGGCAGCGAGGGGTGAGGGGAATAGTAATTGAAGGGAGATCTCATGCTGCCCGCTGGCTCCACCTTATATGGAGTTCCTCCTTTAACGAGGCAAGCCTGAGGATCATTAAGCAGGCAGTGCTTGGGGTTAAAAGGTACAGCAGGCTGCCATATGGGGGCTAGCAACTACAGACAGCATCTGAGTGATCTTCTGGGAGTACTGTGACACCGACGAGAGAGAGACACACCGAATTGCATTGATTATGTGTTGTGACCTGGACCGTCTGATTACCCCCACCGTGTACCGACCTGCTTTGGATGAGAACCCTTCTTGTGACAACCCCTGGATACTGGACAAACGGACTGATTATGGCTTGTGGACACTGAGGAGGTAGTTACCATACCCCCCTGGGTGTTAATACTCCCTTATAAATTACCATTGACTTTGAATTGCTCTCTGTGTTGTGTGGTCGCTATTCAACTTAATATTATGGAAACCCCTCACCCACGAGCCTGCTACATATGGTGGAGAATGCATGCTAATAGCTACACCAAGTTGAGTAGATAGACCGACACAGAGAACAATGGAAGCGTTGGTGAAACAACTGTTGGTGGCGAACATAGCGCAGCAGGCTATGCATCAGGAGCTGATGGGAGCGCTGACAGCCAGCCATGTCGGCATGGCTGTAGGCGCTGCAGTTTCCCGTCCTGCCCCCAGCATGTTTATCTTGAAGCAGACAGAGACTGATGATATCGAGGCTTACCTCCAAACCCTGAGATGACAGCGGTCTGGGAGAAATGGGAGCCGGAACAATGGGCCAGCCTACTCGCACATTTCCTGTCAGGCACAGCACAGAAGGCATATCAGGATCTGACGGATGACTAGGCGACTCATTACGACCGGCTGAAAAAGGAGATCCTGCGCCGGTAAGGATACACCTTGATAAATAGGTCACAAAGATTCCACGATTGGACATATGGTGCGATGGTGTCTCTGCACTCGCAAATGCATGACCTAATTAGGCTGGCCAAGAGTTGGCTAACTGCTGCCCCACTGACAGTTACGTATGGCCACGGAGAACGTGGTCATGGCTCTCTCCAGTTCGTAGCTAAAAAGTTAGCCAGCCAAGCCAACCCACAGAGTGCAGATCAGCTGGTGGAACTGGTGGAAGGTCATCAGGCAGCTTTGGAAGTCCTGCGCAGTGGACGTCCACTGAGGGGTGAACCCACCCCTCGCCCAAAGGAGTGGATAAGGACGGAGGATGACGGCGGGATCCTGGCCAGGGATGGAGGGACACCAAAAGCCAGCCCCCCGAGACAACACCCCTTACTGAACCAAGACAGCAGGAAGTGCTCAGAGTTTGGCGAGCCGGGACACATCGCCTGGACCTGTCCGAACCACGATGTCCGGATGCCGACGGCCTCAGCCAGTGAGGTAAGACCCAGGCGTCCCTGCAGGTTGCTTATGGCTTGCTGGGCTGAGGAGTGGTCCTTCCCCGGTCACCCCGGTAAAGGCCAATGATACAGACACAACAGCGCAGGGGAGACAGGGGAAACAGAGGGAATCCGAAGGGAGGATGATGCTGGAGAAGAGTGAGGGTCGATAGGAGGGAGGCCCGGATGTGTGGCTTACACGAGGTGGTCAACCGATCCTCTCCCAGAGAGTGACTCGGGACGCAAGACAGGAGTCAGGTGAGGTGAGTATGGGCAACCTATTCCCGATGGACCACGAGGCGGCGCCAGAGCCTGCCTCACTATCAGCCCAGTTCGGAACGGCCCAACTGGAGGATCCCAACCTGTCTAGGTCTCTCCAGCAGGTGAACGTGGTGGACGGGAAGCCCATTGAGGGGGTAAGACTGATCACATACCGTCATTTTGCCATAAAAAATGTATTGTTGTGAAGAGAAACAACAAATGTGTGGAGTTGCTGTTGGTGCCCCATCCCTTGGTTCAGTCGGTGCTGCAGCTGGCACACTCCCACTGTCTTGGGGCTGACCTAGGGGTGGAAAAGACCGTGGACCGGATCAAGGCACGATTACACTGGCCGGGGGTGAAGAGGGCAGTGGAAGATTACTGCCACAGTTGCCCGGAGTGCCAGCAGGTGGTGCCAAAACCACATTTCCGCTGCCCCCTAGTTCCCCTACCCATTATTTCAGTCGGTTTCAGCAGGATCGCCATGGACCTGGTGGGACCACTACCCAAGAGCAGCCGAGGGCACCAATACATCGTGGTGATAGTGGATTATGCCACTAGGTTCCCCGAAGCCAATCCCCTGCACACCATGGCCTCAAAAGGAATTACATGAGTTGGTCCTGATGTTCTCCTGGGTAGGCATCCCCGACAAAATATTAACAGACCAGGGAACCCCCTTCATGTCAGGAATCATGAAGGATCTCTGCAAGTTAATGAAAATAACTCAGTTGCGCACCTCAGTATATCACCCACAAACCAATAGACTAGTGGAGAGATTCAACTGGACCCTGAAGCAAATGCTGAAGAAGGTGATGGAGGCTGACGGACGGAACTGGGACCAGCTACTCCCCTAGCTGATGTTCTCGATCCAAGAAGTGCCCCAAGCGTTGACCGGCTACTCCCCCTTTGAACACCTCTACGGGAGATGACCCCGGGGGCTGCTGGACGTGACTAAAGAAGCCTAGGAGCAGCAACCATTGTCCCATCGAACCCTGGTAGAACACGTGGGAGACATGAGGGACCAGATGGCCACTTTGTGGCCCCTGGTGCGGGAACACATGCAGGGTGGTCTACAACAGAGGAGCCCAATAGTGAGACTTCCAGCGCGGAGACAAAGTGTTGGTACTTGTCCCCACAACAGAGTGTATGTTTCTGGACCAATGGAATGGGCCAGAATGCTTGAGACGGTTGGGGAAGTAAATTATAGGGTCCGACAGCCATGACATAGGCGCCCGACCAAAACTTACCATGTAAACCTGTTAAAGAAATGGAATGCCTGGGATGTACTCTGCTCTACTCCTCAAAAGAAGGCTATCACCGAAACCGGGCCTGCCGAGGTGCCCCTAGGGGAACAGCTGAGCACAGCTCAGAGGCAGATGCTGACAGAGTTGGTCGACCGGAACCAGGACGTGTTCTCCAGTGAACTGGGCCACACCAATCTGGTACAGCACCACATCATCACCGAGCCCGGGAAAAAGGTTAAATTGAGTCCCTACCGCATACCGGAAGCCAGGAGAGATGCCGGCAGGACCAAGGTAAAGATGATGTTTGAAGCGGGAGTCATCAAGGAGTCGAACAGTGAGTGAGTGGTGCAGACCAATAGTGTTGGTGCCGAAACCCGACGGCACCATACGCTTCTGTAATGATTTTATGAAGCAAAATGAAATATCAAAGTTTGACGCCTACCCCATGCCCCGAATAGATGAACTGATAGAACGGCTAGAGACCGCCTGATATATCAGCACGCTCGACCTGACAAAGGGCTATTGGCAGGTGCCTTTAGCTCCTGAGGTGTGGGAGAAAACCTCTTTTGCCACTCCTGACAAGCTGTTCCACTACAGGAAGCTACCCTTTGGCTTGCATGGGGCCCGCCCTCCTTGCAGAGGTTGATGGACCAGGTACTCCGTCCCCATCATGAGTACGCGGCAGCCTATATCGACGATATTGTCATCCATGGGAGCGAGTGGGACACCCATTTGAATCAGGTGAGCACAGTATTGCAGGCCTTACGGGAGGCGGGGCGGACGGCTAACCCTCCGAGGCTGAGTACCTGGGGTACACCATTATGGGTATGTGTGAAACCCCAGATAAAGAAAGTGGAGGCGATACAGGACTGGCCATGCCCCCTCACCAAGAAACAGGTATGCATGTTTGTGGGGCTAACATGCTTCTATCTGAGGTTTATTTCCCACTTTGCATCCCTAGCCATCCCCCTGACGGATCTGACCAGGGGCTGTATGCCCGCCCAAGTGACCTGGACCGAGGAGACGGAGAAAGCCTTCCAGGACCTAAAGGGAGCACTGTGTTCGGGACCTGTGCGGGTAACCCCGGACTTCTCCAAACCAATGGTGGTGCAGACCGATGCGTCAGAAACAGCAGTCTTGTCACAACTACAAAGAGGTGAGGAACACCCAGTCATGTTTATTAAGTGGAAGTTGTTGCCGCGGGACCAAAAATATTCCATGGTGGAGAAGAAATGTCTCGCAATCAAGTGGGCTCTAGAAAACCTGAAGTATTACCTGTTGGGACGCCACTTCACCCTGGTCATGGATCATGCACCACTGGTTTGGATGTCACGGAATAAGGACAGTAACGCCTGGTCACCCGCTGGTTCTTATCACGACAACCCTTTGCTTTCTCTGTTGTTCACAGGTCAGGGGCAGCCCACCAGAATGCCAATGCCCTTTGGCATTGACATTGGCATTCCCTCCCTCCCTCCTGGTCGGAGCTGAGTGGGAGGGTGTGAGGCAGATGACAGGGAGGATGAGGGGAATAGTAATTGAAGGGGGATATCTTGCAGCCCACTGGCTCCACCCCCAATTCTTATATGGACATTGCACAACCTCAACAAATGATGAAGTGCAGTACTTGAGATCATAATAATGGTATTAAAGTTACATTGAAATTAACAGACCTGGTCGGAGTAAATCCAATTACATCATTCCTATTTCTTTATCTATCTATACATACATATGCCATACCATGTCAAATTACTTTATTTGAACTGAAAGATTATTTAATAAATACAGACCAAACACATGAGTAAGCTTCCAATTAAAACAAATTGTTAAAAATTTAATAAGCCATTCTGATTCTGATGCCAATTTCTGTATCATCTGGGGAACCATAAGATAGAGTAGGTGAGAAATCAGTACAAATATTATATACATTGTAAATATAAACACAAACATTATGACATAATACAATTTATTACTATTTTATAATTGTTTACTTATGATAACTGATAAATAAATAAATTATGGCATATAATACAATATATTTCTGTTTCAGAATATATTTCTGTATTTCTATCCTATTCTTGGTACCATCAGCTCCAGAGGACTCCTGTTTCTAACCCACAAAGGCAAACGGGGCGTCAACATAATTTGTTTACTCTTGTATTTCTATAGTTGACCCCTAAATACAACACTTTAGTATCTATACCACACGGTCTTGTGCTTTTTGTTGATTTTTTTTTTACAATATTGTTTTTGAATAAGATTGCATGAGTTAAAGCCTGAAAATGTAATAGTTAAATCGCTATATACTACTACTACTACTACTACTGCTCCGAGTGGTTTGTTCTTTTAAAAACCAAATATCGGCTCCATAGGTCTAGAGGTCCAAACCGATTCCCCAAGGTTTTAAGATGAGAAACATGTACAGTAGGCGCCTTTGAGTAACCAAGTGTTTTCGAGGGAAAACTAGGATGTAAAATAGCTGGGCATCATCTCCAGTGTGTCTCCATAAATGATCCCTTACTGTGCGAGCTCGTGGAGCTCCAAGTGGCTAAAGGCTTCCCAGGGACACACCACGGTGAAGTCTGGTAGTCATGAGAAGACACACCATTACCAACAACACATGTCATAGTGCAAGAAGGAAACACTTGAAGACAATGTATTATGGACGTTTTTATTGGCATTTATTATTTGTAACCCACAGAAGACAATTTACATTGCGTTAACCCTGATACACAAATATTTGGCACTTGTGTCTTGTAAAATGAATCCACTGTTATTTTCATAACAGAATTCTGAACACAAACTAGTCTATGCGCATTTGTGGATCTTCAGAGTTTTGTCCAATGTGTATCGAAGCTGATCTGTACAATTTGGATGCATACATAGCAACCTCTAGATGGCGATATGTGACCCGGAAGATGGCTAAATATCTCAAATGCTATTTTTATTGCACTAAGATAGCTTAGTTTTACAATGAAAGTGTTATGTCTTTGTTTATTCAGTTATTGTAGCGAGCGGCAAGGGAATGACCAGACATGAGGCCAGGTTATTAGTGAATTGCAACTCCCGTGCCCCAGACACCACCCGACTCCGAGAGTTGCCTTTATTCAACAAGACTCCACACCCCACAACATATCCCGCAGACATAAGTGTATCGGTGCCGGTGTCGCTCCAGCCGACCCCACCCGTCACCGAGGTCCCTCTCAGCATATTGAATAAGCATATTGAATAACTTCAGTTGCTCTGAAATATTGCACAACTACGGCTTACACATTACACCACTGTGCAGCAGTGTTGTAATGTGTAAGCTTGCTTAACTAGACATGTCGCCGCATGTGGTTGTGTGAGCCAACTCGTCATGTGCGCAATATTCCATGAGCATCGTAATATGCTAATGCTAATGAGCTAGCACGCTGAGTTTCAAGTCCCTGGGCCGTTTTGCAGCGGACTTGCGATTGATTGAACAATGGGGCTGATTGTTTTTGTTTGATTGCGAGTTATAGCGCCACCTGCCGCCAAAGAGGGCCTTTACTTTTTGGAGACCTGCTTACGCGCGCTTTCTACACGTGTACCAACTTTTTGAAACAAACACTCCTTACCTAAGAGTCTTTGCCATTGAGAAGTGTTGCATTCAGGCACCTGTGGTGTTGAATTCAGGCACCTGTGGTGTAGCTATAGTGATGGAAAGAGGAAAGAGAGGCCATGCTTGGTCAGAAATTAGGTGGGAGCCGTCTTAAAGCAAAATTGTCTCATACAGCACAGATATTCTCACATTTCACTCACTATTACCTGACAGATTACCTTGCCATATTTAACCAATAACACTCAAAAGCAGATAATATTGATTTTAATATCCATGTCCGAGAGGGGTTTAAGCTTCTCAGATAATTATATATAAAGCCACGGTGTGTGTGTGGATGTGTGGAGCTCCGTCTGGCTAGCGTTGATTTAAATGTCCACGTCCGAGAGAAGGTTACGATTCTTGGACACTTATAGTCTAATGCCACGGTGTGTGGCACATTTCATAAACAGCATCGCTCATTATAATGCTACTACACAACGACGATATAAAAAAAAAGGATATCAAATGGATCGTTACCACAGAGATAGCCCAAAACGTGCTAAGAGTTTAATTTCATTAAATTAATAACGCATTCTCTCTAGAGCCGTTTGTCCGTTCTGGGCTACTGTAGAAACATGGTGATGCCATATGGCGGGCTCCATGGAAAAGGACTCGCTCCCTATGTAGAACAGAAATGCTCATTCTAAGGTTACAAAAACACAGCAATTCATATTTTCATGGGATTATACACTATTATGTTTTTATTATACTATTACTTATTAATATATACTATGTTTTATTTCTGCCAAGTCCATTCCACTAGATGCATTAAATTCGATTTATTTAGTGGACGGTTTTGTCCAAAGCGACAAGAAGTGGATTAAAAAATGAAGCTATAACCCAACAACAAAGTGCAAGAATCAATCAAGTACATGAAATTAATCAAATAAGCCAAGTACTTTAACTACTACAATATAGAAACAAAATATGTAACAATTGTATTTCTTCACCATGGGCACCATGCAGTCTGAACCAATGAGTATTAGCCTGAGGTGGAAGATGGGTAGGGTTTCAGCTGTCCTGATGTCAGTGGGGAGCTCATTCCAAAATTGTGGAGTGAGGACAGCAAACAATCAAGCTTTTGTTGAGTGGCTGCTGGGGTCCCAATGTAGTATGTATCAGGTATGTATCACCCCCATGTATCAGGTGGTGTCAACATCGACTGAGAGATGTCGACCAGACTGTAAAAAATACATCTGCAGAGCTGTGGTAGTTAAGGCCATGTGAGTGAATGATGGAACCCAGTGACTTTGTGTACAGAGAGAAGAGGATGGGACCCAGGACAGAACCCTGAGGGACCCCAGCAGTGAGACTACAAAGACATCTGACACATATTCTTACCAGGTTACCATGTAAGTGCGTTCCATGAGGTAGGATGTGAACAGGGCGAGTGCAGAGCCTGATATTTCCACTTCTTGGAGGGCAGTGAAGACGATCTGGTGGTACAGTGTCAAAGGCTGATGAAAGGTCCAGTTGAATGTCAGCGGAGGAGAGGGAGGCTCCTCCCCTGTGTGATGTTTCTCTGTGACATCAAGAAGGGCAGTCTCAGTTGAGTGGCCTGCCTTGAATCAAGACTAGTGAAGGTCCAGAAGGTTGTTTTAGTGGAGGTATGCAGAGAGTTAGGAAAAGTCTGCATACTCAAGTGTTTTGGAAATAAATGGTTGAAGAGAGCAGGCTGGTCTCATACAACGTTTGTATGATATCTTATGAAAAGTTACCAAATCTTTTCGTAAGATTCCTACGAATGCCCGTCAACACGAGTGATCTGCGGCCTGCGGCCTGCCTGCGCAAGCCCCAAAGAGTGCAGAACCAGAAAACATTAGCAACATGCAACATTACGCTTGTTTCAGCATTAAAATGCATTCTGATTACATTTCTAGCGAGAAATGTGCCTCTTATTGCCATAATCTTCATTCAGTGATTGTATATGATGTTTAGTTAGTTAGTTAAACTGCTCATTGTGTTTTTCATGCTCTTTGGGGTTTTGAGGGAATAGAATCGGGGTAGGCTATATTCTGTTCAAGAAATAACCAAAATTATATATTTTATTACACAACACGTATTTCAAACACGTGGAACCATGAGCTACATTTTTGTTCGGAATCCCCCCACCCCCCAGTTCTCGTATATATCCATGCGCTTGTTTATGACCTCTAGACTGTAAGAAGGGGCTTTTAGCTACAGATAGCTCCTCAGAAAAAGAGGAGAGAAGCGATTGGTAGGCAAGAAGGATGTCAGGGTCCTTGAATCTGGACCATGCTCTATCAGCCGGACGTGGTTTGGTTCTGTCAGCACGCACTGAGTCAGGCAACCAAGGCGCCGGAAAGATCAGGCGAGCCTGCCGATAGGTAAGAAGACAGAGAGAGTCCAGAGACGAGGACAAAGTAGAAAGAAGATTGTCCGTGGCAGTCAGGAGGCACGTGTGAGAAGGCGTCAGGTGAGGGGAGAGCTGAGAGGATAGATGAGGCAAGAGAAGATGGGGACGGGGTGAAGGTTGTTGCGGATACAGACAGTATGTGTGAAAGAGGGAGGTTTGGCCGTTTGAGAGATGGGGAGAGAGTACGATAAAAAGAGGCCGTCTTCTTATCTTAACTACTATTGTGTAGTTTGATGCATGCATATATATCTATCGATATACATTTGGTATATGTTGGCTCCATAGAACGACTGTTATGAAGCTGTAGCTTTGACATTATGGGCACCGCTTTTGCTTGCAATTTTTTGCAACCAGAGGCAGAAGTGATCCATATTTGAGACATTAAGGGCGGGAATTAAATCCCATTAAATGGGATAAAACTAATTAATATTCAATCCTTAATAACTTTTTTATTAAATACAACTGTCAAATGGGACCGCTCAAATATGATGAGATGAACTAGCCACTGAGATCCTAATCTCGGACGCAGCAGTCCTACTATGTTTTAGCAGAACATATGGAGGGCGATAACTCAGAGCCTGGCCCGGAAACCGAAGTCGCTCCTGCCAGGGCTTCACAAACAGGTGGTCATGGCTGCCGCTTTGGGGGGCAAGAAAATCATTGCACCGGGCCAACTATTTATGGTACTGGAAACACAGTAATCTCTCTCCCTCTCTCTACCCCCTCAGTTTCTGCCCTCCCTCTTTCTCTCTAGCCCTCTTTTTTCACTACGACCTAGTATTTACACAGACAGAGACAAGAAAAGTAAGTAATTTAAATGTATCCTTATTGCTTTTATACCTTGCAATTACCTCAAGGGTACTCGCCTGAACAGCTGATTATGGGTGGGAGTGCTTTGCAGGGCAATGCTGCAAATAGATTGCGTAGCACAGCTGTTACAACTAAAACTGTTTTTTTTACATGAACTCCAGAGCAGGATAGCCTATTCAAAATTAAATTATATACAAACCAATTTTGAAATGATTTTCATGTAAGAGGCAACTCAAATTATAGCTTTCGGGTTGTGCAAAAACACATCGGGAGCAGACATAAGTATAAAGTTTATATGAGTAGGAACTGGTCTCGCCGCTTGTTTCTCCTTTGTAGTCAGGACACAATAATCTGATGCACAACAGCCTCGTTCGCGTTTTGAATGAACTTTTGAGTAGGTAAGTTAAATTATTATGGGTTGACTTTACTCTGTGTGTATATAAGCAAATACATGTACATTACGAGGATGTTCTTTCTTTGGACAGCACTTTTGGTCATTCAAACATTCTATATAATGGGTTGGAGAGGGGGAGGGGGGCGGAAGCTAAATGTATGCATCAATGGTGATTTCCTCAGTTTAGTACCGCGGTGATTTAAGTTTGATATTCGACATCGCCTTTTTTCCCCCTTTGCAGAACACCTTGCTCCTTGAAAGTATGACCGATTTCTTCAAGAGTAGTCTTGTTGTATAGACTGGACATTGGGTGATATTTCAGTCTTAATTCGCTGAGTATCACAAACTATTTCGATGATATTACAAATAAACGGCTTGAATATCAAGCTGTGATGCGCTTTTCCTGCGGATATTTAGGGATCGTCTAAAAAGTGCATGCAGAAAAATGTCAAACTGCAATCTCATTTATATAACATGATTAAAAACCATTAAAAGTATAACCACCAGAAGCCCTCACTATAATGTTTCCAACCACACAAACAATACTATTTGTTTATATTCATTTGTATGTTGCCATCTATATTGCAACCACTGAAAAACTGTCCAGCGTCAGTAGGATGACTTTGAAAACTGCTTGTAGGCTTGCATTTTTTGTTAGGTGGAAGTGTGTTGCTTGGCATGACGAGGATGTTGCTCCTTTTTCTCCGGTCCCAGAGTCGCTGTTGCCAATAGCTCTTGAGAGAGGAAACGTTTGTAACGTTAGCAATCCCAATCAAGCTATAACCTTAAGAATATATGCACCCCTTAACTTACTTGCCAAACATCGGCGACACCGCAGGTTACTTATCTTCTTGGGTGAAGATGAAAGGTTAAATGTTTCAATTTTGTAACTGTTGAATGACCATGTACGGAGGGAATACTTTGCAACAGGAATAGTATTTATTATAACATAATGGGAAGTCCTAGACCAACATGACATGACTAACCGAATACCTGAGGAGCGCGCCAACGTCTGCCCATGCACAGTAGCAAGTACGGTGGCTGCTATTGGAGCATATTCAAATAGCATATCGTGAATGCTCTACATCCTCTCTCTTTAGCTTATAGCCCTAACACAAAACAGAACATGACTAAGTAAATAATAATGACATTTCAATGTCTATCCAAACAAGCTATTACTTTAGGTATGGAAGATAACAAAAGCATGGCATGTCATCAAACTCAGTATTACTTAACATTCTGTCAGTTACAGTATACAATGCAAATTTTTTTTAAACATTTTACAACACTGCATCTTGTACAGTAATGAACAGTGAGCATGTGGTGCTTAATGTCCACACAAAGCTCAAATCACGCAGTCTTTGTATTTGGGGTTCGGCCTTCTAACACGACCTGAACGTGTTTAGTATGGGCTCCCACTGATGCGTGTTGGCATCAGAGCTATGGGCTCTTGAGCTGGTTTTTTTTTCAGTGTCTATGCGTTTGGGCTTCTCTGCAAAGGGAGGGGGAGTTTCCTATACAGCTGGATTGAAGTGCTGCCGGTCCGCGTCGTCGGACAACTGTGGAGGTGGCTCGGCTACAGGTAGGATGTGTCTGCGATTTCTCCAGTACTCCCTGCCTTCAGACTTGATGAGGTAGGATCTTGGTTCCATACAGACCTCTTTTACTATGCCCATGCGGTTGTACCCTTGGGGGGTCTGCATCCTGACTGCTTCACCTTTAGACAGGGCCCGTAGTGGACGGCTTGACTTGTCGTAGTGCCGCTTTTTGGAGAGTCTTTAGGAGTTGAGCCTTGACTTGTTGGGTGTTGCGGGCTGTAGGCTCTAGTAACTGTTTGCTGACTGGGAGTGTGGTACGTGTCTGCCTTGACATAAGTCTCTGTGCCGGTGAGCCTAGCTGTGCATCTCGAGGGATGTTTCTCAGGTTTAGTAGGTTTAGAAACGTGTCTGTTCCATCTCTTTTTGACTTTTCCATCAGCTGTTTGGCACTACGGACAGCCCTTTCAGCTAAACCATTGCTCTGTGGGAATTCTGGGCTGCTGGTGACGTGCTCAAAGTCCCACTGTGTGGCAAAGTCCTTGAACTGCTGGCTGTTGTACTGTCTAGCATTGTCTGAGATGAGTATGTGCGGTGACCCATGGACCGAGAAATGTCGTTTCAGTTTTGTAATGACTGATGTTGCTTTGATGTCCTTGAGTTGGTCGATCTCATACCAACCTGAATATGAGTCTACAAGCACTTGATAGTTTACCGTTCCATTCCAGGATGTCTGTTGCCACTGTAGACCACGGTAGGTCTGGAACTGGGTATAGGGAGTGGTTCCTTCTGTTGATGTGGTTTTGTGCTGTTACACACAGAGCATGAGAGTGTTGCATTGTCAATGTCTTTGCTCATGGTGGGCCAGAACGCTATGCCACGGCCTCTGCGTTTAGTCGACTCCGCACCCGGGTGTCCTCTGTGCATAATGTTTGTGTACTCACTCTGTAGCGACTGGGGAATGACTGTTTGATGACCTTTCATGATGATTCCTTCCTCAATGATGAGCTCGTCTCGGAAGGGGAAGAAAGGACTGACGGCTGATGGACCACTGCGCTGTTTGGTAGGCCACCCATGTTTGATAACGGAGGTGAGTTTCTGCAGCGTTGCATCCTTTGCCGTGTGTCTCCTTAGTTCCTGCGGGCGGATGAGATGTGGCTGACCACCATCATGTCAGTCATTTTTCTCATTCCTGTGCTGAAACGTGGATGTCCTGGGTGCTCGTGACAGAGAGTCGGCCAGGTACATGTGTTTCCCTTTCTTGTAGATCAGGTCGATGTTGTATTTCTGCAACTGTAGCATCATATGTTGGAGTTGGGCTGGTGCTGTGGAGATCAGCTTTCTTATGATTGTGACTAGGGGTTGGTGGTCAGTTTCTACAGTCACCGGCTTTCCATATATATATAGTCATTGAATTTTGAACATGCAAACACAACTGCTAGGAGTTCCTTCTCTATTTGCGTAGCAGGTCTCAGTCTGTGTCAGCGTTCGCGATGCTTAGGCAATTGGTCTGGCTTCTTGCAAGCATGCTGTGCCAAGTCTGTGTTGTGAAGCGTCGTAGGTGAGTGTGACTGGTTGATCAACGTTGTAGTATGACAAGACAGGTGGACTTGATATGCATTTTTTCAGTGTCCTATGCGTCCTGGTGCTGCTTCAGCCAGCACAACACTGTGTCTTTATGCGTGAGCTGTCTTAGTGGAGCTGAAAGTTCACTGAAGTTCGGGATAAACTTCCCGAGATAATTGATCATGCCAAGGAAGCGCTGGAGTGCTGTGACGTCCTCGGGGGCTGGCATTTCGGTGACTGCTTTGGTCTTGGATGGATCTGCTTTCAGGCCATCGCTGGTGAACATGTGACCGACATAACTGACCTCAGCCAGCCGGAATTTGCACTTGAGGGGGTTGAGTCTCAGATTCACCTGACGTTCACGGTCGAGCATCATCATCAGGTTTGCGTCGTGCTCTGCTTCATTGCGGCCTCCGACGATGATGTCAATTGATGATTCAATGATGGCACAGGGGTATCCAGCGAATATCTGCTCCATTGAGCGCTGGAACACCTCACTGGCTGCATTTATTCCAAATGGCATCCTGAGGAATCTGTAATGGCCAAAAGGTGTGCTGAAAGTTGTTAGCAGCGATGACTTACTGTCCAAGGAACTTTGCCAGAAAGAACTCTTGGCGTCTAACACTGAAAACACTGTTGCGTTTAACATTTGTGGGGCAACCTCCTCGACAGTACGCATAGGGTGGTGGGGACGCTTCAATGCTATGTTGAGATCCCTGGGGGCAATGCAGATTCTTATGTCATCGGTTTGCTTTTTGTTTGTTGCCACCATGGATGAAACCCATTCAGTTGGTTCAGAAACGATAGCTTTCATTCTTTCAAGCTCCGCCCTAACTCTGTCCTGCATGGCTACCGGAATGCGGCGTGCTGGACGGACGATGGGCTGTACATCGGGATCTAGTTTCATGGAGTATGTGACTGGTAGCTTACCAAGTTTGTCCTTGAATAGATCAGCATATTCCATGAAAATCTGGTGGCGCATGTTGTTATTGTCATTCCCGCTGATTTGATGAACTTCCTTGTTCAGTGTTACTAACTCCATGCGTATGCATGCTGGTAAGCCTAGCAGTGGCTGGACGTTTCTCTCCATGATGTAGAACTGTAGTGCATATGGCTGGCCTGCTAGTTGACATGACAGGACAACTGAACCCACAGTGTTAATCAGATTTCCTCCATATGCAACCAAGTTGGTGATTCTTGAACAGTCTATTCCTTCCCTGTTCTTCACACGTTTGAATGTATCATATGATATGACGTTGCATTTTGCCCCTGTATCGACTTTCATTTGGATGGGCTTGCCATTGACGTGGACAGTGGTGAATGCTTCACATTTCTCCTTAGCATGACAGTATATACAGTGTCAACGTTCTCCAGTGTTATTCCATCCACATAGTATGAATCATCATCGCTACTACTCGTGGCTTGGGCTGGTTCTAATTGATCTACAGATTTCCTAGATCTCTGTGTGCTATGGTGCTGCTGTGTTGATCTGCAACACATTTTTAATGGTTCCATTTCTTACATGTGTGACACTGTTGATATGCGGGGCAATTTTCTCTCTTAGCTTTGTGGCTGCCTCCACAATTGTTACAATTTGTGATAGGCTGTGCAATCCTCACTGACGGATGTTTGTCTTGTATCAAATCTCTGCTTCCTTGCAAATCTGTAATGTACAGCGTCAACGTTGGCTGGCGTTTGCGGTGATGATAATGTCTTTGTGTGCTGTTCTGACAGCTCATGTATTCGACATACAGATATAGCCTTGGTTAGAGTCAGTTCACTATCACGCAGCAAAATCTTTCTCAGACTGTCATTATTTATGCCGCATACGAGTATCTCTGACGAGTTCATCTTGCAAATTTCCAAAATTAGAGCTCTTTGCTTTGATCCTTAAATCAGTGACATTATTAAATTGTCTCACCTTGGTTTTGACACATTGGGTATACTTGTGCCTTTCTATCGTAATGTTGGTTTGAGGATTGTAAATCTCCCGAAATTCCTCTTCAGACATATTGGGTCTTCTTTTAACTCGGCCGGAGTGATGACGCCTCTGTCCCCGGGAGCTCTCACCTCCTCCGCGTATACGAATGACCTCTCTTGTTCAATGGCTTCCGATCCTGCTAGATTGAGGAGAATATAAGCCTGTGTGCGGGCTGGCTTGTCGAAGTGTTCTGCTGCAATGAAAATGTCGTACTCTTGTCCGAACACTCGCCAGTTCTCTGCGACGGTCCCATCTAAAAGTATAGGGTCGGGTCTGCGAAATCCATCAGCCATCACGATGGCGCTCGTTCGTTGCTAGTGCTAGCTTGCGGCATTAGCTTGTTAGCTACGTTAACGTTAGTTGTCCTCGCTCGATCGGTGAGTTGATCTTCCTACTCGGTTTCAAGATTTGTATAGTCCATTATGTCCGCGTTGACTTCTGACACCATGTTGAATGACCATGTATGGAGGGAATACTTTGCAACAGGAATAGTATTTATTATAACATAATGGTAACTCCTAGACCAACATGACATGACTAACCTAATACCTGAGGAGCTCGCCAACGTCTGCCCATGCACAGTAGCAAGTACAGTGGCTGCTATGGGAGCATATTGAAATAGCATATTGTGAATGCTCTACAGTAACTATCGTAGTTTGTTTGGCTAACAGTTTTTTTCTCGGATACGGAGTGATAATGAATTGTGCAAAGGAATTAGATGTCATAGCCATGGTATATGCAGGACTTCCGCTATAGCAATTTTGCAGCTGCGGCCCGCCACACTGCGTGCGTGTTGTGAGACTGGGCTCACTGGCCAATCAAAACTAATTTAGTTAAGATGCGTAAACATTAATGCAGAAGAAGCACGCTGCAGTGAGAGGGTCAACGAATGCCACGGACAAGAAAATATCCAAAAGTAATGTACTGGCTGAAAGAATTCGAGGAAGAAAGAAATAATTTCATGATCATTGTTTTTGTGCCATTGTGAATTAGCTGTTAGCTATCGAGAAAGGCTTTGCAGCTGGAAACGTTCGAAGTGTATGGTAACATCCGTGATTGTTAATGAAAAATACATTTAAATTAAAATACAGTTTCAGTATATCAGTATTTCATAATTTACCAAAACATCCCCAAACTACAGGAGAATTATGCAAAATGTTTTAAATCCATTTATAAAAATAAAAACAACATGAAAATATCATCATCTTGCCACCACCATTCCCACAGCCATGCTTACTGGAACAAGAAAAAAAGGTAGCTTTAGTTTAAGTTAGATAGATGTTACAGTTTAAATAAACATTCGCAATGTATTCTCTATTGATGTTCATGGCCAACTAATTCATATTAATAATATATCGTGAAATAATATTTCACTGCTGGAATTAAACTACATATATACAATGAGATGTAAAAAAAGTATTATTGGGCCGAGAGTTCTAGGAAGGCGGCGGTGTGTTACAACCCACGGCAACTTTGTGATAAATTTTTAGTACGATCGTTGTGTATGAGCATTATAATGAGCGCCATTGTATCGTGTATGGCGTTATACTGAGAAGCTACTCGGACGAATACATCAAAATGAACCGCTGCTCAGACGGAGCTTCACCATCCACACACACAGCGCGTTATACTATATGTGTCTGGGAAGCCTAACCCGCTCTCAGACGCGATCAACAAAATCAATGGCAATCCACACATCCACACTGCCACAGACACCGTGGCATTATACAATATGTGTCCGAGAAGCTTAACCCTCTCTCAGATAGCCACAGTCAACCACTGCTCAGGCAGAGCTCCACACATCCACACACAAGGTGTCCCTTCGTTGTAGCGTCGATGAGTATACTTACAGGCACCTTGGCGTTGCAAAAAGAAGTCAAGATATGGACCAGCTCACCATAATGGGGCTCTACCCTTGCCTGAGCCAGCTTCATCAACGGGCCACCTCGGGGCGAGTTTCCCTATGGCAGAGCATTGGAGCTCTTCTTAAAAAAAACAACAAGACAAATTAAGTGCTCTCAGCCAAAAAGTGTCATTTTATTTCATAATTTTAAATTGCTTATCGATATTTACTCCGACCACTGGCACACTTCCCAGGCACAACAAAACCCTTTCCCCCCGCTGCTGAAAAAATCTTAGAGGAAACACTGATATGGTTAATATACGGCTATGATGGCTTAATTTGTGCTACCCGTTTTAAAAAATTTAGTCATGAATAATACCGATACACACAATACACTTATTTCTTGTTTATAGCTTGTTTTTTAGGTATGTCTACTTTAGCAAGGGTAGTTAAGCACAGGAGAAACCAGAAATGTCTTTAGTCCAAGTCCTTTTGGAGACTGGATATATTTATTTCAATAACAGTATAAAATCAAAAAGAGATTACCTTTCAGAAGTTTTCAGAGTGTTTCATGAAAAATAAAACATATCAGATGGTCATCTTCTGCTGGAGGGAGCTGGCAACTTGGGTTCTTTGTCCTTTCCACTTCGTAGTCCACGATCTTGCTGTTCCTCGATGTCGCTCTACTGTACATGTTGTGAGTGGGCCCCACTTGCCACGGGTTGCTCGAAGTTGGAAAGCCCCCAGCACCAGGTGTATTCCTCAATGAGCTCATCGTTTGTTACAGCTTCATACCAAATACATACATTTAAACAATATAAGGCACTTTTTTGGCTGAAACAAATCATTCATATTAAAAGAATATGAAAGAGATTACAATGTTTTTGGGAAAATGTATTAGATATTCATACAAAGAGTAATTACATTCTTTCTTTGTCATGAGGTTATATATTTAAAAAATATATAAAAAATAAAGTAATATTTTGGCCTACAGAGTAACCGCATAGGGGACACTGATAATATAATGACATGAGTATATCGTACTAAACTTGTTTGTTGGCACATTCTTAAAAAGCCCTCTTTTTGCTTATCAATTGGAATGGGGTCCATCAAATCTCGACCCCCTCCATTCCTGAACTCTGTTTCAACCCCCTGTACGTTTCCTTTACTCAAGTACAGGTTTTTCCTTGAATCAGTGGCTTTACATCTAGCCCTGCCTCTCCTATGGTTGGCTCCACTGGTGGCTTGCATGTTTCCATTGGTGGTAACTGGGGGCTCGTGCTCTCCTCCCCAGCTGGGGGAGGACTCCTGAGCTTCGGTAGTACCAAGTGTTAGGCTGAGGCGTCGCATCATGTGCATTGGTTTACCCTTGCGCCACCCTTTTGGCAGCTTGTGTAATAACCCCTGTTACTCTTTTACCCACGTTTTTAGCTGTAGCCTTCACAGATGTGCTGCTTGTACCCACAGGTGTAGCCTCCGCATCAACAGGGTTAGGATGTTCACTCAGATCATCCACAGGTACGCCAGAGCATACAACAGCCCTTAAAACACCTTTATATTTTGTTGCTTTTATTTCATAGACCTACTGCTGCCCTACTGCGATACACTCGCAACAAATCACGCAAAGCCCTTTGTTGCAGAAGGTTACAGTAATGGCGAAACAGACCAAATTTGAACATAATTAGAATTGCTTTCTCCCACAATACTAACGTTACAATGAAGAGGATATCTGTGAAGATTAACGTGCGGAAAACGTTGAGGCAGAACTAGCGATAAAAAAGAAAACAAACCAATCTTTCAGGCCAGAGTGGCTGGAAATATACATGTGGCAGATCAGATAGATTTTAAAGGTCCTTTTACATTGAACGCGATTGTTAATTGTGATTTATTTTTTTTCTCTCACGTTAATGACATAATTACAAATCATGGAACTGAATGGGACTGTATATATAGGACGCGATTTCGGTTTTGTGACAAATCTACATTAATCTTAATCGTAGCAACTTCGATTTCTGACGGGTCTAGCCTGCGAATAAATCTCTTTAAAAAAAATCACAATCAGGTATCTTTGTAGTCAACAATGGTCACCATGATCACTGTACTTATTGTAGGACATGGCGGAGGTAATAGCCTATTTATGTTTGTCAACACACAGCCCTCTTATAGCATCCATAGTGGTAAACTACATTCAAAGACTTAAAATGATCGGCAGCAGTTATATCTATTGATCATTCATCTCGCTAGCAGACTGCACTATAAAAAATTTTTTACTTGCACTGCTGTATGTGAATATAGGTTGCATTTGATAACTTGACGGTGTGTTGTTGTTAGATCACTCCAAAAGAGTGATCAAAAACGAAAGTCTCCAAAACATGGATGTATTTATGAGCACTGCAAAGGCACACGAGACACGCCACTTATCATTACCCATGCACTGCCATTCGCTACACTATTTTACACTTGGATTAAAAAGTGAAACTCCATTATAATTGAATACTCTAAATACATAGGATATTTTGGTGAAAGGATGGAGCATAAGTCTGGTTAGGGTTGAATCCATCTGTCTGTTTTCACCGGCGCTGTTCTGATTAGAAAATTCTGCATATTCGCATCGTAATAAGGCTTCATTTTATTTTGTATAATACAATATTTTTGTAACAACACAATGCGTTAGGCTTTGTTTTTTAAAACATGTATTTTGCACACGCACGTATCATTACAAACACGCGCCACCCGTATTACCTATGGCCGTTCAATTTTACATTTGGCCAGTAAATTACCATCTTAGGTGGCCGGCCAAGAAAATTGCGAGCGGAATTCCTGCTGTACCGAAATGGTCCGGTAAGAGTACATGTACCGTAACACCCCTAGGATAGGTTATGCACAATTTTATTTTGGGTTCCGTTACCTGGAGATCAAGACTTATTTATTTCGTTATCATGAGATAACAGTACTTTTCTCGTGATCACGAGATAAACAATTATTGTGAAAGCATTAAGACAAGTGACATGATTCAGTTGAGCACCACTGCAAGCAACCAAAGCAGTGACCATTAGTGGCAGTGAGACGTCTATCTATCTATCTATCTATCTATCTATCTATTTATCATCATCTATAAGCATTATTTTCAGTTAAGTTAAGACATTTCAGATATGAAAGCCTATCTGATATACATGAAGTCACCTCTCTTAATTGTTTATGCTTTCTCAATATTTTTGTATTCTTGATCACGAGAAAACATAAATTTTTTATCTCGTGATCAATAAGTCGTGATCACGATAAAACGTTTGTTAGGTCGTAATCACAACATAAATCAGTCATGATTTTCAGATAACGGAACCCAAAATAATAATTTTGCATGGCCTCTACGGACTTCCGTAAATATCACCCTACTTTCATTTATTCTTCAAGTCAATATCACCTTCGTTTTAGTTTTTTACCTAAATTGTAATATGATATATACAAGTCACAAAAATGGACTATTTAAGCTGCATGAATGGTTAAAATACTGCTCCAAATCCAAGTTAACAGTGATATTGGCCAAGTAAGGAAAGACCGCTAAGATAAAATTGGCGGTTGATATCATAGAACATGACTTCTAAAAGTCTGGATCGAATGGCAAGTCAATCCGGACCCAACCCATACCTCGTGTTATGAATACAATGTTATGAAGTGTAACTTTTTCTATTTTGAAATACTTTTTCTATTGATCAATAAATTGTTAGTGACGTTGAATATACAGTTTAGCTGGTCCCAGAATAATTTCGTTTTAATGTGGCTTATATCACTTATTTGTCTTGTCATGGTGACGTTAACTGCTGGAAAGAGGGTGGTTGCTGCCAAGCTCACGCAATAACTTTGCAGTATAACATTTGCTATCAGCTCCTAAATCACAGATACGAATTTAGTGGCGAGCTGTGACATTTATTGCAAGGCATGCTGATGAGCCCTTCCCCCCCGACCCACCAACACAGACTTGTGACCTGTGACTATAAGTCTCTCTCAAATGCACATTTCTAGTAATCTAGATTAATATGCAATGTTAGTGCGTTGCATAACTTGTCAAGTACTTTAACACAGATATAGTATTACGTTTAATATAACCACGTGTACATAATAATGTGATGTTTAATAACGAAGTTGACTGTCTACATGGGTGTGAAACAGTATCCTAGGAAATGTATAACTTTTCAGATTTTATCCCAATACACATTCAGCGCTTCGAGCCCCTCCACTCCTCTCGCTCACATAAGCGGGTGATGACATAAAGCACATAAAGCATAAAGAGATATAATGAACACCGGGCAGCATTTCAACACTAATCGTTCCAGATCTCGATCTCTGACCTTTTAATAGAAATCAGATGCAGACCTTTTGAGTAATATGTTTGAGAACCCCTGTTATAGAAGATCTAGACATGTTTTGGTGACAATCCAGTATCAGTGTTTCCTCTAGGATTATTTTTCCACAGCCGGGGGGAATGGGTTTTGTTGTACCTGGGTGGTGTACGCATGAGCTGGCAGTCGAGTGAATATCAATAGGTAATTTAAAGGTGCAGTGTGTACGATTTAGTGGCATCTCATCACCCCTCCCTTTCCAACGATGTAGAAGAACCTAAGGTGGCCTGTACTGGCCTCTTGAAGTGCCAGTAGGTACATAGGTACAAGTAGCCAAATGTCATGTGAAGAGGTTCCTTGATATATTTGCACATTGTATTTAGCTATTTAGTCTGCAAAACTATTGGTCATAGGTTACAAGTATGATACCGAATATGATGGTTAATTGTTCCGCATTTTGCGTCTAGAGCAGCTGTAGAAACAAGGCATTGCAAAATGGCGGACTCTGTGGAAGATGACCAGCTCCCTATGTAGATATCATTATAAAGTAATGAAAACACAACGATTCTTATTTTCATGGGATTATACACTAATTCAAACATAGTTATGAATGTTATATTCCATTTCTGCCAAGTCTGTTTCGCTAGATGCCACTAAATATTACATATTGAAAAATGACACCTGACTGCTAAACAAGCTTGAGAACATATTTAATGACATTTGAAAGACATTCACGCTTCAAAGTGAAGCCGTCGGGCACCAGCACTCGAGGCAAATTACAAAGAACCCTGACCTAAACAAAAGTCTAATTTAAACAGGATTAAACTGGATACAACTCACGTTTTAAAATGTCCCAAATTGATATAACATTAAAATCACTGTTTAGAAGTGTATGCCACTAGCTCTACAACAGTAAAAAGAAGGTGAAAAGAATGCATGGCCAGTGATGCTATGGTATGGGTCCAACTCCCATAGACTTCAAATACAGGTTAAACTGACTTTCGATATGTGTACATTGTTGGGAACTATACCAGACTTTTGAGTACTCTAGCGATTGACATCCTGTCACTGTTCCAGTTGCTCATGACACGCATCATTAAATTCTGAAGCAACGGTGGCAATCATTTTGTAGGACGTGCCGCAACTGCTTGATGTATGTAACGGAAACCCTGATTAAAGGAGCTATTGAAAATACAAGTGACAATAATGGAAATATTCATTTAAATTCTAATAACATTATTTTTCATTATGAACTTTGTGCAAAACATATAGAAAGTATCTGTGCGTACACCATACATAACAGGACAAACAATAGACAGATTGAAGACAAAATACATACAGATCAGCTTAAAGGGGTCATATTAGGCCTTTTTCTGTTTTTTCCCTTTCCTTTAATTTGTTGTATAGCTATTTATATCCATGTATAAGGTCTGCTAAGCTACAAAGCTCAAGGTCCACACCAGGGGGAGTCTTCTCTCTCACATTAAACATCTCCTGAACTGCCTACTTGTTTGTGGTCAGCCTTTACTTCCGTGATAATGTTACGTCAAGAAATTACGGACGTGCAAAAGTCCCGCCTCTCGGCTGGTGTTTGGCACGACCTCCATCAAATATAGTTAGTCACTTTTACTTAGCTCGGTAACGTGGAGGCCATTCTCTTTATACCCAACAGTGTAGTTATCCTGAGTTCCACAGCCGGGGATGTATGTAATACAAGGCTATTGTATTGGTGTGGGTACATGTGGACAGGCCCACTTTTACTCTGTAAAAGATTTTAATTAAAAATAAAATAAAACATTTTAAATAATTATGTGCACACTTTACATAGGTACAAGGAAGGTAGATTTAGAAAAGTTCTTCGTTTAAAAACCCAAAGTGACTATTTGCCTCATCAGTTCATGTGGATGAACTGATGAGACTCTTCTTTGATGAGGTGTTTGAGGACCCAACGCCATTTGTTGAAGAGTTTAATGTTGTGGATGTTCTGCAGGGGTAGGGATAAAAAACAGTTAGGTTCTACAACCTAATAATGAAAATAAGAATGACTATCAACAAATACTGTTTTATGGCTGAACCGAAGCCATTGATACAGGCAATGTGGACAGCTGCTCAGGACTCCCATACGTGAGATGGACGACATACGCGCTAAGTGTTTGACCAATTACAACAGGATGGGCCAGCTGACGAATCAGAGCAGGCTGGTGTTATCGGGAGGGGGGGCTTTAAAAGACAGGAGCTAAAACCAAGCGTTTTTGACAGTGGCTGAAAGCAGTTCTGCAGCAATGAACAGTGTTAGAATAATAAGGTGTATTTTGTTTACATTAAGGCATGTAAACGTATTCAAATAGTACTCCCAAAGGAAATGATTAACCACAGAGTGCATAACATGACCCCTTTTAATTAACACATTAAGAACAGTTACAGTGTACAAGGTGTGCTTATGTTTGTCGGGGCAGAGTTCATTAGTTCATGTGATCTGTGTCTGCCGCCGGAAGGGAGACTGCGTTCACGTCATCTACATTTCACAGAAGCGCACTTAAGAAGACACTTAAAAAAGCGATTGTGCCTCTACATTGCTTTGTACGGTAAAGCACTTATGTGCTGAAGTGGACTTCATGGTGCAATCAAGTGCACCTCGTATACTCAAATGGCCACAATAGTTTTTTGAATGGGAAAGATTCTTATTTTCTTCTTAGTTGAAATACATATATGCATTGCAATGTAGGCAGATCATAAAATAATCTAATCAAATTGTTTCCTACAAACTACACCATATTCCTGTTCAACATGTCCCTAGGTACCTCTGTGCTGATTTTCAAGTGTTTATACTGCAGGAGCTTTTAAATTTGATGTTAAAGTCAAGTCAAGTGGTCTTGGGCCTACAAATCTTACAATTCCTGAAGAATTTGTACTTGCACTGCCATAACATGTGTTTATGTGCCTGTATACGTATGTATGTTTACGTATATTAACATACGTGTACGTATATTTAACTATTTGTACATAGGTTCACGTATTTGAATGTACGTACGTGTACAAACATATTTTTAGGGAGGCCTATGTGTACATATTGTTGGGTATGTATGTACATCTGTTGTTCAAGGTGGTTGCTAGTATGTTTAGGGCATTTGTTAGGGAGTTCTGGGCGGTTGTGATGGTGGTCTAGGTAGTTTCTAGGGTGTTCTGAACGGTTGCTAGGGTGTTCTAAGCTTTTTCTATGGTGTACTTGGCAGTTGCTATGGGGCTCTGGGATGTTGCTAGGGTGTTGTGAATGGTTGCTTGAGTATTGCTAGTAACATATGCATGTATACGTATGTTTGTTTACATACGTATGTTACACGTGTGTACGTATTTCGTGTATCTGTACGTATGTTTGTGTACGTATGGATGTATAAATATGATGTATATCTATGTTTAAGCATGTGTATGTATGTTTGTGCACACAAGTATGTATACATACTTGTACGTATGTTAAGGTTTGTGTTACATACGTATGTTTTTGTACATATGTACTGTATGTATACGTATGTATGTATAATACGTATGTATACGTATGTATGTATAATACGTATGTATACGTATGTATGTATAATACGTATGTATACGTAGGTTTAGTTATGTGTACATATGTTTGTATTAATGCATTCCTATCTTTGTTTAGATATATATGTATGTATAGTATGGATAAATATGTTTAGCTTAGTGTACTTATGTTTATGTACGTTTGTATGTTTAGATATGTGTGCTAATATATACGTATGTTTGTGTCAGTATGTATATCTAGTATTTATATCTGTGTTTGAAAGTATGTGTATGTATGTATGCGTCGTAATTTACTTGAACCGTTCCATCCCTAAAACAAATATGTACTTATGTATATGTAGTTTTTGAGTGTTTATGTATGTCTAGTATGTTTGTGTACATATGCATGTATACGTATGTTTACATGTGTTTATGTATGTATACGTACGTATGTATATGTACGTATGTTTGTGTGAATGCATGTATGCGTATGTGTATGTATGTGTCCCGGGTGCCAACAAAAAATTAATTTTAGAAATGTCAAAGTCTTAACCCCCAATATTTTTCCTTTTGTTATTGAGAAGAAGCACAAACAAATTCATGATGATTAAACAATGTTTAGGGGTTGCTCATGGAACTCGAAATTGTAGTATCGGGTGACATTTTCATTGAAAAACGTTTGAACATGGACTGTTCTGTTGTTGGCTTTCTAGGTTAAGAATGCCTTGTTTCTTAACTTAGCTACTACTTTGTGAGTAGCTATAACACATGGAAAACATAGAAACACATTTTAATCAACATAATACAATGCTTGAACAATGCATTTAATGTTCATTGTAAAAGCTTCACAACTGTTGACTTCTTTAAATCAGGATATAGCTGCCTGTGTCGCTCAATCACCTGGAGTAAAAACTGCGTCTGATCTTCTTGGTTTGTAAGAACAGCGTTAAATGACTTTATCAAAGCCACGCCCCGTTCAGCAGCATTGTTCACGACCTTGAGTGCAGCTATTCTCATCGTAGATCTGGTAAAATAAAGCTTGTGTTCCCAATCAGCTGGATCTTTTGTCAAGAAGCCATCATGCAAGCCAAGGCGTACAAAAATGTACTTTGTTCTTTTGGTCACGAAGTTTGACAGCTTCTTACATTCAACTCCAGAAGGATCAATGCGATGGGTGGCAGGCAAGGCTGGCTTTTCTAAAGCAGTCACCATATACGTTTTCTCAGCATTGCTTACTCAAAAAAAGTAAACCAAACCATTTCTTCGCTCAGATACCACAGATGACGCCCTAAAACAGCAGCAGCATCTGTAAAACGATTCTTGCTGAGGTGTGGATAGCTGAGAATGCTCTTATACAATTGAAGATCATTGAGAGGTGCGCTAGCGGCTGTTGGACCTTGTAAACCATGCACTAAGATAAAGTCTGACTACAAAGATGTTGAAGTTTCGCAGTCCATTGAGCTCTCTTGTTGTCAAACAGAACTGATCACGAAACAGATAAATCTTCAGACAGTAGAGGAGCTTTGCCATCCATCTTACCCAATGATAGGCTCCTGGTGACCGAATACTCATGTTGACAGGGGTTTCAACTCCAAGAAAGATCAATGCGAGCTGCAAAAGCTCTTTGTAGTCATCCCTAGGCTGAAATTGTGTTAGCTGGCCATAAATGAAGGCTTGAACCTCATCCACTCACTGTAATGCAACTCTAGCTTCTTTGTCTTCCATTGCACTTTGTACAACACATTTATCTATTGTCAGCCATGCCTCAGAAAGCCTTTGAAAGATCTTAATGTTTGGTAGTCTTTTCTATTATTGGACATGCACCATTAAACTTTCCTGTATTGCTGCTTGTAGTATTGAAGGACATAGCATGTATTCTGTCACTCAGTCCCCACTCTTCCAGGGAAGCTACAACAGCTGCAGCTTGGTCATTACCAGTGCCGCTGGGCAAGCCAGGCACACCAAGAAGGTTCATTACTCCTTCACCTGAAACAAGGACAGCCAATCTGTCAACTTTTTATTTTCCTGTAAAAGCAATAAGCATCTTTCCATCCCAATGAACGGTCAGGGGAATTTGAGGATCAAACGAACTTCGGATTTCAGATGCCATCGTCTCCCTATTTTGCCTTCGAGCTTGCCTTATGGACTCGCATTTGACCGTATATTCTTCTGGATCATGACCAAGCACTCGGATTGTGGCAGCCGTGATATCGGTAGCATTTCTGTCACTCACTTTAGTTCTGTCTAAGGCGGCTGCTAGGGCAGGTGTCACTACTCGCAATGCTTGTTTTTCTTCTGCTATTTCTTTAAATCTTTTGCGTTGAGGAGTATACTCAACATCGTCTTCAGATTTTCTGTCATTAGAGTCAAAGTCTTCTATGGTCTCTCTCGGTTCTTCATCCTGAATTTGTTTGTCTGTCTTCTTCTTTCACTACTCTTTTCCTTTCAGTGTCGAACCTTTCTTCTCTACGCTTTTCTAATGGTTCTAGCTTTGTTTTAACGGGACCCATGCTTCCTCTTCTACACTTTTCTCTTTGGGCGAGTAAGAACTCTTTGTCTTCAGGGTTCTTTATCATAGGAAGCGTGTCTTGGTGTGCTACATCAAAAATATCCTCCATCATGTCTTCAAAGGACTTTTCTTTTGACTTCTGAGTGTCAGATCTTCGTGTAGCGCTTTTCCAAAGAGCCTGCCGTGTAACATGCAGCTGCTTTATCTTTGTGATAATATTGTACTCTTGTTTTGTTGGATTTCTGGCTTTTAGCCAGAAGTCTGATAGTTCTTTTGTTGTGACTTTAGCACTTTCCTGAATGGAATGATTCTGAATTCGGTGTAAATGAAGAAACCTCCCAAAGACTTGGCGATATGAAGGCAACTTGGACCCAGTAATTGAGTCATATGTGCTTCCAACTAACCATACAGTTATATTTATTTTGCAATCCATGATAATCTGTATAAAGTGTCTTAACTATCTGAACTGTTGAAATAATCTCAATTTTCAGCATGGTATTTGTAAAATGGCAGAAACTGATTAAACAGGAACCAGAAATTAGTAATCTTGGAATTAAATTAAATTGATAATATTTGAATCTATTGATATTAACATTTAAAATACATATTTAAAAGCAGTCTTTAAATGTACAACTGTTATTGAAAAGTTTCAATAAGAGTTAAGTATTGCTAAAATCTTGATTTATAGCAATCCAACTACCAAATCTTCAAAAGCAGATATTACGCATTTTGAAGAACTATTTGATGACTGTGAGCAACCTCTAAACATCAATATTTTATTGATGTATTTTTTTCACTTAATTGATACATAAGGAACAGAATTGAGGGGTAAGACCTTAGAAATGTAAGTTTATATTTTGCTACATAAAATATTGGCACCCGTATGTATGTGTATGTGTATTTACGTATAACTTGAATGTGTATTTACGTATGTGTATGTATGTTTGCATACGTATTTATGTGTACATGTCTGTGTATGAACCAGTTGTATGGTACCAACAGTTAATTTCCTGCCAGTTTGTGAGCTCAGCTTGTTCAGTCTGTCTGTGTCCCTTTTTGAAGGTTGAGTTTTGAAGGTTGAGTACAATGTATGTGTATTGGAAAATCCAAAAGTTGAGATATTTCATATGAGCAATCAGCTCATCATGCTGCACATTTGGATGTATAATAGGTGTAATTATTAAAAGCTGCTGCAGTTAAACAACTTGAGAATCATTACAGAGGTACCTTGGGCCATGTTGGTCAAGAATATTGTTGAGTTTGTAGAAAATATTTTGAGTAAAGAAAATCATGCATTTTTTTATATCTGCCTATATAGTAATGCATGTGTATTGGGGATGAGTTTAGAATGTCATTACAAACAAATGTGACCATAAAAACACTTCAAAATCAGCACAGAGGTACTTGGGGACCTGTTGAACAAGAATATGGTGGAGTTTGTAGAAAAAAAATGATTTTATTATTTTAGGAATTTCTATGCAATGCATGCATTTTGGGTAAGATGTATTTCAACAAAGGAAAATAAGAGAAAAAATATAAACTTTCGTGGCCATTCGAGTACATTATTTTGCTTATTTTCTTGACGGGGTTGAAGTGGACCTTTTGCATAATTCCAAACCAGGCTGTTGTTGAAGATGATTCTGATTGAATGAAGCGTCTGTCGAAAGCTTGTAGAACTGATTGGTTGACCTGAAGTTTTCTTTGAACTCGCCCAACTTAATGGAGAATGCTAGTCGGCTCAAAACTTTTTAACACCATGTCATATATTTTTTGTGTGGCATCATTTTGTTAAAAAGGATGACAAGAATGTAGGCATATCGTCTAAAATGCATTTTCTTCCCCATCTTTTCGGCAATCCTCTGTTAACTTTCATGTTTAACTCTTGATAGGCTTCCAGTGTGAACATATCACAATTGGCACCTTGGTACGTATCGCAGCAGCATCCATAGGTACCCATTACATTATACACAGAACAATACCTAAATTTGAATCTTCCGATGTTTGTTGTCTTTCTACTATGCGGCGCTGCCCAACGCTGAACACCGTGGCTCATCTGGTCAGTGACCCGCTTTACATTGAAGCTCTGCTTTAACCAAGATTGTGTCTTAAACCCACTGACTTCCTCCAAACAGCACTTCCTCCAAACAGCACTACTCTACCTGGTAGCACTGTACCTGGCTACCAGGTAGAGTAGAGAGCACTGTGGCCAATTAAGTCAATCTAAAGATAACATGCAGATACATTTTTTCCCCGCGATGGACCAATTGATGGTCGAAGAGTTTGTTGAATTTCCATCTACAAAGATTTATTTGGTTGACTACGGCCTAGTTCCTTCAGCCTCTCAATGTGTTGGCCATTGAGTTTTCGAGATGAGATGTGTTCATGGTGGACGTCAATGTCCTTGAAGTATCATTGGGAGGCATTAAGGTCAAGGTCATTCCCCCTGCATCCCCAACTCATCCATCTCAGGCTGGAGACCTCCGTCTGTGTTTGTGGTGTTGATAATGACTGTATAGAGTATTTGATGCAAGTCATGTCTGGGTCTGGGCTTCTGCAGTTGTCGATGTACTGGCTGAAGAGCACTGCGAGACCACTGTACCAGTGGAGATGGAAGCGCTAAGATGGCTGTTGATTCTGACTACCTGGTGTCTCCCTATTGAAAATATTGCCCCAAAGTTATAGGCAATTGTAGTAAGGTCCATGCTACATGCTACTTAGCTCTACTTAGGTGACTTCTATTGGGCTCCTCAAGACAAAAGGATGCAGGATGGTGGTGTTGAAAGACCGTTTTATTGTAAAGGTTTGTTGAAAAAAATATATGGCCTGGTGTTCCATGTTGCCATCTAGGAGAACTGAGTGTGTGTGGAGATGGCTGGTTGAACCTGTGCACACTGATTACTCCGTGTGCAATAGGTGTCCAGCCTCACCCAGCCCAGAGTCCAATCAGACTCAGCCAGGTGAGGGTGCTTAAACCAGCCATTATCCACACACACTCCCACAGCAATATTGACTAATAAATTAATGTGAAAGTTGGGTGGGGATATTGTTGATTATTTTCAAGTCATAATCTCAAAGATTTTCATATAAATAAATGTCTTGAGTCACTATCTATCGCCGAATGAGGTATCACAATGGTGATGGAGCCTATGGCCCACCGATGAATGCCCTTCAATTTGTGGTATTATGAATGCTACGAACTGGATGTCTTTGGCAACATTCCCAGGAAAGAAATCACAAATGGTGCACAGTTATTGATGCGTTTTCCATCACACAGCAGTGGCCTTTCCGCCAGAGAGGGTAGGTGGAGATAACGTAACAGACTCGCTCTTCAACTCACTTGTGTGAGAAGTAGCGTACAGTTTTTTCGGGTTTCTACTAGCGTTGCTAGTAAACCAAATGCCAACTGACTGACACACAGGTGACACTGTTTGACTCTTTGGGAAGTGAGATTCTAAAACACAAGCAATTGCCCCTTTATCACCGTATATTGTTGATGATATACCGGTGTTCAGAGGCCAATCCAATCCAAATTGAAGGATCTGTTGAAAATACACACAACAACATGCAATATATTCACACCACATATTACAATTTAGCTCAAAATAAGATAAAAAATCGTACTTTATAAACATGCCTGCATGCTACTGACTTGAAGATCAAATCTAGCCATGTCAAAAAGGAATGGCTAGAAACCCTGACAGATTGGTTGGGGGGCGAACTGTCCTGGGCCACCAGAATGAGCGACGTACCTCCTGTCTGATCCGCTCAAGAAGACGGTGAATCAGCTGAAGCAGCAGGAATGTATACAAGAGAGCCCACGGCCCAGGCGTGTGTGCCATCTCGTGTTTCCCCAACTAAGGACGATCCTGCAGGTTGGGAGAGAACCACATTCCGCAGTGGGTGTTCTCTCTGGACGCGAACAGGTCCACCTGAGGCGTCCTGAACCTCTGCCAGATCAGTCTGACAACCCGTCAACAAGGTGTCTTTGAAGACCACCATGTAAGACGTCACTGCCTAGGGGAACCCCCTTGAGAAGCGCAGGGGGTCTTCCCCAGTATTCCAGGTCCGGTGACACCCAGCGGGGTACAGTGAGAACCCTGAGCTTGTGTTGCCAAAAGGTGCATGATAGACACTGCGGTCACACTTCTGAGCACCAACAGGATGGCATCTTGCCATGGCATCTCGCCATCATCATCAAAGCCCCAAGTAAACCAGCCGACAGCTGGTAAGCGTAGAGCTCTTACCAATTTATGTTGAAACTGTTGAGGATTGTATTCATTGGATTGGTGAGACTTAGAAGTCTCAAACAGAGGAATGTTGAGGATTGTATTAATTGTTAAAAAGTTAGATATAGTTTTGCCTTATGCTGTTTTCTCCCTCCCTGCCAGAGCCCTGTTTCTGACCCCCACTGTTAGTTGATGACACCTTTTCCCTGCTCTCACGCCCCTCAGTGCCAGATCCCTTTAGCTGAACCACAGTTTGAGTTGATCAAACAAATTATGTATATTTACCTTCATCCTGTTCTCATCCTCCTCCCTGCCTCTGTTTCTAACCCCCTTTTGTTCTTAAAGCAATTGATCAACGGAGCAACCGAGGGGTTGGCATTAGCATAAAATGGCCCTTCCCTTGTCTCACAACCCAATAACAGATCCCTGTCTCTGACCCCCACCTTTAGTTGATTTGTGTATTTACCTTCATTCTTTTATTAATCCCCCTCCCTGCCAAACATTGGTCACAATCACTCCACTACACTTGAGGAGTTGTTCAAACAATGTATGTGTGTTCTCCCTGCCACACGTCTGTCTCCAAACCCTAATGGTCCTTCCCTTGTCTCACAGCCCAACGACAGATCCCCCTCAGATCAACAGGTCTGGGGCCCATCTGGCCCAGGTATCACACCCCACCAAGTCTTTAGCCTAGAGAGAGTGTAGGCAGTTTGTGATTGGCTTGTTTGAATAACAGTAACCCAATAGCAATCTGTGGGTTACACCTTTTTGTATGATAACAGGTAATGATTGGAGGTAACTGAGAGCCCCGCCCTTGTCATATGCTTTAAGTTACTGTGTTTTGCGATAAATAATGGGAGAAGTATGGGAGAGTACGCAGAATTTTATTTGCAGAATTAAGCAGAGATAATTGGGACCACAGAAGGACTCTGGTGGTTGTTTTGGGTATCCAGCATGAGCCATGAGTATTGAACGTGAAGCATTGACTCCGCGGTCTTTTTGGAAGAATCCGACTGGAAACTTGTGCCCTGGATTTGATCAAACTTCTACAAAACCCAAGAAGGAGAGATGATTTATAACCCCCATGTCTCTTCTCGCAGCTTCCTCTTCAGTGGCTCAGAATCAGTAAATCGAGATTAAAAAATGAAAAACGTCCTTGACATCTGAGCGGCCCCATATTTGCATCGCGGCTGATGTAACAATTTCGCTTTTCACATTGTTTATTAGATACGCGTCTGTCGTAAAAGCACCTAACCAGCAACACAAAAGCCTGAGCTAGATTGCTAGCTGGTCACCATGAACTAGATTAGATTATATGTTCTACTCTGTGGATCCATCCTCTATACGTTAACCAATCACATCATCCTACGCAATCAGCAAAACATATCCAAGGGAAGGCTTAATTACTTAGACTCACCTAAGGTTTATTTATAGGTGAGTCACCCTTTGGTGACTCTCCACCCTTTTCCACAGTTATTTCATTCACATAACATATGATTATATTTCCTTTAAACGTATAGTACATTTCTCCCATAGTACCCGGATTGTACTGGAATTCTCTGTGAACATGTGACCAAAATGCACCGCAAAGCCAACTATTGCGAATGAGTAAATACATCAACATAATAATTTGTAGGATGGCTGTGAATAATAATTTCGCCATTTTGCTGCATCCCTCAACAGGAAAAGAGCATCACAGCTTGACTTTCAAAGCCATTTATTTTGAATACCATCAAAATAGTTTCTGATACTCAGCGAACTAAGAGTGAAATATCATTCAATTTACAGTCTTTACAAAAAGACTTCTCTGGAAGATATCAGTTCTTCTTTCAAAAAGAGCTATTGTGTTCTACAAAGGGGAAAAAGTGAATGTAGAATATCAAACTTAAATCACTGCAGTTCAAAACCAGAGGTAATTTTGCCCAAAGGTTGCACATACTGTACGTAACATTATTGTCCTTAGCCTTCAGAGCAAGAGAATTGGGAACATTTAATTGGCATTGCCTTCAAAATCCCGATAAGACTGAAATGCAGTACCTACCCAACAAACACTATGTGTATGTATCAGGTGCATCAGGCCAGGCCTGGCCTCATTGCCATTTTTGGAACCCGTTGCACTAAAAATAACTGCACACATGTTTCTCAGAGTCTATTAGGAAGTCAAAAGTAAGTCAGCCACAAGGTTTTGTGACTGTCGACAGGCCATCATTTCTAATGTAAATCAAAAAAAGAAATCTGTGGACTAATATCGAAACTTTCTATCAACGAATGCCATGAAGAACAACGTACTTTTTTAATGTGGATGTAAAAATATTGGCCCAATTTCCACAGGTATTGAAAAGCATATTATTGCCAATGCCATGTGTTTGCCATGGACCGGATTGTCTTTCACCATGACACAGTGCTGTCGGATATACACCTTCTGCTGCCCAACGCACAGCACCTTATGGCACGCCTCAATCGTGTAGGACAGCCAGGTATGTAGTGTGTGTGTGTGTGTGTGTGTGTGTGTGTGTGTGTGTGTGTGTGTGTGTGTGTGTGTGTGTGTGTGTGTGTGTGTGTGTGTGTGTGTGTGTGTGTGTGTGTGTGTGTGTGTGTGTGTGTGTGTGTGTGTGTGTGTGTGTGTGTACAGTATCTCACAAAAGTGAGTACACCCCTCACATTTTTGTAAAGATTTGAGTATATCTTTTCATGTGACAACACTGAAGAAATGACACTTTGCTACAATGTAAAGTAGTGAGTGTACAGCTTGTATAATAGTGTAAATTTGCTGTCCCCTCAACATAACTCAACACACAGCCATTAATGTCTAAATCGCTGGCAACAAAAGTGAGTAGAACCCTAAGTTAAAATGTCCAAATTGGGCCCAATTAGCTATTTTCCCTCCCCGGTGTCATGTGACTCGTTAGTGTTACAAGGTCTCAGGTGTGAATGGGGAGCAGGTGTGTTAAATTTGGTGTCATCGCTTTCACACTCCCTCATACTGGTCACTGGAAGTTCAACATGGCACCTCATGGCAAAGAACTCTCTGAGGATCTGAAAAAAAGAATTGTTGCTCTACATAAAGATGGCCTGGGCTATAAGAAGATTGCCAAGACCCTGAAACTGAGCTGCAGCATGGTGGCCAAGACCATACAGCGGTTTAACAGGACAGGTTCCACTCA